>CM046453.1:6189409-6901909 GCA_025506515.1 Flaveria trinervia
ATAATTTGACAGTTACTCGGAAAACATCCAACTTGAATATAGGATATCGTAAATGATCTTCACCTCCCCCTCTAACATAATCCAAGTCCATATATTATATATGTGAACTGAAATTAATCCACCACCCAACTCCATCAATTTAAATATAGAATAATCATTTGATATCAATGTTTGCGGTTATAGTGCTTTTAAAATAATGTTTACATGGAAATGAAACATAAAAGGTTTCTTTTTCAAGAGTTTTAGCACCTCATTTTGATAAAGGGTCTCTCTAGATTCAACGACATAACTGTAAATCTGTAATATTATAAGAAAATATCCAGTCGTTTCTTGACATAAATTTCTAATTTGGACATGAAGATTTCTAAACACAGAGATATGAAAAGAATAATAACAAATCAACAAAAGAATGTTACCATGCCAATGCAAAGTCCAGTTACACACTTTAAAAATTCCTTAATAAGTTATGATATATTTCTTATAAAAGTTCATAAACAAAGATGTGATTGTTACTTTATAAGCAATATCAAATTTTTATATTTTTACCAATCACCAATCACCATGAACACATAATATATTATAAGCCAAGTACCGAGGTGCAAATCACGTCGAGGAGGTGAAATATGCTTCTATCATTCAAAATGAATCCATAATACGCCGTGACAAGAGTTCAAGACTGGTATCTTCATAAATTGTTTAATTTTCTCGTTGAATTCCTTGAACTTAACTTACAGAAATCATTATCAATTACTCAATCAGCCTTATAAAAACCCAAAACATAAAGATATCTATCTCACCCAAATCTCAATAAAATAAGCAAAAACAAAAAGAAATTTCTGGAATTTGTTGGACTTACCTACGGTTTCGGCGATTTTGATGCAAGAAGTGACTGAATCTAGGGTCATTGGTAATGTAACTCTTAGTAATTGTACATTTGGTAACACGTAATTACATATACAAAAGCTATATATGTATGTAACTCTTAGTTGTACACTTTCTAATACATACTTACATATATGTAACCCCTGGTTTTCACGGTTTTTAATTATACATATGATTTTCATTTATATATATATAGGGGAGGGATCAAATGAGAACTAGTTTTTTTTGTGAAAACTTTAGAAACCAATCTCAACTACTAGTTTTCAATGACAAAATTATAATTAACAAAAACATATTTAAAAAATTTATAAATCAAAAAATAATATAAAAATAAAAAAATAAAAACACAAAATGTTCCCCAACTTTCCCTCTTTCATAAAAAATATATAAAAAAATTTCCGTTTTTTTTAACGAAATTCGTTTTACACATGTGTAATATCGGATTTACACATGTGTAAATCAAGTACTACACATGTGTATAACTAGATTTACACATATGTAAACAACGGATGCACGATTTTTTTAGAAAAGTATATCAATATGGTAGGCGTTGGAAAGATAAAAAAATACTAAATTTTATGGTGAATTTTTTTGAAAAAATGATGTCGTGAAAAAAAAGTTAAGAACGTTTAAAAAAAAGGAAATGGCATGTGATTTGCATGTGATAAAAATGAGTGGCTGAAATTGGTTCTTATAGTTCTCATAAAAAATGTGGTTCTCATTTGAACCCTCCTATATATATATGTATTGTGGTTATGAAAGAACTCCTCTTAGTTACGTTGGTTGAATGATGATTCTAATTACCTTTAATTAAGGATATTAAAACCGCCCTAAACTTTATCGAAAAAGAAGAACTTTGGAGAAAACTTTTGTGTTTGTCAAGTTATGGGACGGGCAATCCTCCCATTTGTTCGTCTGGTATGTTTAAAAGTTGTAGGAATTCCATTACAGATGAGGGGTAACAAGATCTATGACAAAGTTGGTCAACTATATGGGAGTTTTATTAAAAACTCTTCATTCTCGTGGTCTTTACACCCTTTCACATTCCAAAAGAAAACCAAAAGGCGAAGCTCCAAAATCACTAATTATTTCAATGAGTTTATATCATCTACTGGGTTGCTAGAGTATAATATGAGGGGTAGGAAGTTCACATACCAGTCAGATAACATTCTAAAACGTAGTAAACTGGATCGTGCACTTGTATGCCATGAATTTATGAATGTGTGGCCAACTGCGTCACTAATTACTTTTTCTAATGTGGAATCGGATCATTGTCCAATTTTCTTGTCTACTATTCCTACGAATTTCAGGCCGATGCCTTTCAGAGTATATAATACATGGCTAGAACTACCTGGGATATTGGATTATATAGAAGAATATGCAAGTCTTTCTCATTCACAGGTCGTGCAGACTTGGGGTTGGTGACAAAACTGAAACGGTTAAAGATACGTATAAAAGATTGGGTGCACATATTTAAGGCAGATAAAAATAGATTATACGTTGAATATATGGAAATGTTAGAAGCTTTAAAGCTGGCTGCAGAATCAAGATCAATGTCTGATCAGGAGGTAGAAACAAGGAATGAGTGCAAGAAATACATTATGGAGTCGGAGAGACTAAAAAGTATGGATCTTCACCAGAAATCAAGAATAAGATGGACAATTGATGGGGATGAAAACTCATTTTACTTTCACAGCATTGTTAATGCTAACAGTGGAAATAATTGTATAACTGGTTTGATGATGGACAGTGCTTGGACTTCATCTCCCCATTTAATCAAAGAGGAAATTTTTAGATTTTTCTCCTCAAAATTTCAAGAACCTGAGCAAATAAGACCTTCCATACATTGTCCTAATATTTCAAAGTTATCTTCTGATGAAGCTGATGCATTGACATCTCATTTTACTCTCATGGAATAAAAATTGCTATTTGGGATTGTGCAAGTGACAAAGAACCTGGCCCTGACGGGTTCAATTTCAGATTTATTAAACAGTGTTGGAATTTCCTCCGATCAGATTTTATTAAAATTTTTGATGAATTCCACCAAAATGCTTCTATTAGCATGGGTTGCTCTTCATCCTTTTTGGTTCTAATTCCAAAGATTGATGACTCTTCTCGTCCCGAGGACTTTCGACCAATTAAGTCTTATTGGTTGCATCAATAAAGTAATCTCAAAAGCACTCGTTAACATATTTAAACTAGTTATGTCTAAACTTATTTTTGAAGAACACTCCGCTTATTTGGCGAATAGAAGCATTATCGATGGACCACTCATTCTTAATAAACTCATACCATGGCTCAAAAAATCCAAAAAATCTAGTATGATTTTCAAAATTGAAATTGAAAAAGCGTTTGATTCTTTGAATTGGGATTTTCTCCTTTCAATTTTATCACAATGAATTTTCTTGTAAAATGGAGATCTTGGATTGTGGTGTGTTTATCTTCTGCTCGTGCTTTCATCCTTGTTAATGGATCCCCGACACAATAGTTTTCATATTATAAGGGTCTCAGGCAAGGTGACCCATTGTCTTCGTTTTTGTACATCATAGCTATGGAGGCACTCTCTAAAATAATCAAGAAAGCATGTTCACTAGGACTTTTCCAAGGGATCTCTTGTTTACTTATCGGTCCAACTTTATCTTATTTCCTTTTTGCGGATGATGTGGTCTTCATTGGAGAATGGTCAAATACTAATGCTCTGAACAGATTACTCCGATGCTTTTATTTAGTTTCGGGTTTACGAGTTAACCTTGCCAAAAGTCGTCTCTATGGAGTTTGTGTGGAAACTAATCAAATGGAGGAAATGGCTAATATACTTCACTATCAAATCGGATCTTTTCCATTCAAGTATTTGGGGTTATAAGTGGGAGCAAAGATGAATCTAATTAAACATTGGAGACCAATAGTAGACACATTCAGGAAGCGTTTATCAATTTGGAAATAAAAAAACCTCTCCTTCGGTGGCCGAATAACACTAATTCGATCGATTCTTAATTCATTGTCCACTTATTATTTTTCGTTATGCAAGGCTCCCACAAAAATCATCAATGATTTGGAACGATTGCGTAGAGAATTCTTGTGGGGTGGATCGTCGGATAAAAAATATCAACTGGGTCTCTTGTAACAATGTAATAGCACCAAAAGACAATAATGGATTGTGTATAAGATCACTCCGTGAGGCTAATATAGCTATGTTAGCCAAGTGGTGGTGGAGATTTAAAACGAAAGTAAATGGATTATGGAGAAAGGTTATTTTGTGCTTTCACCATAACTCTAGATCTTGGAATTTCATTCCAGTTAAAATTTCACAACCCAGCCCTTGGAAACAAATATTTAATATATATATAGAGAACTCGAAACATGTGGTCTGGATCTTTCCGATCTTATTCGGCCTCACTCGGACTCAGTGGATGAATCTAATTGGGTATGGGGTCTCCACTCTTCAGACTTGTTCTCTGTAAAAGCTTAAGGGAGGCAATGCAATTAGCGACTTACACAAATCATGGTATACATTTTCAATGGAACAACTAGACTCCAGTAAAACTCAACTTTCTTTGTTGGAGAACATGTTTGGGAAGACTACCAACAATACATTCTCTTATTCGTAGACATGTTAACATCACGACATCAAACTGTGTTTTATGTGATAGTTGTGAGGAATCCTTGGAACATGTATTTGTTTTATGCCACTTCTCACAATTGATTTAGGATATTATCGCCTAATGGTGTAAGTTGTCTTCTTTCTACTTATTTCATGCGAATGATATTTTTTAATATCATTCAATTGCTCGAGGATCTTCAAGATGGAAGAAATTAATATATACGGTGATACAAACCACCATTTGGTGTCTTTGGAGATGTTGAAATGAGACGGTTTTTGACCAAAAATCATCTAGCATCGAAAAAATAGTTGGAGAAATCAAAATCCTTAGTTTTTTTGTTAAAACATCGATCTAATATTCAAGTAAGTACATGAGATCAATGGAATGTATTTAATGTATCTAGTTTGGGGATTTGATTGACAACTTTTATCATGTATGTTACTATATAATTTACTAACTATTTGTTCTGTTTATGAATAAAATGTTGTTGATAAACTGGGTTTTGCTTATTTGAAAGTCACCTACCAACCTTTATTTCCCTTTGTGCCTTGTATCTACGTTACCATTTATTTATTTTTCTTTTTGGTTAGTGATTGATTAGAAAGATAAAACTTAATATTTAAACATTAGCTTTACTAAACTCATGTATTACACGTGTTGAATAAATAAAATATTAATATAATAAAATTTATTAATAATAAAATGATATTTTAATATATAATAAAGCAATAATATCAACTTTTTAAAAAAAATTAAAAAAATAAACATTTTATTTTAGAATAAACCATATAAAAATGTCATCTTTAAACATTTTCCTACTATAACTCTCAAATTTGATTATTTTTTTAAATTACTTTTTAAAAATACCAATTTTAATATAATTCATATTTTAAAAAAAATTACTTTAGAAAAATTTATTATTTTTAAAAAAAATTATTTATTTAGAAATCACATTAATAAATTGATTTTTTCTTACTTTATTAAATATAAAAAGATGTTAAATAATATTATTAGTAATTAAAATAGTAATTTAATAGGAGAGATAAACAGAAAAATTTTGATGAAAATAATTATAATTTTGTCATGTGTCATCCCAAAATCCCTTTTCATTAGAGCATGTAGATTAGGTCAATATTTATAAGTTTGGACTTCAAAATATTAGGTTTACAAGTTGGGTTTCAAAGATTTGACCTATTTTAAAAAGATTGGTTTCAAAGGAAGCGATTGTAAAATTTTATTGGAGGCAGTCAAGATTTGAAGTGTGTATATATAGCATTGTTTATTTTTTTAGGGTGGGTGGTTGTTCCCCTCGAGCATGCCTAAGTCCGCTCATGGTTATAGCTTGAGAGTGGCTCATTTAGATATTTATTTCTAAAGCTTGAGCTTGCCAAGCTTGGCTTGTGAATAATTTTTTAAGCTTAGGTTTAACATGTTTATTATTTATTTAATTATTATATTTTATATATGTATAAATATATGTATATATAGCATTTATAAATGTATCGTAATGTATATTATTTAATTAGTTTTTTTCTTTATTCTGTATAACGACAATTATTATGTAAATGTATTTTTGACATGTCAAATTAAAATTATACAAACAATAGGTTTGTCTAAACCCGCTAGCTTAATCAAGGTTAATATGTGAAATTCAATTTGAGCTCATTTAATCTCAACTCAATTCAAATTTTTAACGAGTTAATTTTAGGTTGCTCATGAGTTACTAGGCTCATTCATACCCCTACCTATGATGTATAGTGGTGCAAAATGGATTGTGTTTGTGGTTGGCAAGTTGAGCATGAACACACAAACCAGAAACTAATGTCACCTGTATGAATCTTAGCATAATCAAATATACAAAATGTACAAAAAGTTTATTGCGTTTAAGTAAACTCATTTCTCTTTTGATTAATACTTTTGACATTAAATATGAGGTCAAATTTAATTTATGACATAGAATATATTGATAAATTTATAAAAACAAGCACGTAAACCATGATGAACACAACGAGTCGACTAGAGCACAATCCTTTTATTTAAAGGTGTTTCTAGCCAACTTGAATTTTGCGCCAGAGTGTTTAAACTAAATCTAATCCATAAATAAGTTTCAAATGTGTTTTATATTGCGCAAGAAACTCACATTTTTACTTGTGTGGTTCTATACCAATTTGTTAGAGCATTCATAGTGGAATCCCTAAATAGATGTGAATATGTTTGATATATTATATGAAATGGTTTTGAATGATCGTGAGCGAATGTGAGAGAAAATATTATTTTTGATTGGTATATTTGAAAAATCACTGTTTAATCCTTGTAAAGTTTTTTATATTTTTAAAAATGATTATGAGTAGAGGAGAAAGAAAAAAATAATAATAGGAATATAAAAAAGTATTATTTAATTAAAAAAGAAAAAATAATAAAATAAATAAAGATAAGAAATTCACTGTGAATAATCTTATTCGTCACTAGTCATGAGTAGTGACACCAATAATTTGCAATCTTTTATATAGTATTAATCGTTTTGTTTATTAATTTTTGTAAATGATCCTGCAAATTTTCTAAATTATCTTCCCATTATAATAAAATGGTAATTAAAATTAACACATGCCACAACCACTTTCACTCTCATTAAATTTTTTCCACTTCTATGTTCCTACTCTAATAAAGGTAACTAAAATGGACATTTATTATCATCACATTTCACCTTATCAAAATTTTTTCGTTTCTTTCTCTTATTAAATATCTTATTAAATAATTACTAATAATAAATTAAATAAAATATATTTTTATTAATTATTTTTCTAAGTAAATAGTTTTTTATAAAATAAAATTTACTTCTAAAACGTCAAACCTTTTAAAAATATAAAATATTTTAAAATTGATATTTGTAAGTAAACTTTATATATATAAAAAATAAAAATAATTGGGAGTTATAATAAGTTTTAAAATTTTACATTTTTAAAACCATTTGCTTTAAAACAAGATTATTTTATTTATTTTTTTTTTTGGAAAAAATACAAAACAAAAAAGACTAATAAGTTGATATCATTGTATTATTATTTATCATCTGTACTTATATATGATTCCAATTATGTTTTATCTTAAAAACGTTTTATAACTAATAAATTCTTTCCTATTTGATATTTTATTTTTTCAACCCGTGTAATACACATGTTTATTAAAGCTAGTATTATATAATACTAATTATCAACTTTGATATGTTCAGTGGGTTGTGTCATGTGTTTATGTAATACACGTTTACTAAAACTAGTATTTATATAAGGTAGTTTAAATATACAAAAAAAATTTAAATTGATGTTTTTACAAAGTACATATTTTATAAACCATAAATAATTAAAATTGGTAGTTATCGTAAGAAAAAATTTTCAAATGTCATTTTTTTTAAAACGGTTTGTTTTAAAATAACATGCCTAATTTATTTTTTACAAAAAAAAAAATTTAAACAAAAATTTGAAAAGTTGATACCATTTTTTATTGCTTATAGTCATTACTAATTCGTAACTTCAATTATATCTTATCTTAGAGTGTTGTTTTTTTATTATTAAAATTTTATCCTATTTAATATTTTATTTACATTCAACCCGTGTAATACATGAGCTTACTAAACGTAGTTGACAACATAGTTATTGTAATAGTGAGTGTTTGTATAATTTAATAAATCTTAGTTTCCTATTTTAAGTTGATTACTAAATTTAACTCACAAAATTTGCACTTGATTACTATCATGTTTTTTAATAGTTAATCTCGGTTTTTTCCCTGAGTTTTGTAAATTGTTTCCATTTGAGTATCAACGTTTATTTTGTCACCATTATTGGCTTGAGTTTTGCAAATCGTTTTATTTTCGTCTTTTTGACTAACGGTGTTAACAATTTCTATTAAGTGAGTGTTAAATGAGCGTTAAATGACCAAAACATCCCTTATTTAAATTTAAAAATTGAATATTATATTTTAAAATTTATTAACATAATAAAGTGTGGCTCACAACCAATGAAAAAAAACCCATTTAATCTTTCTTTGACTTCCGCACCATGCTCACACAACTTCGCCCCGCCACGGACCCACTGTCACTCCTACTGTCGGCCCCCACCGGCATTACCACTGTCGACGCCACCGATCGGCACCTCCCATCCCTTTCTCCAAGGTCACATCCGATAGGGGAGCAAGCACTACTATTCTGGTGAGCAAACAACAATGGTGGTGGGTTATTAGGAAGATGAATATGGGGAGGGGTGGTAATAGGGTACCTACTTACAGACAAGAAGAAAGGTTAGTGGTGGCAATGGTGCAAGACGGGGTAGACAGCGGATGTGAGGCGGTGGCGGCGGGTTAGCACCTAGAGGTTAGGCTGAAGACGAGGATGAAGGAAAGGGGTGGTGGGTTTGATTTTGTGTAGTGGAGGTTGTTGTTATGTTTGACGGCATGGTGCCTGTCTGGTGGTGGTACAAGTTAAAAGTATGGGAGAGTTTGGGTGAATGTGGGTGGGATACTTGTGGTGGTTGATGGTGGTGGAGTACTAGTAATGGTGGTGGCTCGTCGGATGTTGTGGTGTGGGGGAGGCTGTGGTGGGATACTGTTGTTAAGAGGCGGTGGTGAGGAGGGGTGTAGGCGATGGTTAACAAGGTTGATGGTGGTTGCGATGGTTGGTTGCGACAGGTAACTACATAGATGGTAGTGGTAATGTGCGGCGGCGACGGAATCTATTGATGGTGGAGGCTGGTTGGTTTGAGAAAGAAGAATATGGGTTTATGAAGGGTCCCACTTAACCCATTTTGTTTTTATATATTTTAATATTCAATTTTTATATTTGAATTAGGGGTATTTTGATCATTTAACACTCATTTAACATAAATTTTTAACATCTTTAGTCAAAATGACGAAAATAGAAACAATTTTCAAAACTCAGGACAATAATGGAGACTAAATAAACGCTGGTACTCAAGTGAAGACAATTTACAAAACTCAAGGACGAAAACTGAGATTAACTTTATAACTAACTAGTTAAGATAAGTTTTTTGGCTTTCTCATTTAACTTCTCCACTTAATATTGTACACACAAGTAAACTATAACAAAATTTACACTTGATTACTATCATGTTTTTTTAATATAACTAACTATAAGCACTTAAAATAAGTTTTTTGTCTTTCTCATTTAACTTCTCCACTATAATACTGTACACACAAGTAAATTATAACATTGATAAGGGTACTTGATTCATACATAATGTAATATTATGAAGAAAAATAAACTGTAGTCTACAGAAAAGTAGACGGTCATTTACTTTGTAAACTGTAGTTTACAGTGTCTGTAAGGATTGTTTATAGATAGAAAAAAATATGTATTAAACATATAATCCTAAAAAAGTACTTATATCTACTATTCTAGTCAAATGTAGATATTAGAACATTTATTGTGTTTTTATGCTTTTAAAGTATAAACTCATTGTAATGTTTTTGGTTTTTGGGTATGGTTCAATCGATCTCACTAGTTTAATTAGTAAATTTAAATAATGGTTGGTTAAATGATCGGTTCAGTTTTTGAAACATCAAATAAAAGTCTCTCAAGTGCACGCGTTTTACTTAGGCCATTGATTTACTCTATTGTCGAGGCATTAAATACGACTTGGATACGTACTGGTGCACCGTTAAGAGGCGTTAAAGATTCCTGTTAATGTGTTAACAAGTGTGAAATGGGTGAAATGTGGTTTTTACGTGTAATATTAAACCTAATAATATGTGACATTAAAATAACAAATGTATGTAGGGTGGGGTTTAAAGGGCTAAACCAATTTTTTGGATAAAATAAAGTGAAAGAGAGTAAAATAAATAATGTGATATTTATACCACAAGTTAAAATATAAAACATGAATATAGGCATCGGATAATTTAAAATATAAAATTACTTTAGCTAAGTGGCGCACAACGAAATCGGGTTTAGGACCCGTCTCGACAACCGACCAGGTTCAACCCCAACTGGGTTTCTCTGTGGTATAACCCGACAATTTCAACACCAACCCGATTTTAACTTGGGTTTTCCTTGACCTGACCCCGACCCACTCTGGTTCAAGGCTATGAATCTATCATATTACCAGTGTTTTCGCGATCGGATCAGACCGGCCGGTCCGACCGGTTCGATCGGGGATCGGTCCGGTGGCCGGTCCGGGTCGCTACGAATCGTTTCTGAACGGTTGAATCGGCCGGTTCTTCCCGAACTACTGGTCGGATCGGGAAACCGGACAGGTTCAGACCGGTTTTTTTATATTTTATTTTATTTTTTATTTTAATGGGTAAAAACGGGATGTTAAACCATAAATTAGTGTGTTTGATATACAAATATAGTTAAGTTTTATATATAACTATAATATATATATATATATATATATATATATTATATATATATATATATATAAATCATATATAAGTTACTTATATTTAACTACATGTATAAATATAATTAAAATATAGTTAAATCCGGTCTAACCGGTCCGACCACCAAACCAGTAAGGCGTCCGGTTCAACGTCCGATCCGGTTCTGAAAACATTGCATATTACATATAAACTACATAATACGAACCTGGGTTGGACCTGACAGGAAACCTGGTCAACCCGATCTGGGTTCTGTTGACCACCACCCGAAGTCCCGAACCAGGTTCAACCCGACCCGGTTTGAATTCTAAACCCGGTTTGTGCCCTCTTTGAGTCTCTTCCTCGCCTCACATGTATAAGCCCTTTATCGGCTACAAAATCGAACAACAAACAACAGGTTTCATCTCTAAATTCATCAATTCATCAATTCATCGCATGAAATCGCTCTTCTTATACTCAAATTACTTGTAATTTCAGATATTTTGCTCCATTGGATTCGCTGTGGCTTTGATTGATTGAAGTAGCTTGAACTCGCTAAAGGGGGTACGAGGTATATAATTAGTTTCATATGCTTACATGCCCTAATTCTTTAGTTCACTTTTTGATTATTCACGCTTTCTAGTGCAGAATTCTAACATATGTGTGTCTTAAATGTCTATTGTATGCGTGGAAGTGATATTTTCATTTGATTATATGGATGTTAGTGTATGATTGAAGTGAGGGAACAACGTTTGTTACCTGCTATCTGAAATAGAACTTACAGTTCTATCGTATCATAGTTGTCGATGACATAAAAGGCGTGGACATCTTTAATCAAGGTGCATAGTATAAAATACCATTTTTAGGGGTTTTAAACATGTTCTAGACTTCTAGGTTTGTTTGGATTGTTTTAGGTTGATTCCAGGCTTGTTTAAGGCTAGTGTAATCGTTTGAGATCAGTTTAGACTTTAGACGATTTTTGGTAATTTGGCTGGAAAGTGCGCCTGAGCGCATGAAAATGGGGCTTTTGAATCAAGGGGATAAGGCCGTTGGGTGTCGCCTGAAGGCCTAGACGTGCACCTTGTGGGCTTTTGATGACAGAGTGTTGGATATCCTATATTTTCTTTAGGAATGAACTATATTCTATTGTTATTGCCTTTTAAGTGTATAGTTTTATCTTGTTGTTTGCTTCCTTCTGTATCAACCATTAATCCATTATGTTAAGACAAGGGTCTCTTGTGAGTATCATGTATTCCGAAGGATGTGAATGTCACAATGTCTTCATCGTATAACGGAAACCAGTTTTAGAGTATATATATGTGCACACCTCTTTCATGAATGATTTTTGCCATTGTTATCTTATAAGGTAGGGCCTCTTTTATTTTAATGTTCATTCTCTGTTTATGTCATATCTTAGTTTGTTATGAACTTGATTTGAGGTAATAAGGTAAAAATATCAATAAAGTTTAACCTTGCATGTGAGGTCATGACGATAGTTGTAGCTTGGTAACTTGGTTTGGTTAGTTTTTATTGTTGATGAGGGTTCTTGATCTATGTTTACTACTAAAGAACTTGTTTACTTCCATTTATGCTAGCACTACAGCCATTTGATAATATTAAAGCAATCCTTTTTATAAATGTAAACTTCATATCTTTGCTCTTACCCACAATGTGCTGATAATGTTGATAGAAGTTTGTTTCTGTAACGAAAGATTTCTGAGTGTTAATTGATCCTTTATTTTCTACAGTTGGAATATGGAAATGAATTATGAATGTCCGAGTCAATTCAAAATTGTCAAATGCTACTTAGCTGATAGAACACTAAAATCATATCTGTAGTAACATAAGGTTCTTTCAGTTATGAGGGATCAATTCATGGGGTAATTACCAAAGTCACATGGCATACTGTATACGAAAGTGCATTGCAATAGATGATCATCATGTCATGTTTATATGTGTAGTTACTTCATAGAGTTGTTTCATTGAACTGATTATTAGACCCATATACTTTCGGATGAAATGTGGTGGTGGCTTAAGTCTTTCAGATTGTAATATATGAGCGCTTGAGTTACAAATGGAGGAAGGGAACTAAAAAATAGAAGAAACTCATGTTTGTGTGTATGTTAATGTTCTCCGCTTTCGATTATGTACTTGTTCATTGACTATTATAAGCACAAATTCTTATATTACCTTGTTCAAGTTTCCTAGTATCTAGGAACCACGATTTTTTTTTCATATTTATAGTGAGTAGTTTATTTATAGCGTCTTTCACTATCTTATATTTAGGTTTTAGGTTCAAAGGTAGTAAAATGGGTGGGTTGGTTGTCAGGTTAGGATGAGTTTGGGTTAAGATGGGTCATTTAAGAGAAAGGTTAGGATGGGTTTGGGTTGGTTCTAAAATTCACCCTAAACTTAATAGTGAAGGGAGTGAGGGTTAAAATGATTTGGTGAGCAACTAAAATTATACTTGAAGTGAGCATCTTCATAACATCTAAAAATCATTTAGCAATTTAGCAACAAAACCAAAACATGCATTGGAAGTAACTAAAAGAACACTAAACAATTATACAAATATATTTATGAAACAAATTACAGGCCATAAACTTGAATCACATGAACTTAAAACAAGAGGGAGACAACCAAATGCAAGTTATCAAGAATTTTAGTAATCTCATTATGGGGGATTTCTTTTTAATCTCACTGTGTGCTCAAGGCTATCAAGAATTGTAGTAATCTCATTGTGGGCTCAAGACTACCGAATGCAAGTTAATTAAACTAAAGGATAGTTTGGTACTTTGATATTTTTTATAAATTATAATTGATTATAGATATCTAATACAATGGTTTTGGTTTGGTTACAGACGATTGTTTTTTGGCATAAACCTTAAACCAAATTGTTCCCTACGGTTTGAAATTGGTAAAACGACCGAAAGTTAAAGATAAAATTTGACCATGAAACCAATGACCGGTTTGGCCGGTTTCATGGTATTAAACCGAACCGTGAACACCCCTAGTCGAAGTCAGCGGCCACATAACACTAAACGACAAAGCTTGCGAACAATGAAGTCTTTTATGTTTTTGATGTTAACAAACATGGGTCTAAAGTTGTATTATGAAGTTTGAAGTTTCAAGAAGAACAAAGTGTGAGGCTATTTATAGTTGGACGACTTACTGTTCATTTCAACCCTCTTATGTTTGAAACATAAAACCCATCCCGACCCAAATTCTGAATTTTTTGTTTTTGATTCAACCTAGAGCTGGCAAAATGGGTGGGTCGGGTTGGGTGACGGGTTAGAATGGATGCGGGTCAGGATGGATTGCTTTACAAATAGGTCATTTTGGTTCGGGTCAGAATGGGTTTGACCAAAAATAGATACGGGTCAGAATGGGTCGTTATAAAAATTGGATGGATAAACAAAACCTAGAGCAGTAACAATCGAGCTCTTTAAAGAATTAATTAAAAATTTCATTGTGATAGGAATAATATTCTATTTTATAGTTTAATGTCAATTGTCTATTCTAGAAGGGTGTTTAGTGCAACTTTTATATTATATAATAGGTATTATTAAACCCTAAGAAAGGAAGGAGAATTAGTGATTTGTTGGCTCTTTGCAAAAGCATTGAGAAGGGCATAGCCCTGGACCACTTTTGTGGCGGTGACTGAATTTTGTTATCTTCGTCTCCTTCATTTTGTTATCATCTTCTACTTTGCAATACAAATCATATTTCTATCTGATTATTCCATTGTCACCCTCAATTATAGTTAATTTTACTCTCTTTGAATCCAATTTCCATCACATTGACAGACTTTTTAGCTAAAAATATAAAGAGTATAGTTACAATCTTCAACCAAAAATTGAAAACCTATACCAAAAGGAAAAATGAATATTGATTAGAATTCAAAAGTTTCTAGTAGATCCCCAAAGTTAAAAAATCAAAATGAACATATGATCCAAAATCAAGATGAACGCATGCCATTGACAGACCCTTTCTTGCATTTTAGTTCTGCTCACTTGTTATCTTTATGCTAATCTGAGTTTTGAAACAATGATTGATGAATCAGAAACCAACAGTTTTTAAATTAAAATCGATTCAGAAACACGAAAATTAATTCTGAAATCGCTAAATGTAGCCTTGAAAATGAAATCAAACTCGAACCGTTGGACAAAAATCTAACGATGTTGTTTAGAGAAATTGAAATCAAAGGTTTTAGGGCAGAAATCGCATACCATGGAATTTGGAATCAATGGCTTTCTGGTTAAAAAAAACAAACTATGAACAAAGTTTGTGAAGAAGAAACCAACAACAAACCTTGATTTCTAATATTGCATCCCATTGCCTGAAGCGAGAAAACCACTAGCGTCAATGAAGAAGAAACAAAGAAAACAGAAGTTTCTGAGGAATGAGCATAGATACTACCCATCTTGACCTGTGTGCATATTTTGTTATGTCCATTCTGACCCATCATTTTATTCCTTTGAGTGCATTCAGCCATCTAAACCCAGTAATAAGTTATTTGTTACCCAAAACAATCCATTATATTTAAAGAAACACCCATACTGACCCAAAATTAGGCTTGTGGGTTTGTTTTGCCAGGTATAATTCAACATTTCAACCCATCCTGACCTGTTCTGAAAACTTCACATAAAACATATCCTGACCCATATTTAAGTTTCTGGGTTGGGTTTGCCAGGCCTAGCAGGAAGGATGAGCACAGTAGAGCAAAGTTATGAAAATTAATTCTTGTAGTTAGGGACTTAAAATGAGAAAACTATCTGAAATCCGTGTTTGCTAAAGTGACATTATCCTAGCAACAGACATGTCAAGTATTCTAGCTTCAATAAGATTTGCTTGTATGTGCAGCAGCTGAATATGTAATTGACATAATGTAATTGGATTGTGGATTTTCTTGTTTTATGGCTTCAATAGTCTTTTATGGGAGATATTAAATTGTTAGGGTGTCTATTATTTATAGTATGATTTCTAGAACCATAAACATACGTGTTAAATAAAGATTTCCACTGGTGTAGACATGTAATTGGTTGTTATTTGATATGTATTTCTGTACATGTGTATCCCCAAATTAAGTGTGTACTGTGATTTTGATTTGGATTTCATTAGCACCTTATTCAGCTTCTGTCATTCTGATTACTGTTTAGGGTTTTATCTTGATATCTTTCAGGAAAAACCATTTGAGATTAAATGGCAATCTGTTCGAGTCTCACCTCCATACATCTTATCAAATTCAACTCCAATCCCACAACAAAGTTTTCAAGCATATCTTCAAGATCATCATCACTTAAGTTTTCCAGAATCACAGCTGTACAAGACACCAACGGAGGACGCAGGCGATTAATAGACATCATCCGGCTTGTTCCAGATGTTTCAAGAAACTACTTCAAAAGCCCTTCTAGAAGAACGCTTTTTGGTGGGATATCACTTCTTGGGGGGTTTTATGTTGCACAGACAATATCACTGTCGTTTGGAGCTATAGGCGTGAACGATGTTATTGCTGCTGTTATTTGTGTTCTTCTTACCGAGTATGTGACCCGGTTTTATTACAGCAGACCTAAGGTGACATTCCCCATTGCTCTTCTTAATAACTTCAAGATGGGTTTCACTTATGGTCTGTTTATTGATGCCTTTAAGCTTGCAAGTTGATTAATCATTATGCATTCAATTGATTTAAGTCAGTTTTTTTTGGAAGAGATGAAACAGTGTTATACTGTGATACTCATATTCATCAAGAGATGTATATATATTAAATCTATTTACTTTAACAAATGTCTTTTGAGAACCTTTGGAGTTGGATATATTTTTCATAATGATGAGTAGATAAACTATCATCACCATTATTATTTAGTAATAATATATTTCAAAAATTAGTACAACAAAAGTAAATAAGTACACACTTTAGTCAAATTGCCAATTTTTCCTTTAATGTATAAATATAGTAAGTATTAACTTGAAAAACTTACAAGAGAAAGGGTAATTGATGCTAGAATAGGAAACTTATTGAATATACCTAGATTTCTATCGTAGATCCATACATTGTAGAAACAAAACTAACGAATGTGTCAGGTGGTGGGATATGTTAAGAGGATTAAATTTGTTGTTTAAATAAAGAAGAGATAGAATGAACATGAGATCGGGAATCATGCTCGGAGAAACAAGAAGAATACGTCACCGGTGTGGAGAACAACGATATCTACATTGATGAACTCAACGTATCGAATCTTGGTGGACGAAGTAAAAGGTTGTGGCGGATGATGTAGAGGTCGTGAGGAGGAAACTAAAATGAAAAGGATTTTATAAGTCCGTATGCATATATAATGAAGAAAAACAACTTTTTCTTAGCCGTTGTGTATATGTGGCACAGTTGTTACCATTTAGTTCAAAAAATAGGTTAAGTTGTTAGCCGAGATCAGTTTATCTCGAGGTCGGCTATACTTTAACCATTACTTTACGGTTTACACATGTTATTTTTTGGTTTGTCATCCTCGCAGTGGCAACTTTTATGTAGCTGGTAGTTGGTATTTAAGCTTACTCATTAATTACTCGGTTGAGTTTTAAATGCTTAGGGTGAAGGGATAGCTAATGTGGTTTTGAATTATTATTTTTTTTCAAATTTCTTACCGGATTATAAAGCCTAAGCTATTGAGAAATATAACATGAGATCATTATAATATACGACATATATAAAATATAACATGTATAATTTAAGGTTATGAGCTAGTTTCTATAATGGAAATGGACACACCAATACATATATAATGAAAGAGTGAAAGGACATAATCATTAGAAGGTACAATTAAGGTTTGTGTAATATAGACTTTAATGGAAATTGAGATTTGCCATTGATAGAGTTATTATAAAGCAATAGTCACCATTCAAGTGTAAAGATTGCAACTTTTGAAGGAACATATGAAACTATACAATGACATTGATCTTGATCATATTGACGAAAGTATCTTTGCGACCAAATAATAATACGTTAACCTAATATATTTCTTATCATTCTACACTCATTCTATTAGACTTTATCACTAACATCAATGACATGAATACGTTTATGGATCCTTTTAAACAATGTAAAAATTAGTATTTTGTCCATCTAATTGTTTTTTTGTGTGAAATATACAATACACACCAAGAAAACACTTTATATTAAACAAAATGTTAAAGTAAAACAAAATCAAATTATACAATTTTTAGCATTGTGACTAAGAGGCTGTTTGGCAGTCTTTTAATCAACTTTTAATCAGTTTCTTAATAGTTATATGTCTGAATGATTTAGCACTTAATTATTCAACTGTTTGTTTCGCGAGTAAATATCTGAATGGTTCAGACATTTACCTTTGAATGGTTAAGCATTATACTTATGTTGAATGGCTAAGAGGTCTATGCTGGATGGTTAAGATCTTTTATTTGAATTGGTGAGATATTTGTATTTGAATTGTTAAACGATATACTAGCTCTTAATGGTTCAGAACTTTTAATGGTTCAAACCTCTTATTGGTTTAACAATTATTCATTTAAAAATTACCAAACAACCCCTAAAACTTATATTTACACATGATGAAAAACCCCCTTCTTTTATTCACACCCTATGATTTTAGCATAATTTATATTTTATTAGAAAATTGTATGTCAGTCAGTCTTACACATATCACTTAAATTTTGGGAGCGATCTCGTCCCTTTGATTACCATTAATTCATCTTAAATACATGTTTTATAAAGTGTCCGGTTATTAGGACAACCTTAATTATAATTTAACACACCAGATTTCTAAACGGGTCGTATAGTCCTATACACGTTGTATAAGGGGGTCATATACCCTATATGAGGCGTATATTCATCTGACGGTACTCTGAATTTTTCTTCGCAGTCAGTAGTGAAATTTGTTATACGCATTGTATAATGGTTGTCTAGTACTATATGAAACGTATATCATCTAACAACCTCCTGATTTTTCATCATCTTTAATATTTTTTTCCCTGTACGTTTTATATAGCATTACGAAACATATAAACAGATGTCAGTATCCTAATATCAGGATTTTTTATAGAAAAAATATAAATATGTAATGTAATTACTAATTAGTGAGCTAAACATCAATTCTAACATCAATCCACCAAACAAGACGACATCCTTAACAAATCTTTATTAATATTTTTCTCCTACCTTAACACGTCTTTTTCCTCTCTCTCTCTCTATATATATATATACGTGTGACCAAATAGCGTATTAGGTACTTGCATCGTTATTATTATTATTATCATCATCATCACTTCCTATATCGATCACCTTCATCGTCTCACTTACAAGCCCTAGCTAATCAATCTCCAACAGCAAAACAACTAAGGTTAATTTCATCACCAATTCTCTTTACAACTGTTGAATTCATTCAATTCTCACATGAATTCGCTATTGTTTAACTCGATTTACTTGTAGTTTCAGATATTTATCTCTGAATTTCGTTTTATTGGAGTCGCTGTGGCTTGATCGAAGTAGCTTGAAGTTGTTCAAGAGTTTACGAGGTATATTGTTACTTTGTATGCTTATATGCCCTAATTTTGGAGTTGTTTTTTATTATTGTTTCGCTGAATGTTCGTGAGCTCAAAGGTTACTTACAGACGGTGTTAGGTGTACGTAATTTTTTTTAGTTTTTTTATTGGTTATTCACTCTTAGTAGTGCAGAATTCGAATATATGTGTGTGATTAGTTTTGATTTGTGTTTGTTTCTTTACTATGGTTTACCGGATTAAAAAGGGAAGCGAAGTATTATTGATTGTATGGATGTTGGTGTCTGTTTGAAGTGAAGGAATGCTATGTTTGTTGCCTTCTGTATGAGATGGAACTTGCTTTTCTTTTGGAAATACTATGCTCTATTTAGGAAGTGTATTCTATTGTCTTTAAATGTTTACTGTGTTTTAAGGGTTTATAGTTTTATATTGTTGTGTGCTTCCTTCACTATCAACCATTTAGTCAAGACAAAGGTCTATAATGTTGCTCATGTGTTCATAAGAATGTCATTTTCGTAATGTATACATGGAAACCAGTTGTAAAGTATGTGTGCATGCCTATTACAAGAATGATTTGTATCATTGCTGTCTTTATTGGAATTGATTATAAGGTAGTGTCTCTTGTCATTGAATGTCAATTTTCTGTTTATATCATATCTTAGATTGGTAAGGATTTGATTTGAGGCATATAAGGTAAAATATTAATAGTTTAACCTTGCATGTGATGTTATATTAATAATTGGCTAGGTTAAATTTCATGGTTGATGAGGGTTCTTGATCTTTGTTTACTGTTTAGAACTTGCTTACTTCCTTTATCACTCTCCAATGAGTGTTCATAAATTGTTTAATGTTTTTACATTCTTTGCATTCGTTGTATGAATTCTTGAGCTGGATTTCATGGTAGCCAAACAAGTCAAGATGCTGCTGCAGAACTTGTACAATCAAATGAATGATGCAACTTATGTTTTTTTTTCTACAATATACTATATACCTTGTTATTAGGGTATCCAACATGCACATACAATTGGTACACGAAAGAAAACAGAACACATGATTACATGGTTTGGTCGGGGGGACTGGAACCTTTGTCCTTTTGCTGCATTTAGGGTTTATTTTATTATTCACATGCTCAAGAAATTACAAAGGCCCTATCAGTTATTTATAATAAAGATTTAGGGTTAATAGCTTTTGGAACATGAAACATTAATTTAGGCAGGTTGCTTAATACTACACTAGGGCTGGCTGCATTATTTCTTGTGACCAAAGCCAACCCAACCCAACACTTATCGCCTTCATTTTTGCTCTCATGTTTTTTTTGCCTTTTTCCTGAAATGGTACAATGTTTTTCTTGTATATTATTTTAGCAAAACTAGATCAAAAATTGGAATTTGGAAACTAATTATGAATGTGTGAGTCTATCCAAAATTGTAGAAAGCCACTTAGCTTAAAAGAAAATAAATTATGTCTGCAGTAACATAAGTTTTTTTTTGCCGATGAGGGATCTATAATTCATAGAGTAATTACCAAATTAACATGTCATACTGCATACAAAAGTGCATTGTAATTGATAATCATCATGCCATGTTTATGTGTAGTTATTCATACACTTTCTGATGAAATATGGTGGTAGTTTAAAAGGGAAATGATCTTTCGGATTGTAATCTATGTGAAATGAACCTTAACAAACTTGAGCTAGTACTTTACGTCCGTAACCACTATGGGGGTTTAAGTTACATATGGAGAAGGAAACTAAAAAATAAGAGAAACTCATGTCTGTTTGCATGTTAACAGTTTCTTTGTAATCTTGTACTTGTTCATTGACTATCATAAGCACCTTTTCTTATATGACCTCATTGAGGTTGCTAGTAATTAAAGGGACTAGTGATTTTCTTTATTTTTGAATACCAATATGTGAGTGGTTTATGTTTTGCATTTTTCAATATCTTATATTTAGGTTTTGGGCTGGGAGGTGGAAATTTAAGCACGGAAGATGAACATGGTAGAGCCACATTATGAAAAGTATTAATTTATGGTATGTAGGGACATAATAGGAGAAAACTCTCTGAAATCTTTGTGGTGAAGAGAAATTTATCCCAGCAACAGACATGCTAAGATTCTAGCTTATTAAGATCTACTTGTATGTATAGCAGCTGAATAGCTCACATAATGTAGTTAGATTATAGTTTTTCTTGGTTTATGGTTTTGCGAGCGACCAGCAAGCACTCCTATCAAAATGAAAATAAATTGAACTTGAATTGAAGAAGCAAGCCTCTATTAAAGAAAGGAAAGCCAGCACATCCATTTTTGGGTTGTTAGCACTCTTCCTTCAGCTGGCTTTGCTTTATCTGTTCATTTCTTTCTTAAGATGGAGATCAATTGTCTTTTATGGAAGATATTTACTAGGGTTTTAATATTCATAGTGCGATTCTAAGCTAATGAATACGCTATGTAAAACATTCCAACACTTTGGTCATGTGCATCATCTTATCTTTTTATGACCATAGGTATCCTTAAAATGTGTAAGAAAAATCTTTTACTAATTTGTTTGTAGTGGCTACTTCTTTACATATGATGAGCACTAGTATCGAAGGAAATGAGTACCAAGTTTCAATTTAAAAGATGATTAGAGCAATTGACATGTATGAGTTTAAGCAATGTGCTTTGGTAGACTTGGCTTTGTTATGGGTTAATTAAGGCTGGGTGCTATAGCCTATAGGTTAAAGTAATATTAATTTTGAGGTCAAACTGATCATCAAATGATAGCGTAAAAATAAAAGCAGGTCAAATGTATTCATCATATAGGCTATACAATTGCTTTCAACTCATGGAAACTTTTTCAGGACTTGTAGATAGTCACATAACTAAAAAGTATCAAAGACCAAACCTTCACAACTTTGTTATTTCAATTGTAATATATTTTTTTGAATGAATATTATTTAGGATGTGTTATGCATTACATATATGATATACCCTTCAGGGGACTTTTGACCTCTTTCTTTTGAGCTAATTTTTCTAATTGTTTGATGTGAAGATGGATCAACAAGGCCATGGGCAGGCCCCGGCTATGGGCGCTGTAGGTAGCTCTACTCAAATGCCTTACAGCATGGCACCCTACCCACCAAATCAAATGATGGGAATTGTACCCCCTGCATCAGTTGGTGGGGCTGTACCACCATCACAAACATCCGGTCTCCCTTCTCCCCCAGCCCAACTGGCCCAACAACAACTAGCTTACCAACACATCCATCAACAACAACAACAACAATTGCATCAACAACTTCAAAACTTCTGGGCAAACCAGTTCCATGAGATTGAACAAACCACTGATTTTAAGAATCATAGTCTCCCCTTGGCTAGAATTAAAAAAATCATGAAAGCAGATGAAGATGTGAGGATGATATCAGCTGAAGCACCAGTCATCTTTGCACGTGCATGTGAAATGTTTATCCTTGAGTTAACTTTAAGGTCATGGAATCACACTGAAGAAAACAAAAGGAGGACCCTTCAGAAAAATGACATTGCTGCTGCAATCACTAGGACTGATATTTTTGACTTTTTAGTTGATATAGTGCCACGAGAAGATTTAAAAGATGAAGTAATTGGTTCAACAATGCCTAGAGGTGGGCCCATTCCAGTTGGAGCTCCAACCGAAGGTCTACCGTATTACTATATGCCGCCCCTCAGGTTGTGGTTCTGGGATGTATATGGGTAGGCCTGTGGATTCTCAAGCACTTTATGGGCAGCAGCCTCGTCCTTACGTGGCTCAGCCTATGTGGCCACAACAGCAACAGCAAGAACCACAAGAAGACGCATAATCAGGTATTCACTAATCACCCACACATTGATGATCATGAGTTTACTGTTCCAGTTGTTGCCTTAAAGTGTTATTTTTATGACTTCTTTTAGGAATATGACTTAATATCTTTTTCATTTTGTTGACATACATCCATCATTGCATCTCTTTTCATGGCTACACACTTGTTCATTTTCAATAGAGATGGCAATTTCAACCCATTTACGAATGATTGGGTCAATATGGGTTATGTCTGTTTTCTAACAGGTCAAACATTTAATATAAAATAATAAACTCATTACAATAGTGGGTTAAAGTCAAAAGTCACTAATGTATATTTAATACACAACCTTAAAATCATTTTACTTACAAAGTCAATTGATATATTTTTTGTTATTATACATGACACAATAATTATTTGCAACTTTATTTTCCGACAACGTTTCTTGGTTGACCCAACCTGCACTTCCCGTTTTGTCACCTCTTATTTTCAAGTTGATGTGCAACTGAAGGGAGTAGTCTGGTGACTGGGTTGTGATTGCATTGAAAAAGTTGTTAACTTGGATATGATTGGGTCCCTTTTATATTTGTTCTTTTCTTCTAGCGTGGATCCAATGCTTGATTGCTAAATTCAAGTGCTAATGCAACATAAAGCTTTATTTTTTGAAAGAAAATTTATATGAATACTGATGCATGTGTAGTTGTGCATACAAATTTTGGAGGTGCTACTACTCAAGATAGGAAAAGCATTTGGAAACATTATTATCACTTCTATTAAGACGATGAAGCATAATTAGTTTGTGACTGACTATACAAGTGAACTTCCTCAGAACATTAATTTTTGATACAAGTATGATACTTTTATGATACGAACACTCTATGACAAAAGCCTACGCTTATACATTTATACTTGCATCACACAAAACTAAAGTTTCTGTTCATTATCCTGCAATGTAAGAACACTTAGGTGGTTAAATATTAACTGTCTGGATTCTCATTACCTGAAACCCTATCTCAAACTTTCCTAAGAAACTGACTACAATTGTAACAATTTCATAGTTTTACTAATTTCAAGTTTATAACAACTTCAAAATACTATTTTCTATATTTTAAAGATCATATAATATATTAGTGACTTATAGGTAATCCGATGAGTATCACTAAATACCATACTTGGCCCGAACCTGTGAAATTCTATAACTAATCCCATTCCTGAACACTCATCTTGTTACTTGTCTTAAACGTTTTGGGTTTTGGTTTCTCTTGAATACCAACATCGATTTGATGTGTTCTGTGTATTTACAGGGGAATTGGAATTCTGAAGACTGGTGGCTGTAGACCAACACCTACTCTTGGGAATTTGTATTAAGGTTAAAATTTTCATGTGGTTTATTAGGAATGCTTGTAGTCAGTAACAATTAACAATGTGTGTGTGCGTGTGTGTCTACATGTTCTTAATTATACTGCTGTTCTATGATGCTGGCGGCAAACATGTGTTATATGATCTGAACTTGGTTCTTGGAAAGTCAAACTCATTAATATCCAATGCAAAAGGCATGTTGTTTGCCCTTTTGATGGCAGTAAATGGCCTACACACACTTGCTGATTGCTTGTGTATATCTGTAGATGTGTACCTCTATGTAGAGGTCACGGGTCAGGGTGCCTAGTCATATGACTCAGATTGGTTGGGTTGGGTTGGGTTGGGCTGGGCTGAACAACGAGTGTTATTTATTTTCTTCTCATCTCGTTCTCCTCTTTTCCTTACTTGAGGCTCTATAACATTTTAGCTTAACTCGCGAGGCTTAACATAACCGATCGACCTTTTTGTATGTAATTGGTTTAAGTTGTCACCTGGGTTGGGTAAGTGGTCGAATTGTAGAATGTTAGATCTGTAAGTCTTTGTTGCATCAAGTTAACATGTCTTATGACTAGGGGATTGTTTGTTACCCGAACCTGAATATCAAACCCGAGCAAAATCAACCCGAACCCAATTAAAAACTAACCCGAGCAACCCAATCCGATTATTACACTAACCCGAACCCGATTTTTATAAATGGTTTGGTCTTGGGTTGAGTTTGTAAGATTCGGGTCAACCCGATTAACCTGAATGTTAGTTTTTAAAAAATTCCAAGATTTATATATATATATATATATATATATATATATATATATATATGTGTGTGTGTGTGTGTGTGTATTATGCTATCATTTACAGGATTAAAAACATGATTTTCCAAACTTTATATTATGTTGTGGTTTAAATTTATTATATAAACTATGAAGATAATCTATATATAATGTCATTTAATATTTAGATATGCATAATAAAGTGAATGTAAATATGTAAACTTTCCGATCAAGATAATAAACAAAATTCTATATTGATAACATATGTTAAATCTCATACATACATTTTGATCATATATATATATATAGGGGAGGGATCAAATGAGAACTACCTTTTTTTGTGAGAACTCTAGGAATCAATCTCAACCACTAGTTTTCAATGGCAAAATTGTAATTAACAAAAACATATTCAAAAAATTTATAAATAAAAAATAACATAAAAAATAATAAAAACACAAAAATGTTCCCCAACTTTCTCTCTTTCATAAAAAAATATAAAAAAATTTCTCGTTTTTTTAACGAATTTCGTTTTACACATGTGTAATATCGGATTTACACATGTGTAAATCCAATACGACACATGTGTATAACTAGATTTACACATGTGTATACGTTTTTTTTAGAAAAATATATCAATATGGTAGGCGTTGGAAAGATAAAAAAAATACTGAATTTTATGGTGATTTTTTTTTGAAAAAATGAGATCGTGAAAAAAAGTACAAACATTTAAAAAGGGGGAAATGGTATGTGATTTGCATATGATAAAAAATGAGTGGCTGAGATTGTTTCTTAAAGTTATCACAAAAAAGGTGGTTCTCATTTGAACCCTCCCTATACATACATACATACATACATGCATGCATGCATGCATGCATGCATGCATGCATGCATACATGCATACGTACGTACGTACGTACGTACGTACGTACGTACATACATACATACTGTTTAAACAAACGTTTGAGATAGCAAATAATTTTAAAGCTTAATGGTAAACCCGACCGAATAAACCCGAATATCAAAACCCAAAACCGATTAAATGTTACTTATTGGTTTGGTCTTCGGGTTGATTCTTACACCTTAAAACCCGAGGAACCCGACCGATTAACCCGAAACCCGATTAAAAACCCGAATGACACCCCTACTTATGACTTGTTATAAATTATTTATAAATCATAACGTCTATGGAATTGGTCTTATTATGATTTGATTTTATTGTTAGGTTAATCTTGATTTAATTTGTTAGTTTATTTTTGATGGGTTGAAATTTAGAAGTAAGGTAGGTTATTATTTTAGTAGTTTGACTTGATTTGCTTAATTGATTGAGTCTGTTTTGGTTTGATAGAGTTTTACTAATAAGTGATTAGGGTTTACTTGTTTATCAGTGAACCTTCTAGTATAAATAGAAGGGTCTAAGGTTCATTGTAAGGTGAGAGTTTTGGTTTAATAATAATACAAGAGTCGTGGAGTTCCACAAAGGTCATTGGTGTTTTTGTGTTTTTGTGGTTGTTTTATTAAGTTCTGGACCAACAATTGGTATCAGAGCTTGGCGAAGCTCATACCAAGTCAAGAACAACAGTAGCAGCAAATCAACACCAAAGAATAACAGTAGTAGCAAGTTTGACATCAAAGGAAAGCAGCAGATCTGACATCATCAATACCCACCCAATCGTGGCCTATGTGGGACAATTATTAAGAAGGAAGAAGTTTCAAACCTGTGTGGATTGCAAGCAGAGGAGTTAGAGAAAACCTGTGTGGTTCAAAGGAACCTGTATGGAGCAAGATAACTTGTGTGGTGCAGCAAGAGAAAGAAACTTATGTGGTGTAGCAAGAGAAAGAAACCTGTGTGGTGTAGCAAGACAACATCATGTGTGGATCACAACACCTGTGTGGTAACAACTGAAAAAGATCGAGACTACCTGTGTGGTACAAGAAAAAAAAGAACCTGTGTGGTAAAGGTTTAAAGGCAGCGAAGAAATTGATCAGCCTGTGGGGCTGATCCGGTTAAAAGAGACGAACAAAAAAGAGCAACAACCTGTTTGATTCACATAGTCAAAGAAGAATGGCCGAAGGAGCAATTATTGTTAGAGAGCAGCAGCAAATCATGCCACTGCAGTGCCAAAGTTAACAAGAACAAACTATTCGAGTTGGTCAGTTATGGTAGAAGCAATTTTGCAACCTTATGGTTTATGGAAAGCTGTTGACCCGGCTATGAAGGGCCTATTGAGGCCAAGAAGAATCTGATGGCAAGAGCATTTGTGTTTCAAACCCTCCCTAAGGATGTACTATTACAAGTGGCAAGATACAAATATTCAAAGGAAGTGTGGAATGCACTCAAAGTCCAATATTTAAGAGCCGAAAGAGTGCAAAAGGCAAGATTACAAACTCTTAGATCCGAGCTTGAGATGTTAAATATGAAAGAAGGTGAGTCCATTGATGAGTTTTCCAGAAAACTTGATGTAATTATTATAAAGTTTAAAAGTCTTGGGTCAAGTTTAGAAGATGAATTGGTAGTGAGAAAACTCTTAAACTCGGTTTCAAGGAAGTATTTACCAATTGTGGTAACGATAGAGCAATATTCAAATTTAGAAAAAATGTCACTTGAAGAAGCTATTGGAAGATTAAAGGCTTATGAAGAAAGAATTAAAGATCTTGATAAAAAGGAGGAAGATCAAGGGAAGTTGTTGCTGTCTAGAGGAGAAGAAAAGGAAAGACAAAAGCAAGGTGTGCTCGGTTATGATGGATATGGGCGAGGTCGTGGGCTTGGCAATCGTGATCGTTGCAAGGGTCGTGGAAGAGGGAATGGTAGAGAAAAGAATGGATGCGGCAGAGGTTTTGGGCACGGGATTGAAGTGCTATGAGTGTGGGAAGTATGTGCACTTCACATATAAGTGTCCCAATTGGTATGGAAAAGAGGAGGCCAACTTGGCTCTAGCTCAAGAGGATGATGAACCAACATTGCTTTAAAAAGTTGAGATCAGTATCAAGATTAAGGGGGAAAATGTTAGGTTAATCTTTATTCGTTAGTTTATTTTTGGTGGGTTGAAATATAGGAGTAAGGTAGGTTATTATATTAGTAGTTTGATTTGATTTGCTTAATTGAATGAGTCTGTTTTGGTTTGATAGAGTTTTCTAATAAGTGATTAGGGTTTACATATTTTTTTGGTGAAGCTTTTAGTATAAATAGAAAGGTGTAGGGTTCATTGTAAGGTGAGAGTTTGGTTCAATAATAATACACGTAAAGAGTCGTGGAGTTTCACAAAGATCACTGATGTTTCTATGTTTTTGTGGTTGTTTTATTAAGTTCTGGACCAACATTTACATTCTAATTTGCAAATAAAAAATACATTTTGACAACTTCGGTTATTATTGGGTTACAAACTAATTTCAACCCTAGGGTTTGGTCCTTACCGATTTCAACCCTAGGGTTTGGTCCTTAGTGTTGAACTATTTTTGACATAATTTAATAGTTAGAGGACTTAATTAGTAAGTTTCATTAGTTAATTTGTTTATATGTTTAAGTTGGGCAAGGTTTTGTATGATTGAGTGTGCCAAAATGTTTGAGTTAGATTAGGATTACAATTTATGTTTGAGTGGTATTAGCCATTAGGTCGGGTGTCTCTCATCATGTATAGTAGATATAGGTTGATGCGAATCATGTCTCTCATTTTATAAAATACTAAAAATGTAGTCATGTTTCCCCATAAGTGCTCTTGTTCATCGATTGAATTTGTGCAATATTTGAGGATAGAAACTTTTGTACAAAAATTGTTTGATTCAATGTAGTCGTATCCTCAAATTGTAGATCGAATAGATTTGTGCTATGATTTGAATAAAATGTTGTTCGATGAAGCCGTAGGAAGGTTGAAAGTCGTAGGAAGTGATGTTGATAGTTTCCCCACAAATTATTTTCATTGGTGTTCGTATTTTTGTCAATACTTACTGTTTCTTGTCAAACCAGTTTCAGAATTAGTTTTTTACAACTCTAATTCAAACCACTGCCTGATTTTATTGGAGTAACTCCTATCTTCATTATGGCCCCAATGTTACAGTATGATCCTTGAAAGCCAATTTAGATGGAACACAACTATCTGTTGAAGCTTCAACTTTCTACTTGCAGACCAAGTATGCAGCAAAACTTCAGCATTTATTACATACATACAAGGCAAGATCGCTTATCGACACAAAAAGAAAATAAAATAACCTTGTAAGCTCAAATCATTCCAGGCAAAATTAAAATAAAAAACAACAAAACATGATAATTAAGCAAGTATATGCAAAGCTTCAACGGACCGGGCAAATATCCTCCAAGCTGCACAAGAATGCAACCACACAATCAGTCAAAGTTTATAAAAATGCTGTGACAGACATGTTGGATGTGCATTTTGATAGGGATATAGGGTTATCAAAAATCTGTAGAATATGGCTATTGGATGTATTTTGTTTCTTGAAATTGTGATAATTAGATATTTGTGAGTTTCACAAACTTTAATTATTCAAAGTTCATAGATAAAAGGGTTGATGCCCTAAAAACCAACATAATTTCTCATTTAGGAAATTAAAGTCTTTTTAACTCAACTTTGACATGTTAAAACACATGAACATTGTCATATTTATACAAAGAATACTTGCATAGTCAGCACATATGCAGATTCTTAAATGACAACCTCAAGTCGTTTATTTACTCTACGTGGCATGCATATTAACATGTGCAAATTAGTGGCTTTTGTTTTTTTGTTTACGTTTGAAGAATAAGTCTTTCATTTGAATTAGTCATGTTAGTTGGCAGTATGTTCCTGATTTGTTGGGATATTTTTCTTGATTCCAGGTTAGTAGACGTTAGTGGTATTTCCTCTATTTAAGCTTGTACTCAGTTGGTGTTTTTCATCATTCACACTCATTGAATAACAATAAAAAGCTTTTGGGCATTCGAAGTGTTATTCTGTGGCTTTGTTTATCTGCTTAATTCACCACTTGTGATAGTCTCAAAAATCAACAAGAGCCACCAAGGCCATTTTTGCAAACGTGGATGCCAAGTGGACTCTTTAATGTGACGAAACTTTAATGTCAAAATTCGACATGAGGGATTTTGCAGTGCAAAACGAGAGAGTATGCAGTTAAAATTATGTTGACTACAAAGACGTTGGTGAGATAACAAGAGAAGCATTTTGTGAAATGGAATCAAATGTCCCACAAATAAGATTAAAAGAATTTTAAATAAGTAATTTTAGTTTACCTGTGTTATTTAAAAAAAAAAAGTTTATCCTAAGATGATAAAAAATGATTAGCATACCTTCTTCCTAAGTATTCTATTATATCAGTGGTGAGGGTTGATCTCTTCTTATCCTCAAAAGCAAGTGATGCAGCTTTCCTCATCAAAGCAGACCCTGCGATACATCCCAACATTGTCGGATTGATAGTGGGCCCCTCTTTATCGACAAGTTGTCGGGCCCAAGCCAAGAATACCGCAACACTGCTCAACAAAACTTAAAAACTTAGCTAAAAATGAAACGGGTCAAACAGGTTAAAAGTTGCCCATGCATAATCAAGTGTTTACAACCTCCTAAAAAACTTTACATGGATCATTATATTTATTTATAGTGTTTGTAGTCATGTTTAATATGTTAATACTGTATGAAATTCAATAAAAAAACAAAGAAGGCGTTGGTGAGTCGACCTAAACCCGATCTGATCCGTTTTCACTTGTCCTAAGACTAGATATGTTTTGACCCAACCCACCCAATGCGCACATATGACACCACATCATTCATGGAAATCTGTAATGTTACTAGGTTCGGTTGTCACCCAAATAACACAACATTTGATGCTGTAAGATTTGAAATAAATCATTCGGGCCACTATAAGCCATCTTTAACACTATGCAGAGATCAAGAATTGATTTACTGCAAGCAATGAACATCAATACATAAATCAATAACTTCCTTTTGGAACCATAAAAATTGAGTATTAACTATATACAACAAAGGAGTTGTGAAATAGGCAAGGTACCTTCCAGAGAGTATATCACCTTGCCCACCACAGCGTCGAGGAGAACCAAAGATGCTAACTGATTTAACTGCATATATATTTAAAAATGATTACCAAAATAATGATCCACTTCTTTTAAAAGAGCATTTTAGGACACTTTAAACACTTGACTATACTTTTGGGTCATGTTTAGACCGTTTAACCCGTTTTGGGCATAAATGTGTGTTACCCTAAATACTTAATTATCAGAAGTAAGTTCATTGCCATATTACTTTTGGACCAACACATATTACTTTATACACACACACACATCAGATGATGCAATAACTAATTAAACAAGAGTAAGATGTTTAGAAATGACTTAATTTACTTTATATTAATATGATTAAACGTGTGGGCCTTGCACGTAAACTTAAACCAACCTTACATAAGTACACTATATAATGATCAGACAAGTGAATTACAAAAGCACTACCTTCTTTACCATCACTAATGTAATCAGATTGTCCTTTACGAAGAATAGTCACACCACCAATACTGCCAAAGGAAAGGTTTTGATCCATTAATCACATTAAAACCAATAACAGAAAAAACTGAAAAATGGATTCAATTTTTGTATCAACTATTAAAAGTAAAGATACTCTTTAGGAAATGTTCGGTAGCAAGAAATGGAAATGCTTTCATTTCTCTTTTGTGGTAAACCTAGAGAAAAGGGAACAAGGAGATTCCCATCCTCTGTGTTTTAACTTCACTCAATTAGTAGTGAAACCAAATTTTGTAAACAAGTTTTTATCTGTAGCTTTTATCCAAGAAATGGGTTAGCCTATAAAAAAGAGGGCATAAATTGAGATAATGACATGCATGTTGTATTCTTTGCAAAATTACAGGCCATTTAAAACCCTTCTTTAGCTACTTAGATTACAGTTTAATGTGATTATTAAGGTTTTCAGCATTAAACTTTTTCAGTCAATTTTATTCTCTGCATTTCTTTTGTTTGTCTCAATTCATTTCACTTGATTTCTCCCTACCAAACATGCCCTTTAGGTAATACTGTATCATTGCGTTCCAAATTATGATGACAAACTAGAGGTGAAAATTCACACCATTTACTTACGAATGGGTTGATTTGGGTTATGTATTATCTCTGGCAGGTACCGGTAAAAAAGGCTTACAATTGAAGCAGGCCAAACAGTCAAAAATTGCTAAAAGTGTATTTTCACTGCCTAAAACCTCCTAAACGGCTTTATGATCAGATTGTTTTTCGATTAATATAGATTTGACATACTAATAATCTATTAAAGGAAAGGCAAGTGTTTTGGCATCAACTCAACCCAACCTGTGAAAAATTTACCTGCTTTGACAAGTTAACCTACCCACCTCACCCGCTCATTTTTCCACCTCTATGATAAATTATCAGCAAAGATATGGAAAAACAAACTGATTACATTAATATATAAATTACCTGCTGGCGAGAGACACTAACTGACGGGGACCATCTTGATCATTTACTTCAGAGTTTAAAACTTCTGAACAAGGCGTTTATATTCATTTACATTTGGAGTCAGAACTGCTAAAGGGTAGCCACTGACTAGATCAAGACGATTTGTGACAAGAAATAGCCCATCCTATAAACCGCTTAAAAGAACATCAACAAAAATCACACGTAAAACAGAAGCATACAACCAGAAACAACATAACAAAATCTCACAAAGATATCCATAGCTCTAGGATTCATACCCCATCAATGACCATGGGTACATTGCTTCTCCTTGCACTCTTCATAATGTCACTTACACAATCCTTCAAGTATAACAAACATCACAAACAAAACAATTCATATATTCATATCACATGTTTATGTACATCCTAATGATTTGAAAAAGAACGAATTGAACATCAAAAAGAGTCCTCACGCACCAGAAGGAATGGATCTCTTCCGAGCCCGGGACCAACGACAAGACAATCAAATCTTTCCATCCACTTATCAACCTCAGCAAGAACCAGTGTCGCGACTGATTGTCGGTCTTCGTCTCTGAGAATTCACAAACATCAGAACCAACTTCGCACGAACAAAGGGGTCAAAAACTGATAAACTAACCGACCTCACACTATATGATTCCTCTAGCAAAGGATGCACAATCAACTCAGGACTGTAACTTTTATAACAGGAGCAGCATCTCTAGTGCAGAACACATGTGATAAATCCGCACCCTAATCAAGAACTCAATCAAAATTAAACAGCTTTAAAAAGAATTACACTCAAAACTACAACAAAATGATGTGTAAACACTAAACAGAGTATATACTAACAATCTTGAGAGCTGAAATCGCAGAGAAGTATGGTGCACCAGTATACTCACGGCAACCACCAACAACCGCTATCTTTCCTAATCAAACAACAACATATGAAACAAATTTAGGGGAAAACTTCCATTCTGCAGTGAATTCAGATAAAATTGTTGATGCCCACATCGAATTTGATACAAATTATTAAACTTTTGGTGTTGATTTTGCAAAGGGGGCTCACCAGCTTGACCTTTATGCTTAGTTGAATCAAGGGTCGGAGAAATTGACCTCAAGACGCTAAGAGCATCGGCTTCTAAAGTGGGGGTTCCACCACCGCTGATTACAGATTGCATTCTTGTGTTGTTGTTTACTGAAAGAAGGGTGTTGTTGGTGTCGGTTCGGTGATCAATTGTTATACAGTTGATCAAGTGCCGTTGACGCCTTATTATGCCACCATAACGCTGCTGCATATGTGGGTTCTTTCGATTGCAGAAACAACCTGAAATTACCCTAGAATTGAGAGACGTTTTTGGTTTACAAGAAAGGGGGAAGCTACAAGAACATTTGAGTGAGTGAGTGAAAGATGAATAATTTGCAGAAATCGGAAAGTGGTAATTCAGGCTTACCGTACAATTTCTTTTATTTTTCCTCTTTTTCTACATTAGAATTCTCTATTAAATTATACTACTCATGATTTTATATTCGATAAATTAACGATCTTGATACCAATTTGTGACTAGTATAAAATTGAACCCTAGATGATAAGATAGTAATTTTTTTGAAATTCCAATGTAAATATATTGGTTTAAGTGAAACTATAAATTAATAATTATTAAAATATTTTAAAATTTTAGGATTGTCTTGTAAATATACATGAAAATAACAAGTTCATTAATGTGTGAAGCACATGAGAGTTTTAAAACTTTTGTTTTTGTTTTAATCAAATAGGTAAAATGAACATACGTGGAAAACTCGAAGGTCGATGCGTTAATTTGAGAGTACTCACAAATATAAATTAACTTATTAATAACTTATTAGTTTATTAATATAATAATATCTCGTCAAATTAATTAAATATCATGATCGTAACATTATTAATTTATAGAGGTTTTAGTGTATATTTAATGATAAATATAAATGTTAATGTAAAAAGATTTATATTACATAAGGAGATGTAATTTCAAACTGGTTGAATAACTTATCGATCAATGCAACCAAAGTAACAAATATACTCAACACAACCATTATGTCATCAATATTGAGTAAAGACGATCACTCTTAGTTATACTATCTACACTTGAAACCAAACCCTACGGCCGCACCGCTACACACAGAAGGAATTGAAGCCATTGTTGTCTCCAAAAGGATTAAATCCATTGGTTTCTCCAGGGTTACTGTATGTCGAATGAGATATTTTATGTTATAGTTTTAAAATGAAAAACAGTCTTTGGTAATAATACTTCGTCTGGAGTTTATTCACCGGTAATGTGAATGTTATGATGAAGAAGAAGAAGCATATTTGCTTCTTATTATTTTGTGGAGTGCAAACTTATTAATTTTCTTCCCACTAAAATATGCATGATGAGTCGTTACGTTATTGACAACGAGATCAGGTAAAGCACTAGCCTTTAAAATGTTACAATAGAAATGGAATACAATTTAGAACAAGAAAATGAACAAGATAAGAAATCGTGACAACAAATCCAAGCTCTAATGAGAGTTATGGGTTTGGAGGTTATCGGTTAGAATCATTTTTTCAATAAAAGTTTCTCTTTCTAAAATAGTTAACTGATTAGTCATGATCATAAATTTACACTATTTGTTTGTTATGAGAATTAAATATCAACCACACGAGAAATACACATTTGCAAACACACTTCTATACACACACCACAAGCTAACTTTGAAGAAAAATTCTATATTAAATACTCAATTTATGTGAAACTTTCATATAACTTCGGTAACTAATATTTTAATTCCAATGTGAGACTACTCCATTTTGTAAAAGTTTTTGTCTCGTAAACGAAAGAATCCGGGCATCATGTAAAATAGTTTAAAATAATATCTGAGTAAAAGTAGGATTAAACTATATTTGCTGTTAAAAAGAAGCTACATTTCTAAACTATGTATACATTAATTTCTCTAAAATAAATTACTAAAAGTCTTATTTCATAAACATTTGATTATCAGAACTCGATATCAATACAAGTGGATTTTTTTTAATTTTTCTATTGTTGTTTATTGACTATAGTCACATAAGTTGACATGTCACACTACGTCGTCTCGGCTACCACCGTCACTGTCCTCCAAAAGAAAACTTGTTCTTTTGTAAAGAACTTTTCCTATACATGCGAACCAAATCTTTTCAAAAAAGCACATACAATACTTTTATGCTTATGAGCTAAAGTTCTACCACAAAAAGTCGAAGTATATATTTTACTCGATAAGAACCTCACCTCCAATTAGTTCCAGCTTAGTTGCCTAAATCAACACTTTATCATCTAGTTACTTTTTCAGTTGAATAGAGATTTAAAATCGAATATAATGAACTCGAGTGATGATGATGGAGATGAGTGATGATGTAAAGATGAACGACGATGTGCAGATGAACGATGGTGAAGTGAGTCGATGAAGATGAACGATGATGTGCATATGATGAAATCCCTTGTTTAGAGTTGGATATACCAGAATGGTTAAGTGAAGGTAGAGGGTTTTAATAAGGGTGACTTAGTAATTTAACTTTTTTAAACATTCCAATTTCATTCATAAATTTACCAATCAAACAGACAATTAATTTTAAAAAAATTATTTCAATTCCAATTCAATTTTTAGTTCTATTTTTTTTACAAAACTTTCTGCATACTAAATACCAAGCTCTCACATTCATTCATTAATCACCGTCACTCACTTTCCACCAACTTCCCAAACTTCTTCAATCATCACCATGTAACAAAAATTGCATTAATTTAATGTATTGGTTAAAGTTTATCCAATAATATTTTATGTACTATATCCTAACGAATATTTTAAAGTTACAACCATGATATCTTTTAACACACACTCTCTCTCTTGTTTATATATTCAAAAAATATAAAAATTAGTGAGGTGAAACTGATGATTTAAAAATTATTATAGAGGGTATGAAAGTAGAGAAAATATGATGTTAACATGAAAATAAAATAACAGTGAATTGTTATTAAACATGCCCATGATTCTAATTATGAATTACAATAATCCTCACTTTAAAAGTTGTTGATTGCATGAATCATCAAACTCTCCACCTACAACCTTGGATGAGATCCATGTGACGGATGATTTATTTTAACTAATTGTAGTGATAATGGGTCGTGGACCTACATCAGATCGCAATCTAAATACACATTATGGGATAAATGATTTAATAATCTCACAACTTTGTGACATAAAAGATTCAATTAATTAGGAATCGATCATCCTTACCCCAACTAATTAAGATAGTTACTCATGACATTTAAATATAAACATGTTATGAGTTCAAGTCTCACTCTGAACAAAATATTTAAAATTGAGTCATCATGAGGTTTTCTCAGTAATGAGTTTTCCTTTGAGGGGGTTAGGGGTGAGATCTCTGTTGGGAAACATATAGGTGGGCGCGATTACGGGGTTGTTTGGCAGCATCTGAATCAACCTCTTAATGGTTCAGATTCTGAATGGTTCAACACTTAATGGTTCAAACTGTTTGTTTCGCAAAAAAATATTTGAATGATTTAAACATTTGCATCTGAATGGTTAAACATGATACTGATGCTGAATGGTCTAAGAGGACTAATGCTAAATAAACTATTTACAATGCATTGGTTAAATAGGAGGTTCAACGTTACGTTTCCTATATTAATTTTCGAAACCACTAATTCCAACAACATCTATGATGATTAGACTCGTTACAATTATTAATTCATCTTGTGGGGATATATTAACTTTTGAGGTAATTGTAGTAGTAAGGTTATTGTGTATCGAGGCTACAATTGTAAAAAAGGTGCAAGATAAATGTAGAAACTAAAGAGCACAATAGTTGACAGTAAACAATTCTAAAAAGCTTTAGATCGATCAAACACAAGAATCATAGATAAAAGATGCCAAATAAATCTAATCGATCACAACATATTCTCCAACCCATGCTTGCATGTGTCACACCTATCGTTTTTTAGTATCATGTCTCATTTGGTGCACTCAGTGGCAGACCCAGAAAATCTTTTTACCAGGCTTTGTTGGCGGTGTTATACGCGTATGCAAGTGAGAGTGTAGATCGAGTGGAATGACAATTGACAACCAAGTATATTCTAAAGATTGATGTTGTGGATGACAGAAATCTATGTGGGTGGTGCTTGACTTCTGGTGTTATGATCTATCTTCTTTTCCCACAACTGGATAGAATCATAAGCTCACTTCATGCATGATGTGATCCTCTTGTGGGTCATAAGTAGACAGATTGGCTAAATGGGTCCACTATTTCACATGTATAGCCCCTTGGTAGAATTGAATACTCCCACCCAACACATAATATTATTCTTACATTCTTTACTCTACACCCATACCTTCTTCTTTCCCTATATATTATGAAGCAACCCAAAAGAAGTAAAAGAAAGAGAAACAAATTAAATACTTGAAGTAAGAAATTAAGATGGATGTTGTTGAAGATGATTTGTTGTTTGCGGATTTAAGTAAGAGGATCTCCCTTTTGATTATGGATGATGATGATGATGATCATAATGATCCTACTCTTCACTACCCTCCTGTTTCTTTTCAGGTTTATTTCTCCTTCTCCCTCTCTCCTACAAATTAAGATTCACCGAAAACGGTGGTGCTAACAGGTCATGCTCACAGATTGATAAGTCTAACTGTCATAAACCTGAAAATAATATTAGACACATGAACAGAACACGACAAGTCAACATGAAAACCGCCATTTTAATTGGATTTTTATTTACTTTAAAAATACCTATACTATCTTATAACATAGTTTTTGTGGGCAATTTTAGTATTTTCATCATATTTTAAGACACCTATCATTTAAGTATAGTACCAACACTGTTCTCAATCGCATTTTTAGACATGAATTTACATTTGTTATCTCACATTTGTTGAGGGAAGGTTTTTCACCTTCACCGTACTCTATAAAATTAAAGTTAAAAATGTTTTCATTTTTATTAACCCATTCGATGTAGAGTGCAAAGCGTAGCATTAGCAATGTAGCATAATAATCCTATACTGGTCAAGGAAAAATTTCCCTCTTTCATACTCATTCTATAAAAAAAGAATTCTTTTTTCTTATAAGCTTATTTGGTTTATAGTGTAAACTGGATCATTACTATAATTATCTCATATTAGTTGAGGGAAGATTTGTCACATTCATCTTCACGTACTCTATAAAAGAGACTATTAGTTTAATCAACTTACATTGATTGAGAAAAGGTTTCTCAAATGCATCATCACTCTATTTATGAGAAATATTATTTGCTTTCGTGATTGGTTTGATTTTATTTATGTTTTAATAAAAGTTAATGAATGTCGCGAAGCACGTGTCAAGCCTACTAGTAGCTAAAATTACACATATAGATGTATAAAACAATCATGTTTTTAAGTTTAGCATAAAATATCTAATTATGACATAAAACACTATTTAAAGAAAAAAATTAATAATAAAAAGATAATAAACATGATAAACGTCTCATCTAAGAAAAAAATAGATAAAGTAAATGACCACTTAGCTAAATGTGTGCGCGGGTTTTTCCTAAAACTGATCCTTATAACCTGTTTTGACTAAACCTAAACCCAGAATTTTTTTAGATGCGTGCCGTGTTTCGTATAGTATATATATGCTCCTGTTTTTTGTTTTAGGTTATCTCTCAAACAATCCATCCATTTCATAACCAAATACCAACAAGTTTCCATGAACAAAATGGTAGAAGAGAAACCAAAGGAACAGGAGTGTTCATCCCAAGATCTTCAACTAATCCAAGAAGAAGTAAGCAACAATCAAGATCCAAATCTTCAAACAACAGGGTCCAAATTCAAACTCAAACTCATGTTAACACTTCAAGTGGATACTTTCCTCATGAACCCTACAACAACCATAATACCACCAACACATCCTACAATTATTTTAACCACAAAAGATGCTGTTAACTATTATTCAATTAATCAATTAACTAGTAGGATTGAATGATTAATTTCTATATAATTGGATGTATTATAAGCTTGATTAATAATGTGTAATTAAGTGTGTATTTAATTTGTTTCATCTTTTTGTTTGGAAACATTAGGGATTTTTTGTGGGTAATGAATATATCACATAGATCATGTAACTTAAGTTTGTTTAATATAAAAGAAACAAGTGTTTCATCTCTTCTATCAATGGTTCAGAATTTTGGGAAAATTTGCATTCATTCACCTTGATTCTAAAAAATCATGTCAATGTAATTATATAATTTTGTTTTAGTTATGACTTATAACTTAACAATGTAATTTAACTTATAGAAACCTTTATGTTTGACAGTTTTGAAATTCAATTTTAACAGTTTATAGTTAAAAGGTGGTCTAAAGGTTCCGTTGACTCCGTGCCACCAAACCTATACAATACTAAAACTTCTTTCTTATATGATTACTTTTTGGTCACTCCTTTTATGTAATTATTAGAAACTAGAAAATAATTATTAATATATTTTTTTATAATTAAATAAATATATCATGAATCATGATGGAAGAATCCAAGCGATTGCCATGTGAAATGTGCGTCACAAGCCGTGTCACGTGATTTCCAATCAAGGTCGGATAGTTCATAATTATAGGACATGTTAGCGATTTAAATGATGCTATAAAAATTTGATTTTTTATAATTTTGTTATAAAATTTTTTAGTGTATCTATGCTTTTTTTAGTTTTCATTTTCACTCTTCATATAGCATATAATTAGGTTATGCTTAAAATCCGTTTCATTTTCTAGATGATTTTTAATTTTTTTTTATGATAATGTTATCATATAAAGTTTTTAAACAAAGTTGTATTTCGATATAACTGATCGATGTAGTCTAATCCTGCTTAATTCCACTATCATGAAATTTATATAGTTGTGCTGCCAAGTAGGCTATTTACATTAGTTATTCCACACATCATGTAATATATGCAACTGATTTGAAATATTTTTTATGTTTATCATGATAAAATAAATTTATAGCGTTAAGTGCTTTTATACAGGGTAGGGTGTTAGAATTTAAGATAAACTATTTGGTTGCACCTTCACATGTTGTGGAAGGAGCACATTATGGTGTGAGTTTGTTTTATGTGCGATAGATTGCAAATAAATTAACATTTAATAATTGCGTTGTCTCGAAATCGAAGATGAAATTAAGCACAACACAATAATATATTTGTAACTTAAGAAAACATCATGTTATTACATTAAATAAATAAGTAAATTGTTTGATAAAACAAACAATACAATTAATGCTTTCAGAAAGTAATTAGTCTAATAATAATAAAAAGAAATTAAAAAAGAAACCAAAAAATGAAAATTAACATTTCAAAGGTAATTGCTTACAATTTTGGGTGTGATATAAAGCTACTATACTTAATTGACCAATATGAAATGTACATGTTCTCGTCACATAGACAACATCTTTACAAGTAAATTAACTTGAATTTGTATATGAATTATGCCCTACCACACCCACTGTCTTTAATTCTCGCAAAATCTATACAAACGGTGAATCTTCGCACTTTCTTTTCCATCCCTATATTTACATTATAACATTACATTTCACTCTCTTTTAATTTAATAATATTTTTTATATTTTTGTCATTACTTTCTATTTATTCTTCACTCAATACCAATTTAAAAATATTATAATGTTAATAGGGTTGTATCGTGTTTTCACAAATTATGGGGAATCACGGTACAATCTTAATTAATTATTTTTTACTTCACTCACAACCAATCACTAACATCTTTCATAATATAGGACAAACGCTCATATCAAAATGAGAAACTTATCGTGAATGCTCTGAGTTCACTATAATCTTATCTTACACTCAAATATGTGAATAAAGGAGAGTGTGTGTTGAGTAACATAAACACGAGTTAAGTTCAACATCAAACACTCATGTCATTGAATGATATTTTGGGATTCTAAAATCTCATAATATACACTTAATAATTAACTGTAAATCTTTTAAAGAAAGCTTGTGACTTGGTAACTAACATTCAACATAACTATCAACATGTAGAATCAATAGTACTACTTGATGCCATTTAAGAGATCACATTAACACTTACCCAGCTAGCTTAATTCTTTTCCTTTTAGCAACTTTTAACTTTAAAGTTGGATGCCACCTGAGCATGCACGTTGTGATCATTTATTTGATGATGTTAGTATGAGCGGAACTAAAGGGCTTTTAAGGCTAGGGTTTAGGTGACCCTCTATATACTATATTAATATCCCTTATTTGTCATTAGCTAGTTGATACGAATAAAAATAGAAAAACCTATTGTGAATGCGTAGCCAAAATTTTAACTTGTTTACAGCTTAGCCTTGCTTGTCCTCGATAACCAGATTAGTTATAAGTGTCATGAAAAGCGATAGATCATATATTTAACCTATTAAGTTTTATCATGAGTTTGATATAAACTTGTATAAGAGAGAATATATATTAGAATAACTCTTAATTTATTTCTATTCACCATCCATACATACATCATGCATCTTGTAATATCTAAACACTTAACCTTTTGGATAAAAGGAGTCATCTTACTAACAGTAAGTTCTCTTTAGAACAAAGAGTTAATATTGCATATGGTTTATTGTAATTTTATTTTACCACAACCGGAAAACATGATTTAGTTGGATTCCTAATTTGTAGTTATCTTCATTTTACTCTTGTAAATAGATTTTTTTGCTTGCCATCTAGAATGTACACACACTTTCTACTTTATACCTATTATACTTTTAAAATTACTACACGTACCTTCACTATGCAAGATTTGAGCCTTTGGTTGGTAATTATCCATTTTATCACCGCAAGTTCTTTTTGAGAAATCTTTTATATAGCTGATAAATCTATATTAGTAATCTATACTAATAAAACAAAATTTTTATAAACCACATGACATAATTCTACATCGTCCACTTAGGCTCTACATAATATTTGGATACTTGTCATTACTAGAATGAGAATTCATTATTTAATGGTACATTAAATGCTAGTTATTATTTATATACAATTCATACTATAAACAAATTTTTGATAAGTTAAAAACATGCTTCTTTTTATTTAAAAACATAACTTTAAAAAAAAACAAAATTTATGAAATATGAAGTTTTTATACGTAAAACCTATAAAAATGACATTGTTTAAAAACTAGAATATTATAGTGCTTAAAAATATTTAAAGCAAAATTTAAAAAAAAAAAAAGTTTAAAAAATGTTGTTATTGTTTTATTAGCTAAAATAGATTATTATATGTAATTTCAATAATATTTCTTCTTAAAAAATATTTATGATGTTTAGACATTAATGAATAACTATTAATATACTATTCTTAATTAAGAATTTTTATATATGTTATTTTTTAACTTGATGGTTTGTTTTGCAAGGAAAAAAGAAACACCTAACAACTTCTGATTTAAAATTTAATTTTCTATTCCGACCAAAGGAATAAATGATAGATTATGAGTTTGAAATTTGAAAGCTTTTAGGAGAATCAACATCTTGACAAACATTTTATTGGTTGACAAATTAATTATCGTGTGACAAGAAGTATATAATTTGATGAATAGATATCTATAGATTTTAACACTGTTTTCGCGACCGGATCGGACCGGTAGGTCTGACGGTTCGAATGGGAAGCGGTCCGGTGACCGGTCCAGTTCGCTACGAACCATTTTGAGGTGTCGAACCGGCCGGTTCTTTCCGAACTGGTGGTCGGACCGGGAAATCGGACCGGTTCAAACTGGTTTTTGATATATATTTTTTTATTTTAATGGGTAAAAATGGGGTGTTAAACCATAAATTAGTGTGTTGGATATACAAATATAATTAAGTTTTATATATAACTATAATATATATATATATATATATATATATATATATATATATATATAAATTACTTATATTTAACTACATATATAAATATAATTAAAATATAATTAAATCCGGTCCAACCGATCCGACCACCAAACCAGTAAGACGTCCGGTTCGACATCCGATCCGGTTCTGAAAACATTGGATTTTAATACAACAAATTTTCTAAAGGCATATGTCATTCTGTTGACCTAACTTTTTGGCACTATAGTAATTTAAACATTACAACTATTTTTTTTCTATTATTAAAGATCAATTTTATTAATTGCAATATTTCTCTCTCTCATCTTGATTTTTTAAAATCAATGTATCCTTTTAAAATTAGATTTTATTTAGAAAATACAAAATCACATTTTTAATTAAAATATAACTAATAAAAAATAATTTTATATAATATGAAAAATTTAAAAACACTAAAATCTTTTGAAACAAAATATTTTAAATCTTTCTTTTTTAAAAAAAATATAAAAATGTGAATTTTTTAAAAACAGTCTTATTAAAATAACCAGAATAATTATAAGCCAGAGTTTTTAATAAACAAGATTTTCATAAAATAAATTCTTTTATAAAAGAATCTTAATACGAATGTTAAAAATAAAATTATTTAAATAAGATAGTTAAAAAATAATATAATGTTTTATTTTCTTGAACTATTAAGTTTTAATAGGTGTCAAAATAACTCAGTTAAAGTCTATAAAAAAAGATAATATGCGACGCAATCGTAAGGTTCATCATACTAATTTTCTCATATCTCTTTATAATAAAATTAATATTGAATACTAATAATATAACTCATACCATTTTCAAATTAAAAAATATATAATATAATAAATTGAAAATCTATTTGTTTTAAATTAAAAACACACTTTTTAAAAACACAAAAGCAACAGACTTTAAAAAAACCATTTTACTTAAAACAAAATGTTTAAAAATCACATTTTTTATAAACAAAAGTTTAAGAAAAATATATCATTGTTTATTTACTTAAAGTAACTATTTATAAGTAAATTATAATTATATTTTATCTTGAAGCATAGTTTTATAATTCATAATATTTTACTAATTATATCTACTAATTTATTTATTCAACCTGTGTAATACACGGTTTACTAACCTAATATAACATAAAAAAGACAGCGTAAGAATTAGGAAACACAAGATGCTTAATAAAGAAGACAATAATATCCTAATGGCTCGTAAACTAAGTCACCAATGGGCATTTTTATATGGTTTATAAATATGTTAATTTTTCATAGTCAAATTTAACCACCACATTTTTAATTTTTTAAGAAATTAATTTACACATGTATAACTATATGTAAAAAGCAATTATTTTACACACGCATAAACATATGTAAAAACTGTTTTTTTTAATGTTGCACGCCTCCGACCCAAAGATCACGTATTCGAGCCTCGAGAGCATGGGTTTTCTTTGTTTTTGGCCATCCCCAAACTTCCGTCAGAAAGGTCATAATTTAAGTAAGCCAAAAAACTTTGGTTGGAAAGATCACATAACTTAAACAAACCACTTGACAGTTTTCCTTATCTTTATAAATTGATGTTTGAGTTTATTCAAAAGTATTTTAATCAATTTAGAAATATAACAAGTTAACTTTATAAAAGAGAAACTTTCTATAACTACTTTTAGAAGCATTTATCTAAATTATTAATTGAATATGTTATATAGCAACAAATACATGCTATTCTTTAGTTTTTTATTTTATCTTTATAATTAGTTTTATCCCTATTTTTTTATATAACTTTTGAATAAATTATTTTCTTAAGTTCTAATGATAATGTTACGATTTGGTTTGTGGTTTTTATATACATATGTTACTTAAAACCAAGCGGAATCAACTATGAACCCAATTTTTTTTCTTTTTGTTTTATTTATTTTTTAAAACCTAGGTTAGCTCTCATGAAGTATCCATATTTATGGATTACTTTTTACTGAAAGGCCCCCACTCTTCTATGGCTTTAATATAAGTATAAACAAATATAAAAAAAACAAAAATATTCATAATATAGAGGATGAAAATTTGGATTTGGGAAACAATTTAAAGACCACAATTTTGAATATTTGATGATGACTTTAAGTTCTTGGCTTTGTTTGTTCTGCATCTCTACCCTTCTCTCACACATTCATGTGTGGCTTGTATATATATAATATATGTGTATGTATGCATATGTACATGTATGTATGCACATTCATTTTCTTGATTAGTACTAGAAGATTAAAGGGTGATCACCATGGAGGGAGAGGTGGTCAACTTCATTGTGGTGTGGATAGTAGTGTTTGCAAGTCTCCTATATTGTCACACCATAGGCAAGCTCATACCAAAGGGCACCACAAGATTCTTGGCTCTAACCATAGTCACATGCCTTTTTATATGGTTCCCACTCAAGCTAACCACCATGCACCTTGGTGGTTTAACCTCTTTCTTTATAGCATGGCTTGCAAACTTCAAACTCGTTCTTTTTGCTTATGGCAAAGGCCCTCTTTCTTCTGACCCGCCGATCCCTTTATCGCGCTTTGTCGCCATGGCATGCCTGCCCATCAAGACCGCGGGTACTTCTTCGTGCTCCAAACACTCAATTCAAGAAACTAAGAGAAAGGTGAAGAAAAGATCTTTAGTGAAGCTTATGTTGTTTGTGATGTTACTTAAGGTGTATGATTTCAATGAATACATTCATCCAAAGGTAAGGATGGCGTTGTATTGCGCACATATCTACTTTATGCTGGAGGTAGTGCTGACCATGGTGGCATATGTGGCTCAAACTGTATTACAGATGGAGTTCGAGCCACAGTTTGATGAGCCTTATCTGGCTACATCCCTTCAAGACTTTTGGGGCAGGAGGTGGAACCTTATGGTCACTAGCATCCTACGACCAACCGTATACGACCCTGTTCGCTCCATTTCCTTGGGATTCATGTCAAAACAACACGCCTCCCTAGTCGCGGTCTTTACAACCTTTCTTGTCTCCGGGTTGATGCATGAGTTTATATTCTATAACATTGGAAGATTGAAACCTACCGGTGAAGTTACTTGCTTCTTTTTGTTACATGGTGTGTTGGTGAGCGTTGAAGTTTTGATAAAAAGATTAGCCAAAGGGCGAGTGCAGCTACCCGCGATGGTGACTCGACCGTTGACCCTCGGGTGCGTGCTCACGACTAGCTTCTGGTTGTTCTTCCCACCATTCTTGCGGTTCAAACCGGACCTTCGAGGATGTCAAGAAAGTGTTACATTTTTGGAGTTTGTAACTACGGGTCGGCTGATCAGCCATAGTAACGCTTCTTGTCCATACTTAATAAATTAAATATGTTACATACATTTAATAAACACATAAGTTGTTAGTTTTTTGTTTGTTTTTGTGTTTGAGAGTTTAATTGGAGTCAAAATCGGCCAGCTAGGACATTTTCATCCTCGTCTAGAAAACGTTCATAATGACATAAAGTTATTATTTAACCATTCTATTATGAGGTACATGCATAAATTTAAAACTATCAAGATGTGTATAAAACATATATGTCATCAGTTATTAAATATGTAAATTTAAAAGTAGTATTAGATGATGTATTGACCGTTAAAAAATATTATATTTCAACACTCTATCAATAACATAATATATTTGTACAAATATGTAGTTTTCAAGAGTTGTGACGACAGGGTAATTTTTTTAATGGGGTTGCCGTTTGAAGGACGACATCATAAAAAACAATTTATTATTTTTTTAACCCTTTCAATTTCCTTTTAGGATCAAATAAACTTGTAAAATTATAATAACACTAAAAATTTTAAATATCCAAAATCCATTTAGAAAAAGTTCATAATTGACATTATTTAATTATTAATCATTACGTCAACAATATTGTTAAAGAAAATTATAAAACTGATCACGTTAACCACAGAATTAATAAATAGAGTTATTAACTTTTAATAATCCCTTTGACTTTATAAGGATATGTTTTTAAATTCAGCCAACGCTGGTTGAAAAGTTGTACAGACGCAATACATACATATGTTAAAGCTACCAATCGAATTCTACCATGAATGTTTACAGACCCATTAAAAAACGCATATAGTAATATAATGTAGGGCTGTCGATCCTTCGGGCTTTGGCTAAAGTCCTCAAATCATATTTCAACACCCATCGATCTCACGGTTTATCTTTAGAAATTGGTACTTTTCAAAAGTTACGTCGACATGAGGGGCACTTTTTGGAGCGTTTTGAGTATTTGACAAATGGGGTGGTTGTTGTAGGGAAGGCGACATAAAGAAAATATTTTTTTTTCTTTTTCAATTTATATTTAAAATTTAATTTTCATTTCTCTGGTAACATGTAATAACTAATCAATAACCTATAATAAAAGAAAGTTTTCTTAAGATAAATGTTATCATTTTAGCATATTAATAACACGTGTCATCATTTTAGCATATCAAAAAATCATTTTTTCGCTACTCTCTCATAATAGATACGAAAATTATAAAAACAATTAATTTGATTTTGTTTTTTAACTAAAATATGTTTAAACAAATATATCTATATTTATTTTTCTTGTCTCTCTCATATTAAATGACAATAATTGTAAATAAGTAAACTAAATTATTAAACATTTAAAATAAAGTAAAATGCTATTTTTATCATTGACGTTTTATTAAATTTGTCATTTTAATCCAAATTTTTTTTTCATTTCAGTCACTGTGGTTTACCAAATGAAGTGTTCGGTCTCACTAGTTGCTTTATAATTTTCTTTTAGTTTTAATTGAATATTTTATTGATTAACTTTGTTTTAATTGGACGATTAGGGTGTTAAAAAGACTAAAATACACTCATATTTAACGGAAAACTTAATGGAGTTAGTGAAGTGGATGGAAATGATAACATTTGGTAAACTACAGTGACTGAAATAACAAAAAATTGAAATGACAAATTCAACAAAACGTCAGGGATGAAAATAGTATTTTACTCTTTAAAATATAAATGTAGTTATTTTAATAATTTATGAATACATATTAAATAGAGGTAACATGATGATGTGGTTATATTTTGTTTCTGTTAGTTTGTTTTTTCTTTTATTTATAGCAGATATGGATTTAAAAATAATTTTATAATTTATTAAATATAAATACTTTAAGTCTTAATTAGATTTTATATTTGAAAAAAGGTTATATGCGATGGTAACATGCTAATAAATTCAAAAAAGGATAATTATTTTACAACAATTTTTAATTTAATATCTATGGTGAATATCTAAAAAGAACGATTCTAATTTTATTTGACTATAATGCTAACCTGTAATTTAATTCCTTAACAAACATTAATGTAATTTCTATTTGTTATGCTGGTAACTAAAAAACTAAACCGTTTTTTCACATAACAATTGACAGTAACCTTTTGCTAATATATGTCATAACCAACAAAATCACCATAAATGCTTTCTTTCTAATCTAGTTTTACAAATAAATACCATAAATGTTTTCTTTCTAATCTAGTATTATAAATAAAAGCACCTTAAAAATACTAATCCAAAATTCTAACCAATTGCAAGAAATAACAATGAAAATAACAACATACTAGACAACATACTCGTCACGGGTCACACTTGTTGATTTTACCTTTTTAGGTCTACCCTTTGGCCTTGCCTATTTTGGTTTCGGGTCTCTTTTCTCTTTAGTGCAAGACCTGATATTATGTCCAATTCTTTGAAAATTTTTGCATGTCATACTTCTTCCAATTTGACTTTCGAGTTTTCCTTCTCTTTCTCTGAAGGTTCTGTTTTCCTTTTTACCGTTGGCATGCCAGACATTTGTCTTTCTTTTGGAGGTAGGGGTTTTATATCATCTGTTTTAGGCCAATACATACTTCCTTTCAATGGTTTGATAAAATATTTATATGCTTCCTTAAACATATCCTTTTTAAACCAATTACTAATATAAAATTGTGGGTCCTTGTTGATGAAAAATAAAGTTGTTACTGTATGAACACAAGATATTCCTGATAATTTCCATGATCTATAAATACAAGTTTGTTCATCAATGTCAACTACAAATGCATATTTCTCATTTCTTACTTCAAATATGATATTATCACTTGGAGTCACCTTCCAATGCCTTGCATAATCAACCCACAAAGTTCATAAAAATTCATACAAAGTAATAAAAAACTTAAAATACAATGGTTATCTTTGTTTCTTTTTAATATCTTCTAGTTTTTTCTTGATTCTTGGACATACATCATGTTCTAAAGTTTCTGTTTTTTTGCCATTAAGAAAATTCTATGTATCACAAATGTTTTGATTTCTTCTAACATAGTGATGATAGGCTCTCTTCGCGCAACTCGAATGCGTGAATTAAAGCTTTCACTCATTCCATTATCAAATGCATCACAAGCTCTATTAATCTCAAAAAAAGCTCTTGACTAAGTAATTGGATTTCTTTCCATAAGATAAGTATGCACACCTTTGCTAATAGTTTTTAGCTCTTTCATTTTTTCTTCAAATTGTTTTTCGATAGTTGAATTTGTAACGGCCTAAAATAAATTTTAAATTGAAGCCCACAAAATTTCTTCTTAAAATTAGCATAAATGTGTCTTGTACATTGTCTATGCTCAGCATATGAAAATACATCTTTCACAGCTTTTATAATTCCCTAAACAACAACAAACACATAACATATAAACAAATATATAACAAGAAATACATAACAAAGATGAGTAATTAGCGCAAAATACCATGTGTTGATCATAAATCAAACTTAAGCCAAGCCCACCTTCCATTTCAATGTCATCCCTTAAAAGATCAAGAAACCATTTCCATTTTTCTTATTCTCAAGAGACACAATAGCCCATGCTAAAGGAAAAAATATGATTATTAGCATCTCTTTCAACAGCTGAAAGTAATTGATCATTATTTTTCAAAAAACATCCATCAAAGTAAATAATTTTTTTGCACCCATTGATCCATCCATCCTTGATACCCTTAAAACAAATATAGTAAATATTAAAGAAAATATATCCATTTGCCATCGTTTCACAACCATCTTCACCGTACTCCGTGGGTTTTTTTTTAATATCTCAGCTTTATAATATGAAAGTCTTGCATAATGTTCTTTCAATCCACCTTCGAAGTCATCCAATACCTTCTTTTTTGCTCTACTATATCAACCCATACTCACTCTGCATTCGTATTTTCTCATGATATCTCTCTGCATATCTCTTAAGCTAATCTCAAGGTTTTGAATTATAACCTTAAAATATTGTTTTGCAATCCAAGAATATGTAACAAGAGAACCTAAAAAAACTTTTTTGAGCATGTATGATTTTCATCTAGAGTTTTTATTTGAAAAGAGCCCTCACCTCTAATTCTAGAGGTCCAAAGCCTAAATGGACACTTTCATAGTTTTTTTCCCTTACTATCCTCTTCGGTTTCTTCTTCTTACATCTTACCAATAACCTATTGTGATTGTTTACCAAAAACACCAATTGATAACCATTTGAAACACCATAATCAATTAAGCTTTCCTTTAGTTGAGCAGGACTCTCAAATTTTATTCCTATCATAGGCTTCATCAATTTCAAATCGACATTAGGATCATAACATGGATATGCAACTTCATGTTCACAATCCTCATCACTATTAATCTTATAATCTTGTTCAGTTTCACTACAATCTTCAATAGAAATAACATCATCTTCATTCTCATCATCCTTATCATAACAAAGTACACTAAAAAAGTATCATTGATTGGTTGGTTCATAATAACATCATTATCATCATTTTAATCTAATTCAAAAGGATTAAAATTATCTTCTAAGTTCATCTTTACCTACATATTAAAAGAATAAAAATATTCAACTTATAATAATTCACTGTTAGAAACATAACATGAAACAATAAAGCAGAAGAAATATCAAATAATCTTTATGTATTCTCTTTGTTCATTCTAAACAAATCTCATACAAATCAACCAATTTTATCTGTTTGAGAATAATCAATAGTTGCAATAATAGGTTTCACAAAACTTAAATATTAATAGAAGAAATCCTCCCCAATAAATCAAACTACAATGATTGTAGGAGAATCAAATAATATATTACTTAAAAGTCAAACCTAAAATTGCAGGAATAATAATCTAACATTGACGACAACATGTGGTTTTTGAATAATCGATTAATCGATCGGAACATTCATATCATAATTAGAATAGATTAATAGGTCTGATAACATGCAACACCCGGTTATTTTAAAAAGACAAGACATGAATAATAAATGAAAGAAAAGCAATAAAGTCCAAGTGGAAGGACTAAAAGTACCCAAAAAGACAAATCTTTGAAAAGTTGGTGTAAAGGTGGGCATGACCGCCCACCCTCACTTCACATCACCATTTTCTTCGTTTTAGAGAGAGAGAGAAAGGGAACTCTCGGCTTAAGAAAAAGAAGAAGAAGAGAAGTCGAATTCAAGGTAAGAATTCGTGATTTTTAAGTGTTTATGACGGGTTCTATCTGGTTATATGCTTATGTGCTTATGTGGTTGTGTATGTGCTCGGGTGTGTGTGTTTGGTGTTGTTTTTAAGCGTTTGAACTCATTTACAAGCGGGTTAGAAAGGAAGAAACACCCAAATTGCATCAGGTGAGTTCTAGACCCTGGTTTTTACTTGTTTTAAACTATCTTTGGGGCTGAAAATGTATTAAAATGATTTTTCAAAGTTTATGTATGTATACCCGTATGTATTGTGCATGTTGGATGTTGATTCTTGAATGCTTATAGGTTATTCCTGTTTAGAATAGCAATGTTAAGCTTAGAACAGAAGGGTTGATAATTGGATCTGAAAACATACTAGGAACATGTTACACAGAGGGTCCATGCGCCTAGATAAGGCTCATGTGCCTGAAAATACCTTAGAAAGATTGAAGTGTAATCCATGCGCTTGAATAGTAGCCCATGTGCCTAAGATTTCCTTAAAAATGTATAAGTACAGCCCATGCGTCTGAACAGTGGTCCATGCGCCTAGAAATATTAGTCGGACGACTAAGTGTAGGGCCATGCGCCCCAATAGTGCCCGTGCGCCCAAGTGGCTCATGCGCCTAAGTGTCCATGCGTCCGAATAACCATGCGCCTAAGTGTTCATACGCACGAATAGTGCCCATGCGCCTGAATAGTTCATGCGCCTAAGTGATAAAATGATTAAGTGTTGGCTGATGCGCCTACATAGTGATGAAACGCCCAAACAGTGCTCATGTGCCCAAATAGTGCCAAAGCGCCTAAGCACTTAGAAATTTTTACAAAATTTTCTAGGAGTCTGTACTTTTAGGATTTTGACGAGGGTTGTCCGAGGCTTATTTATGATGATGTTTCATGTATGGTTATGATTGTTCCTTATTATTATTATTGCTATTATTATTATTACTTATAGTATTTGACTTTACGTGGTATGTTTATTATCGTAACGTAAAGTATATCGTAATAATAAAGTGAAAGAGCAATAAAGAAAAGAAGAGGAACATTAATGAAAATGCTAACAAGTCTTGCAAGCTTACAGGAGGTACACGACCATGTTGTCGTTAGCATAAATGTGCTGCGGGTTAGCTAGCCTATTATGCACACAGGGCCAATCAATTGAGATTAGCAGGACCTTTGTAGCGTGCCCTGGGTGATTGGGTCGGCCTTGTACACAGTACACAAAACCCTTTCGAGGGATACAGTTGACCCTTTCGAGGGATATAGTTGACCCTTTCGAGTGATACAGTTGACCCTTTTGAGGGATACAGTTGACCCTTTTGAGGGATATAGTTGACCCTTTCGAGGGATATAGATGGCCTATCACCCGTTTTCCATCACGCATATAGTTAGGGTATTTCTCATTGGTCCATACAGAAAGTGAAAGATACAGATAAAAGTTTACAGAACAGACAAGGCATACAGTAAAGAGAACGAACAGTATTTGTTCATATAGTTAATGCGTGCTCGTATATACAGTACAAAGTTGTATTTTACAGAAAAGAGTATTTTCATATACAACATATAGAAAGTATTTTATTACTTTTAAAACTAGAACTCACTCAGCAACGCTGACTTTTATACATTTTCAGTTGGCAGGTAATTATTGCTGAGGATGGCACGAGGGTGAAGCTATTCGGCAGGGAAAGACTGACATCCATTCGTATTCTATGCTGCTGTTGTTTTTTAATGCGTTAAAACAATTCTTTTGTAAATAATAAATGATGATGTATTGCTTAGCAACAGTATTTTAAATGAAATGAATGGTTTTTGATAAATCATTTCCACTGCTTAAGTTTGTATAATTATAATGTGTAGTGTTTTAACTGCTGTGATTGACCAACTGTGAGGTGCCCGGGAACGGGGCCTTACAAGTTGGTATCAGAGCCAAAGTTTAAGAGAATTGGGTTAAATAAACTTTCAAAACCAAACATAAACTGAAAATGGGACAAATGGAGGGATGTCAGCCCGAGTAGCTACGTGCCATCAGGTATGTCTTTTCCTAATGATAACCGTTATTATGTGCGCATGCCATTTGATTGTGTGGTCTTAGTAGATTTAGATACTGATTAAGTCAGGATAGGATATGCTTGGGGTATGAAGAGTAAAGTAAGTGGCTAATCACTACTGGCCACTGTAATTAGGGACTTACTATACTTGACATAAACTGAGTGTTACCTTGAATGACTGCGTTAGTGTTTGAATCTTATAGTGAGCTTTTAGAGGATGGCTGGCGGTAGATCTTCAAAAGCCTCTCATGGTGGAGGTCACGGTGCTGCTCCACGACCCAGAGAGGGAGACCCAGAGTCGAGAAAGTGGTTCATGAAGAACCAGAGACCCCTCATCCGGAGGGTGGTGACGAGAGCGCCAATCTGAGAGCCTCAGTAAAGGAGGCTGTGGTGGAAGAGGTTCACCAGGTCATGCAGACGATTCTATCGTCTGTGGTGACCGAAGTGATCAAGGCAGTAAGGGAAAGGGAAAGAAAGGAAAGAAACAGGTCCTCGGGAGGACAGGAACAACCAGAGCCAGAAACGGTTCTCTCGGATGATGAGGAGGAGGAAGAAGAAGAGCATGCGCCGGAGGCGGCCCGAGGTTGCAACTATGGGGCATTTATGAGATGCAAGCCCCTTACTTTCCATGGAAACGACATTGCTGCAGCTGCTCACCGGTGGGTGAGGGAAATGGAGGCTGTCCTCGATATCAGTGAGTGTCGTGAAGATCAGAAGGTGAAATACGCTACCCACTCATTTTTGGACTCGGCTTTGTGCTGGTGGGACAACATTGTCCAAGCCGAGGGTAGTAGGACCATTAGGAGAATGAGATGGCCTGAACTGAAGAAGTTAGTGATTGAGGAATTCTGTCCTCACAGAGAGATGGACAAGGTAGAAAGAGATTTCCTGCAGCTGGAGGCGGGAACAATGACACACCAGCACTACACCACTAAATTTAATGAAATGGCGCGGTTGGTACCCGATCAAGTGACACCACTGTCACGAAAGATTAAAAGATACATTCAGGGGCTGCCGGCGGATATCCGTAGGCATATGATCGCCGCCCGGCCAAGCACTTTTAGGTCGGCGGTTGACTTGGCTAGCAGATTATATGATGAGTGCGAGGTGGTGGTGGTTGAGGTGAATAAGAAGGATGGTGGTGGCTGGAACTGGAATGGGAAACGGTTTGGACATGGTAGGGCCACTCCAAACAATAAGGTGGCTAAGGTGGGTGACCGACGTATGGTCACATCTGGTGTAGGGTTGAAGAAGTGTGGCAAGTGTGGAAGAGAGCATACTGGTGAGTGCAGGATGGGAATGAATGTATTCTTCAGGTGTGGCCAGCCTAGCCATATCGCTAGAGACTGTAAGAAGCCGAGGGCGGAGAGCTCTGGAGCAGAGAAGAAGAAGCAGGAGGAAGGAGGGCAGAGGACAAGTGCTAGAGCTTACACTATGACCCGGGAGGAAGCCAGAGCTGATCTCGATGTTGTGTCAGGTATGTTTCTAGTAAACCAAACTTGTGCCTATGTATTGTTTGATTTCGGTGATAGCAGGAGTTTTATTTCCACTACTTTCTGTGCTAAGTTGCCTGTTAGTAGTAGAAAGGTTAGTGCATCATTCGATGTAGAAACTGCTATTGGTAAGTCCACTAGAATTACTGATGTGATAGAGGACTGTGCCATGGAACTAGAAGGTCATAGGTTTGCTGCTAGGTTACACGTGATACCCCCAGGTGGATTTGATGTAGTACTAGGGATGGACTAGTTAGCAACCTATGAAGCAAACATCGTGTGTCGTAAGAAGATGATCCGATTGACAACGGCTGACGGGAATAAGGTGACGATTTATGGTGATCACGTCACGACGATCCCGAAGGTGATTTCGATGGCGGTGGCGGGAAAGTGCATGAGGCGTGGATGTAGTGCCTAATTGGCCTACGTAAAGGATGTGGGCGCGCCAACACCACAACTATCAGAAGTACCAGTGGTGTGCGACTTTCCGGACGTATTCTCGGAAGACTTACCCGGCGTGCCACCGGATCGCGAGATTGAGTTCCTAATTGATTTGATACCGGTGCTCAACCCGTTGCCAAGGCACCGTATTGGTTAGCTCCGACAGAAATGAAGGAACTGATGGACCAGTTGCAAGAGCTGCTCGATAAGGGGTTCATTAGGCTGAGTATCTCTCCTTGGGGTGCTCCGGTCCTGTTTGTGAAGAAGAAAGACGGTAGTATGAGGATGTGCATTGAATACCAAGAGCTGAACAAGTTGACGGTAAAGAACCGATACCCCCTACCAAGAATAGATGATCTGTTTGACCAGCTCCAAGGTGCCAGTTGGTTTTCAAGGATAGATCTTCGATCTGGTTACCATCAGCTGAAGGTGAAGGAGCAGGATATCCCTAAGACAGCTTTTCGTACGCGTTACGGTCACTATGAATTTCTTGTTATGTCATTTGGTCTAACCAATGCGCCAGCTGCTTTTATGGATTTGATGAATCGAGTGTGTCGGCCAATGTTAGATAAATCAGTGATTGTGTTTATTGATGATATCCTGATTTATTTGAAGAGCAAGGAGGAGCATACCGATCACATTCGGGAGGTGTTAGAGAACTTAAGAAGGGAGAAGTTGTATGCCAAATTCTCCAAGTGCGCGTTCTGGTTACGCGAAGTGTAATTCCAGGATGATCAAACTTGAATCAAATCATAAAGAATTAGATCAAAATATGATAATCACAATCAAAACCCCTTTGATATCTATTTATTGCTAATAATATTGTTTACAAGTAAATCCCTCAATCAATTGGTCATTCAACCATTAACCTAATTCTAATTACAATTAGGCTATTTATAGTGAATATAATATTCACTAATTACATTTAACCCCCTAGACTTAGGCTAATTAATGAAAATTACATATTAAGTATGAAAATGACTAAAAATAAGATAAAATATATTTTGTTCACACAAAATATATTTATTACAATGAAACTTCTAGTCATTTAAATCTTCAACGTCTCGTCTCAGTTCCTCGTTTCCTCGTCTCGAACGTATCGGGTTTGACTTTTGTTGACTTTGACCGTGACGTTGACTTTTGTTGACTTTCACTGTGTTGAAATATAGACTATCTTTTACAGCTCCAACAATACTCCCCCTTAGTCTATTATTATCAACGTGTTCAAACGAAATCAGCACCGAAAAGTCAACAGTAGAAATATCTTCTATTTGAATCTTTCTGAATCTGATGAGAAAGATTTTTTATCTCATAAGCTCCCCCTATTTATATGCTCCCCCTTTTCGTGTGCATCCTTTGTAAAGATATTGGAACAACTTTCCCCAATCTCCAATCTCGCGTGCTTTAGAAGATGTAGGAGGAGGATTCCTAGCTCGGTATCTTCTGCAAACTTGAAGAATAGGTTCTTTGATCCGGTATACTGCTCAACTGATGATCGGCCATCACTTAAAGCAAAAATCTGAAACACATTCTCAAACACAATCTCGACATTTCTAATTAGATCATTTCATTTTAACAAAATAAACCCGTGTTTATCTGTGTGTGAAAAAAAAGCGAACCCGTGTTCGTTTGTGCGCAATTTCTATGAAATACATGAAAAATGATAAATTTGTAACAACATAATATGGAAGACCTAAAAGAATTTTGAAATGAAAATTTATTATAATTTTTATTTTATTATATACATTTATTATATCATTTTTGTATCTATCATTATTTTTTTTGTTTTTTAAAACCGAGAACTGAATCGATCATGAGATCATATCCTCAAGATATACTTTAGCACAAAGATGAATTTAAACATCGAAAAGCAATGAGATCACACTGATAACTGAATCTAATCACAGTCTTTGAATGCATTTTGAAATTCTTAAACAGATCAATAATGATTGCTGATATGTTTGTCCACTTAAACCCATGCCTTATCTTTTTCAACAAACAACATATGATTTGTTAAGGTTCGATTAGATGCTTTAGATTGTTAGGACCCCGCAATCATTTGGCAACAACCCTCACCCAACCTCAAGATTTCTTGAATTTTGTTACGATCTTTATAGAACAAGGTTTGTGCATGAGTGTGTAAGTGATTATCAACAGAATATTGCATTCTGTGATGAATTCATCATTTAGATGATTTGACACAACTTAGATTAAAATGATGAGAGCTCCAAGTCTATAATCACGTATAACAAATGAGATGATCATTTAATCATGTGCATGGGAGATAAGCACAAGTACAAGACATATAAATATACCAGACATGATTCAAAGATATGGCTTATAAGATTTGTATCAAGGTGGGTGAAAGATCAATTCTCAATCCAATTTTTGTCGGGACTCAGTTTTTGTGAAGGCCAAAATGATTGCGTAAATCCAAACATCTTATTTTAATTTAAATCATTATGCTGCTGTTTATTTTATTCTTCAGGCTGAGTCTACCAAGCATATCATTAAAGCATCTGTTGGTTTTTCTATAATTTGCACTTAAAAATAAGATGTGAATCAGATAACAGCATCAGTTACTATCATTTCTCATTTTAAAAACACAAGTCATGCAAAAACAAGCATTTCAAGAAGATATACAATCATTTCTCAATCATCTCAAATCAAAGTCTCAGTTCTCTTTTTATTTTTATTTACTTATACTTTTTTTTGATAATCACAATCAAAACCCCTTTGATCTCTATTGATTGCTAATATTGTTTACAAGTAAATCCCTCAATCAATTGTCATTCAACCATTAACCTAATTCTAATTACAATTAAGCTATTTATAGTGAATATAATATTCACTAATTACATTTACCCCCTAGACTTAGGCTAATTAATGAAAATTACATATTAAGTATGAAAATGACTAAAAATAAGATAAAATATATTTTGTTCACACAAAATATATTTATTACAATGAAACTTCTAGTCATTTAAATCTTCAACGTCTCGTCTCAGTTCCTCGTTTCCTCGTCTCGAACGTATCGGGTTTGACTTTTGTTGACTTTGACCGTGACGTTGACTTTTGTTGACTTTCACTGTGTTGATATATAGACTATCTTTTACAGCTCCAACAATACTCCCCCTTAGTCTATTATTATCAACGTGTTCAAACGAAATCAGCACCGAAAAGTCAACAGTAGAAATATCTTCTATTTGAATCTTTCTGAATCTGATGAGAAAGATTTTTTATCTCATAAGCTCCCCCTATTTATATGCTCCCCCTTTTCGTGTGCATCCTTTGTAAAGATATTGGAACAACTTTCCCCAATCTCCAATCTCGCGTGCTTTAGAAGATGTAGGAGGAGGATTCCTAGCTCGGTATCTTCTGCAAACTTGAAGAATAGGTTCTTTGATCCGGTATACTGCTCAACTGATGATCGGCCATCACTTAAAGCAAAAATCTGAAACACATTCTCAAACACAATCTCGACATTTCTAATTAGATCATTTCATTTTAACAAAATAAACCCGTGTTTATCTGTGTGTGAAAAAAAAGCGAACCCGTGTTCGTTTGTGCGCAATTTCTATGAAATACATGAAAAATGATAAATTTGTAACAACATAATATGGAAGACCTAAAAGAATTTTGAAATGAAAATTTATTATAATTTTTATTTTATTATATACATTTATTATATCATTTTTGTATCTATCATTATTTTTTTTGTTTTTTAAAACCGAGAACTGAATCGATCATGAGATCATATCCTCAAGATATACTTTAGCACAAAGATGAATTTAAACATCGAAAAGCAATGAGATCACACTGATAACTGAATCTAATCACAGTCTTTGAATGCATTTTGAAATTCTTAAACAGATCAATAATGATTGCTGATATGTTTGTCCACTTAAACCCATGCCTTATCTTTTTCAACAAACAACATATGATTTGTTAAGGTTCGATTAGATGCTTTAGATTGTTAGGACCCCGCAATCATTTGGCAACAACCCTCACCCAACCTCAAGATTTCTTGAATTTTGTTACGATCTTTATAGAACAAGGTTTGTGCATGAGTGTGTAAGTGATTATCAACAGAATATTGCATTCTGTGATGAATTCATCATTTAGATGATTTGACACAACTTAGATTAAAATGATGAGAGCTCCAAGTCTATAATCACGTATAACAAATGAGATGATCATTTAATCATGTGCATGGGAGATAAGCACAAGTACAAGACATATAAATATACCAGACATGATTCAAAGATATGGCTTATAAGATTTGTATCAAGGTGGGTGAAAGATCAATTCTCAATCCAATTTTTGTCGGGACTCAGTTTTTGTGAAGGCCAAAATGATTGCGTAAATCCAAACATCTTATTTTAATTTAAATCATTATGCTGCTGTTTATTTTATTCTTCAGGCTGAGTCTACCAAGCATATCATTAAAGCATCTGTTGGTTTTTCTATAATTTGCACTTAAAAATAAGATGTGAATCAGATAACAGCATCAGTTACTATCATTTCTCATTTTAAAAACACAAGTCATGCAAAAACAAGCATTTCAAGAAGATATACAATCATTTCTCAATCATCTCAAATCAAAGTCTCAGTTCTCTTTTTATTTTTATTTACTTATACTTTTTTTTGATAATCACAATCAAAACCCCTTTGATCTCTATTGATTGCTAATAATATTGTTTACAAGTAAATCCCTCAATCAATTGGTCATTCAACCATTAACCTAATTCTAATTACAATTAAGCTATTTATAGTGAATATAATATTCACTAATTACATTTAACCCCCTAGACTTAGGCCAATTAATGAAAATTACATATTAAGCATAAAAATGACTAAAAATAAGATATAATATATTTTGTTCACACAAAATATATTTATTACAATAAAACTCCTAGTCATTTAAATCTTCAAAGTCTCGTCTCGGTTCCTCGTCTCGAACGTGTCGGGTTTGACTTTTGTTGACTTTGACCGTGACATTGATTTTTGTTGACTTTCACTGTGTTAATAATATAGACTATCTTTTACAGCTCCAACACGAAGTTCAATTCTTAGGTCACGTGATAAATCCTGGGGGATTATGGTAGACCCTGCTAAGGTGGAGGCTGTGATGCAATGGAAGTCTCCAAGGACGCCATCCGAGATTCGTAGTTTCTTGGGGTTGGCGGGGTATTATCGAAGGTTCATTCAGGACTTTTCCAAGATCTCTTCTCCACTGACCAAGTTAACCTGAAAGGATGTAAAGTTTATATGGGGTCACGCTCAAGAATAGGCATTCGAGGAGTTAAAGGTGAGGTTGACTCAAGCTCCTGTCTTGTCATTACCCGAAGGAAGCGAGGATTTGGTAGTATATTCAGATGCTTCTTACTCGGGGTCGGGGTGTGTATTAATACAGAGAGGGAAGGTTATAGCCTATGCATCCCGACAGTTAAAAGTTCACGAGGTCAATTATCCCACTCATGACTTGAAGCTAGCAACCGTGGTCATTGCACTAAAGATTTGGAGGCACTATCTGTACCGGACGAAGTGTACCATTTTCACTAACCATAAGAGCTTAAAGTACTTCTTCGAGCAGAAGGATCTGAACATGAGGCAGAGGCGATGGTTGGAGCTTATAAAGGATTATGATTGCAAGATCCATTACCATCCGGGCAAAACCAACGTGGTGGCTGATGCTCTTAGCCGAAAGGAGAGGCCCGAGCCAATTCAGATGAAAGCATATCAACTGATCATGACTTCTGATGTAATGAAGCAAGTCAAGGAGTTTCAAGATGAGGCACTGAAAGAAGATCATCTAAACTCTGAAAGAATGAGAGGTCTGGTTGGGGAATTGGGTGAAAACACACTCGGTGTTAAAACCTGATTTGGACGAGTGTGGGTTCCTCGTTTCGGGGATCTACGTGTGAGGATTTTGGATGAAGCTCACAAGACTCGATACTCCATTCATCCTAGTGCCACAAAGATGTATCAAGATATGAAGAAAGATTATTGGTGGCCGGGTATGAAGCGTGACGTGGTGGAGTATGTGAGTAAGTGCCTTACTTGTTTGCAAGTGAAGGCCGAACATCAAAAGCCGTATGGGAAGATCCAACCTTTAGATATACCGAAATGGAAGTGGGAGCACATCACCATGGATTTCATTACGAAGCTACCACGTACTCCAAAAGGGTACGATGGCATATAGGTGATTGTTGACCTTTTGACGAAAAGTGCCCACTTCTTACCGATCCGGGAGACATATTCATCCGAGAGGTTGGCTGACCTGTTCATTAAGGAGATTGTAACTCATCATGGTGTGCCGGTGTCCATTGTGTTTGATCGCGACACCGGTTTGCATCTAAATTCTGGAAGAAATTCCACGAAGCCATGGGGACGAGGTTACATATTAGCACAACTTGTCATCCCCAAACTGATGGTCAGTTAGAAAGGACCATTCAGACATTGGAAGACATGCTTCGGGCATGTGTGATTGATTTTAGGGGAAGTTGGGATGACCACTTACCATTAGCTGAATTCTCATACAACAACAGCTATCATGCCAGCATTGGTATGCCACCTTACAAGATGCTATACGGTAGGAGATACAGAATACCCATTTGTTGGGGTGATATTGGTCAAAAGGAATTGGGGAGCGTCGAGGTAATCGAGGCTACAATGAGAAGCTTGAGAAGATTAAAGTCTTCATGAAGGCAGCTAAAGATAGGCAGAAGTCGTATGCCGATAGACAACACAGACCGATCGAGTTCCAGGTGGGTGATCGGGTTACGTTGAAAGTCTCACCTTGGAAGGGTATTATCCAGTTCAGGAAGCGGGGCAAGTTGAGCCCAAGATATATAGGCCCTTTCCGAATCATTTCTCGAGTAGGAGAGGTGGCCTATAGGTTGGAATTACTGGATGAGTTAAGTGGGATTCGCCCGACATTCAATGTATCTCATCTGAGAAAGTGTTTAGCCAATGAAGACATGATTGTTCCACTGGAGGATATCGAAGTAGACAAAAGGCTCAATTATGTGGAGAAACCAGTGGCAATCATCGATCATAAAGAGAAGAGGTTGAAAAATAAAGTGGTTCCTCTTGTGCGTGTACAGTGGAGGCACAGGAAGGATCCGAGTCTAAATGGGAGACTGAGGAGGAGATGAGGCAGCCTTATCCTCATCTGTTCGAGGAATAACAGGTTTCGGGGACGAAACCTATATAAGGGGGGTGGACTTGTAACACCCGGTTATTTTAAAAAGACAAGACATGAATAATAAATGAAAGAAAATCAATAAAGTCCAAGTGGAAGGACTAAAAGTGTCCAAAAGGACAAATCTTTGAAAAGTTGGTGTAAAGGTGGGCATGGCCGCCCACCCTCACTTCACATCACCATTTTCTTCGGTTTTAGAAAGAGAGGGCAGGGGAACTCTCGGCTGAAAAAATAAGAAGAAGAGAAGTCGAATTCAAGGTAAGAATTCATGGTTTTTAAGTGTTTATGACGGGTTTTATCCTGGTTATATGCTTATGTGCTTATGTGGTTGTGTATGTGCTCGGGTGTGTGTGTTTGGTATTGTTTTTAGGTGTTTGAACTCATTTGCAAGCGGGTTAGAAAGGAAGAAACACCCAAGTTGCATTAGGTGAGTTCTAGACCCTATTTTTTACTTGGTTTAAACTATCTTTGGGGCTGAAAATATATTAAAATGATTTTTTCAAAGTTTATGTATGTATACCCATATGTATTTTGCATGTTGGATGTTGATTCTTGAATGCTTATAGGTTATTCCTGTTTAGAATAGCCATGTTAAGCTTAGAACAGAAGGGTTGATGATTGGGTTTGAAAACATACTAGGAACATGTTACAAGAGGGTCCATGCGCCTAGATAAGGCTCATGCGCCTGAAAATGCCTTAAAAAGATTTAAGTGTAATCCATGTGCCTGAATAGTAGCCCATGCGCCTAAGATTTCCTTAGAAATGTTTAAGTACAGTCCATGCGCCTGAACAGTGGTCCATGCGCCTAGAAATATTAGTCGGACGACTAAGTGTAGGGCCATGCGCCCCAATAGTGCCCGTGCGCCTAAGTGGCTCATGCACCTAAGTGTCCATGCGTCCGAATAACCCATGCGCCTAAGTGTTCATACGCACGAATAGTGCCCATGCGCCTGAATAGTTCATGCGCCTAAGTGATAAAATGATTAAGTGTTGGCTGATGCGCATACATAGTTGACCCTTTCAAGGGATATAGTTGACCCTGTCGAGGGATATAGTTGACCCTTTCGAGGGATATAGATAGCCCATCACCCGTTTTCCATCGCGCATATAGTTGGGGTATTTCTCATTGGTCCAACAGAAAGTGAAAGATAAAGATAAAAGTTTACAGAACAGACAAGGCATACAGTAAAGAGAACGAACAGTATTTGTTCATATAGTTAATGCGTGCTCGCATATACAGTACAGAGTTGTATTTTACAGAAAAGAGTATTTTCATATACAACATATAGAAAGTATTTTATTACTTTTAAAACTAGAACTCACTGAGCAACGCTGACTTTTATACATTTTCAGTTGGCAGGTAATTATTGCTGAGGATGGCACGAGGGTGAAGCTACTCGGCAGTGAAAGACTGACATCCATTCGTATTCTATGTTGCTGTTGTTTTGTAATGCGTTAAAACAATTCTTTTGTAAACAGTATGATGTATTGCTTAACAACAGTGTTTTAAATAAAATGAATGGTTTTTGATAAATCATTTCCGCTGCTTAAGTTTATATAATTATAATGTGTAGTGTTTTACTTGCTGTGATTGACCAACTGTGAGGTGCCCGGGAATGGGGCCTTACATAACATAATACTTACCGTTGTTTCTTTAATGACGATTACACTCGTTTTTCTTCGAATCGGAAGCGAAAAATTATTCTCATTCAACTTCGCTCGATTAAGGTTATTGCATGTTCTCTCAAGCTTGATGGTGGAAACTAAAAAATCGATCAGTTATTTCTAAAAGATCATATGCGTTTTTATTAATAATTATATATTATTATATTTAATATTCACATCAACATATTTAAAGAAAAAGAAAAACAAAAAATAGCCACTTCATCATGTTTACTTATAAAACAGGTAAAATATCTAATATCAAAACATCCATTAAAACTTAAGTGACCTAATTGAGACAAAAAAAGAATGAGGTAATTTAACTGGAACACTATTAAACTTGATTATCTTTTTATAAAGTTTTTTCTAATATTTTTGATTGACTTTTTTTGAAAGGATATGATTTTATATTCTTGCCAACAAGGATATGCCACGTGTTGTATTGACACGTACGGGGATATGGGTCAAAGTGATTTTTAGCAGCAAAGGCCAAAACACCCGCAATGGCTCGAGGGTGACACATGCCAAAGCTACCAGTCAAATTCTATCGCGAATGCTTATGAACGGGTCAAACTCCTCTTCAAATAGAGGTGCATATGGTAACATTGTATAGATTTGTTACCACTTTAAATTTGGTCAAAGTCCTCTTCAAATAAAAATATAACACCATCGATCTCAGGATTTATTTTTCTAAATCGTATTTTTAAAATTTATGTCAACTTAAAGGCTATTTTTGAACCCTTTCACAATTGTGGTTGTCGCTGTTGGGAAGGAGTCATCTAAAAAAACGATTTATTTTTTTATCCTTTTATAATTTTTATTTAAGATTTATTTTAGTTTTTATAGGACACGTAATAGTTTTAGATATATTTAAATACATAGTTTTGTTTTTTATCTATCGTTTCAAGATATACTTTATTAAAAACTTTAAACGGGTGAAAAAAACAAAACAAAACTATGTATTGAGATAATCAGAGAACAATAAATATTTCATGTCATAGAAAAACTAATTTCAATCTATATCAAAATTTAAAAAGAAAACATGTATTTTTGTAGATGTCGGACTTACAATTGGTGACAACACCTATGTAAAAAGGTTTTGAGGAACACCCTCAAGGGGTGCGAGTCGACTCGGCATGACTTTTGGAAGAAGATGTCGGCTTGACTTGGCTTTCGATACTGATGGGGTAGGTGAATAATGGTATGATAAAGTCACAACTTCTATTGTGTAATGACTATATAACCGTTGAAAATTTATTGATAATAGTAATATGATTATTAATATTTAGTCAATAAATTAATGTGTTGAATAAAAATTGATATGGTTACTGACATTAGGAATTAATAGTGTGGGAAGTTGTTCCATATTGAAGGAAAGAAAGAATATAAAATGATTTATATTTTATAATCTCTTGTCTATATTGTATCCTAAAGTTCACACTAAGTGGATTCGTGAAGGGTGCGAAGCACCCTTAACTCGCACTCGCACACCTGCGTGCACGCGGCGTGGGCATGTGAGCGCAATGTGACTACTTGATGGTTCGAATTCCACTATATATAATCAGGGTACCTCAGAAGAAAACCACACCAACACAACTCGAAACCTGTAGCAAAACAAGTTCTCTAATCATTCTCAATCTCTCTGGTTTCTCTTCTACAAACAAGTTCGGGTTCTAGATCAATCCTGCCAGTACAAAATGCTTCGTCTGTTGTACCCTGGGAAACAAAATGAATTCTCCTGAGAGGCTCAGAATTTGTTTTAAGGGCTCTGTGTTGAACACGATCTCGAGCTTTTATATTTCTGTAACTTTACCCACTACAAAAAAATGCCATTTAGTGGCACATATTTTTTGTGGTATTTAACTTTTGTGCCACTAATATATAGTTTTAGTGGCACTTTGTGTGTGCCATATTTGATTGACCTATATATTTAGTCACATTTATCATCTATGTTTCAAAATTAAGGTTTTAGTCACATTTATTATGGCTTTTAATTTTATGCCACTAATCAATATAATACTATTCACCCTCAAATTTTTCTTAAAAAACCTTTTAGTGGCACATAGTTTTATTAAAAAACTCCCTCCAAACAAATCCCACCAAAAATTTAATTAACTAAGTTAAAATTAGGGTTTTATTTTATTAACCTAAATAATCCAAATCCCTCAACTCCAGACACCCACGATCTCCCATCTCCCTTCAAAACCCATTCACCCAATTCTTCTACAATTTGAATCCCTTTAACAACATAGGCGTCGATTGAATACGATCTCGATCAACAACATAGGCGTTCGAAAGTGAATTCGATTTTGTACCAAGATAGGGTTCATTGTGGTGGGATTCTCGGGTTCTTCCGTAATTTGACTCCTTTGAACCTGTTTAAAGGTTCCAATTTTGAATCGCGATTGGGTTCGTTGTGGTGGGATTCTCGGTTTCTTCCGCAATTGGAATCCATCGACCTGTTTAAAGCTTCCAATTTTGTACCGTGATTCGGTTCATTGTGGTGGGATTCTAGGGTTCTTCATCTCGATCAACAACATAGGTGGGGTCGGAACTATTTGAAGGTGAATTCGATCATGTTGTTTAATCTAATTTTGCATTTAGTGATGATTGATTTAGACTCAATTCGATCATTCAGTGATGTTGTTTAATCTAATTTTACATGTCTATAATTCGATCATGTTGTTTAATCTATGAAACTTCTTCTTAATTCTGATTTCCTCCTCATCATATAATGATTCGGTTTCTTATAAAGAACTAGTAGATTAATTAGAACTTTATCGATGATCAGTAGGAGGAGATGAGTGAAATAGAGACATGTGAGCAGAATGAGGCTTCAGGTTTAGGGGATGCAATTTAGTGATGATTGATTTAGACTCATTTTTTGATTTGATAACTGTCTAATTAGCATATCAGATTTAGGATCGGGTGTTCAAAAAACTAATATTTTTTTCTACACAATGTTGGCTACACAATGTTAAATTAACTGTGGGTATAATCTCAATTGGTAAACACTACTTTCTGTTGTTAAATTTCATACTCCTGAATCAATAAAGAATTAGTCTTTAGACATGTATAGCCTTCTCATTCTCAAGTGCATACACAATGGTTATGAATTTATTAGAAGGTTCCTAAGTATTTATAGGATTATAATCAAGGGAAGTTATATTTTATGTTGAGTGATAATTGAAATGCAAAATGATATAGAGAATGTGATGAAGAAACTATTGATGAGAAGTTTCAATTTAGGTTGATGATGTAAGCTTTTGGTGTAGGCATCTGGGTTGATAGGTATAAAAGTTAGAAAATTAAGTTTTTAGAATAATAAGGGTAATTGTTTATTTTAGTTTTGCACTTAGTAATGAATCATTTTGACTTAATTCCGTTAATTGTTGGATTTGATCATTGTTCGAAAGTTGAAAGTTAGTTGTTTAATGTAGTTCTGGTTTGTAGGATCCTTACCATTGGAAGTTCTGTCCTCCACGGTATTCATCGCCACAACTAGGGTCCTCATTCTTTTATTCATCAACATTACTCTGCTTAGAAATTGAACTCCAAGATCATCACTAGTCGACTGTGAACCCGACCACATTTGAGGTACTTTTTCAATCTTCTTCATCACGGTAACATTGAACTATTGATGGTATTATTTTTGTTGGTCTTATTAAGGTATATGATTGTTATTATATTACAACAATTTATTTGCTATTTGTAAATTGACTTCAAAGTATTACTAGTATGAATTGTTTATCAAACAAACTTTCACAAATAGGTATAAGGTATCACATGGATAATATGACTAATAAATGGCATGCTATAACAGTTGGTTTGGTGTTTTATGCTATAAATGGTTAAATCAATAATCTTTATGATTACCATAGCTTGTATGTATCTTCCCTAATTTCCTGACTAACAATCAATATAAACCTAAACCTTGTAGTCATGGATAGATCTTGGATGCATGACGCACCTAGATCAAGTCAAACTTTTGTTAATGGAGTGCAAACCTTCTTGAATTTTGCATTTAAAAGAATATCTGTCAATGGGGGAAAGATAAAGTGTCCATGTACAAAGTGTGTAAATATGAAATATCAAAGTAGAAAAAGTGTTCTAGATCATCTCATATGTTTAGGGTTCCAGCCAGAATACTATAGATGGGAATATCATGGTGAAGGCACAAAATTGCATCGACAAGCACAACCTTTAATGAGAAAATGCATGATTTGTTGAATGATGCTTTTGAACCGGATGGTGGAAGTGGAGTGGAAGTACACGAGAATGCTTCAAACAATAGTCAAGATATGAACAATAAAGGAAGCAAGTTTGATGACGTCGTCAAGAAAGTTGAAGAAAAGGTGTACCCGAATTGCAAATTCAACAAATTATCTTGTGTGGTGCATTTATGCCATTTAAAATGTTTGAATGGATGGAGTAAAAATTCTTTCTCTATGTTGTTTGAATTTCTAATTGACTTTTTACCCGAAGGAAATTTGTTACCCAAAACAACCCAACAAGTGAAAAGAATGTTGGCCAACTTGGGGTTAGGGTATGAAAAAATCCATTCATGTCCTAATGGTTGCATGTTGTTTTGGGATGACAAGGAGAATGATGAAGTTTGTTCTTTTTGTCGATCATCGAGATGGAAAGTTCATGAAGCGTATCCGGATGATGAAATAAGCCCTCCCAAGAAGAAGGCTTCAAAAATATTACGGTGGTTTCCTTTAAAGCCTAGACTACAAAGATTGTTTATGTCATCAAAGACCTCTGACCTTATGCAATGTCATCATAAAGAGCGTGTGAAAGATGGAAAATTACGACATACAGCAGATGCATTAGTTTGGAAGAATTTTGATGAAAAATTTCCCGAATTCGCCAGTGATCCTCGTAATGTTCGTCTTGCGCTGGCAAGTGACGGCTTCAACCCATTTAGGACAATGAGTGTGGCACATAGTATTTGGCCAGTTTTTGTTATTCCATACAACTTGCCACCGTGGTTGGTTATGAAACAACCAAATATTATTCTTTCTTTAATCATCCCATGTCCCAAGGTCCAAGAAACAAGATAGACATGTATATGCAACCTTTAATTAAAGAATTGAAGGAGTTATGGGATCATGGAGTTAATACCTTTGATGCATCAACTAAAGAATACTTCGAGTTCAAGGCTTCTATAATTTCTACCATATCGGACTTTCCAGGTTATGCCAATTTGTCTGGGTGGAGCACTAAAGGAGAACTTGCATGTCATGTATGTGGTTTTGGTACTGATTCTAAATGGCAAACTTATGGAAGAAAATGGTGTTACATGTGTCATCGAAGGTGGCTTCCATCCGACCATCGTTGGCGATCAGATAATAGATCCTTTGTTAGAAGCCAAGAATTTAGAACTGCTCATGTTCCTCCTGGAGATGAACTTCTACAACAATTGGATGCCATGGAATTTCTTGTAGAGAATAATAGTTGTGGTCCATGGAAAAAGAAAAGCATTTTTTTATGTTTCCATATTGGGAGCATTTGTTGTTGCGTCATAATCTTGATGTGATGCACATTGAAAAGAATGTTTGTGACAACATAGTTGGTACTTTATTGGGACAAGAAGGAAAGTCAAAAGATAACTATAAAACAAGGCCTTACTTGCAAGAAATGGGTATCCAAAGAAACGACCTAAAAGTAATATCACTTTCATGCCGAAAGCTTGCTATCAAATGACACAAGGTGAAAAAGCTGAATTTTTAAATACACTCAAGTCAATCAAGCCTCCCGATGATTTTTCATCAAATATTTCATGATGTGTACAATTAAGTGATCGTAAACTAATTGGGATGAGAGGTTATGATTGTCACATGTTGATGCAAGAGTATTTGCCGATTGCATTACGTGGAACTTTGCCAGACCATGTCACCTCTGTTATAATCGAGTTATGTGATTTTTAAGGCCATTTGCTACAAGGATTTGTCTGAAGTTGATTTGCATTTTCTTGAGTTTAAAATTACTCTCACTTTGTGCAAGCTAGAGAAGATATTTCCTCCATCTTTCTTTACTATAATGGTGCACTTGGTGATCCATTTAACAAGAGAGGTTAGATTTGGAGGTCTTGTTGTGTTTCGGTGGATGTACCTTATTGAAAGGTAAATAATATTTCTATAAATTTGATTCATTATATGCTATGTTTTTTAAGTTTCTAAATAATTAGTAACTACTAACCCATGAACAAACAAGGATCTTTTAAAACTTAAGTTATACGTTCATAATAGAGCTCATCCTGAAGGATCAATTGCCGAAGGTTATTTAGCAGAGGAAAGTATAACATTTTTCTCTAGATATCTATCGAACGTAGAAACCATTTTCACTAGACCAATGAGGAATAATGATGAGGGTCACCAAAATTGCATTGAAGAATCAAACAATCTTTGCCCCGGTCGTGAAATTGGTCGCAATTTGCATGTGGGTGTATCTGTTCATAAAAAGAGAAGAAGATCTTCAAACTCAGAAATTGATGAGAAGTCTCTCACTCAGGCGCATCGTTATGTCTTATTCAATATTGAGTCGGTTACACCTTTTCGAGAGTAAGATACTTTTTTTGTTATTAGATACAAATCTTCCTCATTCATTTATCAAAAAGTATAATAATAAAGGTTTCTTTTTAAGGGAACACAAACGAATAGTTAAAGGACAACAACGTTCTCGTCGGATACCAGATTATGAAATTAACAAGATTCATGGCCAACATTTTGCTGGTTGGTTCAAGAGAAGGGTAATTCCATTATATCCTTCAATTATGTTATAATTTGTTATTTGAGATGTTAGTGTTATGAGCATCAACAACTACATTATAGGTTGCATGTATGGAAGAGCAAGGTGATTTAATAACAGAAGATATAAAATGGCTTGCTCGTGGTCCACTAAAAAGTGTCAAACGATACTCTGGATACCTTGTGAAGGGTTACCATTTTCACACAAAAGAAAGAGAGAAATCATTAAGAACACAAAATAGTGGTGTTGTCGTTACTGTAGAAGGTGCAAATTATGCTAGTAGTCGAGATAGAAGGCCTGTTAATGGCATGATTAACTACTATGGTAAACTAAATGACATTATTGAGTTAAACTACACGGGTCAAATACGAGTAGTTTTATTCAAATGTGATTGGGTTGACATCAACAGGGGCTGCAAGATAGATAATGGTGTAACATTAGTGAATTTCTCAAACAAGGCACATACAGGGGCTAACTTAGCTGACGATCCATTTGTATTGGCTACACAAGTTGATAAAGTGTTCTATGTCAGAGATTCTAAGCATAAAGATTGAGAGGTTGTCAGATATGTAAAAGTAAGAGACGTATTTAGCATGGCAAGTGTTGATGATCAAGTTGGCCTCTATTCGAATGATTGCACATTTAATGTGCCTAACTTACATATGACTGGTGAAGATGGCATAGACATTACACCCGAAATGGAACATGAAGTGGATTTTGAAGAAAATGATGATGACTCAATTCTTTTATGATTACTTATTAATATTATGTCGTAAACATTGATATAGTTTCTTTTGCATAACTATAATTATGTATATCTATTATATGTGGAATACTTATATTGCTATTTTTTGTTGCACGTTATTTTAATATTATGTCATAGATAATGACATTCGTATTGCATGTATTTTTGAAACTCAAGGTCTTCATACCCATGAAATGCAAGGTGGTCGATCAAGTTCTCAAAATTTTTGGTCAAAAAACGAACAAGGTACGTATTTTCTTCTTAAAAACATTAACATCTTAGTCAACAAATGACAACCTTATATTGTATATTGTGTTTGTTATACCACTTTATGTGATATACTAATAGCATTACTGATAAAATTGTTATTCTTAGCATTATCTATTAACCATAAAAATAACTTTGATTAGTTCCAATGACAAACCAAAGCAAGAAAAACAAAATATATTAAGAGAAGCTAATGAGTATGAGAAAAGTAGAGAATTGAGGGTTTAAGAGAACCAAAAACGTCTAGCAGAGCTAGGAGTTAAAAACATTGTGAAATCTATGACAAGTTTGGCACAAAGTCAAAATATGAAGAAGAAAAAAGTGAAACAAAATCTTTATGCCGGGGATGTAGACTATATTTCAGATATGGGTGATGACGAACAATCTGCTAGAAATGTTGTACTAAAAAAGATAACAATATTATCAAAACTTTATTTATTTTATTCTAGATACACATATTTTCTAATGAAAATGAATTGTTATAGCAACAACCTACAAAATTTATTTCACCAATGTCGACCAATAGAGTGGTTAATCTTACAAAGCTATGTCGAGTGCTTGCTTCAAATGTCTCCCAAAAGGTACCATCAACATCAATTAGAACAAAACTGAACACGAGTGAAATAGTCGGAGGTAATAAAGGAGGAACAAAAAGAAGGTTGGTTCTTGTTGATGAGGAGTATGATGAGGAGGATAATATATTTCAAGGTATTATTTCATTGATTTAAGTTTATTCAATTAAAAGTTAATTTTATAATAATTACTACTATTTTATGCTTTAAGCAGGTAATAGAGCGGATATAGAAGTAGATGATATTGATCAAGATCATGAGTATGAAGACATGGATGATATGATACATACAAATAATCATTATGATGCAGAAATGGAAGTTCATGACAATGTTCAAGAACATTTAGAAGGCCCTTACAATGAAAAAACAACATGTTTTGCTTTGAATTTATTTTTAAAAATGCAACAGCTGTTAGAATTAATTGTTCGCATCTATTTTAGGTAATAACCCAATTGTTGATATTATGGAATGATCATGTTTTAGGATATTTAGGCAAGTTTAGGTTTTTAAGACCCGTTCAGAATGGATTTCTATATATAAGTTTTATACTATGCATGATTTCTTTTGTATGATTTCTTTTAATGTGCTAAAATACCAATTACTATAGAATACATGTGATAAAAAATGATGAAGCCGCTCAAAGATGAAGGAACCTCATGTAACTGGGACAAAGTCATTTGCTAGACTTGCTCATGAAGTGGTATTAATCTAATTATATTTTGATATTATTGTCATACATTCTTTTGAACTCTCTTACTAACCATCAAACATAAATTATAGGCAATGAAGAATGACGGTGTGTACCCAACAAGAGGAGAAATGTATATAACAACACGAACTCTTAAAGATGGAAGTTATGTAGATGATGAAGCTGCTAGAGTTGTGGTAATGTTTTTTTTACATAATAAAATGTTCCTATTTATCATGTCCATGTTTACTTTAGAAAATAATAATTATAAATGCTCTCCTGCATTATTATCTATTTAGAGTTCACTGAAAGCTATTGCAAGTGACTCTACAAGCACACCAGGAGATCTGGATGATTTTACCAAAGATGACTATTCAAAAGTCAGGCCCAGAGAAAAGAGGGTATGCTCGATTAATTGGACGAATGCCGGCCACAAAAAGTAACGACAATTGTCCGAATAATTCACAAATTATTCATCAGCTACAAAGTGCTATGAATGTGATGATGAACATTATCCAAGAACTATCCCCAGTGCAAACTTGTCTACAGTTCTTAGTGATATGAACCTACAGGTACTTACATACATGACCATACACCTTTTAATAATGTTGTGAAGATTATTACCATATATCTTTTAGTGATCAACCTACGATATTGGTGAAATTTATATAGATTTGTTTGACCCGTTTATTAATATATATATAGCTTTACTTATTTGACCCGTTTTTTACTTCATGTACAACTTAACTTGTTTGACCCGTTTATTACTATATGCATAACTTTACTTGTTTAACCTATTTTTTTCCTTATGTATAACTTTACTTGATTGAGCCATTTACTATTATATGTATTACTTGTTTGACCCGTTTATTATTATATACCACGTTTACAAATTTGACCGTTTATTACTATATGTACAACTTAACTTGTTAGACCTATTTAATTCCATAGGTATAACTTTACTTGTTTGAACCATTTATTACTATATGTATTACTTGTTTGACCCGTTTATTATTCTATATATGGCTTTACTTATTTGACCTGTATATTTAGTATATGTACAACTTAACTTGTTTGACCCGTTTATTACTATATGCATAATTTACTTGTTTGACCTATTTATGGCCATATGTATAGCTTTACTTGTTTGTGCCATTTATTATTATATGTATTACTTTGATCCATCTATTATTATATATACAACTTTATTTATTTGACCCATTTATTACTATATGTACAACTTAACTTGTTTGACCCGTTTATTACTATATGCATAGCTTTACTTGTTTGACCTGTTTAATTTCATAGGTATAATTTTACTTGTTTGAGCCATTTATTACTATATGTATTACTTGTTTGACCCGTTTATTATTATATGTATGGCTTTACTTATTTGACCCGTTTATTTAGTATATGTACAACTTAACTTGTTTGACCCGTTTATTACTTTATGTACACATAATTTTGGGTCCTTATATCTTATAGTTGCTCGTCCCTACTACTTTGTATTAACATCTATTTTCATTACTTTGTATTTTTTAGGTCCCTTGTGTTGGTTCTTCATTTAGTATTGAAATATTATCTTCAAACAGTCATAATGATGAAGGAAAGGTTGACAAAATGTGAAGTGTTGGTGCGTAGAGATAGCAACATTCATGGATTACTAGGAATAGAGTTGACGATCGGAAAAAAACATATTTACTTTGTTTGTAAACACTTGAAATTTTGGAACTTATTATGTTTTTCGCTAACATTAGAACATGTATTGGATTCAAACCATAATCTATGTTATGATAATATAACTTTAAGTGTTTTCCATTTCAAATTTTTTTTAATTGTAATTTAATAATGATTCAAAACCATAATTAATCTCTAACTAGAAATACATTTATTGGCACATCATTCGCGCCCACAAAAGCCTTTTTAAAATTTATGGCAAAAAAAATTATGCCACTAAATTGGTATAGATATTTTGTAATTAATATTATGGCAAAAATAAAAGTGGCACTAAAAATCTTTCCAATAATGAGTGGTACACAAAAAAATGCCACTAAATAGCTTTAGTGGCACTACTTCTAGTGACACTTTTTCTGTGTGTCACACATTCATAATAGAGCCCATTAGTGGCAGTTTTTGAGCATTCTATGACACTTTTTTTGTGTCACTCCATGACACTTTTTTTGTATTGATCATTGTAAAAGAGATTTGTAATCGTTTATTTATGGTCATTTGTATTGAGTATATTAATAAAAATTATTTGAAGATTTATTTTATATGAACGATTTCTACAATAACCACACCCCCTTTTATCGAGTCGACTCGCGTTCGATACTGTTGGGCGGGGGGGGGGGGGGGGGGGTGAATTTTAGCGTATCATCAATCCATCCTTCTATCAGGTGATAATACCCTCCCAAGATGCGCATTCCAACCACTCTTCTTCGGCTTAATTACCGATTGAACCACCATCGATTGCATCCACATCTTTAAATACTCGGTTATCGGAAATCAACAATGATTAGAATCCTTTTAGAAGAAGTTTCTTGATTTTTTAAAAAGACGGGGGGAACGATTGAGCATACACTTCACAAATGAAGAACAACAAATTATATATATAACAAAAAAGTGACCCATCGCTATAGCATTTAATTGGATGCCAATATACTCCCTTTAGCACGCAGTAAGTATAGACAACATTTCAACAACAAACCTTTTCCTCACCGGTGATATGGTCAATAATTAAAAACATTTTCAAGGAAGAAGTAATAAAACATTAGGGTTGGTATTAAAATGAAGTTGATTATTTTATTGAGTTTGGTTTTTAATTATTGAAAGGTAAAGTTTTTGTGTAACTTTTTTTAACTAACATATTTTTTTCTATTTAAGAAAAAGTTAGAAGGACAAAAAATATGGGTAATTTTCATGGTTTAAAGATCAAATAAGAAGAATGATGCGACATTTAAAATACAAGGGGATGTTAGATGGAATGGATAAAGAGAGTACAATAAGGACATTCACACTCGCCTCGATTTGGAGGAGATCTGTGAAATTGGGAGATGAGGTAACGGGTGGAGGTGTGAGGTGGCGGAGGATAGGTGAAATTGGATGTTTAAAACTAGTGAATTCTCACCAATTTAGGAAAATAAAGAGGAACAAAATGAAGCAAACCTGTGAAATTGATATGAGAAAAACGAGAATATTGTCCCTTAAAATTATTGGAAATTGGAAAATCAAGTGAAGCTAGTGAAATCAAGAGGAGCACGAATGTAATGTGCAGCATTGTCAACACTTTATGCTTGGCCAAAGTCCTATTGAAATCACAATATAAGACCCATTCATAGATCTTGAAATTTAATTTTAAAATGAGTAGTTTAGAAAGTTATGTTAACATGAGAATTATTTTTAAACCCTCTCACTAACATGGTCATCGCAATTGGAAAGGACATCTCGCAAAGAACAAATTTTTTTTCTTATCTAATTTTTATTTAGGATTTTGATTAAAAATGGATAGCGGTTCGTTATTGAAACAAGAAACCACAACAATTTTAAGCAATAAAGCAGCAAAATTAGCAACCGATTAAACAAGATAGCAAAATGGAACAAGAACAACAAATAGCAAGAGCAAGTACGGACATACAAAGTTTGTAGTGACACCAAGATCTGATCCATGTGTGGTTCATAGCGAACAACAAAGAGCAAGTAGCGAGGTTGATTTTTTTTATTTGGATAGCTAGAAGAAGCAATATGCAATAAGAAAATGAGTTAACATCAAGATTAAGGACGTAAATATAGGTTACTCTTGATAGGTCAAAACCCAATCATATAGCAAAATATTCAACATGGGTCAAATGGATCATTTGACAATTTTCAGTTACTAATTGCAATTTATGTTATTAGTAGGTCTTTAAGTAGTGGGTCGTATATTTTGTAGGAACAGTTTGTTCACATTTGTATGTCTATATTCTTGTTTATTTTATGTTTTTGCTTATAATGAATTAGTAGTAAGAAAATAAGGGTTTGAAGGGCAATTTCTTTTTGTGTAAATTAGGTTTGTTTATGTATGTGATGGGGGCGTGAACCAACAATAACTAGATGCTCTCGTAGCTATTTGGTATTAATTACAATACTTGCCAATCATATTCTGCAATGGCTCTTTTGTGTACCGGGACAAAGTTCCCTTTCTCACAAAATTTCAAGGCAACTTTATATTTTAGAAATCATAAAAAGTACTAAAAGAGTTGTGTAATCAATGTAGTTTTGCTTCTAGGCTGTAAAATTCATGACCAAAACCACCTTATATATGAAAATTGTATCATCTTGAGTGACTTTTACTAGAAACCTATTAAATACTCGGGAAATCCAAACCCCTTTATTCGACATGATTAATAGGGTTGAGTTAGATTTAGTTCCCCCTTTGCGTAAGGTCTAGAGAGGGGCCGGACCACTTCACAATATGATGTATCTAGTCTTATCCTATACTTTTATGCAAGAGGGTGTTTCCAATAGTTAAAACCTATGACCTCAAGGTCACAAACTAACAAATGCATGAGACTCGCGTAAACCAACTACATCAATGTGGTTTGGCTGGTTTTGTTACGTTGGTTCTATTCTTAGAGGAATGATCAAACCGAGGGACTCGGTTATGGTTATGGTGTGTACATCTAGGTGTTACGAAGGATTCTACTATAATGTGCATTGTTGCTAACTTATGTATTCATTCTTATATAACACATATAATCCTAATACATATTTAGTTAAAAATGGGTGCAGAGGGTAGAAGGTGTTTAACCGGTTTGCCATCCAATCTGGTCTAGTCTTTAAATCATTGTCATGAATCCTCACCCTCACATCCCAAAAACTTTGATAGAAACAACAAAAAACCCACACCTGTCAAATCATATTCAAAAAATAGATACACAAAGTGGCTGAGATTAGTTGAAGGGACATAACGAGCAATAACGTAACCAAATTGGTTTTTGACAATCTGTTGATGTTTGCGTTCCACCCGACAATTCTGTTTGGGAGTGTAAGGGCATGATAAGCAGTGAGATGTTATATTTTCATCAAGAAGTTTTCGAACATTGTGATGTGCAAATTCAGTTCCACCACTTCTTTGAAAGATTTTTATCTTGCGTGAGAATTGCATTTGAACAAAGTTCACGAAGACCTTGAATACTTCATAAAATTCGGCTTTTGTTTTTTTAGTGGATAAAAACACATAAATCAAGAAAGGTAATCTTCAAATCACATTATAACGATAATTATCAATTGAACTTGCGGGTGAAAGTCCATAGAAGTCACAATGGATCAAATCTAATAGGTTTGCGACATGTTTTTCGTTTAATTCCAATGGTAGTTAATGTGCTTTTAACAATTCATAAGGCGAGCTTATAGTGGTTTTGGTAAAAGAGAAGTGACCAGCAAATATGATAGTTTATCTAAAAGTAACCTAGAGTGCGAAAGTTCAAAAGAAGCTTGTAACTTAGATCGATAGGATGACAAAAAAAGCTTTTGGATTGTTGTAGAGGACATAGAAATCATTCTCACATCTTCCTTGTGTTAGAATCTCCTTCATAGTTAGGACCTGAATATAAATACGAGGTTGCAATTGGTGGCTGACGCGAAGAATATAAAAGTTTTTTTTTCCAAATTGCGTTTATTGTCATATTTATTTGTTTTTTCTCTTTTATTTTTTATTAATTCTGTGTATAGAATTATTAAGAGGTTATGCTTAAGACAAAATGTTAGGTTGTTTCATTTCATATTTATAAGCAAAATGTAATGATGTTAGTTTTAGACACCTTAACTACAAGGTATGCAAACCACAAAAAGTCATAAAGATAAAGAAGTTTATATTATAGCCTATATTATATCATAGCAATCAAGTTTACCTCAATTTATATATTCAAAGTGTTATGTATATATTTGTGTTATTTTTATACACGGACGATGTCATAGTTGATATTGTTTTTTATACTTAAAAGCATAAATTTTTATTATGTTCTAACATTCATAAAAATGATTTTTTTCAAATATAGGCCAGACTAAAGAAAAGTCAAGAAGGTCTAGCGACCACGGCCATCAAATTTGGTTGGGATTTGTTACGTAAATATGAGTTTTTTATACCCTTTAAATTGTCGTTCTAGCATTTTCAGAAAAAATAAATAAATACTTTATTGTAAAGACAATATGACTTATCATATGACCGCCTTTGACAAAGTGATTTCTCGTATACCATAAGATTACGATGTCGTACCCAAGCAAGTATGACTAAGTTACGTTCGTACCATCACAGCCTTAGAGGGATCTTCGTACCCTACATATGATCAAAAATAATATTTTGTTCATCACACATCAGTGGTTGGCTCCTAAGGACACCAAAGATGCATATAACTAATTATATTATATACTATTAAAAAAGCAATAGGAGGAATATAATTGTATAGGGGTTTTAGATATTATCCATGAGTCTTTGCTAAAGATCATGTTTAGTTCTTGTGTGCTCCACTAGTAATGTATAGAATACAACCCTATGTATTTTTATCTGTAACACCCGACAATATTTTTTGCTTTGCTCACGAGGAGCTCACGGATTTGCTTTTGTTTATCCGAGTGAAAACTTCCCAGGGAGGTCACTCATCCCTGGATTACTCACACTTGAGCACGCTTAACTGTGGAGTTCTCCTATCATCCACAGCCAATACGTCCAAAACCCGTTGTTGATGTTAGAGGCTTGACATTCCTTATGAACGAGGAATCTCTCTTGTCCACGACCGATAGGATATGTATAGGGTGTCACAAACACCCCTTGTTTGGACTCATCGTCCTCGATGAGCCCGAGAAGTCACCGTCATTGGTGAGATATGTCCCACATTCCGAACGGAACAGGAGTGACTATGATACAATTATGTAACACCTGGCTTCTCACACCAATAATATTGTCCGCTTTGGCCATGAAGAGCTTACGGATTTGTTTTTGGTTGCATGGGTGAAAAATTCCCAAGGAAGTCACCCTTCCTGGATTTCTCCCACCTGAGCACGCTTAACTGTGGAGTTTTCCTCTCATCCACAGCCAATACGTCCAAAACGCGTTGTTGATGTTAGATGCTTGACATTTCTTATGAACCAGGAATCTCTCCTGTCCACGATCGATATGGGATATGTGTAGGGTGTCATATTATCACCATCTTATTTCTAGATCATTTTAAAAAGAAAAAGAGTAAGAGGTTTGGGGTTTGAGTAGGTTGTGCCACCGCCTTTGTCGTCTCCGCTGTTGCATGGCGGCGGCTGACGTTGTGGCTCTTGCCTATCCTTTGCGAACGGGTTATGGGTTGTTGTCAGGATACATCGGCACCGACCTTCTCCCACACCGCCATCTGTGACTCGACCTGGTGGTGTAGCTGTCGAGGATGTCGACGTGTGTTGGTGGCTCACTCACTGCTCCCGACATGTACCCCTGAACTCTCTCTAGACATTTTTTGGTTGATAATGACTAACTATTTATCCGAGACATATTTTTGGTCTTTTATCTGATTTGATGAAGTTAGAGAAGTTAGACATTAATCTTTCTTAGGTTGCTAATCGATTTGTTAATGGTGTATATACACCTGAGTAATATGTTGTTGATGCTATAGTTTTGAATATTCAATGATGTGGAACTGTTGTTCATCTGAGACTTATTGCCAGGTCCATGATGTTGAGTGCATGCTTAAATAAGACATGATAGAAGGTGGATATGGATGTGGCGTGAGGTTCTTTAGTTGTATTATTGGCAGGAGTGTTTCTCGATGCTATATCGAAGATGATGAGTGTGAGCACATCTGAGACATAAGGATCATAGGGCAAAAGAAACTTAGGGGGTGTTTGGTTTGTGGAATTTGTTGGAATTGGAATTCAAATGAATTGTGTTTGGAATTTAATATTTTTTATAGGATTCGGAATTCAAAGGAATTGGAATCCATTGATGGAATTTAAATTTCAAATGTATTTATAGTGACAAAACACTTATAAAAGAATTGAAATTTATCACCAGTTACAAACCGTCACCACCTCAATGACCATCGATCATCGCCGCTACATACCACTGACCACCGCCGCCATCACCGTCGACAATCGATCAAAACCACCAACCATGCCCGTTGTAAAAAACCGACCATACCCTACTGCCACCACCAACCGATAATGCATGTCATTGAGACACGATTAGGTAACAGAGGTCGGTGATAATCGATGGTTAGGGGTGGCGGCGGTCGGCGGTCAGAGGTAAACAGTAGGCACCGGTCGTTGGGGCTGTGCGTCATCAACGGAGGTTGGGGGTGGTGGTCTAGCGGTGATGGGCAACAATCACCAGTTAGGGGCAGGGACGGTTGGGGTCGTCAGTGGTAAGGGGCGGGGGCGGTGGCGGTCGAGGGGATCAGTTGGGGGGGGCGGTAGTCTAGCGGTGACGGGCGACATTTAGCAGTTAGGGGCAGGGACGGTCGGGGTCGTCAGCGGTAAGGGGCGGTGGCGGTCGGGGGGGGGGGGATCAGTTGGCGGGGGGTGGCGGCTGTCGGGGTCGGTAATGGACGGTGGGCGGGTGCTCGACGGTAGGGGTAGGCGGGCGAGGTTGTTGGTAGTGTCGGTTGGCGGTGGGCGGGATGGTAGGTGACAGTTGGTGGTGGAGGCGGTGGTCGATGGAATTTGAAATCCTTCAATATTTGGAAGGATTTTGAAATCTTTCATTGGAAGAAATTTGAGAAAATTAATTCTAATTTCAATTTCTTTTTCAACCAAACACGTGCAAAGTGAAATTCAAATTCCAATTCCCACAAATTCTACCAACTAACATAATACAAACGAAATTCAGATTCCAATTCAATTGAATTCCATTGAAATCCTACATACTAAACATCCCTTTAGGCTTTTGTTTAGTTTATATTCTTGGCTCTATGAGGGTGAAATTTTGTTCATCTGAGATTTTATTACATTTGTTTAAGATCATAAGCCAAGAGAAACTCAAGCCTTTGTCTGGTTCTATGTTGGTGATATTTAGTTCATCTGAGAGTTTATACATTTGTTTGAGATCATAAGGTAAAATAAACTTGGGTATTTGTTGTTTAGGCATAGTGTTCCTATAGGTTGCGGTTGCAATGAGGTGGTGTTTCCATGCTTCCGAACACCTTGATGTTGTTTCTATGCTTCCGAACACCTTGATGTTGTTGGTTGTCTGTGTTGGTAATGTCATACATAATAGTTTGATGGCTATGATGAAAAAAATTAGTATATGTTGTTTGGTTTGGCATCACTTTTGCATTGCAGCCACAACTGATCCGCTATTATGAGCCTTGGCTATAAATCAAAATTAATTGGCGTGCATAAAACAAACGGTCGTCGAATAAACATTTTACTTGCATAAGGCGCGACTTTGAAAATGACTAGCTAATATTAAGTTCCATTAGAGGTAAGAGGTGACAAAAACCTTAAATGTTGTAAAGCTATATCTTACCGGCTTACATAAAGAAATTGAAAACCGAAATCTAGCTAATCTAAATGAAAATGTGACCGTCTCTTCACGCTATAGCATTTCAATCAATTTTTAATATGTTTTAGGTACATTTATTTACTAGAATTCCACAAGTTAAAGAGTCTTCAGAATTTGTTAGTTTCTTTTTATATAGAACCCGAGTGTTTTGTTTAAAAAATATGACTTAATTTTTTTTAGTTTTAGTCAATAGAGAAAGAATCTCATCACGACCTTCTGACTAAAAAAACTCTCCACTCATTTACAAATAACCAATATTTCTATGCACTTTATAAAATGATGCATATAACTTCTGATTTTTTTGTTATTCATTATCTTACTCATCACATTACACGAAAAAAATTTAAACTTATAAAAGCAATTAACAACAATTTGTTTAATGAGTAATTAGCTAATTAAAATGCTTAACAGATTACTTATTAAATTCGTAATGAATTCAATATTGCACAAAAATTTATCTAGTGTAACACTTCCTTTAGGTCTTAATCTCACTGTTGCAAGAGAACACATAAGTACCTAACATAATTAATGAAATGTTTTTCACTTTAAACTCCTCTATCTTTCTGTCTATATCTGTATCTATCTAATAGTGTAATGTATATTATATATCTCTAGCAAACCAGTTTTTCATTCATTCAGTGCAAGTGTGTAATGTCGTACTCACATATGATGCGTTTAGGGGTTTCTACCTCCGGCAGAAATCCAGTTACAACGATGCCATATCCGTCATCACCGAGCATTAGAATTAGCACTCATGGTGTCGGATATGCGATTTCAAGGGTTAAAAGGCTTGGTTCTTATGCTTTTAGTTCATTTAAGGTTGTCTTATATCATCTTCCTAAAATATAAACAAAAAAGTTATTTTGTTTTAGATAAGTAATCTAATTATATGGTGGTCGGTTGATATGATGCTCATATCACATACGTGTCGGGTACTATTTTTTAACATGTGCATGCACTTTTTCTAAGTGGGGTTTGTGATCTTGTTTTAGGCGAATGCAATGAGTATGACTGAAGGCGAACGAAGATTCCCACCACAGCTTCAGGATTCACAACCAGGAAAAGAATACCTCATGAACCCACTACCACAATTCAGCAACCCTAATTATAAGCCCTCTGGCAAACTTAATGTAAGTTTATTATCTATTTCGAGTAAAACTAATGTTTGAATGAACATTATTGTTTCGGTTTGTTGCAAAATCTTCAATGTTGAGCTCATACGGTTGCAAAAAGTGACTCATCAGTTGAAACAAAAGAACAAAAAGATGTATCAAAGTGATAATAATAATAATAATAATATTGATATTAATATGGCTCTGTAGAACTGAAGTTGTTTTCGGTTGTAAGATCCAGATAAAGAGTAGAGAACCGTAGAAAGAAGTGAAGAAAAAGGAAGGTTAAAGGATGAAGAATATGTTTTTAAACTACAAAAATAAACAACTATTTTATAATCAATTTTTGCTTTTATAGTTTTAGCGAGCTTAGCCGATAATGACTAAAGTCATGTTGTGTAACGTGGGAAAAATACAACCGCACTCCCGTCGCGAAGCGCGGGTGATAAAATAGTTACTATTATGAACTAAAAGATAACTATAGATATTTCTATTTGTTTCTTGAACGATAATATCATTATTTCTGTTTGCTATTAGCCGAATAGTTTATTACAATGTGTATAAAATATTCAAGAACGAATAATATGGTCCCGGTAACAAGGAAGAGTTTTAAACATTTTTCACAATGTAAGAATAAACAATATAGAGCTAGTTATATTTAGTTAGTTAGCTAGCTAGCTTAGTGGTTAGCAACGTACTTAATCTTCTACTTAGTATAATTATAATTAATCTTTTGTATTAAAAAGTTAACAGAGAAATACAAACACAAATTCCACATTCTCTATTTAGATCTTGTCACAATAAGCCATTGATAAGCACATTTTACAAAGTGTAACCAACTAAGTGCACTTATTTTAAATAATTCCAACTACCTTTAATGAGAAAATATATATGAAGGTGTGTCAACGGCCATTCTCCCATACTTTAAGGTCGGTAGGTTATGTCTTGGAAGCCTTTGTGAATCTGGCAGCTTTTAGTATGAGTCATGAACTTAAAAAATATATGATAAATAATAAAAGTTTAGCTCTTCATGGTGTAGGGAAAAGTGGCGTTGGTGACAGGAGGAGATTCAGGTATTGGAAGGTCCATTTGTCACCACTTTGCTATGGAGGGTGCGACTATAGCGTTCACTTACGTGAAGGGTATTGAGGACATAGATGCAAATGACACATTAAAAATCATAAATGAGTCCAAAGCAAAAGGCTCGAGTGAACCAATTGCAACACCTGCTGATCTTAGGTATAGCAAGAATTGTAAGGATGTTGTAGATGAGGTTGTTGCAAAATACGAACGTGTTGATGTCTTGGTGAATAGTCCAGCTGTGATGTATTCTTATCCGTTTGACGAGATCACAGAAGAGAGGCTTGAAAGTGTGTTTAGGACGAATATCTTCTCCTACTTTTTCATGACAAGGTGAGTATACTCGCTTGTAGTTATTTTCTCATCGGCAGACTAATATTTGTGGAAAGTTTTATTGTATTTCGTTATAAGAAATTAAAAATAAAGCATCAGGTTCGTGAGAAGGAAGTTACATTTAAGGCTAGAAAAACAAACTATGGCCGTTAGTCCCAACGTCTAGCTAGTTACTTCATTTTCGTCTATACTAATTCCAAAAGTTTGATTTAAACATTATAAGCATTATATACTATAACAAAACGAACTATATATAAGCATTTAATTATAAGCACAATAAGTGTTTTCCTTCTAATTAAACCATGCTTATTGTGACGACTACCATTTGAAAACATTAATATTTTTTAAATTTAACTTATTTTATATGAGATAAAAAGATTTGGTTGTGCAGCTATGCATTGGAGCACATGAAAGAAGGAAGTGCCATCATAAACACTGCATCAGCAATTGCATACGTAGCATCGCCATATTGGCTTGACTACACGTCAACAAAGGGAGCCGCAGTGTCGTTCACAAGGGGTCTAGCGTTACATCTGGTTGACAAGAAGATTCGTGTCAACGGTGTGGCCCCTGGTCCTATATGGACACCGTTAGCAGCTACATCACTTAGTGATGAGGATATAGCAACTTATGGGTCACAGGTGCCTATGAATAGGGCCGCACAACCTTATGAGTTGGCTCCATCGTATGTGTTCCTTGCGTCCGAGGACTCTTCCTATTTTACTGGCCAAGTTCTTCATCCAAATGGTAATTAAATCTATATACACAATCAATTTAAAGCACTTAATAAAAACACATATATGCTACTCTAGTGGCTACAACAAAATATGTTATTGACATACTTTTATAGAAAGTTTAGTAAAATATATAAACTTCCAGTCAAGTATTCACACTATTAGCATGTATAATATCTTTGTAACCGCATAAATTCTTTTGCTTTACATAAATACAAAATAATAAAGTTTGTGTAGGTTATAGTAGTCCACAGAATAATTTGTTACAGATAAATTTCTCAAACCGTGGATCAATCAAATGTAATCAATTTACACTGTTAGGTGCAAATAACAAATTTTATGTTTTTACATGTTTATTAGTAATAAGCGTATTAGCAATGTTTTCAGGACCGGATCGGACGTCGAACCGGACGCCTTACTGGTTTGGTGGTCGGACCGGTTGGACCGGATTTAACTATATTTATATATGTAGTTATATATAAGTAATTTATATATATATATATATATATATATATATTATAGTTATATATTAAACTTTACTATATTTGTATATCCAATACACTAATTTATGGTTCAACACCCCGTTTTTACCCATTAAAATAAAAAAATAAATTCAAAAATCGGTCCGACCACTGGTTCGGGAAGAACCGGCCGGTTCGACACCTCAAAAACGATTCGTAGCGAACCGGACCGGCCACCGGACCGACCCCGGTCGAACCGGTCGGACTGGCCGGTCCGATTCAGTCGCGAAAACACTGCGTATTAGTTGTAGTTGCATTTTATCTTTTGGTCTTGTGTCTTGATGTTGTGCGAAGATATTAATGGTGTTTTTTATTTTTATTTTTCAGGTGGGATAATTGTAAATGGTTAGTTCTTGTAAGGTCATCGAACTTATATGAAATGGAGAGAAGCATAACTAAAGATCATGTATATTAAATAAGTTGATGTACGTGGTGATGTAGGTATGTTACTACGTCCATCAAACATGAAGTTTGTGAACTTTATCAATTAATGAAATGAGTGATTGTAATGAATTTCTAATACTTATTATAATATAATAGATTATATGATATGATTGTCGAGTTGAAATTTCCAACTCACTAACAAACTAACCCTATTTCATACTATACCCTTAGGAGTCCCCCTCAAGTTGAACATATATCCAATAACGTTGTTTATCTTGAAACAAATATAAGAATACCTTTTTCATATATTGAGCCCAATATTTTCTAGTGAAACTTAACTAAACTTGACTAACTGAGTTGATTTTAGATTGACTTTTAATTTACTTTACTACCTACTACATGTAGAATTTGAATAATTAACCTATAGTATAGAGATAATGCACTTACTACTCCAGATCGATGTCTCTTGGGAGTCGACTAGTTAAGTGTTGGTCGTTTAGCAAAATGAGGAACTAAACTCTACAAGCAAAATCGAACTTTTTAGCTATGTTTTAATCAAATGTACCTTTAGCATCTCATATTGTTGCTAAAACAATCATCATATTTATAACAATGCCAAAAATAAAAGCAAAGCGTTAGGAAAACATAACTGAACTAAAAACAAAATATAAAGATCAGTGTTAAAACTTGATCGATAACATTATGGGTCATAGAAATCGACTCTTACTTCAATTTTCATTCTTATGCTTGAAGTGAAGCCTAATTTTTAAAACATTATATCAAAACAAATTTACTTCTGACATTTTTAATAGAAGAAAATACAAGTATTTTTAAAAGAAAACAAACATTATGTAAATTATAAAGAACTTTAGACTTAGAGATTTCTCATACAACCTTTCTCACATTGTCACAATCACTTCTTGTAGATGTTAGTTTCTTGTATCCTTAAGAAATTTGGAATGCCATATGGAAGTAAGATTATGTTATGTGTGTTTGAAAGAAACATTGAACATCAAATCATTATGTAATAGATAAGTAAATGACTATCACGTGTAACAAATCTGTAAATATAACATTTTTTAATCGTTTCTCTCTTTATTATAAATACTATTAAATGGTAATTATTTACTGTTTAAATTTTATATTATTCCATTTTAATTCTAATAATCTTCCTGCATTATACGCATTGTGTTTGTTTCTATAAGTATGTTTATTAAAATTTATTTTTAACATTTGATGCTAATTTATACACTCCATGATCGAATATCAAATTAGGAATGTTATTTTATTTAAACTGAATTCTTTAAAATTCTTTAAATCTTTGTTATTAAATATTTGATATTTTAGTTATTCAGTTTGTGTATATATGAGTTTCTAAACTAGTTAAAAATTTTACTTTCGAAAACCCACAATGCAAAAACCTTGTAAATCTACTAAGTTTACATGTTCTTAACTAATTTGAAGCATCTGATTATACACATATGATTATCTTTTAATTCAACTAACGTATAAATACATAATTGGTTGTCACATTAAATTATTTCCACGAAAGCTTAATTTTGAAAACCAATAAAACGTTATAAAGCTAAACTAAGATTAATCCAAAGTTATATACACATATAACAAGTCTTGCATTTAATTAACTACGGTTGTTCAAATAGCTCGACGCTTAAAACTCGCTCGAACTCATTCGAAAAAAACTTGGATTTTTTCTCGTTCGAATTTTGACTCGGTTGTAAACGAACCGAGCATGAGCAAAGGTATGCTCGCTCGGTTTCGCTCGGATTAGTTTTTAGTTTAGTTTTTATATATTATATATTTGTTAATCTATTTAGTTATTTACCAATTACCTCTATATTATTATTTAGTAAAAAATCAACAACCCTAAATGTAAAGTTTTAATTATATGATTAAATTATCACTTCACATTTCAATATATTTTCATTATTCCACCCATCAACACTTTCTAGATATCCTCCGTATCCCCCACCTCCCTACCGACTGCCGAGGCGCTGCCTCTGGCACTCTAACACGCGACCCCAACATTCGACAATTCGACCTGCAATAGTCTGACCGCTCATCTCGCCTCTAACATCTACTAAGTTTATATTACTAAGGGGTTGTTTGGTAACTTCTGAATGATTAATTGCTAAACCAATAAGAGGTTTGAAGCATTAAGTGCTGAATCATTAAGATGTCTGAACCATTTAGAGCTAGTATATAATTTAACTATTCAAAGACAAATGTCTGACCAATTAGATAATATGTCTTAACCATTCAGCATTACACCTCTTAACCATTCAGCATCAGTATGATGCTTAACCATTCAGAGGTAAATCTCTTAACCATTCAGACATGTGCTCGCGAAACAAACAGTCTGAACCATTAAGTGCTGAACCATTCAGATATCTGAATCATTAAGAGGCTGATTAAAAGGCTACCAAATTTTATATGAACAAGTCTTGGTCCGTTCCTATATGGAATGCACTTGGTCCTGAAATATCAGTTCATCACGGTTCCAAAGCAAAGGCGTCATCCTTATGATGCATATCTTATCACAAATCTTAAGTTCTATTTGAGATAAAAACTTTCATAAATGTATAAAGCTAGGTCTTACCAACTTACATAATTAAAGAGGTAGATAACCCAAAATCTAATCTAAATGAACACTTAACCGTCTCTTCAAACTATAGTAAATCAATCTATTCATTTTTATATTTTTAAACGCATATATACATTGTAGAACACCGTGAATATTTTGCTTTCTTTCTCTATATTTATTTTCTTTACATTTATTAACATGATTTGACTTCATAAACTTTATAATTTTTTTCTAGCTACTTTCTCTATATTTATTTTCTTTACATTTATTAACATGATTTGACTTCATAAACTTTATAATTTTTTTCTAGCTAGGCCGGAAACTTGATAATAGACTTCTAGTCAACTACCAGGGAAGTTTTGTTACAACCAAAAATGGCAAAACCCTGCAAAGATAAGAAAGAACTTTTATTGTAGGAAAATATATGGTTTGTAAAATTAGTATAAAACACTTTCAAAAAGCAAATTACTATACATAAACGAAGGTAAACATTAAATTACCATGCTTTGTTGTGATTTGGTTTTTAAACTGTTAAATTACCATGCTTTGTTGTAATAGAAATAAATAAAATACAAGAAAATATGAAAAACAAGATTAATGATGGCTAATGAGAATTCACGTCCAACATTAGTCCCTTGAAAACTGTGAAGTATTAAAATCCAAAACAAGTGTACTTCCGAAGATTAAGTTTTTCTTCCGAAGCTTGATATAGTCTTCCGAAGCTAAGTTGATATCTTCCGAAGGTTATGGTTGCTTCGGAAGGATGTTGGTGTGTACTTTGGATTTCTTCCGAAGTATACATAAGTTTAGTAGGGAATCTTCTGAAGGGTTATTTCCGTTAGGTAGATATAGTGTAGGGTTTTTTATGTAAATTCTCAATATGTGTTGAGAGTTAATTAGAGTTAGTTACACTATAAATACAGGAGAGTTGTAATCGGTGAAGGATCCGAAAAATCATTTCAATTCATAATAATCATTTGAGAAGTTCTTGTTCACGTTTATTCTTTCTGGTATCATCTTTGGATTGATCGTTATTCCGCGTTCATATTCTCGATTGGTTTTACAACAATTGGTATCAGAGCCTGATTTGTGGCTCAATTGAGAATACAGATTCAACCAAAGATTGATCGGAAGCAATAATGGTGTCTACAAAGTTCGAAGTTGAGAAATTCGACGGAAAGAACGACTTAGGATTATGACGGTTGAAGATGAAGGCATTACTCGTTCACCAATGAGTGGTGGATGCCTTGGCCGGAGAATCCAAGTTGCCGAACACAATGTCAGACAAGGAAAAGAAGGAGTGCTAGAACAGGCACACAGTTCATTATCTTGAACTTGGGGGATCGAGTATTCAGAGAAGTGTCTAAGGAGACGTCTGCTGCAGGGGTCTGGGAGAAATTGGAAAGTCTGTACATGACGAAGTCTCTTGCCAACAGATTGTATCTCAAGAAACGATTGTACACATTCCAAATGGCTCCTGGGAAGTCAATTGAAGATCATACTGATGAATTCAACAAGGTAGTGTTGGATCTTGAAAACACCAAAGTTGAATTAGATGATGAAGACCAAGCAATCATATTCTTGACATCCTTGCCATCATCTTATGAGAATTTGTTGATACTTTGATGTATGGTAGGGACACTCTTACCATGGAAAAAGTATTGGCAACTCTCAATTCAAAGGAATTGAAGAAGAGAACTGATTATAAAGAAGATGGTGGAGGGGCTTGGTAGTCAGGAGGAGATCTGATTAAAGAAACTTCAAGCAGAGAAGTGTCCCAAAGTCAAGGTACAAGTACAAGAGGAGGTGTTATGTGTGTGGATAAGAAAAGCATTCAAGAAATATTGTCCTAACTTGAAGAGAAAGAAGGGTGAATCAAGTGGATCAAAGACTCATTCTGGACACAATGCACATGATGATTCTTCTGATGGATATGAAAGTGCAGATGTGTTGGTTGTCTCTCGCAGTGCAAGAAAGATGAGTGGATTATGGATTCAGGATGCTCATATCATATGATACCTGTGAAGGAGTTCTTTAAAGAAGTAAAGATTGAAGATCTTGGATCAGTTAAGCTAGGGGATGACAGACCTTGCAAGATTGTGGGTCATGGAACAGTGACTCTGAAAATGAAGAGTGGTATGGAAGTGGATCTACATGATGTAAGGTATATTCCTAGTCTTAAAAGAAGTTTATTGTCTTTAGGGCTATTGAGAGTTCTGGTTATCATGTTAGTCTTAGAGATGGTAAGGCTAAGGTGATAAAAGGATCAATGGTAGTATTGTCTGGGAGTAGAAGGAGAATAATATCTACTTGTTAGATAGTGCTGGTGTAGTAGACCCTCAGGTGGTATTTGTCTCAAGTGAGAGTAGTTCTAAGGCTATGTTATGGCATAGGAGACTTGGTCATATTAGTCATCAGGGACTGGTGGAGTTGCATAAGCAACAATTAATGACTGAGTTGAGCAGTTGTGATTTGGTTTTTGTGAAACTTGTATTCTTGGTAAACATAAGAGAGTAAAGTTTTCAAAGGCTAGACATATCACAAGTGGGATATTAGACTACATTCATTCTGATTTGTGGGGTCCTGCTAAGGTTGATTCTTTGGGTGGTGCTAGATACTTTATGACCATGATTGATGATTTTTCTAAGAGAGTTTGGGTTATAGTACTGAAGAATAAGAGTGATGCTTTCAGTAAATTCAAGGAATGGAAAGTCCTTGTGGAAACTCAAACTGAGAGGAAAGTCAAGAAGTTAAGAATTGATAATGGGTTAGAGTTCTACAGTTATGAGTTTAATCAATTTTGTAAAACTCATGGTATTGCTAGACATAGAACTGTGCCAGGGACTCCTCAGCAGAATAGGCTGGCTGAGAGAATGAATAGAACTTTACTTGAAAAAGTAAGGTGTATGTTGGCTAGTTCTGGTTTACCTAAGATGTTCTGGGCTGAAGCTGTATCCACTTCAACATATTTGGTCAATAGATCTCCATCAGCAGCATTAGACATGAAGACACCTATGGAGGCATGGTCAGGGAGAAAAGGTGACTATGGGAAACTTAAGGTGTTTGGATCTTTGGCTTATGCTCATGTTAGCCAAGGGAAGTTAGAACCTAGGGTCTGTAAATGTGTTTTTCTAGGATATCCTGACGGTGTTAAAGGGTATTGGTTGTGGAGACTAGAAGGTGACAGACCTAAGGTGATAGTGAGCAAAGATGTTATTTTTCAAGAAAATGTTATGTACAATGACATTCAAGAAAAAGGGAAGTCAAAGGTTGAAGATCAGAGTGGGGTCACATTGAGGTGGAGCAACAAGGGATGAGTAATCAAGGTGTTGATCAAGGTACCTCTACTAGTCAGGGAGGTGGTGTAGATGATTACCAGTTGGCTAGGGACAGACAAAAGAGACAAGTGATACCTCCTCTCAGATTCAGAGAAGGGATGGATTTGTCTGTAATGGCCTTTGTTGCTGTTGAAGAAGAAAGTAATTATGAGCCATTGTCATACTCTGAGGCAATTTCTGTGAAAGAAAGTGATAAATGGTGTAAGGCCATGGAGGAAGAGATGGAATCTCTGTATAAAAATGGCACATGGGAGCTGGTTGATAAACCTAATGGTCACAAGCCTGTTTCATGTAAATGACTGTTCAAACTGAAAGATGGGATTTCTGAAGGTGAACCTCCTAGGTACAAGGCTAGGCTAGTAACTAAGGGGTTTACACAAAAGCCAGGTGTGGACTATAATGAAATATTCTCACCTGTGGTGAAACATTCATCTATCAGGGTTATGTTGTCATTAACTGCTTCTATAGATATAGAGTTACATTAGTTGGATGTAAAGACTGCATTATTACATGGGAAGCTGGATGAGACTATCTATATAAAGCAGCCAGAAGGGTTTGAGGTGAAGGGGCAGGAAGAGAAGGTATGTCTTTTGAAGAAGTCTTTATATGGGCTGAAGCAATCTCCTAGACAGTGGTATAAAAGATTTGATGAACATACGGTGACTCATGGGTTTAACCGGAGCAACTATGATAGTTGTGTGGAAAACATATTGTGATTTTTTTAAAGTAAACTAGTTTCTTTCCTTGTGAAACAGCTAAAGCAATATTAGTTGTTCCGTAAGACTCGAGCAACTGAAATATTACCATGGATCAAACATGATAGATTACGATTGTTGGAAGAATGATTTTTTATGTGTCTGTGTTTACTCTTTAGCAATGATCAGAAAACAATTGTTTTTAATTTAATGCAATTTATATGGTTAATTGATTCCGATCTCATTAATTATTTATGTTTCAACAACTTATCAAAATTTCACTGTCTCCATCATTTATGTTGTGCACGTATGCAAGTTAGTTGTTTCGCACCCTTTAGCTTCTCTACTTATTTCATACAGTTAAAAGAAATAATTACTAAGAAAGACTGTCAATGTATATCACTGTTAGGTTCCACTATTCTACAATGAATATGTTTTCATATTATTTATAGCTTTTTCAATTCATTTCGATCAAATACTCAATTTTAAGCAATTTTATGTCATTAAAATTATCTCAATTTTAGACACCATTTGACTTATTGTAAAGCCTTCACATAATAGAATGCACACCCGGTAAATAATACTTATACTACATATAAAAGGTGGTGGCTGGTTTTTGTAGAGAATTTGATTCTAAACAAGGATAATTTTAGAGTCATAAATAACATGTTTAAATCGAAATTATTCGGTAATTTATGACCCGAATATATCAATCGGATAAAACTCAAAATCAAACGAAATATGCTTTTGTGTGGGAGTTTTTGTGAACCAAAAATGATACATAAGATGAAAGTCTTGACCAAATTTTTTTTCAAAATCAAATTCTTGTTTTTTCGTCCATAGAAATATAGATATATGTTCCTTTTTGTTTTATATTACCTTTATGTAAAGAATTTTAGTAATAAAAAATTCAAATAAAAACAAATAATTGTAAACATATATTAAAACTTACAATTGTGAACAATGTGACTAATTCCAACATATGTAGGAGCTGTATGAAAATGTTTGCAACCGATATGATCATCTATTTGTTGGAAGCGTCTTTTCTTCTTTGTGCCTTGGGTATTGTTTAGAAAGAGTGAATTTGCATTTTTAGGTGGGACAATGTTAGGTGGTTAGTCATAATAAAGCCCTTTGAATTTCATATGAAAATAAAACATATTTAAAGTTTGTGCATTTGAACATGAATTGATGTGATGATATAGATATATCTTACCAGTTTTTTTTTGCTAACATGAAGTTCATGTGAGCTTTATATATGACCGGTTGTAATGAAGTCAATATTACATCACATACTAATACAAGACGTGGCATGATTTTTAGTTTAATGATGTCTTTCACTTGTTAGAAAGTTATAACTTTGTTGATTGGTGTAACACTACACCAAACTTAAGCTTACTTTTTGTTTTGTGCCGCTTGTTTATTGGTGTAATATTTTTAAAAATGAACAAAACTATAAAGTCGAGCGACAATTAGAGTCCACATATGAAAACAAAAGACTATGGGGTCATAGGAGATTAGAATATGGGTCGGCCCTTGTTTCCACCTATATATTTACTACCCTCGTACTTCTACAAATAAAAGAACGGATATAAGTTACATTTTCTCATATTCAAGGTCACTCTCCATCTTAGTGTTGACGAGAGGCATTACAAATAACACTGCATTTACTCAACATTAACCCTTAAACTAGACTTATATTTATGGGTTGGTAGGTCAAATCCAGCACAAACCCGAAAATTTGACATTCATGTCAGACGCATGGCCATAAATAAAATGTGAGTCTTCAAGTTGACATAGGTACAATCCAATTTACCCAATAATCTGCATAATGTAGGTAGTTACTCAAACATTGCTTTAATTTCTTTCTCTACAACTATTGATGTATCAAATTATATAACAATTAATCTTTTCCTTCTGATTTCAAGCATTTATGGAAATAGCGTATCAACTTAGTTTTTTCCTAGCTCAATATAACTGCTTATTTATCCTTTTAGACAAATTTTAGGGAGGTGCGCCAGAAAGAAATTAAAAACAATCCTCGTATCTGTTTCTTAGAAAATTTTTAGGATCGAAAGTTATTAGAATATAAAACAGACGAAGTGTAAATTATATATATACTAGGGTGTGAGACCAAAAAAAATCAAAACACGAAAACTTTTGTAATAAAGTTATAAAAGAAACAAAATTTAGTGGTAACATTCAAAAAAGTATTGACATCTAAAGTAATAATAACCGTAGCAATGTTATGTATTTAATGTTTCATAACAGATACGTATCCCCTAAAACTTCTTTTAGCCCACAAAAAAGGTCTTAATCTCACTTTCTTCAAGGTACACGACTGGCTATATTATATATTTCTAACAACAGGTTTTCATTCATCTATTCATCATAAGTGTGAAATGTCGCATGCACCTAATGATTCATTTAGCGGTCTCTGCATCCAGCAGAATTCCAGTCATAAAAAAGTCAAATCTATTGCCACAAAACGTGAAAGTTAGCACTAATGGTGTTGCCGTTATAGTAAGGGTTGAAAGAAATGGTTCGTATACCATTCACATCATTAAGGTGTTATAGTTTATCCTCTTTATATTACAATAAAGATAATATAATTTGTTTTAGTAACATATATTAATAATCCGGCAATCTTATAGTGGAATACATGTCTTATTGTCATGCATGTTAAGATAATTTCCATTTTTTGTAACTTTTAAATGCAGTTATCTTAAGTGAATTTTGGTGATCTTGTTTTAGGCTAAGGCAATGCGAATGGACGACGAAAAAAGAAGATTCCCACCACAACATCAGGATTCACAACCGGGAAAGAATATCTTATGAATCCTCTCCCTCAGTTTAGTAACCCTAACTACAAGCCCTCCGGCAAACTCCATGTGAGTTTCATTAGTTATTTTTCATTATAAATATCGTTTTGGTTTAACATTATAATCTTGCACTACCAAAAAATAGAGTTTCAAGGATGTAAAAATCACTAACGATATGTTGATCATCACCCATAAACAGGGTGAAACTTCAAAAAGGTTTTAAAAAAATTCTTTAAGGTTGGTCGATACAATAGTGTCACGACGGTGCACTAATCAGCGGATAAAAGATGATTCGTAAAACTTACAGTTGTTCTCTCGAACGGTATTACTGTTGAATTTGTTTACTAATAACCAATTAAGTATATATTTTTTTAACTGCAACGCTTAACGACGAGGATATAACAATGTATGGGACACAGGTGCCCATGGATCGGGGGGGTCAACCTTATGAGATAGCTCCATCGTATGTGTTCCTCGCTTCTGAGGACTCTTCCTACTTTACTGGCCAAGTTCTTCATCCCAGTGGTAACTAATTCTCTACAAACAAGCAAATTATCAAATTATATAATCATTATTCAAAGAAGTGATGTTGGGTACTTTTTTTCAGGAGGGATAGTTGTAAATGCTTAGTCGTTATACAGTCCTTGAGTTTCATATGAAAGGAGTGAAGCATAAGTAAATATCATATCATGTATTTTAAATAAACTAATGTCTCGTACTAGATATCTTACTATGTCCATCAAACATGAAGTTCTTGTGAGTTTTATGTAACGATTGTAATGATGTCCTAGTATATATATGATCGAGATGATTATGAATTTGAGATTTCCTTATTTTGGGTGTACGATCAATAATATACATAAACTTTGCAAATGAGTGATCAAACGGGCGCACTGCGATGGAAGTGTTGAAATTTGTAAGGATGGATTTTGAAGACTTAACCTTAGTGTTCACCTTGAGAAAAAAGATCACGTTGAAACATCGATAAATGTAAGCATGTGATAAGCTTTAAAGACTTATACATTTGCGCTTTGATTAATTTGTGAAGTTGGTTTGCATAATTACTTGTTCCCATTAGTTTTGATGACACCTTTACAAAATTTATGCATTGTTAGTTATATTTTTAGACATAAATTATAGTAATTATAGATTGTATTTCTGTATATATTTTGCATTAATTACATGCATCTTTTATTTTAATTATAAAGTAATAGTTTTTGGTAGGATGAAATCTACTTTTGTATATTTTTTATTTTTGTAGGATAATTAAATGGCTGGAAAAATAATTGATAAAGATTAAAACTTGAAAGCCAAGAAAATAGGAGAGTTTGTTGAAAGAGTAGAAGAACTCAAAAGATAAAAGCGCGGAGGCTGCAGAAAAGGAGGCATCTTGGAGCACCTTGGAAGGATTTTGAAGACATTATTTTGAACAATCAAGTTCAAGAAGCAATAAGGAGCAATAACAATTTAGGTTTCTTTATTGGTTTTTGATTCATACGTTTTATTTTATTTTAGTTTTGATTGATCTAGTCGTCATGTCCGCTAGAACAATCTTTGATTTCAACATTAAGGTTTAATTTCTATGATTTTGGTTTGAACTTATGTGAAACGATTATGAGATATTTTTATTTTGATAGTTTGTTTGTTTGATTCTTGATCATAAACTCGGATCTAATCCAGTATATATTAGTTTGTTAATAAAATTGGCCACTTTATTAATTTTTCTAATAAAGTTCTTCAAGTTTTAAAACTCTAATCAAGTTTTGATTTTTGATATAAGAAACAATTAACGGTTTGAGTTTGTCTATGAATTCATTCTCGTTATAGAATCACACAATCTAGTTAAGCATACCGAACGACGTGTGTGTTTAATTATCATTGATACTTCTATCGTTGCAACCCACACGCTAAGATCCGAATGGTGTGAGCTTAGAGTAGCGGGTTGGCTCCAATCAACGAACTGCGATTGATTGGACATTAGACAGAGGGGATATCCGAACGGCGTGATGTCTAGTATCGATACAAATCATTAATTGAAAATTGTCATTGACCGTAATCGTTAATGATCGTAAGCCAAATCGAGTCAGAAATTACCTTATTGTTGGAATTAGTTTTTTATTTGAATTTACTTCACCATTTAATTAACGTCTTCAATAATCTCTATTTCATAATTAAACAACCAATAACATTTTAGTTATTTTAGTTAATTAAACTTTATCTTTAAGCTCGTTAACATTTTAAATAGTTTAGCCCAATTATCATCGTATTATAATTTTTTTGGCAAATTGGTTTTTAATAATCCATACTATCAACTTGACTGTGACATCCGTCACCATAAGGTCCGTCAATTAACGTGATTATCTGTTAACTTTTCTTTGATCATTCATTCCTCATCTTTATTAACTTCTTGTGTGGATATCATACTTGCTTTATTATCTTTGAGCTTGTGTTACCTTCGTGAACATGTGCTATGCTTAAAACTTTTACAAATTTCATCACCATCATCACTAAATATATCTTTTTATATAAAATTATTGTCATTAATAAAACCATTTTTAAGTGCCATTTATCATTAAATACATTTTAAACATTAATATAACAAACACTTTTAAAGTCGTTTCAACCGAAACAAACTTTGGGAACTCGGGGGTTAAGTGCAGGGACTAAAATTGACATTTTGCAAACTCTGGATGGGTATAAAAACCCCATTTTCCAGCCCTAACTTCATCTTCTTCTTCACTTCACATCTTCTCATCTATGCACCAAAACCGCCCCGCTTCGTCTCGTTTTTGTCGCTAGACTTCATCTACAACCTAGTCTACTCCATCCTTGCAGGTAGACGACCTTGGTTGTCCCTTTCTTGCTCGTTTTACTACTGTCCATTTCTAGGAATTTGGGTATTCGGGTTCAAACCGAACATAAGAGGTCGTGTGGGTGCGTGTGATGTCTTTCTGTGTGTGCTTCTTGTTTGTGTGTGTTTGTAGTGTGTTTCTGGAAGTCCTTGTGGTGTAAAACTCGTGCACGGAGCAGCCAGAGGCTGCTCTGCACTTCAGCAGTCGCGAACCTGCAGTTCAGGCGACTGGGTCTATCATGCGACTCGGTGAGTCGTGCGACTGAGTCATGCGACTGTGTCATTCGGGCGACTGAGTTGTGTGACTGGGGATGTCATGTGACTGAGTCGTGCGATCGAATGAATGTGTGCGATTGAGTCATGCGACTGAATGAATGTGTGCGATTGAGTCAATTCGGATGAATGATGTATGCGATTGAGCCTGTGACCGAATGAGTGTATGCGATTGTGCGTGTATTGCACGACTGAAGGCCAATTGTACGAATGAAGGTTTAGTCATACGAATGTAGCTGATTCGTACGAATGAAGGTTGATTCGTGCGTATGGAGGTTAAGTCGTGCGATTGAGTGTTGTGTGGTACGACTGAATGCCAGTCGTGCGGATGAAGGTTCAGTCGTACGAATGAAGCTGATTCGTACGATTGAGTGTTGATTTGTACGAATGGAGTGTTGAGTCGAGCGTCTGGTCCTATCGTGTGATTGATGATGTTGTGTGTGTGAATTTCCTTCTTGAATGTCGTGTGATGATAAGGTAACATCAACACAAATGTCATTGCTCGACCACAAAGATTAAAGTCAACGCTATCAAGGCCACAAATACTATTCCAAATCAAATCAACCTAACATTTTACAATTATCAACAACCGATTTGTGACTACTAATATTTAACAAATACTTTTCCTATAATAATGGATCTTTTACACAATATCACCAGCAATGGCAATGATTTCTAGTACTTGGATCTACATAAGATCTAATACGTGTGTTAGCTTGTGTGTGTTACCCGCGACCGAATCAATACAACCCGAACTGACTGAACATTACTATTTGCTACATACATATCATTAATGCTTAACAATAACTGTTAATAGGTGTTTGACCGTTCTTTGGATACAACTGTTGGGAACCCTGATCATTCATACTTACCACTTAACAAGTGAGTTTCGTGGCCCCTTTTATGCTTATACAACTTGTCAATCATTTACAAACATGGGGGAAAAGTATGCTCACCCGTTTTCTATGTTGTACAATATACATACAATTTGCATACTTGGAATCAACGTGCTACTGTTTTGTGAGTACTTATCTGATACATGCTTGAGTCTGCTGTGTGGTTCTTTCTTACAACCATTTAATTCCAGTGTGGAATCGACGGGTAGGTATTGGTAGTACTACTGGGTTGACACCCCCACCCTCGTTTGTTGGTATACTAGTTAGTACCAACAGTCGCCAGGAACGGGCCTTGGGTGAATATATTCCGACAAGATTCTTTGTGTACGTCGTTAGGTTTGGTTGTAAAGCTCATGTCATATGATTTTGCTTACTTATAACTATATTCACGGTATTCCGCCACAATTTTATACAGCATCAATTACTTATTTACATATAAACCTACGAGCTCACCAACAATTTTGTTGACCATTTTGAGCATATCTTTTCAGGTGAACATGCTAATCGAAGATCTAGGTGTGCTGCCTTAGTGGAGACCCTAGGGTGCATTTTGAGACTAAACCTTGTCTTTTGGAAAACTATGTTGTAGTTGCTTTAAACATTATACTTTTGTAACTTGTTTCCGGGTTGTGCGATTGCATACAATGTTATCATCTTTATTTATGTGAATCATTTAACATGTTTATGCTTATGGCTATGTTGTCATGAATATTGACTAAACACGACACAAGTCCCCTTGTTGTCGGGTGTCATCATGACACGCTTGTCATCATTTATTATATTGCATCTCTATCGCTTACCATGTGTTATGACGATCCTGTCTCGTTACATCCCCGTTTTTCCGCTCTTAGCGAGGGTGTGACAAACTGGTATTCAGAGCTATTGGTTATAGAGAGTTAGGCAATACACTTGACCTAGACTATAACCTAGGAACCTTCATGTAGATTTGCATGCTAGGGCTGTGTGCATTTTATATCTCGTGTATGTGTTCCTCTTTGCTTGATTCGTTTATCTATTTGCTTCGTGATCTTTTCACTCTATGAGAGAGCCCTTGTGTTCACTCTTTATGGGATGCTCCTATTGGATCTTCCGTTCCCTCTGCGCGCCGAGTTGGTTTATCAAACCCGGGTATTAAACCCAAAGAGATCTTCACATATCATGCTATTGCGCTTGACCTTGGACATTGAGAATTACCCTGAGGAGGTTATGTCTGAAATCTCGAAAGAGGAAGAGATAGACAACCTTCACTAGACTAATGTGATTATATGCATGGGTTGCAGTTATTATGATGGATTACTGTTGGAACATTATCGATTCATGGTGTGAGAATTTCATGACTTGTATGTGATGTGTGGTAACCACAAGTGTGATATTAACTTGGAATGCTGAATTTTGATGAGTGGTATGGATTATATGTTTTGATATGGTTAAAGCTTATGTGTTTACTACTTCTATGATTAGAAAATACCGCCTCGAAGAGTTACCCGCAGTAACAGTGGCGGAAGTGAAGCCCCAGGGGAAAAGGCAGAGGCAGAGGTAGAGCACCAAGAACAAATGATGGTCGTGCCAGCAATAATCAGGGAACAGGAAACACTGGCGTGGCAGCTCTGATTGCTCAATAGCTGGCCGCACTGATCCCGACTATTGTGGCCCAAGTGAGCGATGCTCTTCAGAATCACCACCCCTACGGGGTTGTGACAATGATAATGAAGATAATGGGCACCCAACTGGGAACGAGAGTAACCAGAAGACCAGGAATGGTGGTACAACCGGTAATGAGACTGGGGTTGTTAATGCTAGAAGGGGTTGTTCGTACAAGGAGTTTGTGGCCTGCAAACCGAAAGAGTTTGATGGAAAGGGTGGAGCGATAGCCCTGACCAAGTGGCTGGAGAAAATGGAGGCAGTAATTGACATCAGCTAGTGCCTCGATAGCCAGAAAATCAAGTATGCCATGTGCTCACTACAGGGCAAGGCACTAACTTGGTGGAACACTCAGATAGAGGCTAGGGGAAGAGAATCGGCGATGCGGATGTCATGGGATGAGTTTAAAGCCTTAATCACTGAGGAATACTGCCTCCTTAATGAGATGCAGAAACTGGAGCATGAATTCTGGAATTATGCTATGGTGGGGGATGGGCACGCCGCTTCCACTAATCGTTTTCATGAGTTGGCAAGATTGGTTCCACATCTGGTCACTCTGGAATCAAAGAGGATTGAGAGGTATATTTGGGGACTTGCACCTCAAATCCGGCAATGGTGACAACAGTTGCTCTCCTACGATCCAGAGCGCAATTCTGAAGGCTGGCGCTCTAACTGATGAGATGGTGAGAACAGGGGTACTGGGAAGGGGAGTAGAGAAGAGAAAGGATATTGGGGAAACGAGCTGGTCGAGTGCCGGGAATTTGATAAAAGGGCCAAGACAACTAGAAATTTTGTGGCCGTAACACAAGGCAGGAGAGAGTATGTTGGGCCGCACCCCAAATGCGATAGATGCAACTTCCATCATCCCCCAGCAATGTTGTGCCGGGTGTGCGCGAACTGTAGACGCCCTGGGCATCTAGCGAAAGACTGCAGAACAGCGCCAAATCTGGTGGCACCAGTCAACGCGGTTAACCCCGCCGGGAATGCCAGGGGCTGTTATGAGTGTGGAAGCCCCGATCACGTGTGCCCCAGACTGAATCGGGCGTCAGGTCAACAAGGAACAACCAGCAACCGGTGATTGGAGCCAACGATGCCCGTCAGGACCCGAACGTTGTCACCGGTACGCACTTACTCAATAATCACTTGGCATCTATATTGTTTGATACTGGAGCAGACAATAGTTTTATATCTTCTGAGTTTGCGCAATTGCTTGATTTGAGTCCTAGTAGGCTAGAAACTAGCTACTCCGTAGAAATGGCCAATGGTAGGATTGTTTAGACTGATGAAATTATTACAAAGTGCTCGATAATATTGGAGGACCATGCCTTCGATATAGACTTGATACCCTTTGAGTTAGGAAGTTTCGATGTGATTATGGGAATGGATTGGTTATCAAAACACGGAGCAAAGATTGTCTGTCGGGATAAAGTGGTACGAATCACCATACCAAATGGGGAGGTACTCAGAATTCAAGGAGAACGACCGGAAGAAACTTAAAGCTTATCTCCTGCATGAAAGCACGGCGAAGTTTATGAAAACAGTGCTACGCTTGGATCATGTGGTAGAAAAGAAGGAAGAAGAGAGGAAGGTGGTAGATATTCTGGTAGTACAGGACTACCCAGGTGTATTTCCTGATGACTTGCCTGGTTTGCCTCCTCCACGACAGGTGGAATTTTGTATAGAGTTGGTTCCTGGAGCTACACCGGTAGCAAAGACACCATACCGTTAGCACCATCTGAAATGCAGGAATTATCTAGTCAGTTACATGAACTACAGAGAAGGGTTTTATTCGGCCGAGTCACTCACCATGGGGAGCACCAGTATTATTTGTCAAAAAGAAGGATGGGTCGTTCCGAATGTGTATCTATTACCGTGAGTTGAACAAGTTAACCATGAAGAATCGGTATCCTCTCCCCAGGATCGACGATCTGTTTGACCAGCTGCAAAGAGCTTCGTATTTCTCCAAGATTGACCTTCGTTCTGGATATCATCAACTAAGGTTTTTCGAGGAGGACATACCGAAAACAACATTTAGAACTCGTTATGGGCACTATGAGTTCTTGGTCATGCCATTCGGGTTGACTAACGCACCAGCTGTGTTTATGGATCTAATGAATCGGGTGTGTAAACCTTACTTGGATAAGTTTGTGATCGTATTCATAGACGATATAGTTATCTACTCCCGATCGAAAGAGGATCATGAAGAACACCTTCGGGCAATACTGGAACTGTTACGGGAAGAGAAACTTTTCGCCAAGTTCTCGAAGTGTGAATTCTGGTTGCGGGAAGTGAAGTTTTTGGGTCATGTGGTTAACGAGGATGAGATTCATGTAGATCCTGGCAAGATCGAAGTGGTGAAGAAATGGGATACACCTCAGACGCCTTCAGAGATACGGCAATTCTTAGGATTGGCTGGATACTATCGCCGTTTCATCGCGAACTTTTCAAAGATCGCTCAACCGTTAACACTGCTGACTCAGAAAGACAAGAAGTTTGATTAGGGACATGCACAAGAATAAGCATTCCAAACGTTGAAAGAGAAGTTATGCAATGCACCAATATTGTCCCTCCCAGATGGAACTGACGATTTTGTGGTATACTGCGATGCTTCATATCAAGGTTGGGATGTGTGCTAATACAGAGGGATAAGGTGATTGCCTAAGCTTCGCGACAACTTAAGGTGCACGAAAGAACTATACAACCCATGATTTGGAGTGGGCGCTGTAGTATTTGCACTTAAGATATGGAGGCATTACCTGTATGAAACCAAATGCATCATCTACACTGATCATAAGAGCCTGCAACATATCCTGGATCAGAAAGAGCTTAATATGCGTCAACGACGTTGGGTAGAGCTTCTTAGTGACTACGATTGTGAAATCCGGTATCATCCGGGGAAGGCTGAAGTGGTGGGTGATGCTTTAAGCCGCAAAGAACGCGCGAAATCACTACGTGCTCGAGCGTTGGGATTGACTATTCAAACGAGTTTGAAAGCTCGGATCCAAATTGCACAAAATGAGGCGTTGAAAGAAGAAAACCTTGCAGGAGAAGAATTCTGAGGGTTGGATAAACAGATGATTTGCAAGGACGATGGTGTACAATACTTCATAGATCGTATATGGGTACCCAGATGGAGAGGTTACGTACCTTGGTCATGGATGAAGCACACAAGACGCGATATTCTATTCATCCTGGTGCAGACAAGATGTACCATGATCTTAAGGATCTGTACTCATGGCCAGGCATGAAGAAAGACATTGCCATATACGTGAGCAGGTGCTTGACATGCTCGAAAGTTAAAGCTGAACATCAAAAACCATGTGTTATGACGATCCCGTCTTGTTACATCCCCGTGTTTCCGCTCTTAGCTGGGGTGTTATAATCGATACTTCTATCGTTGCAACCCGCACGCTAAGATTCGAATGGCGTGAGCTTAGAGTAGCGGGTTGGCTCCAATCAACGAACTGCGATTGATTGGACATTAGATAGAGGGGATATCCAAACGGCGTGATGTCTAGTATCGATACAAATCATTAATTGAAAATTGTCATTGCACCGTAATCGTTAATGATCATAAGCCAAATCGAGTCAAGAAATTACCTTAGTGTTGGAATTAGTTTTTATATTTGAATTTACTTCACCATTTAATTAACATCTTCAATAATCTCTATTTCATAATTAAACAACCAATAACATTTTACTTATTTTAGTTAATTAAACTGTAAGGCCCCGTTCCCGGGCACCTCACAGCTGATGGTTCATCGCACATAAAACATTAGAAAACATACATTAATTTTCTAGCGGAATTTAAAACTTTCATTTATAACTAAAACTGTCATTTACAACATTAATTTTTATCTCAAAATACATGACATGTCAAAATACGGATGCCAGCCTCAAAATGCTCCCAGTAGCTTATGCATCCATGTCTGCAACTCCTCAGCATCAACATATACCTGCCAACTATCATGCATACAAAATTCAGCGACGCTGAGTGAATTCTAGTTTTCTAATAAAATACTTTACTTTCGTTAAAACCATTCTTTACTTTATTTCAAAACATACAATACTTTACATCATTCGTGATGATGCCTCATACGTACATACAGATAATATCATTATTATCTTCGTCATTACGTTCATTAACTTGTTCATTCAACGTATTACATTATTGTTCACTTCTCTTTCTAGATCCGGTCAGACTTTACCCTCTTCGTGGCACTTAGCCACGATTACTGAGGTCGAATGACTAGGACCCTGTTCAGTACATTATTACGATAATTCATTTACGTTCGTTCATATGTTCGTTCTTTCATACATTATCTTTCGTTCATTTCTCTTTATTACTCGAATCTTGTCTCTTGCAACATCTCATGTCCGAAGACAGTTGCTGTGCCGGGGCCTACTCACAAACCCCGACTCATGTCCGAAGACTAACACAGCACCGTGATACGTGACAAAGATCCCATACAAGTCAATCACAGGGATTGAACTCCATCCGAGTCTGTTGCAACACAGAGTCGCTCACCTCATCATCTCGTCTCATGCAATATCCCTAACTCATGTCCGAAGACTGATACTGTGCCGGGGCCTGACACACAAACCCCCGACTCATGTCCGAAGACTGACACAGTACCGGGATACACGACACGGATCTCATCATCTGTCACTTTCGTCATATGCAATACTCCCGACTCATGTACGAAGACTGATACTGTGCCGGGGCCTGCTCACAAACCCCCGACTCATGTCCGAAGACTGACACAGTACCGGAGTACGCAAACGGTATCCTGTCTCATGCAATACCCCCAACTCATGTCCGAAGACTGATACAGTACCGGAGTACGCCAACTGTATCCTGTCTTATGCAATACCCCCGACTCATGTCCGAAGACTGATACTGTTTCGGGGCCTGACACACAAACCCCTGACTCATGTCTGAAGACTGACACAGTAGCAGGATACACGACAAGGACCTCTTTCGAGTCTGTTGCGACACAAAGTCGCTCACCTCATACATATGCTTGCAAGCCTTTCTATACTTTCTCTTTTATTCATTCATTTATTCATGCATGCATTCATTCGTTACGTTCCTCTTTTCATTATCTTCCACCTTACGTTACATAATACTTTCATTACATTCGTTAACGTTCAACGCAAACTCAAGGGAAGACATACATACATAACAAGGAACATACACATAATCATAAACATACACCATACAGGCAACATAATACATGCATAACACACATCAAACGTAAGCCATCGCATCATAACTGGGCCTATCTCCCCATATTACCCCTTAAAAACCAATTAGAAAACCTTAAGTCCAAAGTGGGCGCATGGGTCCTTCCAGACGCATGAGCATAAAAATTCTAAGTATAAAACAGTCTGGGCGCATCGGCACTATTTGGGCGTTTTTGCCCTGTTCAGGCGCATCACCAACACTTAGCCGTTTCAAGCACTTTGGGTGCATGGGCACTGCTTAGGCGCTTGGCCAATACTTAGCCGTTTCAATCTCTGGGACGTATGGGTACTATTTAGGCGCATGGTCCACACTTAGCCTTTTCTTCACTTGGGCGCATGGGTACTATTTAGGCGCATGACCCACCCTTGGGTGCATGGCCAACACTTAGACGCATGGGCCACTCTTTAGGCGCATGGTCCACCCTTGGGCGCATGGCCAACACAGGCGTCTGGTCTCTCATGCTGGACGCACGGACAACTGTTTGGACGCATGAACCACTATTCATGTTCATCAGACATTCTGAAATCTTTTCTATACTACCCATTTCACCCGATTCTCATTCTAAGCATTCCCAAACATAGATCTAACATACTAAGGCCATCTAAACATGCTAAAGATCATCTCTAACCCATAATCATCACTATAACATGCATACATACATACAACATTCGAACATAAAACTGTAAGTCCACGGTTTCTTTAAAAACGTTTACTTAGTATACATAATAGCCCTAAATCAGTTGAAAATCAGTAAAAGAGGGGTTCTAGAAACTCACCTTAAGCAGCTTTTGAGCAGCACTCTTCCCGTTCAAGACCCACTTCGATTCAGCTCTTTGAATCCCGAAAACCAACACTAAACAACCAGAACTTCGGTCAAGAACTCAATACTCAACTGAAACCGAGCTCAAACAAGAGAAGACTTACATTTTTCAGCTTCTTCTTGCTCTTTCTCTCTCTAGAACCGAGCTATCTCTCTCTCTTCTTCTTTTCAGCCGTGAAGAAGATGATGAAGAAGGAAAAATGGGCAATCATACCCTTTAATATCTTAAAATATAAAAAGTGTACTTTGTGCACTTTTTCCCCTTCACTTATGCAAAGTTTCTATTCTTTCTATTTACTTTTATTTTCTTCCGTTTAAATAGAAAATTTAAGGTGTTACATAAACTTTATCTTAAAGCTCGTTAACATTTTAAATAGTTTAGCCCAATTATCATCGTATTATAAATTTTTTGGCAAATTGGATTTTAATAATCCATACTATCAACTTGACACATAATAATCTCAACTTACAGTTTTGTTACTAATGACAATCCTAATATAGGATTGTTAGAATAAATAATCTCAACTTGACAAATAATAATCTCAACTTTCACCATCATAAGCAAAATTAAGTGGAAATCACGTGTAAACATATAAATAATTATGTTTTTAGGATTGTTCTTGACAACAAAAATAAAAGTTAGAATTATCATTGGCCAAATTGATATTATAGATTATTACTACTCAATAAGTGAAAGTTTGAATTATTAAAATACAATTTCTCAAACATTTTATATACAAGTTATTCGGTTTAAAATTCTTTTTATATGTCTATAATGAAGGCCCAACGATCTCCAAATGAACAAAAACATAGCAAAAAGCAAGTTGAAAAGGATGAAGAACAAACACTATTTGATCACAAACATTATTGATCGAAACTTTTATTAAAGAAGACTAAATATTTGACCCCATAACATCAACCAAACAATCCTATTTATACTAAACAAAACAAGTCCTACTATGACTCATACTCCTATCTTCTAGGAACTAAAACAACTTGATAAACATCAAACAAAATAACTAGATAAATATACTAATTAAATAATAAATAAAAGACTTAATAAAACTAAAAACTCCACCCATATAGGATCTGACTTTGACTTTCTTATGTGAATTAACAAAGATTAATTCTAACAATCACCCCCTTAATTTTTGTTTTTCTACAATAATGTTGGTCTTTTATCATATTGAACAAGATGAGCTATATCTTTCTTATCATCCTTTTTATCCTTTAACTTGATACGCTCATATGCAAAGTGACCAAATTCACCACATTCAAAACATCTAAATTCGCTCTTATCTCCGTTTCCTCGACCTCTCTCACGTCCTCTTTCTCCTCTACCAAAGCATTTTCCTTGACCCTTACCATGGCTTTGATTACTATCACCTCGTCCTTTACCATGATGCCAACTTTCTAAATCTCCAACCTTGTGATTACTTGAACTTGCTAGAAGAAATTTACTTTGATTATTCTCTTCTGGTTTATCGTGACTTTTGAGGCGTTCTTCATAAGCTTTTATTCTTCCCACTGCTTCCTCGAAAGACATATCTTCAAGTTATGAGTATTGCTCCATAGATGCCACGATAGGTAGGAACTTCTTTGGAGCCGAGTTGAGCACTTACGTACAATCACTTCATCTTCAAGGCTTGAACCAAGGCTTTTAAACTTAGTTCTATGCCAGTTAACTTACTTGAAAAATCATCCACCGTTTCACTTTCTTTCATCTTCAACATCTCCATCTCGCTCCTTAGGGTTTGTAGGCGAGGTTTCTGCACTCTCTCTGCTCCTAGATGTCGAACCCTAATTGATTCCCAAACATCTTTTGCATCCTTATGTTTTGAAACCTGAAGTAGAACATTCTCAGGCAATGTTTGGAAAATAAAAGCTCTAGCCATCAGATTCTTTCTACTTTCAACTGTCACCCCTGTTACTGGATCAATCGCCTCCCATAACCCATACGCTTGTGGCCTTTTTTTGTTCTTGCCCTGGGTCCAAGGCCTTTTTTAAATTCTTTTTATATGTCTAAGTTTTGTTCTTAAGGGGGAATAGAAAGAGAAGAGTCAACTTCTGCTAGTATTTGTTGAAATTATTGCAGAGGTTAGTTTTACATTTTAATATACTATCATGCTTCATGGTTCTCTCATCAATTTCATTATAATGCATATATGTGTTTTTTTCATGAAAATTAACAAAACATAAACAAAGAACCATCAAAATTGTAAACAAAAGGCATAAAAAATGTCGATTATCTGAATCCCTCTTTGAGGTTTGGTTTGCAGACCTACAACACATTCTCTCCTTAAATCTCACTTTGCACAAACACATGAACCTCACTTTGCACAAACACATGAACGTATATGTAGATACAAATAGAGGTTTTTATGTTTAATATTCGTAATGCAAAACCAAATCAAAACCATAAACGAAAGAACCGAACAAACCTGCTCCTAAAAAATCAATTACACCATGGAGACATACAAGCAAACAGAAAATCAGATTAAAAATTAATTGTTTAAACTTCTAATATAATCATATTTTGCTTGACAAGATTATGATCAATACTACCTATAATAGAAGAAAAAGTAAACAAATAAATAAGGATGTTGTCATTATGATTCCCATGTAGTACTTTTTGAGATAAGCATACATCATGATACAACAAATCAACAATACTCTTCACAAATGTATGATGATAAATATAGATACCCACATGTTCATTGGCCACTTTCAGGGGTTGAAACACTAACTTAATTCTTCAAATTAATTTGAAAAGTTTGTAATTCTTTTGGGCTACTTTTGTTTGGAAGTTGAGCTATGATAGGTATTCCAAAGAGAAACATGTTACTTGATATTTTATTACATATTATCCATGTCGATTTGGACATAAAAAAATGTATGTCTGACCTCAAAGGTCAAGTTATTATGGATTTTATGCTCTTTTTGTGATAGAACCTGCATGTTGCATCTTGCATCTCTCATTCAGGTATATTGGTAATGCATATGTTATTGTTGAATTACCAAATGGGATCTCTCACTCTATATCCAGTATCCTAAGAACAACTATTTATATTGGCAAACTATTGAAGCATGTGATGTCTATGCGATTATTATTTCATTAAATTTTTAGGATTGTTAGTTTTTAGGGTGAGGCTTTTGCAACTGAGAATATTACCGCTATGGTCTGCAAATTGAAGTAAAAGATGGTGCACAAACCATGAGAGCTGAAGATCACCGAGTTAATTATGTTTACCTATCTTTTCTGTCGGTTTGAGGTGGCAAAATGGATGGATCGTGCAATTAACTTCATACCAATAAAGTGAGTAATATTTGGTACATTCCAAAATGGGTTACTTTAGCTTGGTGTGAAACTTTTTTTGCAATTGAAATATTTTATTTGGATCCAATTTTATGAGGTTTTATGCATTTAATATACATTTTATGTTTGGCCTGCAAGTTATTTGTGCAAGTCTACTAATGACCATTTTTATATGTTAGATTGATTGGTTGCATCATGTTTCAAGCTACTTGAAAGCATCTGAACTATTTAAATGCAGTGAAGGGTGTAGTGAACAAAATACAGGTGAGGGCGGATCTGCATGATAGAGATGAAAAGATTTGTTAGCATTAATGAAGTCATTTCATATAATCTATTCTTATTTACTATAACTCATCCCTGTTAAACACAACAATAGGGACTATTGTATCTCACTTATCTTCTATAATGAAAGGTAACATAGGTAATAGAGAAAATTTATGTTATAGTGTGTCTTTAATTATGTCGAAACATTGCAACTGGTTTGTCATATTTTAGTCTTTGAAAATCGACAAATGTAGCGAGCTTTTGGTTGGTGGGTATTATCTTTATGTTGTATTATAGCAGATATTGTGTAGTAACTAGCTGGGGGATATTAGTACCCATTACGACTTGAAGAACACTTTTTAAATATGTTGCTAATGTAATTCCATTGATTGCGTCTATTATCTCCTCCATATAAAAAGGTTTTTTATTTACTAATTTTATTAGGTTAGGATAGATCACACCGAGGTTGTGAACAAAACTAAAAGTACTACATAACATATTTCGAAATGATTCGTAAACTAATAGAAAACGAGTATCGTGCTGTAAATTGTTGTCGCCGCATCGCATGGGTATTCTACTAGCTAGTACACATTTACAAAGGTTGGTGGCATATGCCACCGGCCAAAAAACCCCTTCCACTTTTTTTATTTGACACTTTTTACCCCTAAATTTTTTGTAAAATTTTAAGAAATATCACTTTCATTCTCTTATGTTTTTAAAGTTCAGGATTTACTCCTGTATAATATAAATTCGAGTCTATCATCGATAGGACGTAATCAGATGTGACTCGACTTCTAGTTTTTGAAAAACGCCTACGCTTTGATATAAATTTTGTTCAGATATTAGTTGAATCAAATTTAAACGTTTTGATGTAAGTTTTATTTGGGAACGCGTCGGATCAAATATAATATATTTTTTGTTTACTCTATGTTTCGACGTAAACTTAATTCAGACACGAGTCAACTATAAATGTTTCAGCATATGTTTTGTTTGGAAAAAAGTCGGGGCTAATATAATATGTTTTCATTCAATGGTATAAATTCGAGTCACTCTACATAATGACATAAATATAGTTCGAAAACGAATCGGGTCGATTGTAATTTATATATGTGACAACCCTAAAAATAAGGTTAGGAAAAATTAATCTATGAATAAATTCTATTATATGTTATTCATTATTTAACTAACCCTAAATATATATATATATATATATATATATATATATATTATAGATATTTATGTGTATATATGTAAGTTGTACGTATGCATGTTTACATGCTTATCTTACGTATGCATGTGCCCGAATGCATAATCTTTTGATGAATATATATATATATATATATATATAATATATATATATATATATATATATATATATATATATATATGTTGTACGTGTGCATGCTTGCATGCATAATATTTACATGAGCTTGCATTCAAATGCATAACTATTTAATGATACCAAACATTATATGACCAAATACTACAACTTTGTAACATCAAATCATTCACCAATAAAACAAAGATACAATTCAACCAAACACCATAATATATCAAAAGAATTTGACATTAAAATGAAACTAAGTAAGTCTTAAACACCAAAACCTTAACCCAAACTTGTCTCGGTTCATTAGAGTAATAAACCACCTAAATAAAATCTTAACCCTGATGAATAATACTAATCAGCTAAGTCACACCTCATCATGCCACCTAGCCATTGCAACACCAAGCATGTTCCCTTGCATGACACCTAAACCTCTAAGCCAAGCATAATCATCACCCTAGAACTAGGTATCATAATGTCCTTCAGTTATGGCCATCGACCGAAGGTCCATATAAACCACAATCGGTCATTTCACAAGCTACACACCATCCAAACCACTATCACAATTCTCTCGGTCACCACCTCTTCAACCGAATACAATCATCATCTTCACCCTCGTCACCTCTCTCGACCACCTTATAACAACCATCACTATTGCCACCTTTCACCTTACGGTCACCCCACACAAACCATTTATCATCACCATCTTCTACACTCTCTTTTGGTTTCAAATCTTGAATTGCTTATCATTGGTTTACAAAAAGAACAAGACTTTGAAGCTCAAAGGCAAATCACCCAACTCGGTCCATCGGAGAGAGAAGCTACCATCAGTTATCGTCACCCCCTTTCGTTATCAAAATCAGCCATAACTAGTCAAGTTTACCAAAGTGCATATATATGTGTCTAAACAACACATATAAACAAACCTTATGGTTGAACCCACAAATTCTTCACATAATCATACAAATATGTTAATGCTATTGAAGTTTTATAACCTGAAGAAAATAGATGGATGTTGACAATCCAAAGTTATATAAAAGAAATTATCAATAAAAAGATGTATCAAATTATAAAAATTGATTTAATATATATTTAATTTTGATTGTGGGAACAAATGTTATAGATATGTTTGGAGTATTAGGAAGTAATATTCTGTAAAGTTTGATGATATTACTACAAGTAAAATAATTTATACAAATTATCTAAGTATTTGGAAGAAAATTTTATGCCGGAAGAACTGAAGCTGGAAAGTAGTTAAAAGAATTATATGTTGACTCTTATAAATTATAAGAATTGCATAAAAAGTTTTGTGATCTAATTCGAAGTTATGAATAAATTATGAATTTTAGAATTTTCTGCTAACTAAAAATCGGGAAAAAAACATAAACTGTGAAATAAATTATGAAAATTTTACAGAAAGTATAAAAGTTAGAATAGAACAGACTGTAAAAATAAAAATTTTTGAACATATTCTGATATTTTACCAATATTGGTAAAATGATAAAAATCATGAAAAATGACTCTGCCGTGATTTGGGACTTGAAAAAAATACTGAGAATCTATAATTGTTAATATTCTGACGAAGTTTGAGAATTTTTAGAGACCCGAAGGTATTTCTAAGAATTTATTCAATATTATAATAATTATAGAAATAATATGAAAATCAGTAAAATTTAATATATTATGTCTGATTTTTAGACCCACTTATTGTAAATTTTTCATGATATATGAGGTACTAAAAATTTTAAAGAAAAAATATATATATATTTTCTAAACTATGAATATTTTGTTTATAGGTTATCTCTTGGAGAAAATGCGAGATTCATAGCCCCATTTTTATTTTTATAAACTTTTAGGGGAAAAGCATACTATTGATTTTATGATTGATGTAATTTTTGAGATGTACTGTCATTTATGTTACAACCATTAATTCGGATGTGGAACCGTTGGATAATATAGGTAGCGCTACTTAGGAAAATATTTCCTGCACCAACAGGATGAGTGTTGTGATGCTATATTATCTAATTTATGAATTATGTTATGACAGTTATGAATCATCTGAGTATTATGTAAGATTTGGTTGTATACGATGCATCAAAAATATTTTGTTTAAAGTTTAAACCTATGATCTCACCAACATTATATTGACAATTCTGAGTATGCTTTTTCAAGAAATTATCATAAGTAACAGCATAATGTTTTCTTTTGATGTTTACAATGGTTGGGGAGAAATCATGAAAAAAATTTGTGTTAATCTAACTGTTAACATGTATGATCTCAGCTTATCGGTGGATGAGCACTTCCATCGTTACTGAAGATGTAGCAGTTAGATAATATGTTTGTAATAGGGTTATGTTAGATCAAATCTTGACTATCTATGATTTGATGTAATCCTAACTAAATAACTATATGTGATGTTATGTTTTATTAAAGTGTTTAGTCATTTAATCAATGAGTTCTGGTCGAACAAGTCACACCCAAATTAGCATCTCATGCTTCCGCCGGGATGTGAGAATATATTATCATGCAACGTACGGTGTCACGGCAACACGCAACGGGTAAAAATGCTATTTTATATTAAAACGTCAACGTCTCTTCACGTTGTAAGACATCAATGAAATCTTTTTATTCTATTTATCATTTTTGCTTTTTAGATTTTAATTTTGGGTTTAACGGGTGAATCAAACGATGAACAAGAGTTGGACATAAGATTAATGTTGAATTTTATATCCAACTCCAATATATATATATATATATATATATATATATATATATATATATATATATATATATATATATATATATATGTAGGGTAGGGTTATCTTGAGAACTAGGTTTTTTCGTGAGAACTCAAAGAACCAATATGAGTCACACATTAAAGTTACATGCACGTCACATGTCATTTTCATCTTTTTTTTAAATGTTCATAACTTTTTTCACGACATTATTTTTTTACAAATTTCAACATAATTTTATTATTTTTTATCTTTCCAACACAAATATACTTTTTTTAAATCGGCCACCCCTTATTTGCACATGTGTAAATCCTGTTTTACACATGTGTATTTTTAGGTATTACAGATGTGTAAAATGATGTTTGTACATAAAGTGAGTTTTTTTATTTTTATAAACAAAATTATTCTTTTATGAAAGAGGGATGTAAAGGAAACATTTTTTCCATTTTACTTTTTTTTATTTTTATGTTATTTTTTTATGTTTTTTTATTATGTTATCATTATTTACCATTTTGTCATTAAAAATATGTGACTCACATTGGTTCCTAAAGTTCTCACAAAATAAGTGAGTTTTCATTTGATCTCTCCCATATCTATAATTTATAATCTATAATCTATAACTTATAATAAAAAAGGTTTCTTGAAACCACGTGTCATCATTTTAGCACATCAATGACACGTGTCATCATTCTAGCATATAAAAAAATTATTTCCTGCCTCTCTCTCATAATAAATGCAAAAACTATAACAACAATCAATTTGACTTTCCTCTATTACTAAATATGTTTAACAAATATATCTATACTAGTTTTAGTGAACCCGTGTATTACACGTGTTAAATAAATAAAATATTAAATAGAATAAAATTTTATTAATTATTAATAATATGTGATTTAAGTTATGTATGAGTAAGTAATATAAGTAATAAAACAATGATATCAATTTTTTTTAAAATTGTTTTCATACTTTCTTTGTTTTTTTCTAAAAAATAAATCAAATATTCGTTTCATAATAAAAATATTAAAAAATATCATTTTAAAAATATTTCATGTTTTAAACAAATGTATGATGTACTTTTAGAAAATTTTCTTTTTATAAAATTTTGTTTCTCTAGAAATAAACATTAATAAAAAATCTATTTCTTAATCTTTTTAAAAATAGCTTATAATAAAGAAATAGAATTAAATACTATAATTAATAATTAATTGAGTCATTTAATAGGAGAGAGAAACAGAAAATTTTTATTAAGAGTGAATGTGATGTTGTCATGTGACATTTTTAGTTACCATTTTATGCCATGTGGCATTAACCCTTTTATTATAATAAGAAGATTTGTGTTTTTTTTTCTTTCTCATATTAAATGATAATTATTTTAAGTAACTAAATTAAATTATCAAAAATCTAAAATATAAATTATTTTTATTTTAACAATTTATTAATACATACAAAATTATATGATTTCAACAATATTTTATCTTTAAAGATAGCGTAATAATTTTTAATTTTATTATTTGTTATAATTTTTAAATATTAATTATATTTTTATTTCATCCAAAACTTATAACATCTAAAAAATAAGATATTTATAAAACTAATGATTTTGACATGTTTTACTTTTTCCACTCATGTAATACATGGGCTTTAACCTAGTTTATGTATATATATATATAATACTTATATTGAATTACATATAAACTATATATAATATACATATATATAATAATGACGCCATATGATGTCAGACGTAATTTGATTCTTAAATCTGATCCGGCCAGTTGACTTGTAAAATGATCGATAAGTCAAATCGGATTCAATTATTAAAATATTGCTTTTTAGGGTGGTGGACGGGGTGTTCTTAAAAGGTACCGAAACTACCCACGCTATTAAATAACCATAATACATCATCTCATTTTTACAATACAACCTTCTAAAAGGAACATTTAAAAAGGGTTGCATTACTAACATAAAAAAAATATTTTAGGTTTACTATGATGTCACCCGTTTGAAAAAAAAATTGTATTAGACATGAGTAATATTTTTAAGGTTTAATGCAACTTCTTTAAAGTTTAATGTAGCTATTATCATGGTTGTATTAGCTTCACTTTGTTGTAGTGAGTAATACCAAAGGCTTAATAAATTTCATTTAGCTCCTATTTTTGTGTAGGCTCTAGGGAAGGAGTAAAGGCAAAGCAATCTGACATACGTAGCATGATCATCATATGGTGATTAAGGTTGTTTTTCATGACTAGAAATCATTACTTAAAGGTCCGAAACAACAACATTACCCAATTGTTTCAAGCCTCGTAGTAATGTCACTAACGATAGAGAAACATGATAAAATTAATATTTCATAAGGTTTACGCATCCTCATAACACTTCGTATATAGTTATATGTCTTAATCTCACTTACTACAAGGTAAACCTAACATATTAGATTTTTAATATACTTTATGTTCCTCTATCTTTGTCTATTTATATCGATCTAGCTAATATTACAATCTACATATTCCTAACATACGTGTTTTCATATATTCATACATTCATTCTAAATGCATAATGGCATGCTCGCATATGATGAATGTAGCGTTCTCCAACCCCGTCAAGATTATAAGAAAGTCGTGCTTATTGTTACGAAGCTTGAGAATTAACTCCAATGGGGTCATGTATCCGATTGGAAAGGGTGAGAGGTGTAGTTCGTCGGTTGTTCATACCTTTAAGGTGGATTTATTGTCTTTATATCTCAAAAAAAATATTTTGTTTAAGATAATAATCCAAAACCTAGCGATGATCCTTGAGTCCAACAAGTTGATTTGCATGTCACATGATTTATATATTTTTCCATATGTACATGCATTTGTCCTATGTAAAGTTTGTGATCTTGTTATAGGTGAAGACAATGTGGATGGGAGAAGGCGAACGACGATTCCCACCACAACATCAAGAGTCACAGCCAGGAAAAGAATATATCATGAAGCCTCTCCCCCGATTCAACAACCCTAATTACAAGCCGTCAGGCAAACTCTATGTAAGCGCCATTAATTATTTTATGTAGAAGTATTAGATTTTGACTTATACTATTATCATGATTTATTAAACTAATATGTAGTGTTTGAAAAAGATGTGATAGGTACAAAGGTTATATCCATACCAGAGAGAAAACGTAATGCTCTTAAAAAGACCCCGACTTAGAAAAAACCTCTTAAAACATACAAAAACCAAGTATAATAGCATGAGATGAAATAATATAAAGGTATAAAACTCTTTACGACCAACGTGGCTAAAACTAAAGGTAAAAACTAATAACTAACGATAAACCCTGGAAAAAGCTAACACCGACTAGTAAGAGTAAATGCAAGCCTCATTGGAGTACAAACCACGATACGAAGGAACTAAGCTAAAGGCAAACTTAAGACTAAAGGCAAAACTAGAAATATCTAACACCAATAACTAATATTAAAGGCAAACTTAAGTAAAGCACAAGCTAAGATACCAAGCTCCAACAAAGATAATCTATGTAAGTCTCCAAGGTGTTACAATAAAGTGTTTAAGAAATCTAATCTTTTGTGAGATTGTAGCCTACAACATAACGAGATGTGGTAAAATATGGTCACTAGATCTGATCGCATAAATCAAAACACAACCCTAACTTTCGTTCTAAATCTAGATCCCTATCTGGCTTGTCTTCACAACTTGATCACCAAGACACTCGAATCTTTCTCTGGTGGTTGTTATGTATTCATTAACTTAATCAACACGATGTTAGAAACATGTAACGAATCAACACGACAATGGTGATGTCTAACGGAGTGAGCACACACGGGTGCACCACATACGCCGGTGGAAGCCAGTTTTGGTTTAGCGGCACCAGCATTGAGGAAAAGGGGTGACAATGGTGGCTTGGGGATTAGGGTTTGCAACTTTTGTCAAACCATGTATTTTTTGTGGTGCATTTTCTTAAAACCACTTCAATAACTTTCTCTTCAAGTTTAGGGCTAACTTAATTACACTTTAATCCTCTTTAATTATCTAATAATCACAAATGGCGAACAACTTTGATTATGTTAATTATATAAGGTATTTAACTATCTAACAATTTACTATACCTATCTCATATATATATATATATATATATATATAATATATATATATATATCATTAATTGTTTATTTTGTAATTCTTAATTACAAAACTAGTTATTAAGTTCCCCTTTGTAATTTCAAATTATAAATATAATTCGCCATGTATAATTATCTCATAAATAATCATTAAAAAATGTACCCTTTTCGTGATAGACCTGTTTAACTTTAAATAGTCTATTTATTTATTAGTTGTGGTGTGTTTTCTAATCTTATCTTGGTAACAATATTGTTAACAGTCAATACAAATCCAACAAAGAATCCTAACTATCACGTACCAAAACTAGGTGTCATTAAGAACCATCTTCTCATCTCATTTATAATATTGATTCACTGGTTTAGTCTTGTTATTGACTTATAGGGGTGGCTCAAATCTTGAATAGGGGAATACGAGAAGGGAAAGGAATCTTGATTCAACCACTTAATATTTTTAAGTTGCTAACATTATTAAATAACTTCCAAACTTTAAGTAATTTATTAAATCGATTAAAAAAATTATACATGTATTTAACATTTTCAACTATATATTTCAACTATATGTTTCAACTATATAATACTAGCATTATCATAAAGATTAGTGTCGTTTAAATTATTTTATATCTTTTCTTATTATTACTAGAATTATTATTACTATTATATTCAGAAATTTAAAATAGTTGTGTGTTCGATTTTGGATTTTTTTGTTGAGTATACGTGAATGTTTATTAACCTTGTTTAAAATATCTTGGATTAACTAAATAGTTGTGCGTTAGGTTTTTTTTGGCAATTTATCATGTATTATATAGGTGGTGTTCATTGGTATAGTTTAGGAACAAGAGTACATAAGTATGTAAGTCATTGTGTAAAATTAATTAAACCTTATTTTGATTATTGTTTGGTGTGAATTGATTTCGTAATTAGCAAGTGATAGTGATTGATTTCGGCATATATTTAAAACAATAATATCTTGACGTCTCCAAAAATAGTAACAAAGCGGTTGGCTAAATGCATGCTAATTACCTATTGTATCCTATCAATTTGAATCATTTTTTCTTAAATATGTATACGTTCATATACGACTTATAATAATGTGTATAAACTACACACAAAAGAAAATTTTATACATTTTCAAGAAATTAATATAGTTCCAGTAACAAAGAAGAGTTTCAAACGTACACTTCTCACAACATATACAAATGTGGCTCTAAAAGTTATGTTTTGAGGCCTTCGTGAAAAAGGTCATTAAAGCTTTGGTTATCATGGCTTAGGGTAAGGTAGCATTGGTGACAGGAGGCGATTCAGGTATTGGGAGGTCTGTTTGTCACCACTTTGCAATGGAGGGTGCAACTGTAGCTTTTACTTATGTGAAGGGTGTTGAGGACATAGACGCACACGAGACGTTAAAGATCATAAATGAATCAAAAGGTGAAGGCTCGGGTGATCCGATTGCAATACCTACCGATCTCAGGTACAACAAGAATTGTAAAGTTGTCGTAGACGAGGTCATTGCAAAATACGGGTGTCTTGATATCTTGGTGAACAATCCAGCCATCCAATACTATGTGTACTCGTATACATTAGAAGAGATCACTGAGGAGAGGCTTGAAAATGTATTTAGAACCAACATTTTCTCTTACTTCTTCATGACAAGGTGTGTAAAATTTCTAAATTACACGAAGTTATATTATATATTATTACAATTATGTGTCAACTTGCTTTTTAGCAAGAAAATCAACTGTAACTCCACACATTCACATTTGATGTGTATTTGTCTATTCCCCTAACCTACTATTTTGATTTGTTGTGGTTGTTGCAGGCATGCCTTGGAGCACATGAAAGAAGGAAGCTCTATCATAAACACCACATCAGTGTTAGCATATAATCCTAGTCCGCCAAGCTGGCTCGACTATATTTCAACAAAGGGAGCCATTGTGTCCTTTACTAGGGGTCTAGGGTTGCATCTTATTGACAAGAAGATTCGTGTCAATGGAGTGGCCCCTGGTCCGATATGGACACCACTGCAAGCTGCAGCACTCAATGACAAGGATGTAGCAACACTTGGATCGTCAGCGCCCATGGACAGGGCAGGTCAACCTTATGAGGTGGTTCCATCATATGTATTCCTTGCATCTAAGGACTCCTCCTACTTTACTGGTCAAGTTCTTCATCCTAATGGTAATTAATTCTATACACACAAAACAATGCACTTTAACACACACCTTAGTGAAGAGTGTCACTAATTCTTCTATGGTAAATGCCACTTCCCTCGATAATTTCGTTGGTAATATGATTGCTGATACATTACCAGCGTCATGTTTTTTCCGACAAATATGCCTCCTTAACCCAAAGAATTTCAACATGCATCAGTAGTGTATAATAAAACTTTTCATCTACACACACTTACAATTTTACAGAGCTAATAGATTTATCATGTTATAGTTCACAAATTTTATTTTTTAACAATTTCGTAGGTTTCAACATTTTCTCAATAATTGTAGTCGTAAACACAGATATCAATAGCTTTTATATACATTACTTACAATAAACTACACGTGTGATTATGTGAAAATCTTTTATGATATTATTAGTGTTAACAATGTGACTACAGTTATGACATCTTAGGAGTCATTAAAAAATGTGTGCAATCGATATTTTACGTATTTGCTGCAGAAAGTGATGTTGCATTTTCTTTTTTCAGGTGGTACAATGGTAAATGGTTAGTCCTCGATCGTCAAGACCTTGAATTTCATATAAACATGGGGTGAAGCATATGTGAAGTTTGTGTTTGTTTAAATAATTAACATCAGGATATAGATATCTTACTATATTGCATGTCAAACATGAAGTTCTTGAGAGCTTTATGGAACGATTGTAATGTGTAAATTGTGTATACTATCAATAAAGTAATTAAGTTGATTAAATAACTTAGTTTGGTGATAGTTCGAAGTTCGACCATTGTCACGTAGTTAGGAAAGCTAAAAGCAAAGACCCCAAAACATGCGAATGAGTAGCATTCAGTATTTCAAACTTCCAACTTTAAAAGAGTTATTGAGGCATAAGACGATGAAGTAGCAGAAATGTGAGTGGAGTCCCCTCTACTACTACGAATGAGGACTTAATTCAGCTCTTCAACATAATGTTAAATATTTTAAAGTAATTCAAATTTGATTTGTTAGCAAAGTAATTCATAATATACATCAAAACAAGAAAGATAGGGCTGTAAATAAACCGAACGAATATGAACGAAACCTTGTTTGTGTTTGTTCGTTAAGAAAATAACTTATTCATTAACTCTTCACGAATGAGATTTCTTTTTCATGTTCGTTTAGTAAGGAAATGAATATGTTTATTAACTATTCATGAACATAAATGGACACAAACGAAGGCCGGCGAACGCAAATGAAAGCAAGCGAAATCACACAAATATTCTTGAACATAACAAATACAAACCATTATATATTGATTTTATCATTAAAATCGTAAAGATTATGTAATATACCCGAAAAATATATAAGTACTTAACATAATTATATCGTATATAACTTTTAAATGAACTAACATAAAAGACTTACCAAACACATTATCGAACGTTTGTGAACATAAATGAACGACACAGACTCTATTCATATTTGTTTATCTAACAAAACAAATGGAATTTTTTTGTTCATGTTCGTTCATTTATTAAACGAAAAACATAAATAAGCTTCCCGTCGAACAGTTCCCGAACTATTCACTGAATGTTCGGTTCATTTACAACCCTAAAGACAGGAGGTGCAAGTGCATGCTTGTTTGAGTTTATTATGATTTTAAAGATTTATAAACCTTATTAGTTCTAACGAAATGCTTGTTTTCATGAGTTAAAATGTGAAGGCACGCCTTGGAGCACATGAAAAAAAGAAGCACCATCATAAACACCAAATCATCAATGGCATATGTAACTGCCTCACTCTTAAATTTCTTATATATAATATGTCAATTCAATTCTAATGCATGGTATGTTTGTGTTAAATTTAGTCTAGGGTCTGTTTGGTTCTTTGTAGAGAGTTTGAGGGCTGGTGGATAAATTCGAGGACTGATGTTGTTAAAATTGAAAGAATTCAAGGACTGTTGTTGTTCAAGCTGAATTGTGGCTGGCTTTATAAAGCTGGTTGAGTTCTTCAGAAGAGACGGGTCATCTTCTCCAAGTTTCTCTGTTAGGGTTGTGGAGTCATCCTGTCAATTCACCTTAGTCTTTTATTCATCTGTATTCATTAATTCATAGTTTGTAATTCTTGTTGACTAGCAACTCATCGTTGCTAGTCTGTTTAGCGAATAGGTTTTGTTGTTAAGAGTTGGTGTTGTTGTATTTGAAGAGTTGTCGTTTATACATTTTGTTCATACTCTTGATCTTATTCACATTATAAAAAGTTTACATGGTATCAGAGCGCAAGGCTCGATATTAGTGTGAAAGTGTCTAGATCTAGGGTTTTGCTTGTGTATATATGGTGATCGGTTCTTGAGATGACCTTCTGGGATCTGTGGTGACCTGCAAGATCGAAGATTCAACTTGAGATGCTAAATCTGGTACTTCTTGTCTGTTAGACGATTAAAAAAGGGAGCTAAATCGCCTAAATCGTTGTAAGTCCTTCTAAACCATAATCTCTGCTGCTGGAGTACTCTGTAAGAAACTCTCTACATCCTTATCTCTTTTTTGTTTCTTGTGGGTTACTGTTCATGGTTGTTGTTGTGTAACTGGGCTAGGGTTTCCGTACGGGTAGGCGTATTACTCTATATGGTGGTCTATTATTTGTTTCCGCTATGTTTTGTGTTTTATGATTAATATCTATCATCTGTGTCTTGTTGGTTGTCTGCTCCCTCTTTTCACACCTGGCCAGTCATTATATTGACCGGGTATCTGGTTCTTGAAAAGGTCTCCAGCATCCTAGTTTGATTGTGTGATTTGGTTGATCTAAGATGGTTGGTAAAGATGTTGTTGATACTAGTAACTTGATGAGTAATCTTGATTTCGGTAATCCTCTATATTTGCATGCCTTAGATACAAATTGTAAGGCCCCGTTCCCGGGACGCTTACAGTTAGATCCTCATCGCACATAAAACATATAATTACATTTGACTTATGAAAATATTGCAGCGGAAACATAAAAAAATAACTTTTCATATCATTACAAATGCTTTTGCAAGTTAATACAAGCGTTCATTTCAAAAGTCATTCATTCGCATTACAATGCAAAAACATTAACAAAACAATGCCATCCAAAAGAGCTGAGTAGCCGCCTCGTGCCATCCTCAGCAACGTTTACCTGCCAACTGAAAATGTATAAAAGTTAGTGTCGCTGAGTGAGTTCTAGTTTTATAATAAAACATACATTTCAATCGTTAAAACCGTTCTTTACTTTCTTTCAGAATCAAACTATACTTTTTATTCGTTCGTGATCATACATCATACGTACATACAGATAATATCATTATTATCTTTCATTACATTCGTTAACCTCATTCATTTTATACGTTTGTCCTTTCAAGTCTGTTGCGACAACAGGGTCGCTCACCTCATTAACAATCATAACTATTTGCATGCTATCCGAGTCTGTTGCAACCATAGGTTTGCTCACCCCAATTACCAATTTCAACGATAGCACGCTATCTGAGTATGTTGCAACCATAGGGTCGTTCACCTCATGGCAACTTCAAGATAGCTCGCTATCCGAGTTTGTTGCACCCATAGGGTTGCTCACCCCAATTGCTACTTTCAATGATAACACGCTATCCGAGTTTATTGCAACCATAGGGTTACTCACCTCATGGCAACTTCACGATAGCACGTTGTCCGAGTCTGTTGCAACAACTGGATTGCTCACCTCAAATATGTACTTGCAAGCCTTTCCTTCGTTCATTCGTCATTCAATAATGCATGCATTCTTACTTCGTGTTCCTCTTTCATTATCTTTCACATTACTTTACATAATACTTTATTCATTTGTTCATTAACATGACACGTAAAGTCATAAAAAGATAATATATATACATATATATATATATATATGTATATCATCATAAGGAACACATCATACAATCATACCTAAACATCAAACATCATCAATCACAACAGTTATGACTTCAAAAAGTCAACTTACATAGCCCCCGGGAACCTCCCAAGTCAAAGTCTACATTACACTTTTTCCCTACAAATTAGAAAATATTCTAAGTCCTTAGGCGCACGGGCACTATGCAAGCGCATGGGGAACACTTAGGCGCATGGGCATCTTTCAGGCGCATGGGCACTATGCAGGCGCATGGGAATCCTGGACGTCTGGACACTTAGTCAATTCCAGCCCAATTCTAGGTGAATGGGTACTATTCAGGCGTATGAATTTAGGCGTATGGACTAATCAGTCGCATGGACACTTAGGCGCATGGGCCACTTGGGCGCATGGGCACTATTGGGGCGCATGGCCCATCACTTAGTCGTCCGACTAATATTTCTAGGCGCATGGGCTATACTTAAACATTTCTAAGGAATTTCAGGCACATGAGCCTTATCTAGGCGCATGAACCTCCTGTGTAACATGTTTCTAGGATGTTTTTGAACCCAATCATCAAACCCATCTGTTCTAAGCTTACCAAGGCTATTCTAAACAAGAACAACATATAAGCATCTATAAATCATCATCCAACATGCATAATACATACGGGCATACATACACAAACATTGTAAAAATTATTTTAATACATTTTCAGCCCCAAAGATGTTTAAAACAAGTAGAAACCAGAGTCTAGAAACTCACCTGGTGCAACTTGGGTGTATCTTTCTTCTAACCCTTTTGCAAATGAGTTCAAACACCTAAACCCCCCCCCCCCCACCAAACACACACACCGAAGACACACAAACATATAAGCATAACCTGAGACCAAAACCCAACACAAACACTTAAAAACCACGAATTCATACCTTAAATTCGACCTTCTTCTTCTTCTTCCGAGAGTTTCTCTCTCTCTCTCTCTCTCTCAATCCGAATGAAAAGTGATGTGAAGGGAGGGTGGGCGGCCATGCCCACCTTTACACCAACTTTTGAAAGATTTTGTCCTTTTGACACTTTTAACCCCTCATCTTGGGTTTAATTGTTTTTCCTTCTTTTATTCCTCTTTTCTTATCTTTCTTTGAAAAAGCCGGGTGTTACAAGTCCACCCCCCTTATTTAGGTTTCGTCCCCGAAACCTGTTATTTCTCGAACATATAAGGATAATGCTACCTCATCTCCTCCTCGTCTCCCATGTAGATTCGGATCCCTTCCTGTGCTTCCACTGTACACGCACCAGAGGAACCACTTTATTTCTCAGCATCTTCTCTTTACGATCGATGATCGCCACTGGTTGTTCCACGTAATTGAGTCGTTCATCCACCTCGATATCTTCTAGTGGTACAACCATATCCTCCTCGGCTAAGCACTTTCTTAAGTGAGATACATGGAATGTCGGATGAATTCCACCTAGCTCACTGGCAACTTCAATCTATAGGCCACCTCTCCTACTCGAGCAATGATTCGGAAAGGCCCTATGTATCTCGGGCTCAACTTGCCCCGCTTCCTAAACCGAATGATACCCTTCCACGGTGAGACCTTCAACATAACCCGGTCACCCACCTGGAACTCAATCGGTCTGTGTCGTTTATCAGCATACGACTTCTGTCAATCTTTGGCTGCCTTCATGAAGGCTTTAATCTTCTCAAGCTTCTCGGTCGTAGCCTCAATGACCTCAACGCTCCCCAATTCCTTCTGACCAATATCACCCCAACAAACAGGTGTTCTGCATCTCCTACCGTATAGCATCTCGTATGATGGCATACCTATGCTGGCATGATAGTTGTTGTTGTACGAGAATTCAGCTAACGGTAAGTGGTCATCCTAACTTCCCCCAAAATCAATCACACATGCCCGAAGCATGTCCTCCAATGTCTGAATGGTCCTTTCTAACTGACCATCAGTTTGGGGATGATAAGTCGTGCTAATATGTAACCTCGTCCCCATGGCATTGTGGAATTTCTTCCAGAATTTAGAGGTAAACTGGTTGTCACGATCAGACACAATGGACACCATCACACCATGACGAGTTACAATCTCCTTGATGAATAGGTTAACCAACCTCTCGGATGAATATGTCTCGTGGATCGGTAGGAAGTGGGCACTCTTCGTCAAACGGTCAACAATCACCCATATGGCATCGTACCCCTTTGGAGTACGTGGCAGCTTTGTAATGAAATCCATAGTGATGTGCTCCCACTTCCATTCCGGTATATCCAAAGGTTGGATATTCCCATACGGCTTCTAATGCTCGGCCATCACCTGTAAGCAAGTAAGGCACTTACTCACATACCCCACCACATCACGCTTCATACCCGGCCACTAATAATCTTTCTTCATATCTTGATACATTTTTGTGGCACCAGGATGAATGGAGTATCGAGTCTTGTGAGCTTCATCCATAATCTTCATGCGTAGATCCCCAAAACGAGGAATCCATACCCATCCAAATCGAGTTTTAACACCAAATGTGTTTTCACCCAATTCCCCAATCAGACCTCTCATCCTTTCAAAGTTAAGATGATCTTCTTTTAGTGCCTCATCTTGAAACTCTTTGACTTGCTTCATCACATTGGAGGTCATGATCAGTTAATATGCTTTCACCCGAATTGGCTCGAGCCTCTCCTTTCGGCTAAGAGCATCAGCCACCACGTTGGCTTTGCCCGGATGGTAATGGATTTCACAATCATAGTCTTTTATAAGCTCCAACCATTGTCTCTGTCTCATGTTCAGGTCCTTCTGCTCAAAGAAGTACTTCAAGCTTTTGTGGTCTGTGAATATGGTGCACTTCGTCCCGTAGAGATAGTGCCTCCAAACCTTCAACGCAAAGACCACGGCTGCTAGCTCCAAGTCATGAGTAGGGTAATTGACCTCATGAACTTTCAACTGTTGGGATGCATAGGCTATAACCTTCCCTCTCTGCATTAACACACACCCCAACCCCGAATAGGAAGCATCAGAATAAACCACCAGATCTTTACTTCCATCGGGTAATAACAGAACAGGAGCTTGAGTCAACCTCGCCTTCAGTTCCTCGAACGCCTTATCTTGAGCTTGACCCCATATAAACTTTACATCTTTCTGGGTCAACTTGGTTAGTGGAGAAGCAATCTTGGAGAAGTCTTGGATAAACCTTCTATAGTAGCCCGCGAAACCTAAGAAGCTACAAATCTCGGATGGCGTCTTCGGTGAGTTCCATTGCATAACCGCCTCCACCTTTGTCGGGTCCACCATAATCCCGTTAGGATTCACCACATGACCCAAGAATTGGACCTCGCACAACCAGAACGTGCACTTGGAGAATTTAGCATACAACTTCTCCCTCCTTAACGTCTCCAACACCTCCCGAATGTGACCGGCATGTTCATTCTCGCTCTTCGAATAAATCAAGATATCATCAATAAACACAATCACTGATTTATCCAACATCGGCCGACACACACGGTTCATCAGATCCATAAAAGCAGCTGACGCATTGGTCAAACCAAAAGACATGACAAGAAACTCGTAGTGACCATATCACGTGCGAAAAGCTGTCTTAGGAATATCCTGCTCCTTTACTTTCAACTAATGGTAGCCAGATCAAAGGTCTATCCTTGAAAACCAACTGGCACCCTGAAGCTGATCGAACAAATCATCTATTCTCGGTAAGGGGTATCGGTTCTTTACTGTCAACTTATTCAGCTCACGGTAGTCAATGCACATCCTCATACTACTGTCTTTCTTCTTTACAAACAGGACCGAAGCACCCCAAGGAGAGATACTCGGTCTAATAAACCCCTTATCAAGCAGCTCTTGCAACTGCTCTATCAACTCTTTCATTTCCGTCGGAGCTAACCGATACGGTGCCTTTGCAACGGGTTGGGCACCCAGTATCAAGTCAATCTGGAACTCAATCTCACGGTCCGGTGGCACACCTGGTACATCCTCTGGAAACACATCCGGAAAATCACACACAACCGGTATATCAGACAGTTGTGGTGTTGGCGCATCCACATCCTTTACGTATGCCAAGCAGGCATTACATCCATGCCTCATGCACTTTCCTGCCACCGCCATCGAAATCACTTTCGGGATCATCGTGACTCGATCACCATAAACCATCACCTTATTCCCGTCAGGCGCTGTCAATCAGATCATCTTCTTGCGTCACACAATATTCTCTTCGTAGTCCGCCAACCAATCCATTCCTAGGACTACATCAAAACCGCCTAAGGTCATCACGAATGGTCTAACAGGGAACTTATAACCATCTAGTTCTATATCATAATCTTCTATCACCTCAGAAATCTTTGTAGACTTACCTATGGCAGTTTCTACCTCGAAGGGCTCATCAATACATCTACTCTTAAAGGGAAACTTAGCACAAAAGGCAACAGAAATGAAGCTCCTACTAGCACCAGAATCAAACAACATAGATGCAAGAGTTTGATTCACTAGAAACATACCTGACACCACGTCGGGGTCTGTCCTAGCCTCCACCTGAGTCATCGTGAAAGCTCGGGTGTAACATCTTGTATTTTTTGGTTAAGTAATAGTTAACCTCGGTTATTCTTGTAAGGACTATTTATGCCACTTTATGAAATTTGTGTGTTACTTATGCTTATTTGTTTGTTGGTCATTAACTATTTAATATAAAACTTAATAACATAACTATTAAATTGAAAATAATAATTATAATAATAACTCTAATAACAATGTCTATAATAATAATAAATAGTAATAATAATAAAAGTTATAATAATAACAATAATGATAATAATAATAATAATAATAATAATAAATAATAATAATAATAAGTTATAAAAGTTAACAAGTGGAACTATCTGAAACTTAAAGTTTAATTAAGTCAAGGGGGCCTTATTGTCATTTTTATAAACATTAAATAAAAGGTTTTTACATAAAATAATAAAGATGGAAATCTTCAGGGACCATACGTGTAAATTCTTTAAAACCAACCCAACCCCTTTTAATCTCCCGTATTTCCGGCCACCTTTCCGGCGAAGATCCGGCGATCTCCGGCGACGTCCAAAAACACTATATTTTGACCGGTTATGAATCCTAACTCGTTCCAAACCCTTCGTGTACATGATTTGACATTGAATGAGCGAATCAATGGTGTTTAAAACTTCGGTTACAAGTCTAATCGATCAAGTAATCGGCGACATAAACCCTATGACCATTCGAACATTTACTACTAATAATAACCTAATTAAAAGAATCTGAACAAGCATCTAACTATCTTTAATCGAATACAATGCTCAATTGCACCTGAATCAAACACAATCATCAAATCCCGTCGACCTCTTGCATCGCGACCTGCAACTATTCGAGCGCTATCATCAGGGTTTCAAAACTCGAGATAAACAGAGGGCTTTTCATCTCAGTGATTATTTGAAGCTACTTGTGCAACGAATTATATTATCATAAACGTTTGATCATCGATTGGGCACAAGAAGTTTGCGACCGGTTCTTCGTGTTGAATACCTTTGATTCATCATCAACCGGGTAATTAATCACATGAACACACTCGTTTAATCATGGGTAACAAAAGCCCCATGATTGTAAGTGTTAACAGAATCATCTGAGGTTGAATTGGATCGAAGATTGATTCTAGGGTTTATGTAATTTGGGGGTTTCTTCAGATTATGTTTTTAAGTTCTAAAACCAAAGTAAACCGCGGCCAAGGCCTTGGTTTTCTAGTTACCCACTCGTTTGTCAATCTAGAGGTCCCGGGTTCGAACCCGGGTACCCTCAACATATTTTTTTAGGCTTTTTCAGCCTTTAAAAAATATAGAAAATTTTCTGAAAATTATAAAAAGTAGTTTTGTAAACTTTGTTTATTTTTAAAGTTATCCTATCATTTTCTACGAATTTATCACCATAAATACCTTAACAATTCTCTTATAAAATAATATTAACAAATATTATGCTTAGTTTAAACATATAAAAATAGACTTTATATATATATTTTTTAAAATCATTTAATTCGGACACTAAACATTTTGTATTGATGGATTAATCATGATTATTATAGAATTTATATATTTTATAAGTTAACTTCACAAAATTGTTATAAAGGATTTAATTCCTTTAAAATTTCATATATGATATCTTCTTGGACTAAAATATATATAAGATCTCACTAGCTAACGTTATCTAAATGTTAAAACCCCCAAATTCCCATCGAAACCCTAGATCATGATAAATCATTAATCTTATTAACCTAAATCTTATAAATATATTCATACTTAGGTACCTTGTGAAGAACTTTGTTGGAATGATTGCTTATTATTTTTTATTTATTCACCAACTATATACTTATTAATCATGTGAGTATTTCTATACCCCTTTTTATATTTTCACACTTTTGGGGTGAAACATGTTACATTATAAACTTTTCACTTGTAAACACGTTTGATCCTTGTAAACTTATGGCATTTCACATGTATGTTGTGGTTAGTTGAACTTTATAGCTATCATGTAATGTCGAATATTTGTACAATCATTAACTATTGCTAGCATGTGACGTCATAGATCTATGGGCCTGACAAGTCTGCTTGGTTAATCCAAGTACACTTAGCTAATCGTATATACTTGTAAACGTTTGAGACTTGTAAAACTTTGTCAAGGTTTGATTGTGCATTCTGTCTTACATCCCTAGTTTACTTTGTTCTCTAACTTATAACATGAATTGCCATCTTTTATATATTTATGTATTGCAAACTACGGAAATCTCACCAACATTATTGTTGACATTTTTATTTTTAACATGTTTCATAAAATACTCAAGTTTGATTTCTACTCTTTGAAGCTTGCACATCTAGGAATGGACCTAGTTAAATAAATGAAATAAAAATGACTTGTTATATTTTTTGTTATGCTTTTAATTTCTTTGAGACTTATGATTGTAATGGTACAATTGGAACTTATGATTAATATATATTTTAGGTTATTAATAGCGTTATGTGGTTGTGAACGATCTTAACCCTCACACCTCGACATTTCCACTGTTAAGGTTGGGGTGTGACATCGGGTGCTTGCCTTCTGCCCTTCTCCTCATCATCAGAGAGAACCGTTTCCGGCTCTGGTTGCTCATGTCCTCCTGAGGACCAGTTTCTCTCCTTTCTTTCCCCTTCCCTTACTGCCTTGATCACTTTGGTCACCACAGACAGTAGAATTGTCTACATGACCTGATGAACTTTCTCCACCACAGCCTCCTTTACTCAGGCCCTCAGATTGGCGTGTCACACCCCAACCTTGACGGCGGAAACGTCGAGGTGTGAGGGTTAAGATCGTTCACAGCCACATAACGTTATTAATAACCCAAATATATATTAAACATAGGTTCCAATTGTACCATTACAATCATAAGTCTCAAAGAAATTAAAAGCATAACATAAGATGTAACAAGTCATTTTATTTCCTTTATTTAACTAGGTCCATTCCTAGATGTGTAAGCTTCAAAAAGTAGAAATCAAGCTTGAGTATTTCCTGAAACATGTTAAAAATGTCAATAATAATATTGGTGAGATTTTCATAGTTTTTGATACATAAGTATATAAAAGATGGCAATTCATGTTGTAAGTTAGAGAACAAAGTAAACTAGGGATGTAAGACAGAAATGCACAATCAAACCTCGACAAAGTTTTACAAGTCTCAAACGTTTAAAAGTATATACGATTAGCTAAGTGTACTTGGATCAACCAAGCAGGCTTGTCTGGCCCATAGATCTATGACTTCACTAGGCTAGCAATACTTAATGGTTGTACATATATTCGACATTACATGGTAGCTACAAAGTTCAACTAACTAGAACATACAGGTGAAATGCCATAAGTTTACAAGAATCAAATGTGTTTACAAGTGCAAAGTTTATAATGTAACATGTTTCACCCCAAAAGTGTAAAAATATAAAAGGGGTATAGAAATACTCACATGATCAATAAGTATATAATTGATGAATAATAAAAAAATAATAGGCAACGTTTCGACGTAGTCCTTCACAATACACCTAAAATAAATATATATATTTACAAGGTTAAAGTTTAATTGTAAGATTAACATTATAACGCGAACTAGGGTTTCGATAGGAATTCGGGGCTTGTCAAATAATTGTGTTTAACAAAAATGGAATCAATTATATTTAACAAACTCAAAGAAATTTGCTACATGTTATATATATGAGAATATAACATTTATAACAATTTGAATACATGTATAAAGATTAAATAAAATTTTGTAACCATAATTTAGAACGACAATTTGAAGATAACGGATGAAATAATAATATTTAAGCGAACAAAATAGTATCTAAAGTCTACCTTTTTATAAAGTTAAACTATTTATATATCTCTTTTTTTATATTTAATAAAATATAAAAGTGTTTCTTTTTAAGTAATAATTTACAGAAAAATGATTTTTATAAAATGATTTTTATAAAATGACCTTTTATAATTTTTAGAAATTTTTAGTATTTAAACTAAAGGCCAAAAAGGCCTAAAAACATATGTGAGGCTCCCCGGTTCGAACCCGGGACCTCTTGTGTATGTGACTTGCATCTTACCAGTGTACCAATGGCCTCAACCGCGTTAGGAAATGATTTTAAAAATTTATAAACACAATCCCCATGTATTTCCCTCAAATCAAGAACCCTAGATTTGATTTATCCCAAATTAAACTATAAAAAGATGTTGTTAATCGAGTTAACCATGGGGCTTTTGTTCTCCATGTTTAAACGAATGTGTAGATGTATAAATTACCTGTTAATTTGTTTGATTGTTGATGCCACGACTCGAAGATTAGCCGCGACCGACGTGGGGTTCAATGGATGATCAAATGAAGACAACAATTAAATTAACTTCGTGGGGAGATTCTTAGATGGTAAATGATGATTTCCCCTCAATCAATTCGAACTAAGAGAGCTTAGAAAGTTAGTTTCGACAAGGTTGCAGGTCGCGGGTAAAGGGGTAGTCGAAATCGATGATAACGTTTGTTTAAGGTGAAATTGAAACTGGTAATCGTTTACAGATAGTTATCTATTGTTTATGTGTGATTAATTGAATTATTATTGTAGTTTAATGCTCAAACGGCTAAGAACTTCAAAGGGGTTTCGGTTATGTGATTGTTTAAGTGGTAACCGGTGTTTAATCATAATTATTAAGCTCATTCGAGTTCGTTATAGGTTCACGAGGCGTTAAGGAGCATTTCGGTTCGAAAAATGAAGCTTTTTTAATGCGTTTGGGGTTGGCCGGAGTATGGCCGGAGCTCCGCCGGAAAATCGGGTGGAGGGAAGGTTTGGGTTGGAATTTTACACTATTAGCCCCTGTGGTTTTCTTTTTGTTATTTCATGTTAAAAGGTTTCTTTTGAAGTTTCAAAATTAGTATTATAACCCCGTAGACTTTTAATCAAAGTTTTATACATGTTTAATTTTTAATAACTCTTACAAATTATTAATAACAATATTATTATTATTGTTATTATTATAAGTTATCATTATTATTAATGATATTAATATTAATATTATTATTATTATTGTTATTATTATTATTAATTATTATTATTATATAATAATTATCATTATAACCTTACAAATTAAAGGATTAAAAGATCAATTAAAGTAATATGCCTAAGCAACCCATAAGTTTCAAGAATGACACAATTAGTCCATACGAGAATTTAACAATGCTAACTTTAAATTAACCAAAATTACAAGATGTTACATGGCGCTCTCGTCACCACCCTTCGGATGAGGGGTCTCTGGTTCTTCATGAACCACCTTCTCAACTCTGGGTCTCCCTCTCTTCGATCGCGGAGCAGCACCGTGACCACCACCACGAGAGACTTTCGAAGATCTACCATCGGCCATCACACGCACACTGAAAGATTCAAACACCAACACGGTCATTCAAGGGAACAACTCAGTTTATGTCAAGTATAGTAAGTTCCTAATTATAGTGGCCAGTTGTGATTAGCCACTTACTTTACTCTTCATACCCCAAGCATTACCTGTCCTGACTACATCAGTATTTAAATCTACATACAACACATAACCACATACCATGCGCACATAAACCGGTTAACATTACGAAAATACCTGATGGCACGCAGCTACTCAGATTGGCATCCCATTCCCATTCCGTCCCATTTTCAGTTTAAGTTAAGGTTTATTTTGAAAATTTACCCATTTCACTTAAACTTTGGCTCTGATACCAACTTGTAAGGCCCCGTTCCGGGACGCTTACAGTTGGATCCTCATCGCACATAAAACATATAATTACATTTGCCATATGAAAATATTGCAGCGGAAACATAAAAAAATAACTTTTCATATCATTACAAATGCTTTTGCAAGTTAATACAAGCGTTCATTTCAAAACATTATTCGTTCGCATTACAATGCAAAAACATTAACAAAAGAATGCCATCCAAAAGAGCTGAGTAGTTGCCTCGTGCCATCCTCAGCAACGTTTACCTGCCAACTGAAAATGTATAAAAGTCAGTGTCGCTGAGTGAGTTCTAGTTTTATAATAAAACATACATTTCAATCGTTAAAACCATTCTTTACTTTCTTTCAGAATCAAACTATACTTTTCATTCGTTCATGATCATACATCATACGTACATACAGATAATATCATTATTATCTTCCCTTACATTTGTTAACCTCGTTCATTTTATATGTTCATCCTTTCGAGTTTGTTGCAACAACAGGGTCGCTCACCTCATTAACAAACACAACTATTTGCACGCTATCCGAGTCTGTTGCAACCTAGGGTTGCTCACCCCAATTGCCAATTTCAACGATAGCATGCTATCCGAGTCTGTTGCAACCATAGGGTCGTTCACCTCATGGCAACTTCAAGATAGCTCGCTATCCGAGTCTGTTGCACCCATAGGGTTGCTCACCCCAATTGCTACTTTCAATGATAACACGCTATCCAAGTTTATTGCAACCATAGGGTTGCTCACCTCATGGCAACTTCACGATAGCACGCTGTCCGAGTCTGTTGCAACAACTGGATTGCTCACCTCAAATATGTACTTGCAAGCCTTTCCTTCGTTCATTCATCATTCAATAATGCATGCATTCTTACTTCGTGTTCCTCTCTTTCACTTTACGTTACATAATACTTTATTCATTTGTTCATTAACATGACACGTAAAGCCATAAAAAGATAATATATATATATATATATATATATGTATGTATATCATCATAAGGAACATATCATATAATCATACCTAAACATCAAACATCATCAATCACAACAGTTATGACTTCAAAAGGTCAACTTACATAGCCCCCGGGAACCTTCCAAGTCAAAGCTTACATTACACTTTTTCCCAAAAAATCAGAAAATATTCTAAGTCCTTAGGCGCACGAGCACTATGCAGGCGCATGGGGAACACTTAGGTGCATGGGCATCTTTCACGCGCATGGGCACTATGCAGGCGCATGAGTGCCTAGGCGCATGTGAATCCTAGACGTCTGGACACTTAGTCAATTCCAGCCCAATTCTAGGCGCATGGGTACTATTCAGGCATATGAACTTAGGCGTATGGACTAATTAGCCGCATGGACACTTAGGCGCATGGGCCACTTGGGCGCATAGGCACTATTGGGGCGCATGGACCACTTGGGCGCATAGGCACTATTGGGGCGCATGGCCCATCACTTAGTCGCCCGACTAATATTTCTAGGCGCATGGGCCACTGTTCAGGTGCATAGGCTATACTTAAACATTTCTATGGCAATTTCAGGCGCATGAGCCTTATCTAGGCGCATGAACCTCCTGTGTAACATGTTTCTAGGATATTTTCGAACCCAATCATCAAACCCATCTGTTCTAAGCTTATCAAGGCTATTCTAAACAAGAACAACCTATAAGCATCTAAGAATCATCATCCAACATGCATAATACATACGGGCATACATACACAAACATTGTAAAAATCATTTTAATACATTTTCAACCCCAATGATGTTTAAAACAAGTAGAAACCGGGGTCTAGAAACTCACCTGGTGCAACTTGGGTGTATCTTCCTTCTAACCTTTTTACAAATGAGTTCAAACACCTAAAACCCCACCAACCACACACACCCGAACACACGCAAACATATAAGCATAAACCCGAGACCAAAACCCAACACAAACACTTAAAAACAACGAATTCATACCTTAAATTCGACCTTCTTTTTCTTCTTCCGAGAGTTTCTCTCTCTCTCTCTCTCTCTCTCAATCCGAATGAAAAGTGATGTGAAGGGAGGGTGGGCGGCCATGCCCACCTTTACACCAACTTTTATAAGATTTTGTCCTTTTGACACTTTAACCCCTCATCTTGGTTTAATTGCTTTTCTTTCTTTTTCCTCTTTTCTTATCTTTCTTTGAAAAAGCCGGGTGTTACACAAATAATCTTACCATTGTTAATATTAAACTAAAAGGTACTGAGAACTACAATGTATGGGCCAATGCTATGGAGTTGTTCTTAAATGTTAAAAATAAATTTGGATTTGTGGACAAAAGTTATGTTAGACCTAAGAATAATGAAAATCTAGAAAGACAATGGGATGGGTGTAATTATGTGTACTGCCGTGGATACGTATTCTATATCTAAGGAACTGTTTGTTGGCCAAGTTTTTTCAAAGTGTGCAGCTGATGTTTGGGATGAACTTAAAGAAACATATTCAAAAATAGATGGGTGAGTGATCTTTGGTTTGCATCAAAAAATTGCTTCAATAAAACAAAATGGCTCACCCATTTCAGACTATTATCATAAACTTACATCCATGTGGAGACATTTTGACTCTCTAGCCAAATTGCCCCTATGTACTTGTAAAGCTTCTAAATCTGTTAGTGAATTCAACCAAAACATTAGGCTGATGCAATTTGTAATGGGGTTGGATGATAGTTATCACTCTATGAGGTCCTCCATTTTGACAAAGGATCCCTTACCATCGGTTGAAGGTGCCATTGCAATTATCTCAAGTGAAGAATCTCACAGAGGCATAACAGTGTCTAATAAAGTTCAGCCTGTAGCTTTTGTATCTAAAACCAATAATGTAAAAAATTCTGGTAAAAGGGTTTTTCTAAAGTGCACTAACTGCAATAAAAATGGCCATATAGTTGACAAATGTTATGAATTGGTAGGTTACCCTCCCAATTTTAAAGGAAAAACTAATAATGTCAGACGTACTAGTAATAATGCTAGTAGTGATAACACTAAACCTAATGGAGTACCTTGTCAGTTGACTGCAAATCAGTACTAAAACTTATGTCACTACTTAAGGAGCCTGTACCAACTGATCAAGGTATCTCAAATATGGCAGGTACCTGTTATCCTGTTTTTGATGATACGTTTTTTTCTTATGTGTCTCAGTCTGACCAGAGTTGTTGTTGTGGTTGGGTTATAGATACTGGCGCTAATCACATATGTGTCATCTGAAAAGAATATGTTTGATTTAATTGATGTTTCAGAATATAAAATGACTGTGGGCCACCCTAATGGAACAAAAGCTTTTATAAAATACATGGGAAAAATTAATCTGGCTAGTAACATTGTATTGTTAGATGTGTTGGTGGTTCCTCAATATTGACTCAATTTGTTGTCTGTGTACAAATTAGCTAAGGATAATAGTCTTGGATGTTGGTTTGATGAACATAAGTCTTTAGTTCAGGACCTATCTCGTACCAAGACATTGATGATTGGTAAATAAGTTAATGGCTTGTATTACTTTGAAGATTCTTCTCCACGTACTTTTGTATATGATAGTAGTTGCGGTCCTTCCAAAAATACTATGATGATGTGGCACTCTAGGCTTGGTGATCCCTCTTTTCAAGTGTTAAAAACTTTAAAATCTGATCTAGAACTAAGAGGGGGCACGTTTTATTTTCCATGTGAGGTCTGTCACAAATCTAAATAAACTAGGAACTCTTTTCCTATGAGTAATCATAAAACCCATAGTGTAGGAGAGTTAGTTCATCTAGATGTATGGGGACCATTTAGGGTAAGAAGCCAAGAAGAGTATAGATACTTCTTAACCATTGTTGATGACTACTCTAGAGCTGTATGGGTGTACTTGTTGAAGTCAAAGGATGAAGTGTTTCATAATGTTAAATGTTTTCTAAAGCTATTACAGAATCAGTTTAACACACATGTAAAGTGTTTTAGGTCTGATAATAGGTCTGAGTTTGTGAACACATTGTTTGAAGAATTCTTAATAACCATGGAATCCTTCATCGGACTTCATGCGTGTATACCCCACAACAAAATGGTATTGTTGAAAGGAAGCAGACATTTATTAAATGTGGCTAGGTCTCTGCTTTTTCAAAGTGGAGTTCCTTTGAATATGTGGACCGATTGTGTTCTGACTGCTACTTATCTTATTAACAGGACTCCTACTTCTGTGTTAATGGTAAATGTCCTTATGAGTTGCTAGTTAATAGAAAACATTCCCTATCACATCTTAGATCCTTTGGTTGTCTGTGTTTTGCTACAAATTTAAATCCAAAAGATAAGTTTGATTGTAATGCATCCAATGTGTTTTAATTGGGTATTCTTTTGATAAAAAGGCTATAAATTGTACTCTCTTGACGATAAATCTGTATTTTTTTTCTAGGGATGTAAAATTTTACGAAAATTGTTTTCCATTGAGTCAACTTGTTCATGAATCTTCCACTGAAAATAGTGTCAATCATTCAAACTTATTTGATGATGTTTTTGAAACCAATGGATCAAATGATAAAAAATTTTTGCCCAATGATGAAGGGAAGGAATCCAAGGAAGATAATAATGTGTCTAAGGAATCTGACACTCATGATTATGGACCTGAGCTTAATTCTAGTAGTCCAAACTGTTCCTTTGATCCTTAATCTAGTAGTGAACCGAGCCCTACTAATTTGGGTGGTTCTAAGAACAGTTTCAGACACCTCAGGCTGCAACCAGGGACATCTGTTTCTAAGGCTGGTAAGGCACTTGATAAAGAGTTAGGTCTTGACTCTAGATTTCTTGTAGAGGGTAATTTGGGTACTGATACACTTAACACTAATATATCTTCCAATGAGGAAGCAACAACTGCTGAATTTCCTGAGGGTGCTTCTGCAACTCCTAGAACTAGTTCTCTAAGGTCTGGTCGGGTTAGTACTTTACCTAGGAAATATTCTGATTTTTTAGTTGAGGGTAAGTTTAAGTATGGAATTGAGAAGTATATTAATTATGCAAATCTTAATTTTGAAAATGTGTGTTTCTTGTCCTTGCTTGATAAAACTGTTGAACCAAAGTCATATAAAAAAGCTTCTAAAGATGTTAATTGGGTTAATGCCATGAATGAAGAAATGTTGCATTAAATAGGAATAACACTTGGGTTATAACTGATCTTCCTCCTAATCGAAAGCCCATAGGTTGTAAATGGATTTACAAAAGTAAATATAAATCTAATGGTGAGATTGAGAAGTATAAGGCTAGGCTTGTGGCTAAAGGGTATAGTCAATGGGAGGGTCTTGACTTTGATGAGACTTTTTCACCCGTTGTTAAAATGGTTACTATACGTGTGCTTCTTGCTTTGTCTGTTCAAAATAATTGGAATGTGTATCAATTGGATGTTAATAATGCATTTCTTTACGGTGATCTTAAGGAAGATGTGTATGTGTCTATTCCTGAAGGTTATGGAAGTAATTCTGATCTTAAAAGTGGTAAGGTTTGCAAGCTTGTTAAGTCTCTTTATGGGCTTAAGCAAGCTCCTAGAAAGTGGAATGAAAAATTGACTACTACATTGGTTAAAATTGGCTTTGTTCAAAGTAAAAATGATTTTTCACTGTTTATTAAGTCAAGTCATGAGTCTGTGGTGTTTTTGTTAGTATATGTTGATGATATTATTATTACTGGAAATAGTGTTGTTGAAATTAACAATGTTAAATTTAAGTTAAATTTTTCGTATTAAAGATCTAGGAGATCTTAAGTATTTTCTTGGTATAGAGGTGTTACGAACTAATATTGGTTTGTGTCTGTCTCAACGAAAGTATTGCTTGGAATTGGTAGATGAATTTGGTATGTTAGGGTCTAAGCCTGTGGTAATCCGTTAGTGTAACATTTCGTATTTTCGTTAACTAAAAGTTAACTTCGTTTACTCTTACAAAGGTTACCTGTCAATTTTTAAACTTTCGTGATTGTTTGTGTTTATTATTTATTGTAATTGGTTTCATGAAATGTTAAGTATGTATAATAATAATAAGGTTAATATTAATAAAAGTAAATATAATAATAAGTAATAATATTGAATAATAGTATTAGTAATAATAAGATTACTAATAATAAAGATTTATAAACTTAACCATATTTAAATTATAAACTTAAACTAAGTTTGAGGGTTAATTTGTCATTTTAGAAACTTAAAATGGAACTTTTAAGCATAAAATGTTAAATAATAAACTAGAGGGACCAATTGTGTAATTATTTAAAACCAAACCCCCTTTTTCCCTCTCGACCCATTTTTCCGGCATCACTTCCGGCCAAGATCCGGCCGGCTCCGGCGACCCCTTAAACATCAAAAAACGGTCGTTTCGAGATCCAGAACCGTTCTCAAATCCTTCTAGAACTCGTTTCGAACTTGAATGCACCCATTAATCGAGTTATACATCGGTTACCAAGTCAATTCGATCATATAACCGAAACTCTTTTAACTCATGACCGTTTTGTCATTAAAACACAATAATAATCGAATTAACTGAGCACAATCAATCTTCTGTCTATCTCCAATCGTATACACCTTTCAATTTCACCTGAATCAAACATAATCAACGAAATAAAGTATCAGCCTCATCGCGACCTGCACATTAGTCGAACACTATCCTATTGTGTTCAAAGATCAAAATTGACAGAGGGCTTTGAGTCCAGACCATCACACGAAGCTATCCGCACCTTTGATTTGAATATCATTGAAGATTACTTGAACTTTTTGCACTCACAGTCGCGACGTATTCTTTGGTTGATACTTCGTCTGTTCATCATCAATTCATCTTCGAATCGGGTAATTAAATACAGGTTTAAACTCGATTTTGGTCGGGGAACAAAAGCCCCATAGTTAATTCGACCAACAACCTCGAATTGACAATCAATTTGGATCGATTGGGTTCTAGGGTTCTTAAAGATTTGGGGGTGTTGTTTAGGTATGTTTTTTATTAATTTAAACGCGAACACTAACGCGGCTGGATGCCTTGGTTCACTGGTTATGTTACTCCACTCACACACATGAGGTCCCGGGTTCGAACCCGGGCACCATCATGTTATTTTTTTAAAGGGTTTTAACCCTTAATTAAATTATAAAAACGTTTTAATATATATAAATTATTTTATAAACTTTAAATATTTTCAAAAAGCCACCATATATTTTCTGTATATCTCTTTTAGTCTAAGTAATTATTATTATTTTTTTCCTTCCTTTTTTCATGAATAATAAAATGGATTACAAATAATAACTAAAAAATTATTATTGTTTCAAAATGTTTCTTTTAATATCGTTTAATAGTACTTAATTCTTTTTGCTATAAAAATCTATTCAAATTTTATAAAACTTTCAAAATGTTATAATTACTTCTTTTTCACATAATTAGTATAAAACATAAATATATTTTTTTTTAGAAAATATAAACGATTTTCATTTGTTAAATATAATTATTTAACAAACCTCAAACTCCACTTAATCCTTGTACTCATTAATTAGTTAAACCATTATGTTTAAGTTTAAATCTTGTAATATATATATTTAGGTGTCTTGTGACGATACACCTTGGAGCGACGCTTGTTAATATTATTATTAACCGCCATTATATATTTATTGTCAAGTGATTTTCCTTGCCCCATTTTATTTTATTTCACACCACTTTGGGGTGAAACATGATTATCTATACATTGTACACTTATAAACGTTTGAGACTTATAAGCACATGCAATTCATCTTTTATTATGTCATGGTTATTTGTGTATTGTAAGTGTTTATATGAGATACATAGTTTGTTTACAATCATTAACTATTGCTAGCCTGGCGACGTCTTAGATCTTTGGGCCTGACAAGCCTATTTGGTGCTAAAGTCGAAGTATTGCCGACTCCTAGGAGCGTATGCTTGTGCACTAGGGAACCAAATACACTTAGCCAATCTTTTATACTTGTAATCAAGTCGAGGTTTGGTTGTAACGATATGTGTTCTATAACCTTACTTGCTTATGACCTATGACATGAATTGCTACTTGTAACTTTATCATATTATGTATAAAAGAAACCTTGGAACTCACCAACTATTTATAGTTGACCCTTTTATTTTTATCATGTTTCAGGAAATCCCCAGTTTAAAGTGGACTTTTGAAGCGTGGAATAAAACTAGGACTTGGACTTAGTTAAATAATTAAATGTTATACTACTTTTGTTTTATTTGGGATTATTTCATGTTTTGTGGCTTATGTTTGTAATGACTTTTGAAACTTATAATTTTAATATTTACACTTAAATATAGCGGCTGTGAACAATCTTAACCCTCACATCTCGACGATTCCGCCATCAAGGTTGGGGTGTGACAGTTAGAATAGAACACTACTTTATCTAATTCTTCTAATGTGTCAAAATGAGATTTTGAGTTAAAAAATGTCACTCAATACCAAGTTTTAATAGGAAAATTGATTTACTTAACTTTGACTAGATCTGATATTTCATATTTTGTTCAGTGTGTTGAGTCAATATATGCATAAACCTTTAAATTCACATTTTCAAATTGCTTTAAGATTGTTGCGGTATCTTAAGTCTGCTCCTGGAAAAGGGCTTTTGTTTGAAAAATCAAAACATTTTGTGGTTACTGCTTTTTCTGACTCTGATTGGGGTAGGTGTTTGTCTACTCGAAGGTGTGTTACAGGGTATTGTGTTTTTTAGGTAACTGTTTGATTTCTTGGAAAAGTAAGAAACAAGGTACAGTCTCAAGGTCATCAGCAAAAGCTGAGTATCCTGCTATGAATATGGCTGGTTGTGAGGTAATTTGGATTCTTAAGTTGTTAGAAGATTTAAAGGTCAGTTATTCTCTTCCTGTGTCAATTCATTATGATAATAATGTCGTTGTGCTTATTTTGGCTAATCCTGTTTTTCATGAGCTTACCAAACACTTTGAAATCGATTTGTTTTTCTTGCGTGAAAAAGTAATGGTTGGTGTTTTTAAAATTGAAAAAATAAATACTCTTGAACAACCAGCAGATTTGTTTACAAAAGATCTTAGTGTTGGACAACATAATTATTTGTGTAACAAGTTGTGTATGTTGAATTTGTTTGGGAATTGAATTGGGAGGGGTGTTAAATTTCTTATATATTATATGTCAATTCAATTCTAATGCATGGTATGTTTGTGTTAAATTTAATCTAGGGTCTGTTTGATTTTTTATAGAGTTTGAGGGCTTGAGGATGAGTTCGAGGACTGATGTTGTTAAAGTTGAAAGAATTCAAGGACTGTTGCTGTTCAAGCTGAATTGTGGCTGGCTTTATAAAGTTGGTTGAGTTCTTCAGAAGAGACGAGTCATCTTCTCCAAGTTTCTCTGTTAGGGTTGTGAAGTCATCCTGTCGATTCACCTTAGTCTCATATTCATCCGTATTCGTTAATTCATATTTTGTAATTCTTGTTGACTAGCAACTCATCGTTGCTAGTCTGTTCAGCGAATAGGTTTTGTTGTTAAGATTTGGCGTTGTTGTATTTGAAGAGTTGTCGTTCATACATTTTGTTCATACTCTTGATCTTATTCACATTATCAAAAGTTTACACTCGCCAAAGTGTCTTCACTACGTTTCAACAAAGGGAGCCATAGTGTCATTCACGAGAGGTCTACCATTGCATCTGGTTGACAAGAAGATTTGTGTCAATGGTTTGGTCCCTAGTCCTACATGGACGTACACCACTGCCAACTACGACACTTAACAACGAGGGTATAGCAACGTATGGGACACAGGGGCCCATGGATTGAACAGGTCAACCTTATAAGATAGCTTCATCTTATGTGTTCCTTGCATCCAAGGACTCTTTTTATTTTACTAGTCAAGTTTTTCATCTTAATGATAATTAATTCTCTACAACAAAGTAATTAAATTAATAAATTATATACTCGATGGTGTTGTAGTAGATATCTTACTATGTCCGTCAAAACATGAAATTCTTGTGAGTTTCATGCATGGAGCCATTGTACTGAAATCATAATACTTATAATAAAACATATGAGATAATTATGGATTTTAAGATTTCTCTCACGTTCTTTGCCTATATATGCAGCATACATAAACCTTATATAAACTAACTAGGTATTTATACTAAATTATGAAACAAACTAGTTAACCACTGACAAACCTAAGCTTAACAAACTAACTCTATTTTATAATCGTAACATTCTTGTTCAGCTTATAATATACAATGATGTTTAGGTTGAAACAATACCGATTTCATAAAGTGAGCCGAAAATATTCTGACGAAACTGAAACTAGACTAGCCAAGTACCGAGGGTTGACCAAAAGGCTTTTGGCGCAATGATACCAAGCTTGTTACCTGGTGTCCCTCTTCAGGAAGTTGAGAGTTTAAGTCCCATCATAAACAAATGAGTTAGCATTATTAATGTGTCAGTTGGCTGTTAGTATTATTAAATTCTTAAAAATAAGCAAATTGCTTTGGTTGTGATACACGATTTGGAGCACATGAAATAAGAAAGCACCAAAATAAGCACCACATCATCATCATTGGCATTACGTAACTATCTCACCAAAGTGACTCGACCACATTTTAACAAAAGGAGTCATAATTTCATGCATGAGCGGTTTAGGATTGCATCTTGTTAGAAAGAAGATTTGTATCTGTAGGAACCGTTCATATAAAATAAAAAGTCAAACAATTTTATTAATGTACTCAATACAAATGAACATAAAGAAATGATTATGTATCACTTTTACAATGGTAATTTTACAGAAATAGAAGAACAGAAATGTAAAAGCTGAGGATCGTGTTCAACACGGGGCCCTTAAAACAAATTCCGAGCCTCCCAAGAGAACTCAGTTTGTTTCCCAGGGTACAACAGCCGAAGCAGTTGTACTGCCAGGATTGATCTAGAACCCGAAGTTGTTTGTAGAAGAGAATCCAGAGAGATAGAGAACCTGTTTTGCTGCAGTTTTGAGTTGTGTGTTGGTGTATCTTCATACTGAGGCACCCTCAGTATTTATATTGGATTCGAACCATAACAGTCACCCAGCCATTAATCCGAATTCGTAACCGCTCATTTAATCCGTCATTAACAGTCGTCGGTTACGTGTAACGGAAGCTGTTACAAGTCATGACTTTGACCGCGCACCAAGTCTGTCGCACCTGAACAGACCCTCGAACCAACCTTCAAAATACTAAGGCGGCTCTCAAGCGGCTCGCGGCGATGCGAGTGTGCGAAGTGCAAAGTGCGCCATCAAAGCGCCACATTGCGCCCACATGCCCACGCTGCGCGTGTGCGAGTTGCGAGTTGCGAGTTGCGAGTTGCGAGTTGCGAGATAAGGGTGATTCGCACCCTTCGCGAATCCACTTAGTGTGAAATCTTAGGAAACAATATAGACAAGAGGTTATAGAATATAAACCATTTTATATTTTCTCTTTCCTCCAATGTGGGACACAATTTCCCACACTATTAATTCTTAATGTCACATTAATTTTCATTCAACACTATAATTTATTGACTAAATATTAATAACCATATTAATATTATCAATAAATTTCCAACAATCCCCCACATGAATGAAAATCAATTCTCCAAAAATTCAGCAGTCAAGTGTTGCAGGATAGGTAGGTCTTCCCTTTGAACCTTCCTTTGTGATGTATACTTAGTCTCCTAGTGGTGTGTAGACACGATGTCTTTGAACATACCCTGTTTTATGTAGACGACAATATACATTCACACAACACTCTTCCTGGTTTGATCAACCCCTCATTGTCGTGTCCGTTAATGGTCATGGAACACTTTCCTGGTTCTGCGAGAGCTCTAGGATTGGCGCCTCCCCACAAATCCATTTGAAGCGACCCCACTTCTCTCTAACATAGGTGATTTGGTGAATCATTAAAAGCATCATATTTATATTGATTCCCATGAATCATCTAACCTTAATATGCTTAACCTCACTTTGGTCACTTGTTCGGGGTACTCCCCCAGAGTGAATGGACTAGGAAGATCGTCACTCCCTTTAGGTTTTAGGGTACTCCCCTATAGTGACTCCGTTGGTCATATGATTAAGTTGTCCTATTGAACCTAGATCTTGGGATCTCCAGTCAACTAGGTTAGGTTTCCCTCATATTCTCCTTTTTTTTCACGGGCTTTAGTCCCATTCCTCTTGACAACTTATAAACTATTTCTGTGCTTAAGCCTTTTGTTAACGGGTCTGCAATATTATCTTTTGACTTGACATGGTCAATTGTGATAACACCCGTTGATATTAGTTGTCGTATTGTGTTATGTCTACGCCTGATGTGCCTTGATTTGCCATTGTACAATGAGGTTCTGGCTCTACCAATTGCCGACTCACTATCACAATGTATGCAAATAGCCGATAACGGCTTTGGCCATCTTGGAATGTCTTCCACAAATTGACGTAGCCATTCAGCCTCTTCTCCGGCTTTATCCAAAGCGATAAATTCCGATTCCATTGTGGATCTAGCTATAACAGTTTGCTTGGATGATCTCCAAGATATTGCTGCTCCACCAAGTAAGAACACATACCCACTTGTTGATTTGGAATCTTTTATATCCGATATCCAGTTTGCATCAGTATACCCTTCAATCACAGCTGGATGAAGGTATAATGCAATCCATAGTCTCTTGTGTATCTTATGTATCTAAGTACCCTCGTTATACTCTTCCAATGTTCTGAGCTTGGATTACTAGTATATCTGCTTAGCCTACTCACCGCGTATGCTAAGTCGGGTCTAGTACATGTCATTAGATACATTAGACTACCAATGATTCTTGAATACTCTAACTGAGCAACACCCTCCCCTCTATTTTTCTTTAGATGTTGGGTGGTATCAACCGGAGAACGTACTACACGCGTGTCTCCCGAGTTGAATTTTTCAAGAATTTTATCCACATAATGTGCTTGACTTAACACAAGACCATCTTGGGTTCGAATAATTTTCACTCCTAAAATTACATCCGCTAAACCCATGTCTTTCATATCAAATCTTCCTTTCAACATGTCCTTAGTAGATCTTATTATTTTATCATTACTCCCAATGATAAGCATATCATCTACATAAAGACATAAAATCACATAACCTCCTGGTGTATCTTCACATATACACATTTGTCACACTCAATTATTTTGAAACCGTTGTCAATCATGACACGATCAAACTTTTGGTGCCACTGTTTTGGAGCTTGCTTTAAGCCATACAATGACTTGACCAATTTACATACTTTACCCTCTTGACCATGGCAGAGAAACCCTCAGGTTGCTCCATGTAAATCTCTTCTTCTAAATCGCTATTTAGAAATGCGTTTTGACATCCATTTGGTGTACTTCTAAATTTCTTAATGCCGCAATAGCAAGAACCATTCGTATGGAGGTTATGCGAGTGACAGGTGAGTAAGTATCAAAGTAGTCTAGACCTTCCTTTTGTCTAAAACCTTTGACTACTAGCCTTGCTTTGTATTTATCAATACTTCCATCGGCTTTCATCTTCTTTTTGAATATCCAACGATATCCAAGTGGTTTACAACCAGGAGGAAGATCTACTAGCTCCCAAGTATGGTTGTGAAGAATTGAATCAATTTCATTCTTGATTGCCTCTTTCCATTGGGGTCCTTCCGAAGAAGATACCGCTTCACGATAGGTATTAGGCTCACCCTCAACCATATAACTTACGAAGTCTGGACCAAAGGATTTCTCAACCCGTGCCCTTTTACTTCGTCTAATTTCTCCCTCTTCTACCTCAGGTCGTTCATGTTGACTATCATGAACTATGTCATCAATTTGTGTTGATGAACTTTCACTTCCATCATCAAACCGCGATGATGTAGATGCATGTGTTTGTCCTCGCATTGGAAACACATTTTCAAAATATGAAGCATCCCCAGCCTTATCTCCATCATAGTGTTCTTTTGTACATCGGGATTCTTGGACTCGTGTACAAGAAATCGATGTGCATTACTGTTTTGAGCATATCCAATGAATATGCAATCAACAGTTTTGGGTCCTAGTTTTTGAGCTTTAGGCGGTGGTACAATTACCTTAGCTAGGCACCCCCACACTTTGAGATACTTATATGATGGTTTTCTACCCATCCATAACTCGTAAGGGGTTACATCCCTTTTCTTTGGTGGTATTTTATTTAAAAGATAATTTGCCGAGAGGATAGCTTCCCCCCACATGTCATGGCTCATCCCAGAGCTTATCAACATGGCATTCATCATCTCCTTTAAAGTACGGTTTTTTCGTTCCGCAATGCCATTTGATTGTGGTGAGTAAGGTGCCGTACATTCATGTATTATACCACTTTTTGCACATAAATCGACGAACGGTGCAACATATTCACCACCTCTATCGCTTCGCACAGCTTTAATTTTCTTGTTTAGTTGATTCTCAACTTCGTTTTTATACAAGATAATTTGTTGATTGCTTCATCCTTACTTTTAAGTAAGTATACATAACAATATCTAGTGCAATCATCAATAAAAGTGATGAAATATTTGTTGCCACCTCTTGTTGGGTGTGCTTTTAAATCACATATGTCGGTGTGAATTAAACCAAGGGTTTCGGTTATTCTTTCAACCGGTTTAAATGATGATCTTGTAAGTTTTGCTTCAACGCATGTTTCACATTTAGAGTTTGTGTCAATATGGAATGTAGGTATGCATTTTAAATTTATTAAACGACGAATAGAATTATAATTTACATGTCCTAGTCTACCATGCCAAACATTTGAAGACTTAAGCATATAAATAGAAATAGTAGTCTTATTCATTTCACTTTTAATAACGGTTACATTCATCTTAAACATACCATTAAGGGCATAACCCTTCCCCACATACATTCCACGTTTAGTAAGGACAAACTTGTCCGACTCAAACACTAAACGAAAACCAAACTTATTAAGCAACCATCCCGAAACAAGATTCTTCCGAATCTCCGGGACATATAAGGTGTTGCTCAATGTGAGTTCCTTCCCGGAAGTCATCTTCAAAATCACATTTCCTTCGCCTTTGATGTCGGCCGTAGCTTTGTTACCCATGTAAAGCTTTTCATCACCCTTAACCTCTTTAAAAGTGCTAAAGAGGGTCTTGTCACCACACACATGACGGGTAGCTCCCGTATCAATGAACCATCCATGTGGATTGTCTCCCACGAGGTTGACTTCTTCCACCATTGCCGATAGCTCGGTGATCATTGCCACTAACGGTTCACCATCTTCATCCATCATATGCGCACGCTCACGCTTTGGTTGCTTACATTGATTAGCACGGTGCCCCGTCTCATTACAATTGTAGCAGAGACCTTGGAAAGGAGGAGGTGGAGGTTTCTTTTTCACAACTCCTTTCTTTGGTCCAAGGTTCACCTTTGGTTTCCCAAGTGGCTTTTTCCCTTTACCTTTATAACCCCTTGACGATTGTCCATGTTCAACCACATTTGCCTTTGCCATTGGTTCCACACGGTTGCCTTTTTGAGCCATTTTTTTGTCTTCTTCAATTCGAAGACGAACAATAAGTTCATCCACAGTCATCTCCTTTTGTTTAAGCTTAGATAATTCTTAAACTCTATCCAACTTGGAGGCAACTTTTCAATCATGGCTGCAACTTGGAAGGTGTCATTGAGAGGCATCCCCTCAGCATGAATTTCATGAAGTATAACTTGTAACTCTTGAATTTGGCTAATCACAGTCTTGTCATCAACCATTTTAAAATTCAAGAACCGAGCCACAATGAATTTCTTGCTACCTGCATCCTCGGTTTTATACTTCTTGTCTAAAGACTCCCATAGTTCTTTGGCAGTCTTTATGTTGCAATACACGTTATACAATGAATCACAAAGACCATTCAAAACGTAGTTGCGACAAAGAAATTCCGAATGCTTCCAAGCATCAATGGCACTCAAGGCTTGAGCATCATCCCCTTCTTTAGGTAGAGGAGTAGTTTTTTCCAAGAACTGTGCTAAGTTCAAGGTGGTCAAATAGAAGAACATCTTCTGTTGCCATCTTTTGAAGTGGACACCCGTAAACTTTTCGGGTTTTTCCGCATGGTTCGCCACAGTGGTCGCTCCCACCGTGGTTGCAGCTAAAGGGGCAGATAAAGAAGAACTCATTGCACTAGAAGACATGTTGTTTGCTGTTTTACAAAAACAGCTTAAGTTAGAACAATTTTCAACAAATTAGAAAAAAAAACAACGAAAATTGAAAAGGTTTCAAACTATTTTCACAGTTCTATAAAATTCAACAAGAGATGTTCTAAGTCCAACTTTGAAGATCACTCGTGAATAATAAAATGAAAACAGTTATTACCACAACTAAGAAAAAAATATATATATAAACTATTTTCAGAATTCTATAGAACTCAACGAGAGATGTTCTAAGTCCAACTTTGAAGATCACTCGTGAATAAGAAAACGAAAATAATTTTAAAAAATAACCCTTTTTTATTTATTTAAATTTTTTTTTTTGAATTTGTTTTAAGTTTGTAGGAACCGTTCATATAAAATAAAAAGTCAAACAATTTTATTAATGTACTCAATACAAATGAACATAAAAAAATGAATATGTATCACTTTTACAATGGTAATTTTACAGAAATAGAAGAAACAGAAATATAAAAGCTGAGGATCGTGTTCAACACGGGGCCCTTAAAACAAATTCCGAGCCTCCCAAGAGAACTCAGTTTGTTTCCCAGGGTACAACAGCCGAAGCAGTTGTACTGCCAGGATTGATCTAGAACCCGAAGTTGTTTGTAGAAGAGAATCCAGAGAGATAGAGAACCTGTTTTGCTGCAAAGTGCGCCATCAAAGCGCCACATTGCGCCCACATGCCCACGCGCGCGTGTGCGAGTTGCGAGTGCGAGTTGCGAGTTGCGAGTTAAGGGTGCTTCGCACCCTTCGCGAATCCACTTAGTGTGAAATCTTAGGAAACAATATAGATAAGAGGTTATAGAATATAAACCATTTTATATTTTCTCTTTCCTCCAATGTGGGACACAATTTCCCACACTATTAATTCCTAATGTCACATTATTTTCATTCAACACTATAATTTATTGACTAAATATTATAACCATATTAATATTATCAATAAATTCCAACAGTATCAACGGTGTGGCCTTAATTTGGTCCTATATGGACACCACTGCTGACTACAACGCTTAATGATGAGGATATAGCAACGTATGGGAGAATGTGACACAAGATAGGGTGGGTCAACCTTATTAAGTGGTTCCATCATGTGTACCTTATGTATAAGGACTCTTCCTACTTTATTAGTCGAGTTCTACAACCAAATGATAATTATAACACATATAAGAATGCACTTAATGTGGAAACGACTATGTTGATGAATAATAGTGTTATCTTACCTAATAAGGCTGATAATGATAACGATGATGTGAAGGAGGAGGAATCCATTTCAAATAGGATTTGGTTTGTATGGAATTTAATAGGATTTGAAAGTTGGAAGTGTTAAAACTATAGTTTGTTTTGATTTTTGTTGGATTTAAAATATTTATTTAAGACAGTCGTTATAAATACCAAAAAGTGGAGTGTAACCATGAATCGTCTCATGCTCGTCGCTAAAACTGTGGTTCACGCTCAAGTGACACAATGTTTCATGTGCGGCCACGGTGCCATGTCGGCTCACAGCTCCCTTCGTGCATGGTATGTTTACATATTAGTGAAATTGTTAATTAATGATTTTATGTTGTTCTTAACAAAGGCCTCAATGTTCCCAAAGGGTTTCTTGGGTAGGGTGAGTCAATTTTTCAAGATCAATTCATCTAAGTGTTCCTAACATGTTCTACATCCTAATTATTGTATAGCATCTGTAAGATATAATTACAAATAGTGATAACAACGATTGGTAAATTGGGCGTGTGAGAGCATTTACAGTGGATTTTCTATCTCTATTTTTATAATTATAATAAAAAAACATTATTTTTTATCTCTTTTTCTATTAATAATATTTTTATATGTTTATCATTATTTTTATACTTTTATAGTTATTTTTTCTCTTTCCTCTACTTCTAACTATTTTAAAAAATATTAAAAAATTATAGACAGGGTGGAACAGTGTCTCTTTAAATATATAGATGAGTAGTGATATTGTGTCTTATTCGTTCATAATTATTTACAATCATTCTTTATAATATAGAAGACACACTAATACATCACTATGAATATTTTTAGTGGGTAAAACTTATAGCTTTGAATTTGTTAATTTATGTCTGTGAGTATGGAAATGTACTTTGGTAACATACAATAAACGAACACTTTAGTTTTATATTTCTAATTTCTTCATGTTGTAATGTTAAAAACTAAAACAGTAAGAAATGTACACTACTATAACACAATTTCAAAGGTAGGTGGGTTATTCACTTTTTTTGTTACTAGTACATTCAATATACATAATAATTTGGTAGATATTCTTGTAGCAAACAATTCCTGGCTCAGTGCGCAACAGGTCTGGGTTCGAATCCTGTAGTCCTATGTTTGTTATTTTTAGGTTTTTTAATTTGCCTTTCTTTATTATATATTTTAATTTTAATTTAGTAAGCTTTGTAAATATGTAACAATAATTCATCTAACCTTAGTACTAATCTCAATATACTACTACCGAAAAAGAATAGTCATATTTTAAAACTATCTACGTTTCGAAATACGTCTATGTTTCGACGTAAGTTTTGTTGAGAGAATAGTTTGGTCAAGTATAAAACGTTTCGTGATTTTTTTATATATATGCTTTAAGTTGTTTCATGTTTCGGCGTAAGATTTATTTGAAAATACTTCTGGTCAAAATATAATATATTTTCATTTATTCTACGTTTCGACGTAAATTAATTTGGAAATGAGTCGGACCAATCAATGTTGTTGAGACCGGATCGGACCGGCCGGTCCGACCGGTTCGACCGCGAATCGGGGGTTTGTCCGGTCCGGTCTGGTGTGATTCGTTTTGTAATGGTCGAACCGGCCGGTTCGTCTCGAACCGCTGGTCGGACCGGGAAACCGGACCGGTTAGGACCGGTTTTCGTTTTTTTATTTTATGGGTAAAAACGAGGGGTTAAACCATATATTAGTACATCGGATATACAAATATAGTTAAGTTTTATATATAACTATAAAATATATATATATATATATATATATATATATATATATAAATCATATATAAATTACTTATATTTAATTACATATATAAATATAATTAAAATAAGTTAAATCCGGTCCGACCACCAAACCCGTAAGGCGTCCTGTTCGACGTCCAATCCGGTTCTGAAAAAATTGGGACCAATTGTAAGTCTATGTTTCGACATTAGTTTTGTTTGGAAAACACCGGGTCAAATATAATACGTTTTCAACTTTTCATTCAACGCTATAAATTCGAGTCACAGTACGTATAACGTATTGCCGTAAATTTAGTACGTATATGATATTTTATCATGTCGTATACGGTGTCGCGGCAACGCGCTATTGAGTGGGTGAAGAAAACTAGTGGAATCTTAATAGGTATTTTTCTAACAAACTAAAGGGTACATTGGATGCATGTAAAGCCGCAAATATATCCCATGCCTTACTGGTATATAATGAGTAATCAAGTGCTCGACATATACGAGACACCTTTTTATAATCAGTTATAAAATTATGATCACCAATACTCATTCTATTATTATCCCTAGTAATTATATTATATATATTTTAAAAAGCAAACAACAAAGCTTTTAGTGTACAAGTATCTATTGCATTGGTACAAAAATAATTACTTGAAACTTTAAGGTTGTTTATATTGTTTGTCACATCCTTTCTCTTATATTTTAAACAACAAAGATGATGATGATCCACTAAAGCCTTTTGGCAGTCTCAATAAAATTGTTCCGCCTCATCTAACATTTATGAGTATCAGAAAACTAAAACACACGTGTTCTATTCATAATTAAGCACGGCTCACACATACATAATACCTTATCAAGCCATTATAATACTTCTTAATAACTAAACATATTTTAGTATTATTTTAAATTTCTTTATCTTTTAGTTTCACTATTATTCGTTAGATTAATACTTTCTATAATGATCTCGAAGTTAATTCTTCTTATTTCAAGTAATTTACTTTTTTTTAAATATATAACTACTATTAACACAAGAATTTATTATAATACTTAATGAATTAAATATTTAAGATCAACTTAACACATTATCTAAAAAATAGTTTGTGGTTGTGATTCTTATGGTATAAACCCTGTTGAAAACAGAGTTGGATTCAAAAAACCGATTGAAGTATGAAAAAAATTACAAAATACATCATTTTTATTTGTTTACTTTTGGTTTTAAAATGATTTTTGATAACGCACAAGAAATGATTTCATACGACTTTATTGAGGTTATAAAATTGTCTGGTTAAACATAAAAAGGTTATTATGTTTGTTTATGTACATTTTAAATTGTTCTACGTTGAATTTCTAATGTGAGTTTTGTTTGAAAATCTGTCGGTCAAATATAATATATTTCATTCAATTGTATATCCGAGTTTTCTACATTACAATGTTAATTGAGTTCAAAGACAAGTCAATGCGATTGTAATTTATATTTTATCATATTGCATACGACATTACGACACATGCTTTTTATGTATTTTTTCAGTAGATCTATGTTTCGATATATACTTTGTTTGAAATAAGGTTGTGAAATATAATACGTTTTTATTAAATGGTATAAATTCGAGTTATTTTACGTTTCAACATAAATATAGTTCGAAAGGGGTCGAATCAATTGTGGTCTATGCTTTATTACGCCGTGTATGATTCCACTGTAACGCGCGGCAGTTAAAACTAGTTATATTTAAATATAAAATCATGTGCAATATATCAATCCAAATCAAATCATTATATTATTTTTGTATCGGTTGTTCATATGTCCACTTGAGTTGTTACAACTTACAAATCCTCTATAAATAGAAGTTAGATATCCCAAAGGCTAATCTATATTGAACTTGACCGTCTCTTCACGCTATAGCACATCGATAAAAAGTTTATACTTTTTAAGGGCGGTGGGATGCTCTGAAAAATACTCTACCCATCAAGCAACCACAATGTGTCATCTTATTTTACTTAAAACTATCAGAAACGAAAAGACACTAAACCAGCAGGATACCACCCACAAAAGATTGTTCAACGGTCAAAAATGAGGAAAACAATCGGCTTCTTCCTTTGGTTGTAGCACCCATTCATCAAACCGCCCGCCACTATCCATATGGGTTGCGGCGGTGTTCACAAGACTACCCGTCACTACCTGAAGTCTAACGGGTGGCAAGTGACTCCCACTCTTAGTACATATCATACATACTATGTAATTCACTCATTATTGGGCGTGTGAAATTAGTAAATTACCATCACTAGAAACATCATGAGTGTTTTGCTTTTCCCTTTGACCAATTATTTATTAGAAACTTATGAACTTCATTTGACTTCACTAGTTTTATTATTGTTTTTTTAGGCTCACAAGGAAACTTGATAATGAATTCAATAGTCTTATGAGGAAACTTGTGTGAAAACCTAAAATGGACAAAGGAAGAAGAAACCTAAAGTTTTTATAAGTTAAATGTTATTGCACTATTAAAAACGATCATGTGCATCTGTCAAAACGGTAGCAAAAAGGGTTGCAATATATACCCTTTTAATAAGTTAATTGTTATTACACTATCAACAAACGCTTAAACCAGGTTGCAACTGATTTGTTACGTATTATTTTTGACAAAAATAATATAACTACATAATCGGATGTCACATATGCCCTATAACAAATACCATTGCAATGAACAAATAATTCTTGCGACTGGCTGCCTTGGGCGGTAGACCAACCGGCGCCTGCCACTTGGCAAGGTTGGTTTTTTTAAATAAATCTGTTTTTAGCTATTTTTATATATACATTTACCTTTAAATTTTCTAACAACTTGATAGCTATATGTAGTGGTTGTGTGTACGCCTCATTGTTATTTAGCGGGTTTTTTTTGTTTTCTTTTGGTTTTCCACCTTTCTTTTTTATTTTTCCTTTCTTTTTTTTTCTTTTGTATAGTTAAGTTTTAGGTTTTATGTTAATCGTTATACCACCAATTACATTAACCGGTTACCATCATTTACAAATTTTGAACCCTCCATCTTAGAGCACTCATTTGATATATTCATTTAATCCTTAAATAATAAGGGGAAAAAATAAGGTTTTATATGAAAGAGACATGCATCCCATTCTTTAAATTTAAAATCCGTCCATATAATTATATGGGGCGCTACAGTGAATTGGTATATTTACCAATCCACTGTTCACACCGTAAAACAACCACCAAGCCTCCTTGCTTCCCTTTCCCACACAACCTACGATCTCCTGCCTTCTTCCCTCTACACCATCGTCTTCCCTTTGATTACACGCCAGTTCAAAATCGACCCCAATCGTCTTCTTCCCTCAAAAAGTTGCTGCCAGGTAATCACAAATCTTCAACATAGTTATCTAGGGCTTGCATAATCTCATTTCAATACTTTCTCTTTCTGTATATTGCTAGTGTTCTAAGTATTGACATTCTTGAATTACGATCTTCTATCGATTTTCTGTCAAAAGAGGTAATAATTCGTTCTCCTATGCATCCTGTTTTTTCGCTAGGTATAGAAATCAGGTACTGTAATTGCTTTCTTTTTAATTTATGTTTTTTATAAGGCTTGGTCTTATTGCTGGAATATGTTGTTGGTGTGTTGCAGGAGGCTGTGGTGTGTGACCACCCCTTTTTACATCCATGTCAATGTGAGCTGCAACTGGTTGTTGCTTGTGATTATTGATGTTTCCTTCTTTAAAGATCAATTGAATTTGTGTTTCAAAACCATCAAATCCTTTCTAGTTTATAGTGGATTATCTAATTGCATAGTAAAAATATTGACAATTTGTTTGTTGAATTGAACATTCATTTTATGATGCTCCTTATTTAAGTTTTCTAATTGTATGAAAATACATTTTGTTTTTCATCTCAAAACCAACTGGATTATCTGCAATTAATATGTGATTGGAGTTTACCACATATGTTTTATTTTTTTCCATCAGTAGGAGCATCTCATCTAGTGTGTTTAATGGAATATAATTAGAATATCAATCTTAGTAATATAGCATCAATAAAAGAAGTTTACTGGCTTTTTTATTGCTTTTGTTTGCACATATATTCATATATATTCAAGCTTATTTCTTTCATGACTATGTTTGACTATGTTTTGTTTACTACTATGAATGTTTTGTTTACTACTATGAATCATAACTTTGGATTTTGATGTTTAAAATTCCATATTATGGATGTTATTTTATTTAGTTTGATCCGTCTTGACTCGAACTCGCCCAAACTCAAACACATTCTATACGAAACGACACATAAATTAAATAGTCAAACTTTCATAAAAAAAGATAAAATTGATTTTGAAAATAAAATGATAATAAGACAAAATAGTTGATAGTTAAGATTATAGATATAAGAAAGAGAAAGAATAATAAAAAAATATTATAAAGATAAATATAAGGAATGGGATGTAGTGTGTTTTTGAAAAATAAAATATAAATATAAGGGATGATAATTTTTAGTTAAATTTTAAGGATATGAATAAAGAATGGGTTCTGAATGTTTTATTAGCATTTCAATATACACAATGGTAGTTTACAACAATAGGTCGGAAAAAAAATGCTAGCCTCACCACAGTACTAACACTAGTTACATTATGCAAGATAAGATTGTAAAACCACTAAAGCTTTATACCACAACTAGCCAAGATCAATTTAAATTAATATATACATATAACCGGTCACTACTAGTAAAATAAGCCTAATACAAGTTTTAGAAGCAACCATTAAAAAATAACTGTATTTTTAACAAAAAGATTGCATTATTTAACAAAAATATTGTTTAGGTTTAATGCAACTTCAGGTGATACGCCTTTGATAAAAAAAGTTGTTTTAGGCGTGATGAAACCTTTTCAATACTTAATACAACTTTTTAAAGCCTAATTCAACATATTATCAGAGTTGCATTAACTTTATTTTATTATAATGAGTAATACCAAAGAGTTGATAAATATGGTGAGGCAACATCACATAACTTTTCTTCGCTCCCATTTTGTGTAGGGTCAAGAGAGGGGTTGATCGATGTACGTAGTCTTACCCTTACTTGGTGCTTGAGGTTGTTTCTCACGACTAGAAACCATTACCTAAAGGTCACGAAATAGCAAATGCACCAGTTATTTCAAGGCCCATAGTAGCGTCACTAATAATAATAATAAAAAACATGATAAACTTTGATAATTCATAATGCTTACGCATCCCTGTAACACTTCTTATGTCTTAATCTCACTTACTATAAGGTAAACCTAACGTATTACGATGTTTTTATTTTACTTTTAGCTCCTCTATTTATATCTACCTAGCTAATACTCTAATTTACGTATTATATATTTCGAACAAACGTTTTTTTCATACATTCATTCATTCTATGCATAATTTCATACTCATATATGATGAATTTAACGTTTTCCACCCCTGGTAAGATTTTACTAAAGTCATGTCTGTTGTCACAAAGCTTGAGAATTAGCTCGAATGGGTTCACATATGCGATTGGAAGGGGTCAGAGGCATGGTTCGTCTGCCATTCATACCTGTAAGGTGGTCTTATTATTGTACTTATATCTCAGCAAAAAAGATAATTTGTTTTAGATAAAAGAAATCCAATGTCTTGTAGCAATTCCTAGTCCAATAAGTGTCTTGTATGTGGTGTGATTTCTATATTTTTTCATATGTACATGCACTTTTCCTAAATAAAGTTTTTGATCTTGTTTTAGGCGAAGACAATGTCGATGGGTGAAGGTGAACGACGATTTCCACCACAACACCAGGAGTCACAACCAGGAAAAGAATATCTCATGAAACCTCTGCCTCAATTTAGCAACCCTAATTACAAGCCGTCTGGCAAACTCCATGTAAGCTTCTTTAATTATTTTTAGTGGAAGTATTAGATTTTGAATTATATTATTTTATCTGTTTATTGAAAGAACATAAAAGTTCAACTTATATTTTTACAAAAATTGAAACTGGACACTCTACTTGCGTTGTAACAACTCAAACATAAAAATATGATAATTAAAAAAGAAACAAATACATATAGTTGGCAAATATCTCACTAATCAGTAGGGTATGAGAAGAATGTGATAGATACCAACATTATAAAGAAATTGCTCTTGAAGAGACCCGACTCTATAAAAACTCTTGCCTTAGAATACACATGCAAAAACTAAGTATAAAAACTCTTGGCTAAAGGCAAACCTTAGAAATAAGGTTGTAAACAAAACGAACGTTCAGCAAAGAGTTCATGAACCGTTGAACGGTAAGTTTGTTTACGTTCGTTCGTTTAATAAATGAACAAATACGAACAAGAAAATTCCGTTCATTTAGTTAAATGAACGAACATAAACATATGTTGTGTCTTCCATTTATGTTTGTAAACAATTGCTAAGGTTTTTGTTAACCTTCGGTTATGTTCGTTCATTTAAAAATTATATTGTTTGAGATAATTATGTAAAGTACGTATTTATCTTTGGTGGATATTATATAATGTTTGTGATTTTAATTATATAATCAAAATATGATGTCATGGCCTACAAATTAAAACACAATGCTTAAGATCAATTTCCAGACAACTATCAATTAGTTTGAGAAACATCAAATTTAAAAAAGGCGTTGAGAGAAATCGGAACTTTTTAAAGCTGTTTCATAAGGAAAAACAGGAGAGCACTTGTAGTTTTTGTTCGTCCACTGTGAGAAATATTCAAACCTTGAAATTTTATCAAAAGACAATATCTGATATCAAAAGAAATTGTCAAAATTTTGGGTTTAGAGTGAAACTGAAGGATTAAACCTTGTTTGCATAATCTTGGATTAATTAAATAGTTGTGGGTTCAAGTTTTGTGTTGGCAATTTATAATACATACGTGTTGTCTATTGATATAGCTTGTGAATAAAAATAAGAGTAGATAGTGTGTTAATCAACATTCTAAAAAGTAAAAAGTTTAACCTTGTTTTGATTATTATTTGTTGCGAATTGGTTTTGTAATTAGCAGATGATTGTGATTGATTTAGGCATTTGACTTCTTTATAAAATATTCAAAACAATAACATCTCTAATGATGGTGATTGACGTCTTACAAAAGTATTAACAAAGTGGGGTATGATGAATGCATCCTAATTACTTGATGAGTTAGGGGGCTATTTAAAATCTTTTACCGGGTCAGAAGGTGGTGATGGGTAAAGGTTGTTCTAAAACTGACTGAGTAAGGGGTTGTTCCAAAACCGACCGAGTAAGGAGTTGTTCCAAAACTGATCGGGGAAGGAGAAAAATATGCATGAGTCAGTGGTATTGGACAGAGTGAGACGCAAAAAAGTAAGAATCAAACAATGACTGGCCAAAATGTCTGACCAGGTCAGTGAGTTAGGCATTTTAACCGGTTCAGAATCAAATCAAACAGTCCCTTAATGTATGTCATTGATTTTAAAGAAGACGTACTTATACTTTTATATTCGACTTACAATAATATGAGTGAACTATGCGTAAAAGAAATTTTATATGTTTACAAGATATTAATGCAGTCCAATAACAAAGAAGAGTTTCAAACTTACACTTGTCACAAAATATAAAAAGGTGGCTCCAAAGTTGCAATAAAGCCTTCATGAGAAAATTCATTAAACTTTTGGTTGTTGTGGCGTAGGGTAAGGTGGCATTGGTGACAGGAGGCGATTCAGGTATTGGAAGGTCTGTTTGTCATCACTTTGCTATGGAGGGCGCAACTATAGCTTTTACTTATGTGAAGGGTGTTGAGGACATAGACGCACATGATACGTAAAGATCATAAATGAATCAAAACGTGAAGGCTCGAGTGATCCAATTGCCATACCTACCGATCTTAGGTATGACAAGAATTGTAAGGTTGTCATAGACGAGATCATTGCAAAATACGGGTGTCTTGATATCCTCGTGAACCATCCAGCCATGCAGTACTATGTGTATTCATATACGTTAGAAGAGGTCACAGAAGAAAGGCTTGAATATGTATTTAGGACTAACATTTTCTCCTATTTTTTCATGACAAGGTGTGTCAAATTTCTAAATAATACTCTAGTTATTTTTCTCATTGGAAAGTAACAATTGCACAAAGTTCTAAATTATTGTTACAACTCATGTGTCAAACTGCTTTTTAGCAAGAAAATTAGCTATAATTCCACACATTCACATATGATTTGTTTTTTTTCTAATTTCTAACCAACTATTTTGATTTGTTGTAATGGATTGTAGGCATGCTTTGGAGTATATGAAAGAAGGAAGCTCCATCATAAACACCACATCAGTGTTAGCATATAATCCTAGCCCGCCAAGCTGGCTCGACTACATTTCAACAAAAGGTGCTATTGTGTCCTTCACAAGGGGTCTAGGACTGCATCTTGTTAACAAGAAGATTCGTGTCAATGGAGTGGCCCCTGGTCCGATATGGACACCACTGCAAGCTGCGGCACTTAATGATGAGCATATAGCAACATTTGGGTCGCTAGTACCCATGGACAGGGCAGGTCAACCTTATGAAGTGGCTCCATCATATGTGTTCCTTGCATCTGAGGACTCCTCCTATTATACTGGCCAAGTTTTTCATCCTAATGGTAATTAATTCTATACACACAAAAAAATGCACTTAAACACCTACCTTTGTGACCAGTGTATCGCTAACAATTTCATGGCATTAAATGCCATTTCACTCGATAATTTCCCTTGGTAATATGTTAGTAATGCATTACCCACATCATGTTATTCCGACGTAGTACCAAAGACGAATGCCTTAACGAAAGGATTTCCGACATACATACTGCGGAGCACAACAACAAATTCATTTACACACACTTTTAAAGAAACATTAGAAAAATATTTAAATTTCTCCGCTTCCCTTTCTGATCTAGTCAGAAACAGAAAGATAAACAATTGAACCTGTTGACTCAACGAGAATACCAGAATAATTCTTCTAATTATCGTTGATTCGCGAAGAATATCGATAACTACGATTTCACACTAACACACATTGTGATAGAGAGAGAGAAAAAAGATTTTTTTTTCATAAACTTCTATAATATTCCTCTCATCTCTTACATGTATACAAAGAAACAAAACAAAATTCGAATGGGCCACAAAACATAGACGGACCAAAAGTAAAGTCCAACAAAATGTAAAAATAAGACAACAATTGGAATAACTTATAAAATAAGCTGTTTTTTGCCCGAAACGATAACCCAAACCGCCTACTGTCGTTTCGACTGGTCGCAAGCCCAAAACGGAGATTTCTAGCCCGAGTTATGCCCATTTCAGTAAAGCCTCTTTTGATAAGCGATTTTGAACGGCAATAGCTTGTTCCTCCACATTTGAGTCCCCACCACTTTCACTCTCCTTTCACCTCACACTTTATTGGAAATACGCGTTAATTTAGACCACATATTGGACCACATATCTTTTCCGTAAATGTGGCATTGGCATTTATCTCCTTCCATAATTTCCAACTACATTAGTGGCTTGATTCATGCTCATCGATGTATATACTTAAGCTTTGTATTATTTGTTTAGTTTGTAACTTTTCCTCAATTCAAAGATTGTTCCTTTGACCATAATAAAATTCTTTATGGTATCAGAGCAATCATAAGAAAAGATCCACAAATTAAAACAGAAAACCCAAAAACAAGCATGGCCGGCGAAGGAGACAATGCCAAGAAGAATGATGACGGGGTTACGGCGGTCACAAACCATGATTCTCCATATTATCTTCACCCCTCCGATTACCCGAGGCAAATGCACGTGAACGATGTGCTAACCGACGATAACTACATCGATTGGTTAGCGGAAATGCAAAACTTCTTATTTGCCAAAAATAAGATCGGTTTTGTAGACGAAAGCATTCCAAAACCGAAACAAGGCGCGTCAAATTTCATGTCATGGATGAGATGTGACGCGATGATTAAAGGATGGTTGCACACAGCCATGGAGAAAGAGATTAAAACGAGTGTGAAATACGCCACCACGGCTCAAGAAATATGGGCTGACTTGAAGGAACGGTTCGGAAAGGGGAGTGCACCTCGAGCATACGAGCTTAAGCAATCCTTAACGACCACAAAGCAAGATGGAGTCTCGATCTCAGCATACTATACCAAACTCCGAGTACTTTGGGACGAAATTCAGTCGGTTCTTCCCATGCCAAAATGTGATTGTAATGGTTGTACTTGTGGCATAGGAAAGAAGCTCACTGAAATAAAGGAGAAAGAAAAGTTATATGAATTCTTGTTGGGTTTGGATACCGAGTATGGGACGATTCGAACACAAATCCTCGCAACACAACCAACTCCTTCACTCGAAACTGCTTATCACTTGGTATCCGATGATGAGCAGCAAAGAGCGATCTCAAGTACTAGGAGGCCGACCAGTGAGGCTGCAGCTTTTCAGACACATATTAGAACGAAGCCGAACCAGAATCACCTTCAGAACAAAACTAGACAAAGGGAAGGAAAACGTAGTCTGGTGAATCGGGAGAATATTGCACTTTCTGCGAGAAAAGTTGCCACAATAGGGATGGATGCTTTAAACGTATCGGGTATCCTGATTGGTGGCCTGGAAAAGGTAAACACGAACATGCAAAATCAAAGGCGGCTTGTGTCGAAGGAGACGCGAGCCCAATACCCGGGATCACTAGTGCACAATATCAACAGTTTTTGCATTTGTTTGGAAATAAAAGTGGTGAAGCAAAGAAAGCAAACCCACCGGTAGCCAACATGACAGGTAACATCGGTAAGGAAGGTAAATGGGTAATTGACTCGGGTGCAACCGAGCATATAATTCATGATGAGTCTTTTCTTAAAAATAAAACAAAAAAAAGTCACGAACCACCTGTCACCATACCAAATGGTGAGGCCATAGCCGTTGAAGGTAGAGGAGAATACACTCTACCAAACAGAATGATGGTCAAGGAAGTGCTTTATATTCCAAAATTCAAGTGCAATCTTCTATCTGTTAGTAGACTATCACAAGATTTAAAATGTGCTGTTACATTTTTCCCGGAATTTTGTGTTATGCAGGACTTGAGTTCGAGGACATTGATTGGAGTGGGTGAATGCAAAAGTGGTCTATATAAGATGGGGATGATAAAGAAAAGGAAAGCAATGATGACGACTCTCAGTACATGGCACAAGAGATTGGTTCACCCATCAAACTCTAGACTACCTCATATTGGTTTTCTTAATAATATTTCTTTGAATTTAAAAGACTTTTGTGATTCATGTACTAAAGCAAAGTTTTCAAGACTTCCGTTTCCAATTAGTGTTACTAAAATTTATGCTTGTTTTGATTTATTGCATTGTGATATATGGGGCAAGTACCGAACACCCTCATTTACACGTGCAAACTATTTTTTAACTATCGTGGACGATTTTAGTCGGGCCATATGGGTATTCCTCCTCAAACATAAGCATGAGGCAAGCACATGCCTTGTTCATTTTCACAAAATGGTACAAACCCAATTTCAGAAAAACGTCAAAAGAATAAGATGTGATAATGGAGGCGAGTTCACCGCCAACCACATGCTTGACTTTTATGCTAAAGAGGGAATCATTCTTGAAACGACTTGTCCACACACACCACAACAAAATGGTGTTGTGGAACGAAAACACCGACACTTGTTAGAGACGGCACGGGCGTTAAAGTTTGAAGCAAATTTTCCCGCCAAGTTTTGGGGAGAATGTATACTAACGGCGGCGCACGTCATAAACCAAATTCCATCCGAAGTTATTGGAACAAGACTCCTTATGAAGTGTTGCACAATCTAAAACCCGATTACGAATATATGAGGGTTTTAGGTTGTCTAGCCTACTACAAAAATACCGAGACCAAAGGAGACAAATTTGAAGAACGAGGAAGACCGGGAGTTTTCTTAGGTTATCCACAAGGAACAAAGGGGTACAAGATTTATGATACAAAAACCCACAAAATCATTGTATCTAGGGATGTTAAGTTCATGGAAAACGTTTTCCCATTTGCTAATGATGAAAAAGAAAAAGAAGAAATTTTTACATTTCCACAAAGTTGGGAAAATGAAGAAACAGAAGAGAATATTGAAAAGGAAGAAGCTGGGCCACCACACAACTCTAATAACTCTAGCCCAGGTGAAGAAGCTCCTAATGGATCCGTTGATGGACCACAACACAACTCAAATGATTCTGGCCCAAGTGAAGAAGGCTACATCGGATCTGACAATGGGCCGAACAATCCTCAGCCCGAATACAATGGTCCAAATGATGAATATGAAGCAACGACTGGGCTCCATGAAAATCCAGTAGGTGGAGAAAATAAAATTTTGGATGAGACCAATCCAGAAAGTAACTTGTCTGGATCTAATTATCAAAATGCTGAAACTGGGTCCACTTTCGCAAACCTTAATGTACCACGAGAGAAAAGGAAAAAATCTTAACCAAAGCATTTTGACGGGTTCGAAGTCAAACTCCCACCATCTATAGACCACAAGCAAAACACCTCCAATCAAGAGTCCTCAACGGTACACCCCTTAGCCCATTTTATTTCTTATGATAAGTTTACTAACAAACACAAAGCTTTCTTGTCGGCCATTACTTCAAGTAGTGAGCCACAACACTATAAGCAGGCCGTGAAGGACTCAAGATGGGTAGAAGCAATGAAAAAGGAAATCAAAGCTCTCGAACAAAATGAGACTTGGGTTTTGGAAGAATTACCAGAAGGAAAACGAGCTATTGATTCGAAATGGGTGTACAAAATCAAGTGCAAACCGAATGGAGATGTTGAAAGGTACAAGGCTTGTCTTGTGGCAAAAGGTTTTACCCAAATGGGAAGGTGTAGATTTTCACGAAACCTTTGCCCCTGTTGCAAAGCTAGTGACGGTCCGAACCCTTCTAACCATTGCCGTAAAACGAGGTTGGCATGTGCACCAACTTGACGTCAATAATGCGTTTCTGCATGGGGACTTACATGAAGATGTCTACATGAAAATACCTCAAGGGTTTGGGAAACCAGAAGATAACCGAGTTTGCAAATTGAAGAAGTCTCTTTATGGTCTTAAACAAGCGTCAAGAAATTGGTATGAAAAGTTCACTACTTCCTTGATAAGTATCGGTTTTAAACAAACAGGGGCAGATCCTTCTCTATTTGTGTTTAAAGAAAAGAATGTATTTGTTGCTGCTCTAATTTATGTTGACGACGTCATCGTAGTTGGAAACGACATGAGGAAAATTCAAGAAATTAAGGTCTTCCTTAACGAAAAGTTTAGTATTAAAGACCTTGGATCTCTAAAAATTTTTCTTGGAATTGAAGTAGCAAGAACAAAGGAAGGGATGGTGCTTAGCCAACGCAAATACACGCTAGACATCCTAAAAGAAACAGGAATGATGGGTTGTCGACCAAGTCCATTTCCAATGGAACAAAACTTGAAACTTGATAAGTGTAATGAAGAAGAACGTGTCGACCCTCATCAATACCAGAGAATGGTAGGGAAACTTCTCTACTTGCAAGCCACAGGACCCGATATTGCTTATGCAGTAAATGTGTTGAGTCAATTCGTTGGTGACCCAAGACATAGTCACTTAGAGGCAGCGCAACGAGTTCTACGATATCTCAAAGCCACGCCAGGACAAGGGATTCTTATTCCTAAAGATGGCGGAATCAATCTCACCGCATATTGCGACTCTGACCGGCTTGGATGTCCCTTCACAAGAAGATTTAGAACTGGTTACCTATTACTTCTGGGTGGAGCTCCCATATCATGGCGGTCCAAAAAGCAAACCGTTGTATCACGATCATCGGTCGAAGCGGAATATCGAGCAATGGCACATGCAGTTAGTGAAGTCTTATGGATGAGGTGGCTTTTAAATGTTCTTGAAATGCCTCCTATCAGACCAACTCCGTTGTTTTGTGACAACCAGGCGGCTCGCCATATAGCAATGAACCCAGTTTTTCACGAGAGAACCAAGCACGTCGAGATGGACTGTCATTTTGTTAGAGAACGTGTTGCATCAAAAGAAATACAACCCACGCAGATTGATACGAAAACGCAAGTTGCCGACATCCTAACCAAACCTTTGGGAACCGTAAAGTTTCGTACTCTTCTCGACAAATTGGGCATTCGAGATCTCCATGCTCCAACTTGAGGGGGAGTATTGGAAATACGCGTTAATTTAGACCACATATTTGGACCACGTATCTTTTCCGTAAATGTGACATTGGCATTTATCTCCTTCCATAATTTCCAACTACATTAGCTTTGTATTGCTTGTTTAGTTTGTAACTTTTCCTCAATTCAAAGATTGTTCCTTTGACCATAATAAAATTCTTTACACTTTTCACAAAGTCCATCCGCCTCTATTCGAATTTTCGACCTAGGTATACACTCTCTTCTCTTTCTCTCCTTCACTTGGCACACACATCAGAACTCAATGAATGAACGGAAGGGCGTTGAGATGCTTTTATACATGTTATAATTATTAACAAGGTTACACAAGTTCTATTGCTTATAATATAAAGAAACAGAGAATTTTTTTGTAATAGCATAACACTTTATTAAATCATGATAATTAAATTAATTTTATCATGTTAGAGTTGACAACTTTTAATTTTACAAATTCGTAAGCATCAACATTTATTTAATAACTATAATAGTAAATACCGATGTCAATAGCCTTTATATGCTTCGTTCACAAGAAATTATACATGTGAACATTTTTAATGATAGTAATAATGTGAACAATGTGACTTAAAGTTATCACATCTTAGAAGCGATGTGAAAATGTGCGCAAATCGACGTATTTGTTGTAGATAGTGATGATGTATTTTTTTTTCTTTTCTTTTTTCTTTCAGGTGGTACAATGGTAAATGGTTAGTCCCTATAAAGACCTTGAGTTTCATATAAAGATAGACTGAAGTAGACTTGGGGAAAAAAACCGATTCGGGAACTGGTTCGACTAAAAAAACCGGAACCGGTTAAACCGGTCCGAACCACCGGTTCTCATCCGGTTTCCCCATTTTGTGATTAAAACCGGTTTCAACCTGAACCGATTTTCGAACCGGTTTCAACCTGAACCGATTTTCGAACCGGTTTCAAATCGGTTCCAAACCGGTTACCGTTGTCTAACGGCTATATAGCCGTTTGTACCCTTTTTTGACCGTTTTTTATGTTTTTTTATCATTATACCCCCATTAGGTTAGTATATATATGTATTTGATGTTTTGGTTGAATCATAACAACTTATAACACTCTCTACTCTCAAAAATCTCAAAAACGCTCTCATAAATATTTTCGTTTTAAACGCTCTCAAAAAAATCTTTGAAATGGCTTCATCAAGTGCTCAATCATCCGTTGGTTGTGAAGCGTCTTCAAGCAACGTGATGATAGCAATCCTTCCTACGAATAGGAACCCTGAAGTATGGTGCAATTACGATTTATGTTAAATGGCTAGCGGTCCAAACAAGGCTCGTTGCAAGTTTTGTCATAAGTTTTTCAAAAAAGATGCAAACACAATGTTGAAAAACCATATTGCAAATAAATATTGTAAAGCGTTAAAAGGTGAACTTTCTCAAGGTCAAGCTTCGATGACAAACGAAGGAAATATTTGGGCTTATAACGTTGATGCGGTTCGGGAGCAAATGGCGCAATTTGTAATTCAAGAAAGCTTGCCATTCAAACATTTCGACAACGAACGTTTGACTCGACTCATTCAACGAACTCTCCAACCACGTTACACCAATGTAAGTCGTGCTACTCTTCGAATAGATTGTTTAAAAATGTGGAAAAAAAGCTAAAAATGTTTTAAAATTTTATTTTGAAAATTTACAAACCATTGTTAACTTAACTAGTGATGTTTGGTCGACACCTCACGGTTTACCGGACTCGTACATTTGTGTCACCGCCCATTGGGTTGAACCCGATTCATGGCAAATGATGAAACGTACGATTGCGTTTGAATTGTTTGATTATCCTCACATCGGCCAAAACATTTTTTATCTTATTGATAAAGTTATTCAAACGTATAAATTAGAAAACAAAACATTTTCTATATCTTTTGATAATGCGTCAAATAACACTCTTGCGATAGATCATTTGAAATTAAAATATAAACCAAAATGTGAGGGTGTGTTTTTTCATAGTCGATGTGTTGCACACATCATAAACGTAGTCGTTCAAGATGGTTTAAAAACAATTGAAACTGTTAAAGATTGTTTTAAAAGAATGTTATATGATATTTTAGTAATAACCAAAGATATACTAAATATTGCAAGTTTTGTAAAGACGCAAATACCAAATGTTTAGGTTCGAATTGGGACGTACCAACACGATGGAATTCCACATGTAACATGTTTGAAAAGGCTATTGAACAAAAAGAAAGTTTAATAGTCTTTCATGATAGTTTGGTAAGTCAGAGAAAGGCAAATTCTTACCATCTATCGGGTTGGACCATCATCGAAGAAGTAACAAAAATGCTTCAATTTTTTTAAAAATGCAACTATATGTTTTTCTGGAGTTTATTACCAACGAGTTTGTTGGTACTTCACCAAATTTATTTAATGACTTCAAAATTAAATGAAATGTCGTGTAGGGATAGACCTTATTCCGATATAATACCCCCAATAAAAGAAAAACTTAAAAAATATCTTCAAGAAATGCCTCCCGTTATTACATGTGCCGCTGCTTTAAACCCTTGTTTAAATTTGTCGGGGGTTGAAACTTTACTTGATAAAATTACTTTTAATTTGGATTTCGAAGTTGGTAAACCAATGTATAGTAAAACTTTAAAAGTTACTTTCAACAAACAATCACAACAAATGTATGATGTTTATTTATTAAAATACGAGTAAACATCACAAATCCATGATGATTTAAGGCATGCGGCAAATGCCGAAAGTTCGAATGATCCAATATTTGATTTATATAATACTTTAAGGGATGAATGTAATAAACGTCAACGTGGTAACACTCCAAGTAGTGAACTCGGGAGGTATGGTTTTACAAACTTTTTATCGACCATGACTCCACATGAATTTAAAAATTTTGACTTGTTGGCTTGGTGGAAAAGTAAGGAAGATCAATTTCCCATCCTATCCACCATGGCCCGAGATTTACTAACCGTCCAAGCTTCTACGGTAACTTCGGAATCTGTTTTTTCTGTTAGTGGAAGGGTTATATCAATAAGACGAACTCGACTCATTCCACAAGCGGTTGAAATGTCAATTTGCTTGAAAGATTATTTGGATGTCGTGGAAAGAGTACAAAACAAACGCTCACTTAAAGGAGAACTGGAATACGAAGCAGAATTATACTAGGATGAGGTAGAGAGCGGATTGACACCAGGAATAACTGATGATGAAGCGGCATATGATGACTACCTTCGTAACAGTTCTGGTTCTGGTGGCGAGGAATAAACGTACAAGTATAATACGAACGAACGAAGAAACGATTTTTATTTACCCTTGTATGTTTTTTAAATTTTATAAATTTTTAGTTTTAAAGATGTGTATTTACCCTTGTATGTTTTTTAAATTTTATAAATGTTTTATATATTTTACTTGTTCTTAAATTGTATATATATGTTTATAAATGTTTTAAATTGTTTAAATGTTTTAAATGTTTATATATATGTTTATAAATGTTTTATATACTTTACTTGTGTTTAAAATTGTATATATATGTTTATAAATGTTTTAAATTGTTTAAATGTTTTTAATTGTTTTAAATGTTTATAAATGTTGCAAATTGTTTAAGTTATATAAATTGTTTAAATTATATAAATTGTTTTATGTTTTAAATGTTTTAATAAAAAGTTCAAATTTTCTTTGAATATAACAAAAATCCAAATTTTCAAAAAAAAAACCGGTTTGGACCCGAACCGGTTTCCAAACCGACCCAAACCGGTTTGATAGGATTGGGTTTTTTGGTTTTGAAACCGGTTCCAACCCAAACCGGTTTGGGGCCAAACCGGTTTTAACCAAAGTTGACCAAACCGGTTTCGATTTGCAACCCGAACCGGTTTGGGCCCCCAACCCGGTTTGTACACCACTAGACTGAAGCATAGGTAAAGTTTGTGTGTTTTAAATAAATTGACGTTACGATGTAGATATATTACTATATTGCGTGTCAAACATGAAGTTCTCGCGAGCTTTATGGAACGATTGTAATGAAGTCCTTGTAACATCACATACTAATAAAAGATACGACATGATTCTCAGCTTCATGATTTTTCTCATATCGTTTAAAAAATCACACGTTTTGTAAACTTTTTGTTGTTTTATATGGTTCTTGTAAAAATTGCTTCATTAAGAATTCAATGGGATTTTAAGTTCAAAATATTAATTTATTTAGAAATAACCTTAATAAAATAGATTTCTTTCTTAATTTATTAAATATTAAAAAATATTAAAAAAATATTAGTAATTAAGAAAATTATTTAATAAAAGAGAGAAACTGAAAAATTTTAATGAGTATGATTGTGATACTAACACGTAACACCTTCATTTATCTTTTTATTAAAGTAGAAATATAATACATTTATGAAAGTAGTAACATTTCCATTTTAAACTACTGCATCAGTTCACAAAACATGACCATGACAGGTCTCACTAATATGTAAGACACATAAACAAAAACTAAGATATTGAGGTCCTTAGCATCCACTATAGATCCATAACTCGTATCCAAACCAGCTATCATACGTTCTATAAGAATAACAAAGCTATAAAACATCTTGTTTATTTGAAAAGACATACTTAAATACATCAACATAAAGTTGATGAACTCGTATAGTTCACACAAATAAATCAATTACCAAGCTGTTATATATAAAAGACACAATAATTACAAAGTCCACAACCAAATTGATCTTATAACACAAACGATTCTAGAAGTTTATGCACTATCAGATAACATAAACACTCAAAACAGATAATGTAACACACGATCACATATCGGCAATCTCAGTTAGACCTCCAATTAGTGTAGGGTACAACCCTAATTAACGTTATCTATACAATTTGTCGGTTCCAAATAGAACTATGGTGTGATTTCTCATAACAGGGCACATAAAAATGACATAAAATCTCATACTAATTCGTTATTTAATTATGCATCAATCAATAACAACACAACAATATGTTTTTCTTCAAAATAAAAGTTTAAAAGAAAATGAGCTACAATACTCACTTCTAGTCCAAATCCAACGAAATCTAACAAGCTCCTATCATTTTAGATGAAAGATTGCTATTAATAATTTAATTAATTTTTAGTTCAATTTTTATTTACTTAAGTTGATAAGTCAAATTAACTTTATTTAAATCAATTATTTTATTTAAATAATTAGTTGATAATTATTCTATCTAAATCATTTAATTTCACCTAATATTATCTAATATTGTCTATATTCCTTAAATGATTTTAATAGATTTTTATTTTATTTAATGATTATATTTCTAATTAAAATTTAGTCTTATGTTATTTATAAATATCTCAAAGCTTCAAAATAATAGCTACATATTTTAGTCAAAATTTAAAACGTTATCTTTAACATATTAATATCAGACCATGTTATTAATGTGAGACTAGTCAACTTGATAAACGTAGTTATTGAAAGTACTATATGTTATACGAAAAAAAGAATAGAAAATTAGTTTATATACTAGGGTTGATACCTAGTGATAGAAGTAAAGTATCTTGATAGTTATATTTGAAGATCTTATATCCAATTCCCACACAGATAAGTAAAATCACCGTTTTAAAAATAAAAAAATAGCTAATAAGAAGTCGTTGACTTGTGAATATCGATGATAGATGTGTTTTTGCTAAGGGAAGTATTGATTGTGGACAATGATGTCAATAACATGAAAGGATGGCGAGTAGCGATAAAGTTTTTATGTGATTTGATACATTGTTTTTTGGATCGGATCGGAACGGCCGGTCCGACCGGTTTGACTTGAATCGGTGTCGTGTCCGGTCTGGTTTGGTGTGATTCGGTTTTTAGTGGTCGAACCGGGCGGTTCGTCTCGAACCGCTGGTCGGACCGAGAAACCGAACCGGTTTTGGGTTTTTATTTATTTTAATGGGTAAAAACGGGGTGTTAAACCATATATTAGTACGTCAGATATACAAATATAGTTAAGTTTTATATAACTATAAAATATATATATATAAATCATATATAAATTATTTATATTTATACATATATACATATAATTAAAATAAAGTTAAATCCGGTCCGACCACCAAACATGTAAGGCGTCCGGTTCGACGTCCGATCCGTTTCTGAAAAAATTGGTTTGATATTTATTTAAGTTAAATGATATAAAATGTAAGAATATAAATCATATGTATTTTACTTAACATAATTTTGTCTTTGTAATGTTTGTTCGTTTTACTCGTGAATAGCTCACAAGTTGTTTTTGTTACCTAAAAAAACACCTCTCAAAAAGTCAATCATCACTTAAATGTTTTTACCCGAGTATGCTAAACCATTAAAAATTTCTATTATCTATAGAAAATAAGTTCAAAACATGTTAGACACCAAAATATTATTAATGACCTAATTCTAAGTTAATAATCCAAACTTAATGGGTTGAACCCTGGTTCAGGTCATGATCAACAAATACCAAACTCGATTTGACCAAGTTACTGGTCAAATCCAACCTGGGTTCACAATATATAATCCCAAATAACATATGGATTTATAATGGGTTGACCCGGGTCGGAGTCAAGTCGGGTCGTGAGAAACCCAGGTTGAAACCAGATTGTGGTATGAAAAGGGCGATTGGTTGAACCCGGGTCGGGTCAGGAAACCGGGTTCAACGTGCAGGATGGATTCGTTTCCGGTTTTTTGACTGATTATAAACCAGCCCACTTTAAAGCCCAATAGCCTCACATTATCGAATATATATCGACGACGACCCTACTTCCTCCAAACACAAAACCACCAAAACCCCTTTGCTAACACTCAACCATCTTCTTCTACATTGTTGTGTGGAGTCATCAATCATCAATCATACACCATCAAAAATGGCGTTTGCGATGCTGAAACGATCGTCAACGATGAAGTCAATGGCCACCGGAATCGGAGAATCATGGCGGAGATTCGCCTCCGTTGCCGTCGGCAGCGATCTCGTAGCAGCGGCTCCCAATGTTTCGCTCCAGAAGGCTCGCACGTGGGATGAAGGTGTTTCCTCTCAGTTTTCCACCACTTCTCTATCTGAAATCTTCAAGGTGTGTGTGTTTTGTTGTTTCAAGCTTACAGATGTGGATACTGAAGAATTAGGGTTTATGAGGTTGTTGATTGTGTGTGTGTGTGTGTTTGCAGGGGAAAAAAGTCGTCATCTTTGGGCTTCCTGTAAGTTTATTCTCGGATTATATACTATGTGTGTCGTTTTCTCATTTTGATTGATGATTTGGGGCTAATTGTAGTAAATAGTGTGGTGCTTTTATGTAAAATATGTAAGTTTTATTTACAACCAGAAATTGCATATATTTCGTCTGTTTTATACATAAAACAGTATTTGTCAAGTACATTTTTTATGATTTCTGCTTATCTTTGGTTGTTTTTTATACATATAAACCTCCTACGCACTCTAGTCCTTAGACCATTTATGACCTAGAACTATGTGAGTGAGGCGTTCCTTTAATCAAGACTGATAAGTTTTGGGTATTTTAAGGGAGACTTGAAATATGCTAATTAAGCAACTTTGAAAGTTGAATGAATTAGAAAAGAGTTCTAGGGAGATTTTTATAGTTTGTTGGACTTTGCCTTTAGTATATATAGGTACTGTATCGACTGATATGATGGATGTATTATATAGGTACTGTATCGACTGATATGATGGATGTATTTATATTTATGTTCGCTGTTTTCCAAATTACATGAATAGTTTTAAAAAGTTTCATTTTTGTAGCTATTTCACTCTGTTTTCCTCTTTGTTTATGGGTTTGATATTCATTTTTGGGGCTTCATTTATCCTTAATGAAAGAAAATGCAACAAATGGTCCAAATGAATCGACAGAACTAATTTAATTGTAACACCTTTCTTTAAATTGAATTCTTGGGGGATAAATAAGTTTCTAAACGTTAATCATTCTTGACATGTAGGGGTTTTCTATTCTAAACAGTATGCTAATATTCAGAAGCAAATTCACGATTTACTTGAGTTTATTGCAATGGATTGGTGGCATAACTGCAAACCAAAACATGGTTATGTGGTTACATCATGATCCTTCATCTATCTCCATCGTGATAAAATAATCTCGGTTTTGGAAATTATTTACATTAACAGGGTGCATTCACTGGAGTTTGCTCAAGTCAGCATGTTCCAAGTTACAAGAAGAACATTGACAAATTCAAGGCTAAAGGTGTAGATTCAGTCATATGTGTCTCTGTTAATGATCCATACACTATGAATGGCTGGGCTGAAAAGCTTGAAGCTAAAGATGCTGTAAGTTGCTCCTTATGCCTTTTCTTTATTCAAAATGATAATGTACCATGTGATTATCTTCCCGATAGGTTTTAATACTTATTCTTTAATGTCGATTGCAAACTAGAATTAGACTTCCCTTAACTTGTATTATCAGTCAATCTTTTCAACTATATAGGAAAATATTAAATTCATGTTGTTTATCTCAATAAATTCAATAAACATAATGTTGTTTCATGTTTGTGCCATGCAGATTCAATTCTATGGAGACTTTGATGGAAAGTTTCACAAGAGCTTGGAGTTGGACTTAGATCTTAGTGCTGCTTTGCTTGGACATCGCTCAACTAGGTATGGTTCTAATTTTGCTGTTCTGTATCTTATTATTTTCAGTGCCAACCTAATTTTATTCAATTCAATTGATCCAACTTTACTTATTCAACAACTTGTGAATATCTTTATTTCTAAACATTTTAGTAGTTCAATGAATGTAACAAATGTTTTTTGAATTAATCATTCTATTGTACATCAACTTAGCTGTTGGTTAGAAAAGAGAGATTACTCATGGCTATAGATGTGGCAAATTCAACCCATTTAAACACTCACTCTCCCAACACAAACACACATAAGACCCTCTTTGCAAGTGATGACCTCCAACAAAATGCGCCCATTTGGGTGCTTGAAGCCCTGTATAAATTTGAGACCAGTAGCTGCAATCGGTCTTGAATTAAAGACCTTGACCAAACGGAAACCAAACACCAAAACACACCTCATTGGTCTTGCACAGGCACACACGAACATGTTCCTGCCATCAGTTTCTAAAGTTAGATGATGGCAATGGGGATGGCGATTGACGTTTGCCAAATCCTTGTCGTTTTAGAGACGGGCTGTACCATGTGTTTGTGACTGTGTTGAGGAGACGTTTTGTTTCCATTCACTTTACCTCTTTCTATAATCATATATTCATGTTTAACATGTTAATGGTTTTGGTTCAAACCCACCCAATTCCCACAATAAATCACATCCAGCGACCCCTTATCGAACCCACCCAATTTAGCACTTCCGCTCACGAGCTAGATGGATTGTTATTGTGTTTTTAATTGATGTGGTAAGTTAAATGATATACTTACAATACTCATCTGGGCTGATTTTTTTTGGTGACATTTTTCCAGATGGTCAGCATTCGTAGAAGATGGCAAGGTTAAGGTTCTGAATGTCGAGAACGTTCCCTCTGACTTTAAGGTTTCGGGGGGTGAAGTAATCTTGGGGCAGATATAGAGTGCTCTTCTATGAGTTTTGCAGTTGGAAACATTTCTCAATGTTACTTCTGAATAATTGTTTCAACTGTGTTTGTAACTTGTGGGACAACAAGCGGCGATCATCGTCCCACCAGAAAAATACATTTTAGCTACACTTATCTGGTGTGTGAATTCGCATCTGATGTACCATTACTTATAAGTTTGCACTTGCAAGAGCATTTCAGTCTTTTCCATGCTTTTGAGGTTAGATTAGAGTGATCCAGCTATTAAACGATCTTACAGTTGCACATATTCATGTATGTCATGTTTTTCATTCTTTAAAAGTAAGATTAGGTAAGTGTGTGTGGATTTATGCATAGTTATCTAACGAATTATGACAAAAGGTGCCGGATAACAAATGCATTATATGCGTTTTAGCTCTTTAAATACATTAAAGTGTAATGTTTGCTGTGGTTCTAAGCACCTAATTGTCATCTATTCGTAAAACCCATAAAACTTCATTTTAAAGTGAGGTATCAGCTTATCTCAATAGTAAGTGAAAATGTAATTGTTTTTGAATGTCGTCCTTATATATTTAACTAATAAAAAATGATCAAGCAAATGAGAACCATAATCAATTCATCACATCTAACGTGTCATCTATAAGACGTGATGATGTATAGGATGTTATGATTCAGTTTAAAACCATGAAACCGTATATACGGTCATCTAATTTTGTGAGTCAAAATTTTTTAAGCCATGGTGAACACTTTGGTTTGTGGTGTAAATTCTAAATATGGAGTTTCTTGGAAGTTTTTTTGGATCATATTCAGATTAAGAACTTTAATGATACTTTAAATTTCTTAATTAAATAAGACAAAGTACATAAAAACTAGTATGAAATTTTGTATGACAAATCATACCAGTAATAATTGTTGAATTTTTATTACATTAAACCAGACTAATGATCACCCATTGATAACGAATGAACCATCACAACGTTTTATAAATAACTATATCGGTGCCATAAGAGAAAAAACTAGTTACCACGGCTTGCTCAGTTGGTGCTAATTAGTGGTAACTTAATATCATTGTTGATGAAAACTAGTTGCCACTCATAAGTAGTATGAGTGGCTATCGATGTTCATTGCCATTGATGTAGGAAATGTTACTCACATTTGTAACTTACTAGCTATGATTATCAATGATGATTAGTTAAAACTGATGATAACTTCGGAAGACCCCACAATCCCACTAGGAGCTCCATCCCTTGAAGTCTTGGACTGCATTTGGTGTGTTGATCCCGAACCTCAACCAAGGGCTCGCAATTCCCTTCAAACTCCTGTCAATTAGATGTTGTCCTCTTGAACCCTAAGTTCTGTGGTGCATGGAATAAAAAACATCATGTACGAGCTTGTACTGTACACTTTTTAGATTATAACATCGGTGTAATAAAACCGATTAACAGTTTTTCTACTAAATCAACCAACATTAGTGAAGCTAGCGTTTTTCCACTAAATTAATCATCAGTGATGTAGCTATTTGCAAGCGTTTTCGAACATTTAAACCTTTCATTTATTGATGTTCTTAGCAACTATACAACTATAAATTGTTGAATCTCAATAGAAGCCACTCTTTCTTTCTCAAGATAGAAAAAATATCTGTCCTTGTCCTACCCTCTCACAAATATAACTTTTACTATGTATTACTATTAGGTTAAAGCCTATATATTACTACTAGGTTAAAGCTCATATATTATTACTACTAGGTTAGAACTCATATATTACATGAGTGAAATAAATAAAATATATTAAAATCATTAATTTTATAAAATTTTATTTTGTAGATGTTATTACTATTGGTGAAATAAAAATATAATAAATATTTAAAAGATAACACATAATGAATTATAAATTATTACTCTATATTAATGTTAAATAAGTATTAATAATTATTAAATAACTTCATTTATGTTTTAGATGCTTAATAGTTTAGTTTACTTATTTACAATAATAATCATTTAATATAAAAGACAAGAATTACAAATATAAATATATTTGTTTTAACATATTTTAGTTACAAAGGAAAGTTAAATTAATTGTTTTTATAATTTTGTATTTATTACGAGAGAGACGCAGGAAAATGATTTTTTTTAATATGCTAGAATGAGAATACATGTCATTTGATATGTTAGTTTGATGACACGTGGCTTAAAAAAACTTTTTTTTATTATAGGTTATAGATTATAGATACCCTAAAAAAAGATCGGTGGGATGGCCTTTCTTACCCTCCTACTTTTATTCTTTACATTTTCAGCCCCTAATACTTTTTTAAAACGTTGTAAAATATCACTTTGACGTTTAGACGTGATTAGAAACGACTCGGGTCGAATATAAAATTCTTTCAAGCTTAACTCAATACACTTTAAGATTGTCTACATTTCGGCATGCGTCTATATTTTGACACTAACTTTTGTTCAAAAACAGATTGGGTCAAATATAAAAAAATTTCGTGTTTATTTTTATGTACGTTTTGAGTTGGCTTATGTTTTGACATTGGTTTGTCTCGAAATGCGTCGGGTCAATATAATGTGTTTTCATTTACTATACGTTCGGAGCGATTGTAAATCTATGTTTAGACATTAATTTTGTTTAGAAAAGAGTCGAGTCATATATTAAACGTTTTTGTTTAACAGTATAAATTCGAGTTACTTTACGCATTGATGTAAAGTTAATTCAGAAACAAATCAAGTCTATTGTAGTATATACTTTATCACGTCACATATAATATCACACGTAATAAACCTAATTGTAATTAAAAATTAAGACGTATATTTGTTTGTTCTAGTAACTATACAACTTATATCTAGCGTTTAAATCCAAAGATAAAGTGTTATAGTTGGCAGTCAGCAGAAACCTACACCATCTTCTGCCGCCACGTAGACCACAAACAATGACACCTACACCACTTACACATCATCACAACTCAGTCTTCACATCCTGCAAATTCAAAGTTCAGCCTGCCACGTGCACCGCCACGTGTCACCTCTCACCACCACCTCCGCCCTATAAAAACCATCATCATGTCAATTATCATACAACCTCAATTAACGTAACTCATCATATTATTATTGTTATTACGAGATCTTGTTGTTGTTTGCAGTAGCAATGGCTAGTGGCGATCAGCAGTTTCCACCACAGAAACAAGAGAGGCAACCGGGGAAAGAACATGTTATGGATCCGACACCACAGTATATGAACCCTAATTACAAACCTGCTGATAAACTTAGAGTAATTTTGCTTCTGTTCATTTACTTATAGGTGATTTTAATACACGTTTTAACGCGATAAACTGTTAGGTAGAGCTAAACATTTTGTCGGAAAATAGACTTTTGCCACAAATTTGTGACAAAAAGTTTTTGTACCGTCAAAAATGTTGGAATTTTTGACGATTTTGTGGGAAAAACATTTTGTACCGTCAGAAAAGTCGCAAAGTCGTCGTAAATGGTTATTTTACGACGGTTTTTGCGACAATTGTGAAAATTTTATAAAGTTGTAAAACCGTCGTAAATGGTATTTTACCACGGTTTTACTATTGTGAATATTTTATGGTCTTTTTTATAGTAGTTTTACGTGAGTTTGAGATGCACCACGTGAAAAATATTTGGTTGCAAAGTTGGTCACAAGGCGGTTTGCAACCTCTGTCATAAAAAAGTGATCCAGGTAAAATCAAAATTAAATGCGTTGTGTTGTAAATTCTTTCGCTAATTGTGGAAGTTTTTGAGGTGAAACTATTAGTGACGGGATTAAATAGTCGCAAAGGCCGTCACAAAAAGAAACAGTACCATTTTTCATGCTATATAATATATTACTTAACAAAAGATACATAACTGTCAATAACTTCACAAATTTCCAATGAAAACGACCATTTTCATCAACTCGTGATGGTAAAAAACATGTAGGGCAAGGTGGCGTTGGTGACCGGAGGCGATTCGGGCATCGGTCGGGCGATATGCTACTGCTTTGCAAAAGAAGGTGCAACCATTGCCATCACTTACGTTAAGGGTCAAGAAGACAAAGATGCAAAGGACACCATAAAGATCATCAACGATGCGAAAACAAAAGACGCCAAAGACCCGATCGCGATACCGACCGATTTAGGGTACGATAACAATTGCAAGGCGGTGGTCGATGAAGTCGTCGGGAAATATGGTCGCATTGATGTCTTGATTAATAATGCAGCTGAGCAGTATATGTGTCGGACCGTTGAAGAAATCGATGAGAATTGGCTCGATAGAGTGTTTCGAACCAATATTTACTCTTACTTTTTCTTGACGAGGTGAGCTTACACTATTCCTGACGAAAAGTAACGAGTCCATAATGATGATTTTATTAATAATGATTTGAATGTCTTAGTGACGGTTGTAGTGTCACTAAACACCTACATTATTTGTTCACTTTCATTTTGTTTTCTTCCTATATTAAAGAACAAAACTTTTTAATTCGTTATTAAAAATAATAAACGGTTTATACTCGGGTTTGCTTGTCATTTGGAACAAACTATTCACAAACAAAAATTAGAAATAAATTAAATATATTTTAAAACTATAAAACAAAAGCACAAATTATATATATGAAATTAGAAAGTAAATAATATAATATTAATTACAAAAATCAAAGACTGGTCATATATTTTTTGAGCTAATTGAATCACCGATTGGTTAGTTGACCAACTCGATCATCTTTGTTACTCGAGTATCTTATTGTGAGTAATAGAGTATCTTATTGTGAGTAATAAGAAACTCACTATAGTAGAAAAAATCATCTGATCCAATTGTGACAAGCAGAACTTAAACTCATGACATGATCCTGATGATATATGACTATGTTTTGTAGTTTTGTTTATAGTCACAGGTTTCAATTAAGTTTTTATATATGAATCGAAACTTGATAATATAATACATACAGGCATGCACTAAAGCACATGAAAGAAGGAAGCAGCATCATCAACACGACGTCCGTAAACGCGTACAAAGGGAACGCCACACTGCTCGACTACACCTCGACAAAGGGCGCCATCGTGTCCTTCATCCGCGGTCTAGCACTACAACTAGCATCAAAAAACATCCGGGTGAATGGAGTGGCACCCGGACCCGTGTGGACCCCGCTGATACCGTCTTCGTTTCACGAGGACAAGACCTCGAAGTTCGGGTCAGAGTGCCCGATGAACCGAGCCGGACAACCTTACGAGATCGCGCCCTCGTATGTGTTTCTAGCATCCGAGGACTCCTCGTATTTTACCGGTCAAGTACTTCACCCCAACGGTACAAATCAAAGGATAATAATATTGTTGCCATTTTTTAATTTCTGTTGTGTTTGGGTTGGTTAATTAACTTGTGAGTTTTGTAGGTGGGATGATTGTGAATGCTTGAAGATCATACCGATGCTAGCTTTATATATGTGGTTTGCAAGGTGTCTGAAGTGTTGTTGGTGTATCAAGTTAATTATATCTGGATATGCTATATATGTAGTAGTTATGGTGTAACCATGTGCTAAATAAAATAAAAATATGTTTGTGTATCTACTTCTCTTATATATGTTTGTTGTTGTGGTATCTACTTCTCTTATATCTGTTACGTCGTGTCCGGATGTAAACATAAACTATATGTATGAGGTATAACTAAAAGTATCCTCTTGGCACCGTGATTCTGTTACAAATTTGCATATTTGTAATTATGTTTTTTGGCGAAGACGCTCAATCCACCACAACCTTAGAATGGCCACAACCATGCCGCCGGTAGCAACCCAAAACTTCAATGAGTCGTTGGTGATCGGGCGTGGAGGTTTTGGGAAAGTTTACAAAGGAACCATAGTTAGTGAGGGTAGGCTTTTAGTTGTTGCAATCAAGAGGTTGGATTCAACTTCTAACCAAGGTGCAATAGAGTTTTGGGTTGAAGTTAATATGCTATCTAAGTTAAGACACTGTCATCTGGTGTCTTTGATTGGTTACTGTATTGACGGGCGAGAGATGATACTTGTTTATGAGTATATGCCTCTCGGAACGCTTGAAGATCATCTCCACAAACTCAAAAGTCCTCTATCTTGGTATCGACGGCTTAAGATATGTATAGGGACTGCTCGGGGGTTAGATTATCTTCACACTGGTACGGGTATTAAACAAGGTGTTATTCATCGTGACGTGAAGAGTTCTAATATATTGTTGCATGATAGTTGGGCAGCTAAGATTTCAGATTTTGGGTTGTCGAAAGTAGGTCCAACGAATCAGCGTTCAACATATATAAACACTTTTGTTAAAGGTACATTTGGATATCTTGATCCTGATTACTTTCAAACGGGTAGGCTGACGAGAAAGTCTGATGTGTATGCCTTTGGGGTTGTGCTATTAGAAGTCTTGTGTGGAAAACGAGCGGTAGATAGAAGTCTTGATGAGGAGCAATGGGGTTTGGCAAGATGGGCGCAAGATTCGATCAAAGAAGGTAGGCTAAAACAAATAGTTGATCCCAATATAAAGGGGAGAATATCTCCTAAATGTTTAAAGGAGTTTGCATCGCTTGCGGATCGTTGTTTGCATAGCCATCCAAAACAACGTCCTACGATGGCTGAGGTCGTAGTCAGTCTTCAGTCTATACTAGTTGTAGAAGAGACGATCAATAACACGCTGCGCCCAACGGGCATCACCATATTTGGTAAAAAGATGCCAATGTTTCTATCTCCACACACTGGGAAAAACTATGGTATGATATGCTCTTTCTGTTTTCATTGTTTGTTTTCATGTTACATCATGTAGGCTTGTTTTACTGAATGATATAGTATAATTTTGTGGTGTTCATTTCTAAGAGTGTGTTCTTCGTTAAACTTGTAGATGTAGATAGAAGCTTAAAACCCTTAGATTTGCGGTTTGATTCAAATGGAAGTGTGACTAGAAAGTTATACAGATTTGATTTTCTCACTATCTGCATTGCAACCGAAAACTTCTGTGAAGCTAATAAAATCTGGCAAGATCAAAATGAGTCCATGTACAAGGTATTCACATATCTAACCTAACGACATAATTTTTCGGTTTTTTGAAGGCTGTTGACAAGTCTTTATGTTATTCTTTCACAGGGACGGCTACAAAGTGGACAAAGAATAGCCGTTAAAAAACTATCTGTTACTATTCAGGAACATATTTATAACAAGTTACACGTGAAGTTTGAACATGAGAATTTGATTCAGCCGCTCGGATATTGCTTCGAACAAACATCTAGTTTCTTCGTCTTTGATTTTGCATTGTGCAAAAGTCTGGATCACTTCATATTTGGTATAAATTTGCATATTGAAATGTACAAATTATGCTTAAGAGTAAGGTTATCATGAGAACTGTTAAATAATTAGGAACCGAAGGAACCACTTTTTGGCCCTTAGATCAATTTGAACGGATGGTTGAGATCTGTTTATTATGTATCTTCCATTCCATGTATCACGAACGTCCCCTCCTTTTCGTCTGCTCCATGATCAAAGGCTTAAAAATGGTTCCTTTAGTTTCTGATCATTATTTAGCGGTTGTTTGAGTTGTATGCTTAGAACTTTTCGACTAACATATATTTTGTCATATATGTTTGTAGATCCGTTGATGAGTACTCTTTTTGATTGGAATAAACGCTACGAAATAATCCTAGGTGTTGCCAATGCACTTCTTTACCTTCACAAGCATACTCCTATTCGGATTCTACATGCTGACATCAGACCCGCGAACATTCTTTTTGATGAAAGCATGAACCACAAACTGTCATATGTTAATTCGGAAATATATTTAGCAATCAATGGGACTGATTGTATTGATGTGGATAAACTATATGGCACCATGCAAGTACAAAACTACTTTTACTTATTGCATATGTTTATATAACTTTTGTATGTATATGTTTCTTATGTGGTCTGTATTTATTTCTCGAATGATGATAATTTATATGTTGTGAACCAACAGGGGATACATGGCCCCGGAGTATATGATAGAAGCTCGTCTCTCAACCAAGAGTGATGTCTTTGGCTTTGGTTTGTTGGCTTTAGAAACTATTAGCGGTCAAAGAAACTACAAGCACTTTCCAATGACCGATGAAAACTTTGTGCAGTATGTAAGTTTATGACGAATGAGTTCGTCATTATACTTTGTTGGTCTTGTGTATATGATCATATCAATGATTGTGTCTCTGTTCAACTGTTATAGGTTTGGAAGAATTGGTTAAAAGGAAAGAATTCAAATATAAGTGACCCAACAATTGATGTTGACTCGAGTGTGATATCAAGGTTCATTCAAATTGGATTGTTGTGTGTTCAAGCAGATGAAACAGATAGACCAACGATGGATGAAGTTGTGGGCATGCTGCGTAACAGTTCGTCTCAACATCTTCCTCTTCCTAAAAATCCAGTGTCATCATGGATAGTAGAAGAGGTTTCAGAATATACGGATCTCGAGGATGATGACTATGATTCTGAGGCGGTTGAGGAGTTTGCGTCTGAGCTAAGCCCTCGATGGTTCATGCAAGTACTTATGATGGGGAAAACAACAAGCCAAAGGTCGATGATAGACTGTTTGTGTGTGTGTGAATAGAAGAGAATTTACAGGTCATGTCAGAACAATTTCACACATATATGCTACATTTGGGTCACATCTACATCTCCTTGGGTATCTGACTTTCATGTATCATTTTTCACATACAATTCACATATGTACAGATTCATATGTAGATTTGCCTATGTAATGAAAATATTCGTTACATGGGAGTTGAAGATAGAAACAGAAATAGTCACCGGAAGTTGAAGATGAAAAAATCAATGGCTACAATTATTGATGTTATTTTCTTAAACTGTAAATATATGACCCTGTTTCGAATGATATATGTTATCTACTCATTTTCCAGCCAAAGCGGCACCCCCTACCCTCTCAAAAAAAAACCCATAATTTGAAAAACCCACCAACTCAACCCTAAACATTTTTTTCTCATAACAAGACTTAAACTTAATACTTCCTCATATTTATGTCTTAAAGTACCTCATCTTAATCATTCGAGCTATACTTTCTCATATTTATGTCTTAAGGCACCTCACCTTAATCATTCAAGCTATAGATCTTTAGAAAGTTTCTCCACATGCTGGATATACGAAAAATGGCTACTGTTATAATGTTGTCTATATATATGTTTGTGTAGTTGATTTGACCTTGCACCTTCAAAGAATGATGATTGAATTGTCTTTTCTAGCATTGAAAATGGAATAGAATAAGCTCTTTACAAATTTCGCAACATAACAATGGCAATCCTTATGACCATATTAAATCAATCGCTCACAATAATACATCATGAACATTATGAGCATAACAGACAAAGATTCCCTATGTAACTCAAAAAATAAAGAAAGACATATCTTGTATAAAAAAGAAGAAAAAAAAACTGATAAAACGTTGATTTTACAGTGTTCTCTTCAACGCAGTATACTCTCTTTGCATTCCCACAACCATAAAAACATGGAAACACTCACTGTGTTTGCCAATAGTTCCCAAGGACATGACATTGCACCCCCATGGAAGGGTCTGTGACATGTGAAAGTTCGGTAACAGTTTTTCATAGATGCTTTGTTTGTCGTTTTGATGGCCCTCCGGGAAATAGCTTCATTATCCATCCTAAAACTCTTTCCACGACCTACACCGATAATAGAAACAATAATAACATGAGGTTATAAACATACGGCAATGCAGTCTGATGCAACTAGAGCCGGCAAAATGAACGGGTTAGCAAATTGGCTAGCGGGTAAACTTCCTAGTACAGGTTGGATTGTGTTGACCCGAGACGTATTGTTAAGGAACTTATTTGAGAGTCAAAATGACTACATGAGTTATATTATTTCATAATCTTACATTTTAATTAGATTACTTAGGAGAATTTTTATCCACTAAAACTACACTTTGGGGGTGTTTGACAAGTTTCTTTGAAAGCTAAATAGTATGACTTTGACCCATTAGATATAAATTATATACTAAATCAACCCATTCACTAGTAAGCGGGTCAAAATTGCCAACTTTATAACTAAGCGGCAATATAATATTTAACATAAAGAGAAGTCTTTTTGTACCTCGTCACCTTCATCAGCATAGGGAGTATTATCAACCACGGGACGAGGACCAGGACCAGGCTTTCTTTGTGGCGTAATATCACTCACCATACTCTGAGAAGTCAACAACTCTAATCTTTGCGTTTGAACTTCAAGTTTCTGGGATAGTTCCTTGTTCAAATCCTTCATAAAGCAAAGGAATATTAAATTAATGTTTTACAGAGTGTCATATGCAACTATAATGATAACACTATAATGCTTGTATCGCGTATCTAAATTTCTACACCATACCTTCAACTTGGATCTTAAAGATGATTCAGTTGACAAAGCTTGCATCAATTGTTCTTTTTCCAAAGCTAACTGAAACCAGACAGACATAACAATATTTATATATCAAGAAGTTATCAGCGGGATCACAAGCAATTCATAAAATCTTATTATAAAAACACAGAAACTACCTCAGAAATAAGTGTGTTGATATTTTGGATCATATTCATCTGATCTGGAGGTATGCTTGAAGTTGAAACTTCAAGACCAAGATTCCTACTTAGCGACGGCAAGAAAGCATAACTTTCACCACGAGTAGCTTGTGTTGAAAGGTTTGTCGGATCAGGTAACGCATCTTCACTATCATCAACTGCATCAAGAAAAATATCAAAAATGTAAATAGAAGAAAAACTACTGCACAATGTAGAAATCACAGGCACATCACAACTTCCTTTACTTTTTTTATGCTACAAGTTACTTGCACCTTATATGACTACATTTTTAATGACAGGAACTTTTTTTTTGTATTATGATGTAACCACATACCAAGATCATCTGTAGAAGTTGATGCTTCCTTTCTACTAGTTGAATTCTTCTTAATATCCACTGAATTCCCCCCAGCTACGGGAGCTTTCCGCAGCTTAGATTGCATGAGTTTTTTCTCTGTTCAAAAAGTATTTTTGCATTTACACAAAATCATCAGAACGTAAAAAGAATGACATCCAAAAGTCAAACCAACATATCAATTAGTAAGTAGTCAGCAAATCGATTCTAGTATCAAAGGTCAATTTCTCATGTGACCAGCAGCAAAAATACAAAAAGACAAGCATTATCAAGTGTCAAATTGAAGGTGAATCCCAGTCACATTGTGAGAAATCAACCACACTACAATTACTATTGTTTGTTTGTTACGATAGTTGTTTAGTTCATGTATTTTTCTATACTTTCTAGAAAAATATATTTTCTCGAGCCGGAGGTCTCTTTGGGAGGAGCCTCTTTATCCCCTGGGATAGAGGTAAGGTTTTCCCTCATCTCACCCTCCTCAGACCCTACTGCATAAGTTGGATTTCTGCTCAACATGTTTGTTTGTCGTCATCTGTTTCGTTGATGAAAAAATTTCCAACAAACCATATTACTGTATATATAAATACCTTCTTGTAAAGCATCAATAGTAGACTGCAAATCTTGGCGATCCTTTTCCATGCTAGATATTTTTCTCCTGAACATATTATAAATGCAAATTATCAACCATAAAATGGCATAGGAATACAGCTAGGACAAGTTCAGGGTCAGACAACCTTGCTTTCTATAGCAATTTAAACAATTACTATGTCATAATTCTTTGTTCAACTAATATGTAGGCCCTACTTGAAATATATAGAAGACTAATATAACAATAACTGAGTAGTACTTTAAAGCCATAAGCTCAGACCATACTTCTGTGAGGACAATTCAGCTTCCAGATTTTCCAATTGCCTCTCCAGTTTTAGCTCATTAGACCTTAGTCTGAGTGCCTACAAAAGAAGGTGTCTATAAATAACTACCATACAAGAAATAACATAGTCAAGTCAGAGAATAACACCGCATTGTTCTTAATTAACTTAACGAATTCTATGAAGAATAAATAATATTCAGTTAGAAAGACAGTTCAAGGGTCCTAAAGTGGCACAAAGAATTTTTTTAATGCAAAAAACATCCTAACTCACTTTATGCGGAACACTTTAATTATAGCTGAAATTATATAATTTTGTAATTATATTTGACATGCTAATTATTGATGAAAAAGCTGAAACAGTCTGGATAAAACCTGTTTGTGGTTAACCCAACTTGACCAGACCAATTTCAACTTGCACCAAAAAGTTACCCCTTTTAACCAGTTCCCCGACCTGTCATTTTTCACCTTTAAAAGTATGTTCATAAGCTACCATAGTGGTGTAGTACCTTTTCTTCTAATCCAATAACCTCAGAAGCCAGCAACTTGGCACGTTCATCAGCTGCACTACATTCTAACTGGGCATTTCCATACTCGGTCCTCACAGCCTCAAGTTCTACCTAGTCAAATAAAAAGTAAAGAAATCATCAACAGAAATATTAACAAACATGCGCGAAAACAGTAAAAAAATATTAAGATCGGACAGTTAATGCCACACAATCGCTACCGGTAATCGCTTTTGATAAAACATACCAGCTGCGCATTTATTTCACGCTGCAAGCTCTCTATATCAGCCTTTAATTGGTTGACGACAGCTCCCTGCAAAGAAAAAAAACAAACAAAGAGACAAAAAAAAGATATGAATATCAATTAACTTTCCAAAAATAAGACATGCTTACAAATTGGAGAAAATAGGTTCCTACCTGTTGGTTATAACTATCGGTTAGCGCTGAGTTTTCGGTGGCTAAAGACTCAGCTAGCGCTCGAGAAGCCTCAAGAGCTCGTTGCAAAGAGAACTTTTCTTGTGTAAGATCTTCAATATGCTGCTCATAATATAAGAGAAAAGTAAGGAATAGCAAAACGTATATAGTATGCAGCTTCAGGACATTTGGCAAGTAAATAAACTATAAATTAATGTAAAATATAATAAACTATGTGTAGGTGGTAGGAGGCATTTAAATATTTTTAAAGGAAAAGTAGACAAATAAACATCATGAAGGTATTAAACTAATAACAAAAAAATCCATCATTAACTATGGATAAAGTGACAAATTTACTAAAAACTAATCATTGCTAGGGCCTAGAAGCATATGCAACCTGTTCCAAAGCAGCAAAATCTTCATTCTGTTTGGTAGAATCAAAATTGCTCTTTTTCTCCATATCAAATTCATTGATACCCTGCCTAAAGATAAAATTTTGAGGATCAGACGAGACATGACCATCCACTGGGTGAACTTTAGAGCTAAACGGGTTATCTCTATCTGTCTCTGCATTTCTAGACACGTTGATCATATCCAGAAAAGATGGCCGAGATCTACTGCCAGCTAAGCCTGGTGACATGAGACGATTATATGAGGGTGTAGCTTCAGATCTGCTATTTGTAGATAAAGGTTCAGATGACCATAAAGATGAGCTAGTTGCATTGGCTGGAGGATCAACTAGGCTCTTATCATCCACTGAAGAAACTGGAGGATAACGGTTCTCCAACATATTTTGTATAGATTTCCTAGCTTCAGAGGAAGAATCTGAAAGTTTAAAGGTATGGTAAAAGTGAACACTATATAGAATTTACTAATGTGACAGGTCAAAACAAGGAAAAAAATTACAAGACCAGTTGGACTGGCCCGAAATAATAATTGTCCAATAAAAATTTATGAACTTACTTATATTTTTATTTTTTGTAAACAAATAAAGTCCCATTTGAATCCACTTCCTTTTTAGCTATAGTTTTTTATTTACCCCTTTGACCCGTTAGAGATAAGAACATAAAAATATAACTAAAATTGACGCAAATGTAGGTTAAGTGGTCGAGATTACCACCTCTAAATTTTACATTGTTACTACAAAAGAAAAAAGAACATTACCTTTGTATGTCGGGCCATTAGCTGGTTGATAATTATTGTAATTTAAGTTGTTAGCAAATGAAGAACCATGAGATCTCTCAGGAGAAGACTTGGTAACAGAAACTTGAGTGGTTACAGGACGTGTAGAGGTAAAATCCTTTAAATTTTCATCTGTACTGTTTTTAAAGGAATCTTCCTGCCTTGTATTCCTAAACTGATTATAATTGTTAAAGATATTCTCTTCTGGATGATTAAATGCTTTAATATTTTCAGGATCCACCTCATAAGATGCCTTGCGGTCCAACTTTTTGTCAGTTGAATATATGGGCTCTGGACTTGTGGATGGTTTATTGAAACTGCTAATAGAATTCACTTCTGGTTCAGCTTCAAAAATTTTTGTTGTTTTCTTTTCATTTTTTCCAACATGAAATCCTGGACCTGAATCAGATGTAGCATCTGTTATTACCTGAACAGAATCAGAAACCAGAGGTTTTGTCTCCTGGTGGTCACCGTTAGCGGAATTGGCAGAATTATTAGCAGCAGCTTTTTTGGCTGCTGCTTTCTTTTTACGAAACTCCTCTAGCTGTAACACAAAATAAGCATAAAGCTTTAAATAAAGATAAAAAGTTTACTACTAAATGATGTGAATAAATCCATTGGGGCAAAAAGTACAGATAAGCTCAAACCACAACCTAGTTCCTGTCCAGCAGCCCAAGCAATCAAATTGCTTAGACTGTTAGACACGAACCAGTCAAAAATGACAACTTTTCATCATTTTAGGATATGTTAACAATTATAAAACTCCTACCACTCATAAAACAGCTAGTTTTTGGGTATTTTGGTCCATATTATTCAAAACAATCTTTTGAACTGCAATAACTAACTTGATTGTATTTCCATTTTTTATTGCTAAATCTCAATCTTCCTCAACTCTCAACTCTCTACTCTCGAGTAATCAAACTTTGGAAACATGTTTAACTTATTCTTTGTTGCATAATACCAACTTGCCACTTGCAATTAACTTTCGACATTATGTAACTCAACTTTTTATAATATAGTTAAAAAAAGTGACATCTTTAAATTCAAGCCAACATATAATCAACGAATAAAGTGGTGTTGTATTTTGCTTGTTACTAAAATAATTAAGGTATTGTTTTCTAACCATCTCGTTAAATTATTACAAGTCACTATTATTAATTTAATATAAAGATCAAAAGTCATAAACGATCTGGGCATGACTAGTATTATCGCATGAAGCAAGTTAAGGTGCCTAACTTTCTAGAGTAGTGAAGGACTGGGGCACAAGATTCATGGTGACATCATCACATCATCATAACAAATCACATAATTCACAAGACATTAAAGATAAATACAAATATAGACACACAAAGAATAAATTAAAGTACTGAATATGCATATATACTTGATATATTAGACACCAGCTAATTTAATTATTAATTAAGAATTCACCACTAGTACTAACATAGTAACATCATTTAGCAACAAGCATCATGCACTTACTTGAATTAACATTAATATGAACATAATTAGCAGAAAGCATCATAGACTTGAATAAACTAACATAAACGGCATAAACCACTATAGTTCAATAATAAGCTGTTATAGAATCATCAATAGACACAAACAACACAAAGTGTATTTGCTATTTCACATAAATAGTGAGAAGAGACAAAACTATGAGGGTATTGACCAGATAAAAGATACAATTTTATATAATTATATCAGCTATAACTTGCATGATATTCTCAATAAAACATTCTTTTTTTCTAATGGTCATTCCAGCACAACCTAGCCAAATATTATTACATTCTTAGCGGATACTTATTCAAGATAAATCAAAGCAGAAAAAAAGGCCTTCATGAGTTATTCATACTAAAACTATTTTGTAGACTGCATTTCAGTTGATCGCCTACTCTACGAATAAGGGTGTTTGGGTTATAAGTTTTATATTTATGACCCCATGCTATTCAAACTATATTCAACAACAGACTGAAACAATTTCATTGTAGAAAGTCCTAAGAACTGACAAGGATATTTTTATTGATCTCAAAAGGTTTCCTACAACGTGTTAACATGACTACACGAGCAATCAATAGTCTGAACCATCATACTTGGCTTTTTGTTGCAAACTATATGTCCTACTAGTGCGGGAGATTAAAAACATTAAACTATGTCAGAAATAGTGATTTTAGAGAACTGTGCACATAGTGAAATGATCAAATTGTTAATTAATCAAAACTTTTTACCCACATACTTGGCACTGTTAGAATATTGGCCCAGAAAACAAAGATAATACTCGGTATTTTGTGGGAACTACCACAACTCTTTTATTAATATGAAGAACAAAAGACCACACCCTAAAATCTATACAATGACCCTCTTTTATAATACTTTTAACCTTAATTTCTATGAAATCACAGCTCAAACACAGCTGGATGACAGCCTATTTACAGCCAAATTATTCAATACTTTCCTAATATTTACCTTGAATAATATATTCTACATGTTAACTAATTCCACCCTTATCTTTCTTGGTTCACCCGTATACTCCCTTAAACATCAAGATTAATTTCTAACAGGCACTTCATTGCACATCGGTCATCCAACTTTAAAACTGAAATATAAATAAGAACACTGACTTCTCTAGAACTATTGAGCAAGGAGTAGGCATCTCAATTGGGAGTAGCCTCTTTGTCTCATGAAATCGAGGTAAGGTTTGCCCTCATCTCACCCTCCCAAGACCCTACTCGGGGCACATATGTTGGTCTGTTACTTCTCTAGAACAAAAATTTATTGACGAAAACAATACGACAAAAGACTACATAACAACAAACATTTGAGTAAAGCATGAATCTTGAATCGAATCATCTATAATTAAAGACTTCATCGCAATTTTATTGAGCATTGAATGGACGCTTTTATGCAAACAAACTTCCTCCCATAGTTTTCAGCAATGCAAGATGGACAATGAATATAGAGATCACTCAATTATATGTGTATAACTAGATTTGTTTCTTATGTTTTGCTTTCCAAATAAATATGTCATATTTTCCTTATCTTTATAAGTTCCATGCACACCTAATAAACAGCTTTCTTGGTTCTTAACACATCACCCAAATTATGTATTCTCCTAAAAATCACACCCTTCCATAAGATTGTTCATACTTGAACTTTTGAGCATCAAACGTATGAACTTCAAGAAACCCAAACCCCCTTCACATCAACTAATAATCAAATCAAAATCTTCACTTATTCACAACAAACAAGTCTACATTAGGTTTACACCATCTGACACCCAAAACCAACACACAAACTAACTCTTCCTAAATCAACCCTAAAGTGCAAATCATCACTACATTAACCCAAATCGACAAATCCCACAATCAAAAACCCCAAAATCAAACCTTCTTAACAAATTACAAAAGGGCTTGAAACCGAACATACCCGCTTCTTCCCAGCTTCCAATTGCTGCTGCTTCTTCGACGAAACGGTGGAATTAGACACCATCTGATCCGACGCCATTCAAGCAATCAAAGTCTTGAATGGGGTGAGGAAATGGGGGTCCGAAATGGGGGTTTTGTGCAGAATTTGAAATGATTCAAAGGGTATGGAGAATTGTTTGCATAAACCCTTAATTGATGATTGATTTGCAGAAAGAGGGTCCGATCTAATCGGAGAGGAGAGACGGATTGTTGATGTTGGGTATGTTGCTTTAGATCTCTCGATTCTCTCCCCCTTGTCGATCTTCCTTCCTCTCTCTTGATCGATTTGCTTATGGTTTCGTTTTTATCTTACGGTGCTACAACGCCTCTTTTGGTGGAAGAATGTCACGTTACTTCAGGTGAAATGTAAATATGAGTTTGGTTGCAAGTTATAAATTATTATAAGTATTCTTTTAATGATTCAAATTTTTTTAATGGTTTAATATGTAATAGTTTATACGGTTTGTTTTACAAGTAAATATTTAAATAGTCCAGATATTTGTCTATTAATAGTTAAACATTATATTAATACTAAATGTTTAATAGTCATAAGATTTGATATAATCTCCTCAAGTGAAAACCTATAACTAGAAAACCTTTGGCCCAACCCTCAAGATCTTTCCATTTTTAATTGTTTTAGACCATGTGTAATGAGACGTTAAACTCATACATAACACCACATAATGCTCTCATCACCATTACGATGGAACGTTATGTTTAAATGGTAATCACCAAATCCATAATCAACCATTACTTATGTTTTTAACAAAAAGGTAACGACGACTTGATATTAATATGACAAAAAATGTCTTTTAGTGGGCATTAACCATTACTCATGGTCTTATAGATTATTTTGTGACCTTTTAATAGTCATTAAAACACTACCTATTAATGGTTATAGCCTCTTAATGATTAAGAGGCAACCTTAATGTTGTATGATTACGATGTAACATTTTAATGGTTCATAACCCTTTATTTAGCATTAAGGCTACCTCTTAAACGTTAAGAGCCTATGAACCATTTTAATGACCATTAAAATGCTACCAAACAATCATTTAGACTTCTCATCTTAACTACTTAGGCTAAGAATTATTTATATTTGACGTACTATTTCCCACGATGTATGAGATTTAAATTGCGAAAGGTTAATGGTAGGGCATTAACAGCTTGTTCCCCATTTGTATTTGAGTAGGTGTCCTATATTATAAGTGATTGTTGTAAGTGGTTGTGAATGAAGAAAATATGGAATTTATAACGGTTGTACCTTATTTCCCCATATTTGAGGAAATATTGGGAAACACGATACAAACCTCATAAATTTTTGTAATATTTTTGTGAGTGGATGAGAAAGAAAAATATAATGATAAAAGTATGAAAAAAATATTATTTAATTAGAAAGGAAAAAAAGTAATGGTTTTTAGTTTAATTATAAAAATGAGAATGGGTGATGGATTGTGAATGCTTATATGGTATGGTTGCGTCATGTAGATTTGGGCTACATCCTATGAAAAGAGTTTAATCTACACACCGTATGTACTATGAAAGATTTTTTTTACAATCCTGATAATGTGACATGCAAGTGATATTTGTAAGACATCTTCTTTTTTAACTTCTAAGATAAGTTAAAAGAAAAAGATACAAAATCACATCATGATCACGTCACCAAATTCATCATCCTTGCAATCCTAGAAATTTCTTTGATAAATATTCAAATGTTCATCACTTGATTTTAAAATTTTGGTAATGTTTTGGTCGAGTCGAGACGGTTTACAAAAATAAAAATAATACTACAAGATTATTAGTATCAAATATTCAATTTTAACACTAAGCAACTAATGAATAAATAATCTAACATTCATTTTTAAAATAAAACTATCATTCTACCAACACTCAAATCATATTTAGATTAAAAAAAGCTCAATGCTTACGGTCACAACAATTTCATATTGTTCTCGAGGTTGAGCAAGACTCGAAAGAGCTAAGGGAGCACAAGAGGAGCAGATGTTGGCAAAGGATAGGAGCAACAACAATTGACAAGATTAAAATTAGTAATCATAAGAGATTTTGATAACGGTGTAGAATTAGAAATAATTTGAAATGTTATTTAAAAATAGAAAGGATTTTAAAGAGATGAGATGGTTTTTTAAGAATCAAAATTTGGTTTGGAGGGTCACTTTTCAAATTGATTTGGGGGAGGGTGTTTATGAAAGAGTATAATAAACTTGACTTGAGTCAGCTTAAAGATGGGTTTTGATGTTTAAATTCAAGTGGTTAACGAGTTTAATAAATCTTATTTGTTAATTTATAAATTAACGAGTATAATTTTGAAAAATTAGAAATTTCTAAACTATTTTTTTTTATCACTGGTTAAAAAATATTCATTGATGTCACTATGTTAGTTTTCTTTATCACTAGGCAAAAATTCATAAGTGTTAGTTCACAAAAACGAGTCAGAGCATGAAGCGTGTTGATCGCCTCTTTGAGGCTTTTTAAGCTTTTTAGTTCAGCTTAGTTTTCAATTTTTGTTCATTAACTCATTTTTAGTTGAACAAACTAGGAACTAATATATATGTGTGTGTGTTTTAGTTCCTAGTTTGTTCAACTAAAAATGAGTTAATGAATATACATATATATATAAATTTATTCTAAAATAGACTTATGAATAGTTTAATTCTTAGTTTGATCAATTAAAAATGCACTGAAGAAGGATTCACTTAAGTGGATGGCGTATTAGAAGCTACAACACTATAAATAGATTCATTAGTTTATATTAATATTGATGATTGTTTTTTATAAAATTAATGTAAAATCAAGTTGTTACAATTTTCAATCATAAAAGTGGTGTAAGATCAAGTTGTTACAAGTTTCAATGGTATTTATAGCATCATATTAGGATTCTCATCCTCAACTTCATGTTATACTAAAAATGTTATTTTTTACTTTCTTTTTTAATTAAATAATATTTTTTGTATATTTATTATTTTTTTTTATTTCTTTCATTCACAACCACTTTTAAATATATAAATAATATAATAATATATAGTGCTTGTACTGTATTTCCCCAAATATAAGAAACACGATACAATCTTCATAAATTATATCTCTTTTTCACTCACAGTCACTCACAATCATTCCAATAAGATAAGACACACACTACATCAGATTGGAAAACCTACTAGGAATACTCGTAGAAGTAAAAAGGATTGTTACTTGAAAAAAATATTATTTATTAATTTATTTATTTATTTTTAATAATATATTGTTATAATTATAAGCATTCTATTAATCGTATAAAAAGCGAGAAGTCATATAAAAATTCATGTTAGATAGTATTTGTTTTAAGTCGTTAACAACCGTTAGTCCCACCCAGATTGCTCACGAACTAAGCCTAGGTTGATTTGAAATTTAAAATAAGCTGAAAACTTGATATTGAGCTTGGTTCGATTTAAGAAAAATGCCCCTACTCAATCTCAAGGTGGGTTTAGATTTACTTAGAGGCTGTTTGGAAGCATATCAATTAGCATTTTAATGGTTACGATGTCTGAATAATTCAACATTTAATGGTTCAGACTGTTTGTTTCGCGAGCAAATGTCTGAATGGTTTAGACATTTGTCTCTGGATGGTTAAGCATTATACTAATGCTAAATGGTTAAGAGTTCCAATGCTAAATGGTTATGACCTCTTATCTGAATTGGCCAGACATTTAACTTTGAATAGTTAAATGATATAGTAGCTCTTAATGATTCAAACTTCTTAATGGTTTAGCACTTAATGGTTTAGATCTCTTATTGGATCAGCACTTAATAATTCAGAAATAGTCAAACAGTCTCTTAGATCGTTACTTCGAAGGTCACAACGGTCCGGTCCACCCTAAATCGTTTTGTTTTCAAAGAACCGGTTGGTTCAAACCGATTCGGTGGTCGAACTCGGAACCAGGTCGGACATATATTTTAATTTATTGTAGTTATTTTGGAATTTAATGAGTTTAACAGGTGGTTTGAACTATGAATTAAAGTGTTGCACATAAGATTATTATTGACTTTATATATAACTATAAACTATACATACAAAAAATATATATATATTGAATTATATATATAGCTATATATCTAATATACAAATATACATAACTAGGTTATTAGCCCGTGTATTACACGGGTTGAATAAATAAAATACTAAATAATTAGTAATAAAAATAAGGTCTCGTCGAAATCATTGGCTTTCTACCCAACGCCATGGCTATGACCCTATTATATAAAAATCTTTAGTTTATGAATTATAAAACCATACTTGAAGATAAATTATAATTATAATCACATATAAGTAGCTACTTTAAGTAAATAAATAATACTTTAATTTTATTAAACTTATGTTTATAAAAAATGATGGTTTTTAAAATATTTTATTTTAAGAAAAATGATTTTTTAAAAGTTCGTTGTATTTTATATTTTACAGAAATTTATTTATAAAAAGTGTGTTTTACATAAAAAATAAGCTTTTAATGTATTAATATATATATATATTATTTAAAAATAGTATGAGTAATCTTATTAGTATTTAATATTATTATTAATAATACAAAAAAATAAGTAATCTAATGTATAAATTTACTGTTTATTAAAAAACTTTGGTTGTAATTATTATGGTTATTTTGATAAGATTGTTTTTAAAAAATTCACAGTTTATAATTTTTATTAAAAATAACCGTTTTAAAATATTTTGTTTCAAAAGATTTAGTGTTTTTGAAAATTTCATATTATATAAAATTTTTATTTTTTTTATTTTTATTTTAGTAAAAAGATGTAATTTTCAATTTCCTTAATAAATTTTATTTTTAAAACGATAGATTGATTTAAAAATTTTAAATAAGAGAAAGAAAAGTATTAATTAATAAAATTGATATTTAATAAGAGAAAGAAATTAGTTTGAGTATTTAAATTACAATAATACCCTTTTGGAGAGAAAATTATATAAAGATATAAGAATAACATGTGCCAAAAAGAAAGATTAAAAAAAGGACATGTGGCAAAAAACTTTTTTTATATAGATTTATAGATTATGAAATCATCCGGTTCTTAAATTTGGTCCAACCGGTTCGACTACTAATGTAACTTGTGTTGACGTCTGATCCCATTTTTAAAATATTGTTTGGAGTTGGTTGTACGTTTAGTCTTCACCATTAGTGTTCGTTAATTTTAACGATCTAGTAACTATCTGCAATATGGTCAAGGATAGGGACTATTTGCGCAATATTCATCTAAAATGTCTTAAAAAAATCAAATAAGAGTTAAACAAATCAAATAAAACCTTTAAAATTTTAAACAAAGTAAGAAATTGAAAATAAATAAAACCTAAAAAAATAAAACTGAATAAATATTTACAAAATCAAATTAAATATTTAATTTTAAACATACTTCTCCTTTTTTGTTTTTATATACTTTTTTTATTTGTACTTTTATTTACTTTTTTAATTTGATTTGATTTATTTAACTTTATTTTATATTTTAGCAGTTATTTTAAAATTAATTATTAACGTTTATTTGAATATCTTAAGTTTGATTTAATTTTTTTTAGTTTTATTTGATTTTTTAATATTTTAATTTTTAGAAAAGTTACACAATTTGTCCCTATGCTTTGATGATATTATAGATTTAGTCAATGAATCATTAAAAATAGACGCACACTACTTAACTCCCAAATGTGTGTATTAAGTTTGCAATTTAAAATATGGAGACCAAATTTACAAAGGAACACTTTTGTAATTTTCTTTTTTTTAAATATCTTACTAATTAAGAAAAGGTTAAAAGAAAGGATAATAAATCAATAAAGTGTAATAAATAATCTCAACCATCTATCTCTTTAATCAACGATTAATATCAAATTGTATTAGAAAGTTTGTTAAAAAATTTATAAATAGTAATTTATGTTGACTTTTTGCAAGTTTCCCCATTTTTTTAAATGTTTATAATTTTTACGTACGACATTATTTTTCTATTAAAATTATACCATAAAAATGAGTGATTTTTTAATCTTTAAAATAAGTACAATATTGTTATATAAGAAAATAAAAAAGATATTTATGTTTTTAAGTTCGTATATCGTTATTGTAGGATCGGTTTATGTCACTAACACTTGGTTTTTCTCTCAAACTCACTTTAAACTACACTCGGATGAAGCAAAGTCTCTAAGAGTTGATAATAATATAATAAGTAACAATGAACATAGAAAGATAATTTTCAAGATACTTGCATATATTGCTTCTCAACTCAAAGTGTTACAAGACTCTTACAAGCATATTAAATGAGTTACAATAAGAAACTATATATAATACTACCTACAGTCGGATATACTTTGATACCAGCTGGAATCCTCTAACTAAAACAAATACTACAAAGCTATAGTTTAATGTATCTTAGATAATGTCTTATCTAAGATAAGGTAGTCATGACATGTCCATGACTTACCTTTTGTCACCAACTAAAGTTGACAACTGTGTTATCTACTAAAGGTGAACATTGAAATAAAGTATGATCACTACATGGCTTTTGAGAAAATGCCATGCAGTATATCAGAGGTCTACAGCGGAGTGTCAGAGGCACCATACTTATGTCCACTGGTTCATAGCGGTGTCTTCCGAAGGGTAGTTGGCCACTTATACTTCGGAAGAGACTACTTCTTCCGAGGCTTGAGGACTTCTTCTTTTCTTCATATTTCGAAAGTTGTCTTCTGATCTTTTCTTCTTAAACTTGATCTTCGGAAGTGAGTACTTTGACTTCAGAAGTAGAGTTTGTCTTCGGAAGTTGATCTTGCAGGCTGTCTTCGAAAGAACTCTATTTCCTTCGGAAGTTTCATACATAGCTTCGGGAGCCTTTGCAGGTTGCACCATAATTTGTCTAAATGATTTGGTTTTGGTTGCACCAGCCTTCTTCTTGATCCAACAGTTATTGTGTCTTTAGTGTAGTTCATTGTGAGTTTTTGTTAGTTATTATGTTTTCTGAATATTATTGTGTTTTTTCTAAACTGATAAACTTAAATATATATATTAATGGAATAAAATTTTTGTGTATCTCTAATATGTAAAACATAATAATAAATTAACAAGTAATTAATCTAATATATTAAAAATAATGAAAAAATAACTTAATGTCTTATTATGTTCTTTTATCATCATTATATATCTTGACACTATAAGTTTTAAAAATTTAATTGACAAAGTGTTGGATCAAGAAGAAGGCTAATGCAATCAAAACTTTATCACTTAAAGTTATTTTGATGCTGCATGCAAAAGGCTTCCGAAGCTTAGCATGGAACTTCTGAAGGTTGTAGAGTTCTTCCGAAGACAAAATGAAAGATCAACTTCCGAAGACAGAACTCTACTTCCAAAGACAAGTGCATACTTCCGAAGTTCAAGACTTAGAAGAATAAAGTAAAGACAACTTCCAAAGTATGATGAAAAGAAGAAGTCTTCAAGCCTTGGAAGAAGCAGCATCTTCTGAAGTATAAGTGGCTTCGGAAGTACTAACTCTTCCGAAGCCATTTAACCTTCGGAAGACACTGCTATGAACCAGTGGACACAAGTATGGTCTCTGACACTCCGCTGCAGACTTCTGATATAGCATGGCTTCTTCCTAAAGAACCATGTTGTTGACCATACTTTATTCCACTGTTCACCTTTTCATGATAATACATGTTACCAACTTTAGTTGGTGACAAAAGGTAAGTTAGGGACATGTCCTGACTACCAAATCTCATATAAGACTTTATCCGAGATACCTTAATCTTTAGTCTTGTAGTATAGACTTTAGCTATAGGATCTCAGCTGGTATCAAAGTATATCCGGATGTAGATAGTATTATATCTAGGTTCTCCTTGTAATTCATAGATACATAGAGATCATCTGCTTGTAAGAGTCTTGTATTTTGAGTTGAGAATCAATATATAAAAGTATCTTGAAAATTATCTTTTTGTGTTCTTAGTTACTTTATTTATTGTGATCAACTCTTATTGATTCTTCATATATCCGAGTGCTGTTGTAGGTGAGTTTGAGTGAAAACTCTGTGTTTAAGTGGCAAACACCGATCCTGCAATTGGTATCAGAGCTTCTCAAGCTCTTGATTGTGTGATCTTACCATCCAAATCAACCTGTTTTTACTCCTCCCTACCACTCACTCAAATGGCCCTTAACAAATCCGAGGTAGAGATGGGAACAATGACAAAAGCTCCCATCATTACCCCTGAAAACTTCAAGTCTTGGAGTAGAAGAATAGAAGGCTTCATTAGATACCAAGACAGCAAACTATGGAATTCCATTGTCAATGGACCGTACAAGCCAAAGGTGGCATCACCTGGTGGGAACGGTGCCATGATAGAGAAGGATGTCGAGGATTATTCTGATGAAGACAGAAAGAAGATGGACATCGATAGCAATGCTATGACTATTCTCATGGCTGCAATACTTAACTCTATTATGGTGGGGTTCGAGCATTGCAAGACTGCCAAAAAATTGTTTGATGCACTGCTCAGATGTACTCAAGCTCCAACGACTCAAAGAAGGACTCACTGAAGCAGCAGTTCGAGAACTTCACTCATATTGCTAGAGAGACCCTCAGCCAGCAGTACTTCAGGTATATGGATCTTATCTCTTCCCTTTAGTCTGTGAAGATCACTCCTGAACTCAGAGATCTCACCAGAAAGTTCATGAGTGCTCTTCCCAACGAGTGGACATTCTACTGTGTTTCTATCAAGAGAACAGAAAACTTGAACACTCTTTCCATGACTAAACTCTACGGCATCCTTGATGGATATCGTCTAGAGATGGAGAGTAAGAAAGGCCACCAAACAAGCAGACCCATGAGTCTTCCTGCTAGTAACGCTTTAATGGTTGCTGAAGGCTCATTAACCCCTCAACCTCAGCATTTCCTGACTTATTAGCAGCCATCCTGCTATTTTGGACCTTACACCACTTTTTCTGAGACTCCAAGGTCTCAACAGGCTCAACACAACTCCTTCCAGGAAAGTTGTGCCTTTGTTTCAGGAAGTGGACACTCAGGAGATTTTCAATACTGTTTTGATGAACTTGAGTGTATCAGTCCAGATGATGTAGAATACGTGGACATTGTCCAGCAGATGGCTCTCTTAACTTACAGAGCGAAGAAGTTCTTTAAGAGAACTGGAAGGCATTTCCCTCAAAACCCAACTACTAGCAAGTTCGGGTTCGACAAGACCAAGGCAAAATGTTACAACTGTAACCAAGTGGGTCATTTTGCAAGGGAATGCAAGGCTCCCAAGACCAATCAGGGAACCCCACAGGCCTCCACACATCCCTCAACCTCAAAGCCCACTAAGAGGTCAACTGAAACAGCTGCAATGGCTCAAGAAGTTGACTGGAGCTTCATGGTACAGGATGTGACTCCTGCTCAAGCTCTCATGGCCGGAACAGATGATGCCCAGGTATATAAACATCTCTGTACTCCAGCCTGTATAGCTAAAGTTAAACTTTATCAGGACTACAATATGGAAATCAAATCTGATATTGAGTCTTTAAATATTCTAAAATCTGATTTTAAAAGAGCTGAATCTAACTATCAAAAAAAATTGATGAGTTAGAGAAAACTGTATATCTTTTAAAACATGAACACACCAACTACAAGACTCAAATCAAGAATCTGATATCCAAATTATCTGAGGCTCAAGCCCAGCTTGTTACTGCTGAGGCTCAGGCCAGGAAGCATGCTATTTCTGAGCAGAACTTCCAAGCTATTCTTGCATCATCCTCCCACTACAAACTCTGTTATCAAAACAAAGAAGGGTTGGGAACCAATGAAATCGCTCCGCCATATTCCTATGAGTCTATTAGACAGCCTAGATGTGGTACTGAAGAGCAAGAGGTTCCAACTGTTGACCCTTCCTTTCCAGAGTTAAAGGATGAGGTATCGATAGTGGCCACCACAGGGAAGGAACAGGTAGACGTACCCATCTCCTCCTGTGAAGATCAAATCCTAACCACTAAAGCCAAAAGAAGCAGAGCTAAAGCTGCTAGAAGAATCACCAAGGAGGTGGCTGAGTCCAAACTGAAGATTGACCCCAAGCAGAAGGGTGTCTTTATCTCAGCTGGATTCCAAGTGGTAGGTACTTTTGATTCAGGAAAGGAATGTAATACCAGCATCCCTGTCCTACCAAAGGATCAGAAGTTGAAGGGAAAAGTTATTGGTGAAGAAATGAAGCCCAAGAAACAGCAACCCTCACTTTCCCAAAAGACTAACATTGCATGCATCATGTGTGGACTGCAAAATCACATGGCAAAAGATTGTTACTACAATCCTGCAAGCACACATTATGCAAATAATGTTAAGAAAGAAGTAGTCAAGGAAGGTTTCACATTTGGACATTTTCAAACGGTTCAAGTAATGAAAAAGGGAAGGCTAGTCTTGGAAGCCAGGTTGCTTTCGGAAGAAACTCCTTCTTCCGAAGGGAAAATGGCTTCGGAAGCAAGAGCTACTAAGGTTCGGAAGAACAAGAAAGCTCCCTTGAAACCATCCAAGAAGAAGACTGCTTTGGAAGAAAAGGTGGTAAGGGCTTCTTCCGAAAAGAAAGAAGCTTCGGAAGAAGGCCATGCTGCAAAAGCTTCAACAAGCTCATCCTCCAAGGTCAGCCAAAGGGTGGACTGGAAGATCAAGGAAGATGTTGCAGCCCGAACCTCTTCTTCAAAGACCTCTATTGAACCCCCATGCATAACTTTTGGTTCAATTATGTCATTATCCTTGGAAGAACCCGAGACCAATAAGGCTTGGGCTTCCAAACAAAACTAACAATCTCATCTTATGTGCAGGGACATCCATTTGACAAGAACAAGAATGTATGGATTGTAGATAGTGGATGCTCCAGGCACATGACAGGGAACAGATCTCTACTTCAACAGTTTCAGAACTATGATCGAGGTCCTGTCCAATTCGGAGGTGAGGCCGGAGGATATATTTCTGGCAGAGGGAGTATATCCAACGGTAAATTAAAAGTTGACAAAGTTCACTTTGTCAAGCAGCTTGAACACAATCTGTTAAGTGTTTCTTAATTCTGTGATCAAAAGCACCAGATGCTTTTCACAAAAACATGAATGCATTATCCTCAAACTAGGGATGACAATTCCTCCGGAATTGGTACTTCTTAGATCTTCCAGGAAAGGGGATATGTACAAGCTAGATATGAACAATGCTTCCCCAATGGGTGAAGTATCATGCGTTCTTTCCAAAGCTGATAGTGATGAGTCAACACTATGGCATAAACGTATGTGTCACGTAAATTTTAAGACAATGAATAAATTGGCTAAAAATAACTTGGTACATGGATTGCCTAATAAGGAGTTTTTCTGCAAAGATAACTATGTTGCATGCCTGAAAGGAAAACAACACAGGACATCTCATAAATCCAAATGTGCTAACTCTATCACTACTCCATTACACTTACTACATATGGATATTTTTGATCCCACAAGTATAATGAGCATTGGAAGGAAATCATACTGCCTTGTGATAGTTGATGATTTTACAAGATTCACATGGGTATTCTTTTTAAGAACTAAAGATGAAACTGCTAAAACATTAAAATCTTTTATTCTTAAAATAGAAAATCAAATTGATCACAAGGTTAGAATCATTAGAAGTGATCAAGGGACTGAGTTTAAGAACTTCGTTCTTGACTCATTCTGTAACTCAAAAGAGATTGCCAGACAATATAGTGCTCCCCGAACTCCTCAACAAAATGGTGTTGCTAAGAGGAGGAATAGGACACTTATTAAGGCTGCTCGAACTATGTTAGCTGATTCAAAGCTACCTCTAACATTCTGGGCAGAGGCGGTCAGCACTGCATGCTATATGTAGAACAGAGTTCTTGTAGTTAAGCCACATGGAAAAAACCCCTTATGAGCTATGGAACAAGAGGCCACCGTTCATTGGCTTTCTAAGGTCCTTTGGCAGCAGGTGTATCATACTTAACAAAAAGGACAATTTAGCAAAATTTGCTGAAAAGTCGGATGATGCTATTTTTGTGGGATACTCTTCTAGCTCCAAAGCTTACAGAGTATACAACATTAAGAATCAACAATTTGAGGAGTCATCCAATATAGTTGTTAATGAGCACACTCCTTGTGTTAAGGGGAATGACCCTGATCATATTTTTGATTTAGAATTGTTTCCAAACTATTCTAAACCATCTTGCTCGTTCAAGTCTATGTCGATGACATCATATTTGGTTCCTCAAATGACCAAATGTGTAAGGACTTTGAGAGCATTATGAAGAAAAAGTTTGAGATGAGTTCCATGGGAAAATAGACTTTTTCCTTGGAATTCAGGTAAAGCAAATGAAGGAAGGGTTTTTCAATAATCAATCTAAGTATGACTCTGACATCTTAGAGAGATTTGAAATGAAAGATTGCAAGCCTGCCAAGACACCCATACCCAGAAACCATAATCTTTGTCCTGACCTTGAGGGGGAGGATACTGATCAACATCAGTATAGAGCAATTATTGGTTCTCTGATGTATCTCACAGCTAGTAGACCTGATATCATGTTTGCTACTTGTATTTGTGCAAGATATCAGGCTGCTCCAAAGGTGTCTCACCTAGCTGCTGTTAAGAGAATCCTCAGATACCTCAAAGGAGCACCTAAACTAGGTCTCTGGTATCCCAGAAACAAAGATTTCAATCTCTATGGATACTCTAACAGTGACTATGGAGATTGCAATATTGACAAGAAATCAACATCAGGAGGATGTCAATTTCTTGGTGGAAGGATCATCTCATGGCAATGCAAGAAATAATCTTGTGTCTCTACATCAACTGCTGAAGCTGAATACATTGTTGCTGCTAGCTGCTGTGCTCAACTGCTATGGATTCAAAATCAGATGTTAGACTATGGATTCAACTTTATGAGTACTCCTATCCATATTGACAACAACAGTGCTATCTTAATTACTAAAAATCCGGTGAAGCACTCCAAGGCAAAGCATATTGACATCAGGTATCATTTCATTAGAGATATTCATAAGAAAAATCTAATTACGTTAATCAAAGGTGATTCAAATGAACAATATGCTGAACCATTCACCAAAGCGTTTGATGAACAAAGATTTAAGTATCTCATAACAACTATTGGGATGATAAACATTGATTAATTTAATCTCTTTTGAAAACCTTTTTAATATGTAAGTCTTGTGTCAATACAATTCAAGCCCTGTTATCAGAAATTCTCTTTGAAATTTTCTAAGTGTAAATTCCTTCCGAAGAGAAATTAACCTTCGGAAGACATTCTCATATCTTCCGAAGCAAAGTTTCTCAAAGGATAACTTTCTTCTCGAAAAATTTTTTTTAGCCTCGGAAGAAGCGATTGATTGCATATCAGATCTACTTCCGAGACTTACAGATTCTCTATTCAGAAGCAACTCTAACCTTCGGAAGCCAAGTCTTGGCTTCGGAAGTAGGAACTGCCTTCGGAAGACAAGTTACCTTCGGAAATGTTTTCCACTTGGAAGAGAGATTCTACTGTGTAACGTAAATCTCTTGGGCCCCACACTGTAAAAAGCAAAGATTTTCTTAATGATGTCGGATTATTTAATTGATTTCAACCTTACCACCACTGTCAATTCATCCACTAAACCATCACATCACCTTATCCTAACCTCCATTACCGCCTTACCACCCTCTTTTAAATAATCTCGACTGTTCAATTTCATCTTCTTACTTGCAATTTTACTGCCCTAGAAATTTCAGCTCTCCAACTTTACCCAAGCTCAAAATCATCTACTTTCACCTTTCCCAAATGGCACTCAACCCTCAGCACAACCAAGTCGCACTTCTTGATTCTTCAAGAGATGCTGACTTCTCTGAAATTATCTCTTTTCTCACCTAATCAACCTACTACACTGCCCTTACTGTTAATCCCACTGTTTACTCCAACCAAATGGCAGAATTTTGGGAAAATGGTCAGGTCAAAACCCAAAATGGGATTTGTGTAATGCGGTCCAGCATCTGTGGACAGGAGTTGATCATCACTGAACAACTCATCAGGGAGCAACTTGAGCTTCACGATGAAGGAGCTCCTACTGAATTCCCAAAGGAAGATTTGGATAGCACTTATATCCTAATAGGATATGGTGGAGACATCAGAAGGTCGACTGTTTACAAGTTCAATTTCTCCTACAATTGGAAGTTCCTCCTGCATGTTGTTCTTTATTGCTTGTCCAACAAATCCGGAGGATGTGATCAAATCCCTTATGAACTAGGATGCTTAGTTCATGGATTGGTGAGAGGCTTGTGTTTCAACTACTCACGATTTGTGTTCTATAATCTAATTGGGAATCTGCAAAAGGAAACATTCTTCATGTATCCTAGATTCCTTTAACACATAATCAACTGTGAGTTGGACCAGAGCATGCTTGTCTGTGCAGCTGCTCTGACTGTCCCCCAAATGCGGCCTTCTGTTGGAGCATATATAGTCATATATAGTGTGTCCGTCGCTTGTCGTTAATACACCTGATATGTTGTAAACACATGAAACTGGGTCATTCGCAGGAGCATATATGAATGAGACTCAGTCGTACGACTGAGCCATGCTAATGGACCAGCCGTGCTACTGAGAGATGCGATTGGGACATTCGTAAGACTGAACCATAAGTATGGTCCATTCATACGATTGAACCATACGCATGGTCCAGTCGTACGAATGGGCCCAGTCGCATCTAATATGGGCTGAGGCCTATATATACCAGTTTCAATGTGTCAAAAGGAAACGATTTCAGAAAGGTTTTTGAGAGGAAGTCTGCCCGGAGCCTAGGGCTTCCGGATGAGAGGGGAGATCATGCTCGATCTTCCCCTTGCCAAGAGTATTGATTCTTATGTTGTAACGATCTTGTAATTGTTAGGTTTGTTCAATGAAACCATTCAATTATAGTTCGTATTATTATTTGACTTTTTGGTTTGTGCTGTTGGTTTATCCTTCCGTCAAGATCATGCTCGGATGTTTATCGATCCAAGCCAACTTCTCATTGGTATCAGAGCCGGTTACTGCTAGAATGATCTAACAATCATTCTAGCAACCCGAGCTCTTGATTTCTGGATCAAATTTCAGTTCTTGACGTTAAACCCACTTCGTGTTCTTCGTGTTTTGCTCAGATCTTGTTACGTGTGTTGCTTCAATGTTAAAATCGAATTCGAAATCACGTTCCTAACACCCTTTCAAATCTAATGATGCCTACTTTGTTTCGGTTCATGTGAAATTCGTCAGATTAGGGTTTTGGGCAGCCCTGGCGGCTGCAGATCTGAAAATCTACGTGCAGACCCGTTAATGCGACTGGGCCATGCGATTAGACCATTCGTACGAATAAGCCATGCGAATGGACCATTCGTGCGACTGGACCAGTCGTATGTTCAGCCGTGCTACTGGACTAGTCGTATGTTCAATCGCACGAATGAGCCATCCGCATTGACTCATTAGCATTTGTTCCAGACCAAAAAAAAAGTCTGGAACAGCTTCTTGCACAGATTTTAGGATGAGCAAAGCATATTCACCCTAAGGTTCTTTTGTCAAATAAGTTCGATGTATACCCCATTATTCATCGGACTTCCAGAATAGGTGAATGTAATTGGAACACGAAAGAGAGAAAAGAAGATGTCAGCAGTTGGTGCTGATTTTGTGGGGTAGTCAGGAGCATCTGACTACTTATGGGCCAATCAAGTTATATTTATCCGCACAGAAAGGATTATGCTTCTTAGGGGGAATCCATGTATAGAGAAAGTGAAGACGCAATCAGAAAGTGATGATGTGAACCGGTTTCCGATGATGAATCTTCATGCATGCTGATTTGGTTGATATTGTCAGCTGTGGATTGGAACCTTCAACATTTTACCTAATACACCGTGTGAAGACGCAAGGAGAGCACAATGTCTATATATTGGGATATACAGAATGTGAGGGGGAATTTCTGCAGGTGGTGATGTTAATCAGGTTAGCCTGTGTGAAGATTGAAGCAATGGAAAACTGCTCATGTCATTATCTAGAAAAATCAGTCATATGGGGAATCTTGCTGCTATGATGGTGTTCTACAAAGTAAACGAAAGTTGTTGTACCTAAATTCATTTTCGGGGATGTGTGTAACCTGGCGGATCGGCAACGTTGGCTAATATGGTTTTCGTTTTATTCTATTGGAAATCAGAGCAAAGATTGACTGAAGATTGTAAGAGGTGTTATCTACTATTCACAAGCAACGTCCAAGGGGGAGTTTGTTGGAGCATATATAGTCATATATAGTGTGTTCGTCGCTTGTCGAATAGTCTAGGCTTAATGTTATACACCTGATATGTTGTAAACACATGAAACTGGGTCATTCGCAGGAGCATATGCGAATGAGACTCAGTCGTACGACTGAGCCATGCTAATGGACTAGCCGTGCGACTGAGAGATGCGATTGGAACATTCGTAAGACTGAACCATAAGTATGGTCCAGTCGTACGATTGAACCATACGCATGGTCCAGTCGTACGATTGAACCATACGCATGGTCCAGTCGTACGATTGAACCATACGCATGGTCCAATCGTACGATTGAACCATACGCATGGTCCACTCGCACGAATGGGCCCAGTCGCATCTAATATGGGTCGAGGCCTATATATACCAATTTCAATGTGTAGAGAGATAAGGATTTCAAAAAGGTTTTTTAGAGGAAGTCTGCCCGGAGCCTAGGGCTGCCGGATGAGAGGGGAGATCATGCTCGATCTTCCCCTTGCCAAGAGTCTTGATTCTTATGTTGTAACGAGCTTGTAATCGTTAGGTTTGTTCAATGAAACCATTCAATTATAGTTCGTATTATTGTTTGACTTTTTGGTTTGTGCTGTTGGTTTATCCTTCCATCAAGATCATGCTCGGATGTTTATCGATCCAAGCCGACTTCACACCTTCCATCTTCAAGACCTTGAAGAACATGTCCACCAACTTCACTGGAAGTCACATTGCTCTGCTTCCAGGTATGATTGAGCGCATAGCTCCTGGTGACATCCCTGTTCACCCCACAGGTGATGAACCCACACCAGCAACTACCACCATAATGCCAACACTACCTTCTCCACCCATCACCATCACTTATCAAAGACGCCCCAAGCGAACCCTTATTCAATCTACTCCGATTCAACAAGATCCTCCTGTTTAATCCAAAAAGACTAGAGTGGAAACATGGGCTCCCACTCAGTCAGTGGTCTCTCCATCCTTCTCTTTCGACCTCAATTTGGGCTTTTAGTCCCCTCAGTCTCAAACCCAGGAGCCCGATACCCAAACCAACAGCCCTCAGAATGAGTATCTACATTCTTCCGAGCTGCCAACAAGGGACAACCCCACCAGAGGCTCAATGCCTGTAGACATTGACCAAAGTCCCAGGTTAGTAGGCTTAACCTCCCTATCTTTCACTGACCTTCTATTCAAAACTGATGAAGAGATAACATCTCTCCATGGCAATGAAGTTGATCTACCATACCTACTTCAAGATCAACAGAGCCCGGAGAAATCCCTTATCTCTAGCCCCTATCAGCAACCAATAACTAAGGTGAGTCCCACTGATGTGGAGGGGACTCATGTAGATTCAGCTGCCACTACAGAAGGTGCCTCAATGGACCTTGTGGACAGTGGTAACATCTCTCAGACTGAATCTACGACAACCGCGCCCGTTGATGACTCTGAAAGAGACATCATTTCGCATGGGAAACCAGGGTGCCAAGAAACCACATCTGATGGTGAGGCTGAACATACTAGGTATGTTACCTCATCTCCCCGTGATTCTTCAAAAGAAGATGAGGGAAGCAGCAACTCCTTGTTAAAGATATTCTATCTAAAGTCTCAAACCTTGAATCCTTGGTTAGGACTTTAGAAGCAAGGTCTGCCACTCAGCAACTTGAGATTGACAATCTCAAGGCTCAACTAGCTGAGAAACAGACAGAGAGGTCTGTTAGGCATGTACCTATTCAGGTCTCACTGGCTTCTTCCTCTAGCTCTCAAGATGATGCTACCAAAAAGGGGGAGAATGTTCAAAGACAAATACATGAGGAACCACAGAGCCGACCTTCAACTTCAACATCTTCTTCTCCCATCATCTCAGCAGCTGAGCCATCTCACGTCATTCTTCAGATTGACCCAATAATGCTCAGTGATCTCTACAGACTCTTCACCAAGTTTCTGTTAAGATCCTTCTTTGAGCAGCCAAGCCATGATGCTGTAATGATCTACTTTGGAGCTGAAGAGCTTCAAAGGCTGACTGCACCTTCTACCACTATGGAAGAAGTTGGTCAACCTAAGGTCCACATGGAACCCAAGATTCAATTCGAAGGGAAATGGGGACTAATGGCCCAGCAACTGAAACAGTTAGGACAGAATCTGCATCACCTCCAACTTCCAAAGCTGAAGTTAAAGTCTCGGAACAACAAGCTGAATCTTTCGAAGCTGAAATGGAAGCTGTGGAAGGACTGTTCAAAATGTCCAAGGAACTGATCATCACAGATGCAATCCTGGAAATGGCATCTGAGGTGAGCAGTGAGGACTTTTTAATTCTACCTCCATCCCAGACACCATCTCTACCTCTCTCACAATCAGAAACCTCTCTCCAAGAACCACTACAGTCAGGATCTTCAAAAGACAAAGGAAAAAGGAAGATGACTGCGGAAGAGCTTCAGGAAGAGGAGAAGATTGAGAAACTCAAAAAGAAAGGAAGACTTCAGACTGAGAAGTTGCTAGCTGCCAGTACAAAAGTAGCTGCTTCCAATCAAGAGGTTGTTATCAATAAAAGAAGAGAGCAGATAATTGACCAGCTCATTGAAATGGGAGCTGCCAATAAAGAAACACTCCTACTACCATTAGAGGAGTTGGTGGATCTAGAGAAGGCAACCAGACTGAAAGTTAAGGAAGAAGCCAGGTTGGCCTTGGAGAAAGAAGAGGAAAAGAAACAGAAGGAGGCTGAATTACAGCTAAGGAGAGACAGGGTGAACTTCCTACTCTCCAGAGGCTTTGAGCTTCAAGAACTTTCTCCACACAATGATGATACGATCCTCTGGCTCTACAACAAAGAGCAGGATCAAATGGAGAAAGAAAGGAAAAAGGCTGCAAAAGAAAAGGCCAGAGAGAAGAAGAAGAAGGAAGAGGAAGCCAGGGTCACTGCCTCCAAGAAGCTCACTGAGAAATCCTGAATGAAGGACTATCTTTGGGAGGCAGGTGGGTCCTATGTCTGAAAGGACACTCCAACGGATTGTCAGTGAAATTAAGGCTGACATCCGGATGGGGAAAAGGAAAGAGATGTATAGAAGGGTAAAAGGGATGACCTTCACTGCTACCACCCAACCACAACCTGAACCTTCACCCCTACCATTCACCATTAACCTAAACCTTTCACCCATGAACCCACATCACTACCCTCACCTACTCCTCACCTCAACCACCCAAACTTCCATCATCAAACCCAAAACACTAGCCAGAACCTCTGAACCTAAACCTGCCCAATTACCATCCAGACCATCCCCTCAGCCTTCTCAACATCTCTCTCTTAAGGAGTTTAAGGCAATCAAGATGAAGCTTGTGAACTGCACTACTCTGAGTGAAGTCTCTTGTGTAGAAGACTCTGTCAACATCACCTATGTTGATGGCTCTTCAAGTTCCCTCACAAGAGATAAATTCCTTGATTTGCCTAGAGGAACTTTGGACCAGGCTGCGAGACTTCTGGGACTCAACTCCGACTCTTTGAATGATGAAGAGAAGAAGCTCAGAAGGAAACTGGTGACTCTACTGGATACAAAAAAAGAGGACAAGATTCCTAGTCAGTCTCTTATGCATAGAAGGAAGATAATCCAGTGGAGGTTCAATGAACCTTCTCACAACTTTGTTGTGGAAAGAGAGAATGGTGAAGTCAATAGACTTAATGCAACCTCTCTGCTACACTCCAGCAGGTTCGACATTGCTGAGCTAGCAGAGAAGCCATTCTCCAACCCCTCCAACTCTGAAACTGCTGCACTCATCAAAAATCATCTCAGCAGTCTTCATCTAGCTAAGTTAACCGCAAAGGCAAAGATTGAATGAAGAGTTGAAGTTGAGAAGAAAGGAAGACAAGGAAAGATCTCCCACCAAAGGTACTGCCTTTCTACAGATAGTGGAAGGTCCTGAATTGGAACCTATAGTTCAATGGGAATATGACTATAGTTCCCATCAACTGACTCTTTTCAGAGGGCAAAAACAAAGGGTACATGTTATCCAAGGTGACAGACTGGATTTCCTGTCTACCAAGGATCTGTACAAACTTCTCAGCACCACATCAGGGAAGAACAAGGAGACAGACAAATATTTACTCTCCTTGGTGCTGAAAGTTTTGAGAAGTCGAGACAAGTGAAGTTTTGATAGCATCAGCCTAGGGGGAGTTTGTTGGATCAAGAAGAAGGCTAATGCAACCAAAACTTTGTCACTTAAAGTTATTTTGATGCTGCATGCAAAAGGCTTCCGAAGCTTAGCATGGAACTTCTAAAGGTTGAAGAGTTCTTCCGAAGACAAAATGAAAGATCAACTTCCGAAGACAGAACTCTACTTCCGAAGACAGAACTCTACTTCCGAAGACAAGTGCATACTTCCGAAGTTCAAGACTTAGAAGAATAAAGTAAAGACCACTTCCAAAGTATGATGAAAAGAAGAAGTCTTCAAGCCTTGGAAGAAGCAGCCTCTTCCGAAGTATACGTGGCTTTGGAAGTACTAACTCTTCCGAAGCCATTTAACCTTCGGAAGACACTGCTATGAACCAGTGGACACAAGTATGGTCTCTGACACTCCGCTTCAGACTTCTGATATAGCATGGCTTCTTCCTAAAGAACCATGTTGTTGACCATACTTTATTCCACTGTTCACATTTTCATGATAATACATGTTACCAACTTTAGTTGGTGACAAAAGGTAAGTTAGGGACATGTCCTGACTACCAAATCTCAGATAAGACTTTATCCGAGATACCTTAATCTTTAGTCTTGTAGTATAGACTTTAGCTATAGGATCCCAGCTGGTATCAAAGTATATCCGGCTGTAGATAGTATTATATATAGGTTCTCCTTGTAATTCATAGATACATAGAGATCATCTACTTGTAAGAGTCTTGTATTTTGAGTTGAGAATCAAAATATAAAAGTATCTTGAAAATTATCTTTCTGTGTTCTTAGTTACTTTATATATTGTGATCAACTCTTATTGATCTTCATATATCAGAGTGCTGTGTAGGTGAGTTTGAGTGAAAACTCTGTGTTTAAGTGACAAACACCGATCCTGCACAAAGCAACATCATTATACGCTTGTAATTGTAAAACACAATGATAGATGATAACATGTTTATATAATCTATAAAAACCAATGACAAAAATAACAAATTGTGTTATCTTAAACACTAAGTTTTAAAAAATAGATTGGTGAAAATATATCATTGTGTTCTTCTAATTGTAAAATATAATGATAGATAATAAGTTATATAATGTATAGAAACAATGACAAAAATAATACAAAATGAGCTAAAATGTAAAACACAATGATCAATATATATAACAAATGATCCAAAATACAAGACACAATGAATTGATATTTAACACAATAAACGTACAAGACACAATAAGCTGTCGTATTTAACACAATGACCAAAATGTCATCTTCTTTAAAACAATAAAAGCACATGTGTCAAGCCAAAATCTTTTTTAAACTTTTTAGATCAAACATCTTTTTTACAATAACACTACCCATTTTATTAATGTCATATATTACACTTAATAAGACCTAAAATGCAATGTGACATAGTATATATTTTCCTACTCTAATAAAATAGTATATTGAGATTACACGTGACAACGTTACAATCATCCTCATCAATTTTATCTCATCTCTCTCTCCTATTAAATAATTAGCTTAATTACTAATAATATTACATAATATTTTTTCGATTTAAGAAATTAAGAAAGAGATTTATTTATTAATGTTATTTCCAAATAAATATTTTTTTATAAAATAATAAAATCTTTTAAAGTATAAAAACTTTTTTTAAAATATGAAATATTTTAAAATTAGTATTTTTTAAAAAGTCAATTTTTTAAAACCAAAAATCATTAAATCTAGGAATTATAATAAGAAAAATTTTAGAAATGACATTTTTATACGGTTTGTTTTAAAAAAATATTATTTATTTTTTTAAAAAATTAAAAGTAAAAGTTTTAAAAAGTTGATATTACTATTTTATTACTTATAGTCATTTCTAATACGTAATTTCAATCATATCATATCTTGGAATATCATTTTATAATTAATAAATTTTACTATATTATTATTTTATTTTATTTAACCCATGTAACATACGGGTTTACTAAAGCTAGTTTACTCTAATAAAGGTATAACTTAAGCGTCACATGACATGATTATACATCCATCGAATGTTTTCCCCGCTCAAACCAATTAACCATACAATTAAATTAGTTAATTATACAAATACAAAATTAAAATTTGAGTTGGTATGTTTTTTTAATTATTTGACTTAATAAAGTAAATGAATAAACAAATAGAGATAAATAAATCAATAATACAACTGAATCAATCTCACACCCACATTTTTTACATTCTTATTTTCGAATTAATATCTTTATTCAATTTATGTAATACGCGAGTTTCTAATATAATAGTATAATATAAGTATAATTTTAATAACATTTGAAAATACTATGAGTTTGAGAGTTAGCCGCTCTATTAGTTTATTGGTTAGACCAGTTGAATCGTCCTATAAAAACCAGGTAAGATCATGTTTATCTTAAAATTAAAAAAATGTATATAAAAAATAGAAGTTGTTTATAATGTAATCATAAAAACCTCATTTGAGTCCACTTGAGATGTATGTCTTAAGTTCAATTCTTCCTAATGCTAAATTTCTAATCACTTGCAATCATCTAAATGATATCTTACTAATAAAATGATGTACTCTCAACCAAAGATTTCTTTGTGAATTTAAATCCTGCAGAGAAGATATATGGTGATTTTAGAAGTACGTGTAAAGTAGATAGTGTGTGTTACCGATAAAAAATATGTTCGTATCAAGTTACAATAATCCTATTGATAAACATTGAACTCAGACTACAGTAATCCTATGGTAATCTTTGAGAGTTCAAGTTTTGAAATAGTGTAGTAAGTTCCTCCATTTCATGTTCAAGCATGGAGTGTGCACAAAGTGTTAAAATCACGATGGAGCATACTCACCTAGAAAACTTTAATTTCATATAAGATGGATTATGTCCAATCAAACATGTCCGGATATGTCTTGAGGATTTTAGTGTTCTTGACGGGTTAGGAAAAAAATCCATTGGTCCTAACAAGTTAATATATAATAAACTAATTTTTTTAAACGAAAAACAATGTTTTGCAATAAACGTAACAAAATCATAATGTTAGAATGACATAACGTAATGGCTAACCGTTAAATCTTTCTGTTGAACTTCATTGCTAGTGCGCGTCTAAATTACTTTTTTTCCTTTTATCTGTTGTTGGCTGAGAATTAAGATTTAGGTTTTTTGGAAAGATGTTTTAGTTGGGTTGATAAAAATAACAATAAATTTATTTAATAAAATGAGTCCCAAGAATTGTATTTGAGTTAAAAATTAACTGGGTTAAACTTTTTAATTGAGTTAAACGGGCTATTTGAGCCCCTTGAGCGAGTGGACCCTGGACGGTTGTCTAGCCCGTCCCTCCTCAGGGCCGGCTACGAAACACGTAGTATAGTTTGTCTTTTCAGAGGTAAAATGTTGTAATCTGCGAACCATATTTGTAGACATCTGTTATTAAAATAAGTGAATCAAATCTTTGCAGTCTGCAAGAAGAAGAGTGTTTGTTTTTTAACGTTTGTAGACTGCTAAAATAAATTGGTGGTAGTGTTGGACGGCAGTGATAGACGGCGGTGGTGATGGTGGATGGTGGTGGTAGTGGTGGTGGTGGACGGTGGATGGTGGTGGACGGTGGACGGTGGGTGGTGGTGGACGATGGGTGGTGGTGGTGGTGGAGGTGGATAGTGGTATGATGGATGGTAGTGGTGGTGGTAGTTGTAGTGGTGATGGTGGTAGTGGTGGTGGACAGTGGGTGATGTGTTTAACTTTGTGTAAACCTTAGAAGTGACTGGGCCAAATCTGCACCAAGACAACAATCTCTACGTGTGGTCTGTACAACGCAGACAGAAAAGCTTGCGCATACATTTTAAAAAAACAAACACCACCGTAATCCTCAATCGATTGCGAGCTTCTAAGTATAATATGAATTTAACCTACTCAATGCTTCTTATAACCGAATAATCATGGCTAGTCATCCCCACTCTTTTCTATCATCGTCCTTGAATGACAATTTTCTTTTAGTTTCATTTATTTCTCATAGTGTCATTGGGACACATGGTGTGCGTGTATCCGTATAGTTTTAGTTTGTTTTCATCCTACTACCATACCCTCCTACTGTAATGCCAACGTCAAAGTAAACATTATTATGGAGATGAAAGATGGTAAACTTCTAGATATGGGAACATGAAAAACTCTATGAAGTTTGAAGTTTTCAAATGGAGAATAAAGGTGGAGAAACCAATATGAAGAATGTAAGACCTTTACCATCACTAACACAAAGCACGTTAGGTACACATTAAGTCGACATAGCATACAAATGGCTAAACGTGAAGTAACACGCTTATTATCTTCTATGTGGGTAAACTAAATGGTTGAAATGGCTAGATAATGGTGATAAGTAGCAACGTTAGCAACAGACTCAACTAGATTGTCACTTGCAGGAGATCAATCATGGAAGTAAGGGGTACTTAGAAGATAATGTGATGATTATAGATGACAACAAGATCAAAACTTTGATTCAAAAACCATGTTTGGTTGAAGCCCACAACCGACTCATCTTGATAACACTAGTACAAGACGACGAGACCATACCATCACACCACAAGAAAAGGTTTGTATTTCATTCATTAGTGTGATGAGTTACACACTTGGTACCCTTTATTTTTATTTTGAACGGCTAATTGAATCACCAACGGACCACTAACCCACCCAATCATCTTCGTTACTTGAGTACGAAACCTTGGGGTACTAGGCTAGCACGTCCCTGAAATCAGTTTGTCCCCCATCAGTCCCGAATCTGAGACCACCCTCAAAAGGAAACCCACCTTAGGTGAGAAAACCCTTTTACCTAATCTGAAACCCTTTTTTTTATCAAATGCGGGACTTGCACCCAATATAATCTAATGAAGTTTTGGGTATCTCATTTGGGCTAATTGTCACTTGTGGTACCCTCTAATTATCTTGTATAAAATAAACGTCTACCAACACATGCGTTGTAATACTAACAATAGAAAGTTTGGTCATACTATACACTCTTCAAAAATAGTGATTGGTTACCTGGGGACTAAATCTGATATAAAATATTCAACTGCTGCTACATCATAATCGTCAACAGGGTCGTTCGTACTATCTGAACGATCTCTTGTAACCATTTCTCGCATTTTCGACACAGGGAGAGTGAGAGATGAGCCATCAAGCAGCATGGAAACCACTTCCTCCATTGTTGGCCTATCTGCGGGATTTGTTTGAACACACAACAACCCAATCTCGAAAAATTTGGTCAGAACTTGAATTGACATCAATTCTAGGATCAATTATATTTGAAAGTGTTCCATCCAACCAATTTTTCTGAACCTGCGATAATTCAGCATGTTTGTAATCATATAACTAACATCGTCGATAATCGAAATGCTTTTCTATGAAATTGACAAGTCACTTGAAAAGTATGTTATACTATTAGTTGTAAGCAAATTGGCTATACAAGGATATTAATGTTAATTTGATTAGAAAACGTAGAAATGCTGTAGAAATGCCTCTATTATTTGGAATAGAGGTTACACAGGCACAAATCATGGTGTTCTATAAATATACTTACATATTCGACGAGGGGAATATATATGGACATCATATGCCCAATCAAAGTTGCCAAAACCACCACACCAAGACTGTTGGTTGACATATCTCCATAAATCATATACTTGGGTGCGATGTAACCACTGTCACATGTGCAAGTATTAGCCATGATCAACAAAACAAAATTACCACAATTTCAAAAGGAAGACGAGGACACAAACACGGGTGCACATGAAAAACTTTTAAACGGCATGCTACTTTCCTTTAATATAGATAACTAAAAGAAAATCAACTAAGATGCTCCTAATCTGAAGGGAATGATATTGCTCCATAGTACCTGGTTGTGCAACATTGCCTCTATATGCTACAAAGTAAAAAGCAATTATATTTCAGTTACTTTTGTTTTCATTTTGAGAGAGTAAAAAAAACTTGTGAAATTTTAAACACACAACCATTGGTAGGAATCTTAATTAGTATAAATATGTAAAAGTCACAGATTACTTTCTTATCTATTAGTAGTACTGACATATTTATTGATAGAATTGCTAATGGCCTATAAAAATTACTATATTTTGAGATAATTGAGGCATTGGTTATCTAGGCTTGATAAGAAGCCTTGTGTATAAGGTTTAAACGCTTGGAAAAAGGGACAATTCTAAAAAGTGAGTTACTATGAACTTACTAAGTCCCCTGAATTACATTAACACGAATGTAGTCACTCTCGCCGATTGTTGTTGCGCACTGGAAATTTGATAGTTTGGGGTCAAAGTTTTCATCTAAAAGAATGCTCGAAGGTCCTACATTACCATGTATGATCCGTATGAGAGCATGCTTGTGAAGGTAAACAAGTACTCTAGCTGAGCAAACTCTTTTAAACATTTAGGCGTTATTCTCCCCCTTATGTTGGAATGAATGATTTGCTTCATCCTACCTTCTTTAATAGAGTCTTGAGCCCATCTCACCAAGCCCCAATGCTCCTCATCAAGGGTTCTATCTACAGCTTTTTTCCCACACATTACTTCAAGTAGTATAACCCCAAAGGCAAACACATCAGACTTTCTTGTGAGCCTACCGGTTGCATAGTACTCCGGATCAAGATATCCAAATGTGCCTTTCACCGAAGTGTTAACATAACTAGATGGTTGGTTTATTGGACCTACTTTAGACAATCCGAAACCTTAGTTGCCCAACTGTCATCTATCAATATATTCGAGGACTTAACATCGCGATGTATAACTCCATGCCTAATACTTGTACCAGTGTGAAGGTAATCCAAGCCACGAGCGGCTCCAATGCATATTAGAAGTCGCCTCATCCACATTAGAGAAGTTCCACGTTTATGAAGATGATCTTCAAGGGTTCCACGGTGCATATATTCATAAAATTACTTTTTGATTTTTTAAAAGGATAAAAAGAACAAAATACCCTTTTAAAAGTCTCAAAAGTCAAAAAGTAACTTTTTTTCTCAAAACTTAGTGGTTAGTCTTTTTTTATTTATTTTTAGGACTTCACCAGAGTTCAAATCTCTCGGGTTTTCTTTTTTTTTTCCTTTCACTTTTTATATATTTGGTTTCTAAATTATCTCATTTTCTTTGTTACTATTTCGTAAACAAATTTCGTTACGATGTAGGTTTTTAACGGTTTTGATATTTAATAAAAAAATTATTACGGTGTTGGTTTTCTTACTGGTTTTTACTTTTTCCGACGCTTCAACGTTAATTTACTAAATAGTTTTGTTTTTTGTATTAAGTTTTGGATTCTATCATTGTAAATTCACGATCTCACACACCGTTTTTACTTTATCTACAACTTTATTAAAACTGAGTCATATTTACACAACAACACACATGAAAATCAAGTCATGTTTACTCTACAATGCGAGAAGCAAATCGTAATGCGTTGTCAATCGACATGCTTATTTTATTAACATTTTTGGTTCGAAACTGCCGCCACGACGAATGGAGCAAGTCGTAATACGTGGTCAATCGACATGTTTCCTTCTCTGTCTTGGGTCGGCTACCGCACTTTTTAAAGTAGGACGACTTAGAACTTGACTTGTAAGAAGTGTGCAGGTCAATTAAAAGGAAGAATTGACGTAGATGAGATTAATATATACTTGGCATACACTAATTTCTTGTCAACTGATAACATACCTTTTCATAGACTTATCAATTTCATGGAAAAGCATTTTGGTTATTGATATTGTTGTTATATGATTTAATCTAAAACCTGAAATGTGATATTATTTTGGTTCTTAGTTTTTCACATAGTTGTGTTTAGAGAAATCATACGGTCATGAAAAAAAATGACTAGAGAATTAGCTTTAATCTAACAGACATGCTGAATTGTTGTAGGTTGAAAAAAAATTGGTCGGTAGGAACACTTTCAAATATAATTTATCACTATTCAATGTAAAGAGTGGCCTGAAACTTGTTTATAGATGATGTAACAACAGTCATTGTCATCTGGTGTTATAAATTAATGTAATCGTTATAGGTTTGGAAAAATTGAATGGCTTGAGCATATTCTAATCTAATTAATCCCAGTATCGACAATATTCATTGAGATCGGGTTGTTGTATGTATAAGCAAGGATGACAGAAGAGTGCTCACATTGTACCGATGGTCTGTTGATGATTATGATAATGCTGTAGTTGAAGATGTGCCCAAGATAGTGCGCACTGGAGCGATACAACAGGAGAGTCTCTAATATATCATACAGGCATCGTTGATCGATCATGTTCTTCTGAGGTGAAAATCATGAAAACTGTATGAAGGCATATAAAAGTTCTGATATATCAGATCTTTCTTATCATTGTGTGGAGGTGGTGAACTGTGAAAAGAGGTAAAGAGAGTTTAGTGTTTTCATACAAAATGAATAACTTAACACCTCTATATGTACTGATCTATGGAAGCTCCAACCGACTCAACTAAGTACAACATATAGCAACAATATAAACTACTCTGTAGTAAACTGCTACTGCCATCTCTTAATACTAAGGCTGTAAAGTGTCTACTTATAATAAAAGATACAACACCATTCATAAAAGTAAAAGACGTTCATCGGGGTTCTAGCTCCAATAAAAATTCCTCAGCTGTCTTGGAATCATAGCTAATTGGAATAACTTCCTGACCATTTGTACAACCCGATTCCACTTCTATAATTGGTGGTGACTCCGGACTTTTGGGAACAGGGAGGGTAAGAAACGAACTGCTAAGCAGCATGCCATTGACATCCTCCATTGTCGGTCTATCAATCGCATTTTCTTGAGCACATAACAAACCAATGTGGATGACTCTTCTTATGGAACTTGAATCTGCATCAATTCCCGGATCAACAATGTTTTCATATGTTCCTGTCCACCAATTCGTCCAAGCCTAAGAGAAATCATTATCAACAAACATGTAGTTACACCAAAAAAGACGATAGTATGTAACAAGGAAACACATGTTGAGAAAAGTTGATGATGGATTGGTAAGAAATATTGTATGAGTTGAGGTGTGTTTGGGATCGCGTTATGAAATAAGTTGTGCAACATGGAATTATAAGGTTTAGGCGGGCAAAATGGGAGGAGCAAAAGAGAATTTTACCAAAATGGTCAAAGTTGACTAGTTTTTACCAAAATGGTCATGATTTTTAGCATGCAAGTCTTATGGTCATGGATGATCCAGTAAATCTCAGCCATCCATTTCGCACATGTTAATCTATAGGCTACAAGCTAATCCGGCACGCGATAGCACATAAGTGGTAGATTAAGCATGCATGATGAAAATGTGCAAAATGGACGACTAAGATTGACTTGATCATTCATGACCATAGAACTTGTAGGCTGAAACATCATGACCATTTTGGTTAAAAAAAATAGTCTAACTTTGACCTTTTGGTAAAATTTCCAAAGCAAAATGTACCAATCAAATTCATTGTTTTAAAAATCGGTTGAGGCGTGCGCCTCAAGGCGCCCAAAAAACGTGTTTGAGGCGGCGCCTCAGGGGCTTATTTGGTATTTGCGCCTCATGGGGCTGAGGCGCCAAGAAAGGCTACGCCTCAAGGGCGCCTCAGGGGGTTTTTGGTTTGTTTTCGGTGTTTTAGACTCTCTGTGTCAATTTCAAACATTCCATGTCTTTTTAATGTGCTTTTTTTATGTTTTTGATAAATCTGATTATGAAATAAGTTGTGCAATATGGAATTATAAGGTTAAGGCGGGCAAAATGGGAGGAGCAAAAGAGAATTTTACCAAAATGGTCAAAGTTGACTAGTTTTTTACCAAAATGGTCATGATTTTTAGAATGCAAGTCTTATGGTCATGGATGATCCAGTAAATCTTAGCCATCCATTTCGCACATGTTAATCTATAGGCTACAAGCTAAGCCGGCACGCGATAGCACATAAGTGGTAGATTAAGCATGCATGATGAAAATGTGCAAAATGGACGACTAAGATTTGACTTGATCATTCATGACCATAGAACTTGTAGGCTGAAACATCATGACCATTTTGGTTAAAAAATTAGTCTAACTTTGACCTTTTGGTAAAATTTCCAAAGCAAAATGTACCAATCAAATTCATTGTTTTAAAAATCTATTGAGGCGTGCGCCTCAAGGCGCCCAAAAACGTGTTTGAGGCGGCGCCTCAGGGGCTTATTTGGTATGTGCGCCTCATGGGCTGAGGCGCCAAGAAAGGCTGCGCCTCAAGGGCGCCTCAGGGGGGTTTTTGGTTTGTTTTCGGTGTTTTAGACTCTCTGTGTCAATTTCAAACATTCCATGTCTTTTTAATGTGCTTTTTTTATGTTTTTGATAAATCTGATTATGAAATTAGCATGTATTTTATTTTTTACAAGATATATAATTTTATATTTATTTTTAAATTTCGCCTCGGGCTTACGCCTCATGAGGCAGAGGGAAAACACCTCGAGGCTCAATTCCGTACTTTTAAACCTTGATCAAATAAGTGTAGTTGTTGTTTGTCGTTGTTGTTGTTTTTGTCAATCAAATGAGCAATTTGCGCATGGGTCAAACAGAGTCATATCTCACTGAGTTAACCTAAAGCACTTTTTGTACAAATTTTTTAATCTTTGTAGAACTATTATTCTACTATATATAATTATAAAAGATACAATTTCAAGACCAATCCAATTTTTTAATTAAAATAATTTAGGACACTTTATGCATTAAAAATAGATTTTAGGAAACTTCAGCCCGTTTGACCCGTTTCCCTTTTAGCTACTTTTTTTAATAATTTACATCTTTAACCCATCCAAGATAAAACACAACTCGAACCAGCCAACTCATAGTAAATGGGTTAATATTGCCACCTTTAAATATGATCATCCATAATCACACTTACATATAGGAGGAAGTTCTCATTAGCTGCAGGAACGCCATTGTATGCCCTACATCCACTTATAGTTTTCAAAATTAGCATGCCAAAACTAAAAACATCGGATTTAGTTGACAGGCAACCATGCAATTTATACTCCGGTGCTGTATATTCCCTGTCACAAAACATGTGCAGGTATCAATATTCTATAAGGAAGATAAATGAACAGGAACAAACATGCCAGACTCTGGTTCCCTAGAATATGTTGAGACCTTACAAGATTGGAAGAAAAATCATTACAATTACTACCATGTTAGGCTGTTATGTTGTGCAGAATAAACTAAATATGTGAGTGTGTGGGCGGGTGGTGCGGGTCAATATAGGACCAACTTTAAGTATTGAACCGAGAGATCACATAAACACTTGTGCATAGAGTATGTCAGAGGTAGTGAGAGAGAGAAAGAGAGACGCTTATGAGTTATGAGGTCACATAACCAACTTATGTATTATACTAAAAGCAATAGGTACATGTGTTTATGTAGTTCTCCACTTAAAACTTTTTATGCATTGGACGGCTTTGTGTGTGTGTCTTTTGAGAAAAGTTTTAATGAAATATCATCTCTTTCAAGCAAAAGTAAATCGTGTTCTGAACCATATATCCAAGAAAATAGAACCTTAGTGGTCAAAACTGTGACTTCAATAAGAAACTCTTTAGTTGGACCCCATGGATTCCTTAGAAAACATGTGCAGAGACCAACAAAGGAACATGAGAAAAGAATCATACTTTCTCAACATGTACTTACGAGGTCCAATGAGCCATATCCACATCAATGCAATCAGTCTCATTGATTAAGTGTCTTGCATATCTAAAATCTGAGAGTTTGGGTTCTAAGCTTTCATCTAGAAGAATGTTTTCAGGTCTGACATTAGCATGTATGATCTGAAGGGGAGCATTCTTGTGAAGGTAAAGAAGTACCCTTGCAACACCTAATATTATTTTGTACCGCTCATTCCACCCCAAAACAGTGGAATTAGGATCTACAAAGACAGAATCAAACAATACATATTTGTAAAAGTTCACTTCTGTGAAATTATTATGATTTTGTTAAATGTCGTCGTATAAACTTCATCATGGGTTCCCAAGAATAGCAATATGGTTTATATTAAAACATGCAGTGACAAACTGACAATAAGCGTTAGATGTACATTTTAAATTGATATTTCATACCATATATCAGCAATCCAGGCTTCCATTTGCTGCAAGCTCAAACACAAAGAACGGGGTGCCTTCTTTAATGTAGTATCCAATCAGCTTAAGCAAATTCTCATGTTGAAGTTGTACCAGTAAAGACAATACATCTCCAAATCTTTGACATGCAGGACTAGAATAAGGTCGAGCAATTCCTATGGCTTGTCCATTTTCTAGCACCCCCTGATAAACATAGCTAGGTTAGAGTTTTTGCAGCCTTTGGAAACAGTAATTTGATAAGTGATTATGGATATACCTTATACATAGAAGCAAATGCAGATTGAAGAATTATATTAGCGTCAGAAAAATTATCAGTTGCGGCACAAATAGTATCGTAATCAAACTGGTATTGTATTCTGATTTCATCTCCAACAACATCAGAAAATAACTTCAAGGAATTTGAATTTCTTCTTTCTTCTACTACATGTGCAGAAAAATAACAAGCTGTTAGGTACTGATATGTACTTAGAAGAATGGTAAGATATCAAATTGGTCATTAAAAAGTACCCAGCCTATATTCTGAGTACTTAAATAAGTTGATTAACTCAACGAGCCAATAGAAAGTTGCAGTTAATAAGAAAGTGTGCGACAAGAAAAAAATAGAAGAACAAGAGACACTGAAAGATCCAACTTGAGGAACAAAACATATAGTTGTTCATCGCAGTTGACATAAAAAGAGGCAGAATAATTATATTTTCTGAATATTAAAATCAATGGACAAATTTATAAGATATTAAGACCATGGTGACAGATTTTCTTTAGGTACAGGAGTTTTTTCATACCAATTTGAGATCATGTATGTAAATCACAATCTGTCACTGTTAAAGGAAACATCTTTTCAACCAGAAGTCATTATAAGCCAATATAAATGACATTAATGCAATAATTACGCTACTGCTAGTCTGCTAGTGTAGTGTGTGTTGGTAATCAAATCTGGAGTTATCTTAATATATCACTGTGAGGTAAGTCACATAACTCCTCAATTTCTAATACAATACAAACCTAAATAAGAAAACTAATACAAGCCACATGCTACCTAAGATCCCACTAAAGTCTATCCTATTGATGTAGCATCCTTAACATTGAGAAAATCAAGAGGTAATCTAGACGCAAGAATGTCGAAGAGAAGATGATACCTAAGTTTTTATCATTGGATGAAAAGACAAACATCGGTACCCTTCTACCAAATATTGTCATGCCCCTATCATGCCTTGTTCTGTTGTCTTTCTCCTGTAAGGCTAGCACAGACTCAAGACCCGCCACGATCTCCGCCATTGTAGGTCGTTGCTTTGGATGGCTATGTAAACACCGATCTGCTAGCCTTGCAAAATCCTTCAAACATTTAGTGGATATTGTCTCCCTTATATCGGTATCAATGATTTGCTTTAGCCTGCCTTCTTTAATGGAGTCGTGAGCCCATCTAGCCAAACTCCATTGCTCCTCGTCAATACTCGCATCTACTGCTCGTTTCCCACACAAGACTTCAAAAAGTACCACCCCAAAGGCATACACATCAGACTTCCTGGTCAGCTTACCGGTGTAAAAGTACTCAGGATCAAGATATCCAAACGTGCCTTTCACCAAAGTGCTAACATGAGTGGACACCTGATTTTTTATACATATTCTAGACAGTCCAAAGTCAGATATCTTAGCTTCCCAACTATCATGTAACAAGATATTAGAACTCTTCACATCACGATGTATAACTCCATGTATGATATGTGTACCAGTGTGCAGATAATCCAGCCCACGTGCAGCCCCTATGCAAATCTTGAGTCTTTGAACCCAAGGTAGAGATGTTCGGTATTTGTGAAGATGATCTTCAAGTGTTCCATGAGGCATATATTCATAAACAAGGATCATTTCCTCATCATCATTACAATAACCAATTAAAGACACCAAATGACAATGCCTTAACTTAGATAGCATCATAACTTCAGCCCAAAATTCCAATGCTCCTTGACTTGAAGTTGAATCCAACCGCTTTACAGCAACAGTCAAAACATTTGCCCCATCAGTGATGGTTCCTTTGTAAACCTTGCCAAACCCACCACGACCTACGACCAACGACTCGTCAAGGTTTTGGGTTGCTCCCTGGATCTCCGAAAACGTAAACTGACGACACAGTTGTGGCGAATCTAACAATGAGGATGATGATTCAACCACCGTAGGAAAAAACATAGTTATAGCTGTAATAGATATGAACCAGATATTATCCCCAAATATGTAACCACAGCTATGGATATGAAGCAGGCTTATAGTGCGAAAGAGGATTCGATGTATCCAATCAATAAAAAAAATTGAATTCAATCATTCATCTAAGTCAACTAAACTACTAAAGACCTTCGATCATTGCTTTGTCATTTCTCCGAAAGAGACCAATGAAAACAGAGGCCAATGGTAGTTGGAAACACGGTTTCTACGAAATTAGGGTTTAATTGAGTATAAATACGGTTATACAGCGTATAATTACCTCTAGGTCGTCCTACATTGACCAAAATTTATGATATTTCTGCGATCTTCAGCTTCGAATTGAAATTGAATAGTGTGTCGCCGGAGAGGAAGAGAGTGCATACATTTTCCGGCGGTCTTTTGTCCTCTCCGACGGCAATTGATCGTCGCCAAGTTACGATCGCTGTCTTTTGAACTATTGAAGTGATAACGAACGACCGTTGTTAGTTCTTTTGATTAATACTTGTTTTCCTTGTTTTTTCATATATTTACTTTTGCAACATTTTAGAATTTATAATATATTTTCATAAACTAATACAATTTAAAAATTCTTGTAAAATAGAAAGCAAAATAAATAATGTTTGTAGCTCAACTAATGATTTTAATTTTCAAACACTTGCAGAATTTGGTGCATATTTCAAGTTCTGTGCTCTTTACATTTGGTTATTTTTAATTATAGTTACAAAACTTTTGCACCCATCGGTTTCTTTTTCTTTCGATTACACAAGATGGCATCAAGGACCACCATCACCTTGACATCACCAAACGATAACATCATCGTATGTTTTAGTGGTATAGGTAGGGGCTCTTTTGCAAATTCTTAGGGTGTAAGTAGGGACTATTTTGCAAACTCTTAGCGGCCAAAATAGAAACTACATAAACTTACTTGTGTCCACCGACATACACATTTAATATATAGTATAATTGTTCATGAATTTGTTAAGTTTGATAAAGGGTCCTAATAAAGAGACACACATCCATATAAATTGAACCCCCTATATGTCGTGTATGGGTCTATACGTGACGTATAGGGTCGAATACACTAAAAACGAAGAAAATTCAAGAGGCTGTCAGATAGCTATACACCCCCTATAGCCCTATACGACCCCCTATATGACACATATAGGGTTATAATACACGTATAGCAAATTTCGACATTGACTACGAGGAAAAATTCAGGGGGTTGTCGGAGGGGCTATACGTCCCTTATAGAGCTATAGGACCCCCCCCCCCCATACGGCGCGTATGGGACTATACGACCCATACAAAAACTTTGGAGTATTGATTTAAAATATTAGGGTGTTTATTTAATCATTCCCTTAATAAAACATAAGTTTAATCATATTAAAACACTGAGTAATTACTTGAATGCTTCGTGTGTTTTTTAAATAAATACTAAACTAGTGTTAAGCCATCACACCATTATCAGCGACCGCCAACAACAGAAAAACTCGTATTAAAAAAACTATAACCGAACAAAAAGTAGATATTTAAACACTAAACCACCCTTGTGAAACGTAAAACTTTAAAAAACAATAACTAAGTTGATCTAGGATCTGGAGGTTGTTATATACTTATATAGGATAAAAATAGGTGTAACGATGTTGAACAACACATGAACATTATGGCATATTATCTCTTAAAATTTAGAGTGAAATGTATATGAAAATTTTGCAAAAGAAGAAAAGAATAGACAACTAAAGTTAAAAGTGAAAAACTTTATGGGTTAAATTACAAAAGACGTAAAAATATTGGATTTAAAATAAAAATTAAAAGAAATATAAAATTAAATAAAAGACATGCACCACCCTCAATACATATAGTACAACCACCAATGCAACCTAAAGTTATTAATTAGTATAATATAAATAATTCTTGTTACAAAGCGACATGCATGCATACATGCATAAAAGCATACATACATATATATACACATATACGAAACATAGATAAAGACTCGCATATATTGTTAATTGCAAAAGAAGGAAAAAAACCTATATATGTTGTATAATGTTAAATGATGTTTGTTTTTTCTGCAGGAAAACGTCTGCAGTTTGCGGTATATATTGTTAATTGCAAAAGAAGGAAAAAAACCTATATATGTTGTATAATGTTAAATGATGTTTGTTTTTTCTGCAGGAAAACGTCTGCAGTTTGCGGTATATATTGTTAATTGCAAAAGAAGGAAAAAAACCTATATATGTTGTATAATGTTAAATGATGTTTGTTTTTTCTGCAGGAAAACGTCTGCAGTCTGCGGACCACATCTGCAGACATCTGCAGCAGAAGAGGTGGACCAAACGTCTGCAGTCTGCAAGAAAAAGACTGTTTGTTTTTAACATCTGCAGAATGATAAAATATATTCCGTAATTAGATTAAACCTATTTTTCTATTTCGATTTTCATCTAAAATACGATAAATCCATCATGGGTCAAGGAACCCCCCGCGGTTTGAACCGGCAAAACAAATCCGGTGACCGGAAAAACGACGACGACAAAAAGGAGAAGAAGTTCGAACCGGCGGCACCACCGGCTCGAGTCCGACCGGTGGGGGTGGTGGGCCGGCGGTGGTTCGGCCGGTGGGGGTGGTGAGGCGGCGGTGGGGGGAGGTGGGGCGCCCGATGGGGGAGGTGAGAAGATATTAGAAGATATTAGAAGATATCAGAAGACATAGGTCCACATCTTCTCCATACAAACCTCCTGCAGACGTTTTTTAATGAAACGTCTTCCAAAAACAAACACTCTGCTCACTCAAAACTTCTTCCCGCGTCTGTGTGCGCACAGATGAAGAGGTGGGAAAGATGTTTTTATAAAAAAACAAACACCACCTTATACTACATGTATAGTACATATATGTGGCGTATAATGCTACACTCTATGTATGGTTTCGAGGTGAATCAAAATCTTGAAGGTTTGAAGAGAAAAAATAAGTTATATTTAGTAAATGGTGTTATACGTCACGTATAACCCTGCCGTTGATATAAAATGATACCTAGAATGTCAGAGAGTCTAGTGTGTCAAATGTATGCCTCGTATGAGACCATACGAGCCGTATAGGCGAGAGGTAGAGTGTTAACTTAAATTTGAAGGTATCTAAATAATAAGGGACTTTTTATAATTCTGTTTTCTTGTTGTTATTGTTATTCGTTGTTGTCGTTATTCTATATCATATTATAAGATCAATTGATCACACAAAAAATTCAAAACTGTTACTACCTTTTATAGGGTTTATCAAATAACAAATTAGAATCTTAGACATATTCCTGTTTAACTTTTAGTTACATGAGGATACCTTGTGTGATTAAACTTAATACTACGGTATATAAAATTTTATATACCCCATTGTATCGTGCGGGAGGAATCCTGCTAGTATTAAAATGAAAAGTATACTGTAGTTTAAATTTAAATTATATTTTTAATGTGTCTTGTAATTTCTTTATCATATTTATTTAAATGTGTCATTATCTTGTTAATGTGTTTTGTCATTCATGTTATTGAACTGTTTGCATTTTATTGTGTTAAATGTAGCATGTCTTGTCATTCACTTATTCATGTTATTGAACATGCTTCATGCATTCCTGTTAAACGTGTCGTTCTAGGAACTCACTTATTAAATATGTATTGAACATGCTTCATGCATTCCTGTTAAACGTGTCGTTCTAGGAACCCACTTATTAAATATGTTAACACTAGTATTTAAGAATAACATTGAAAGAACATAAGTAGAACAACAATTGCCCTAAATGTACGCTTTTATCCTTCATTGGTGCCTTATTTGTGAGGTTATCCTAAGTAGAAAGCGAGGAGCCATAGGGAGAGCCCAACTCAGACCATGGGGCTAGTAATCCGAAGAAATGAAATGAAGAGGCTGCACAAGTTTGAAGTAAAGCTACAAAAAAGATAAAAAGTCAAAATCAAAAACTTAAACCTAATATGTTTTTGTGTGGAAAAAATTTTGGGCCGATCAAAATTTTAAACCGGTTTAACCATCATTTGTCAGAACGCTTTTGACCCGTGACCATTCTGATAACCATGGATTCTCATCCGAAACAAATAAAACTAAACTTAATTATTCATTACTTAAATTTTACTACAATAATCAATATGATTAACTAATGCTTTCATCACACGAACACACATCCTCTCTCTCTCTATCTCTCTTTCCACCGTACTTCCACTATCATCATTAACGGTTAACATATATCTCAACTTCTCTACATGATCGGCACCAACCCCTTATGCTTTCACCCAACATTCTCCTAAATGTCACATTACATGTCTTTGTAACATCATGCCCTCATATCAACAAGTCTTTGTAACATTCTACCATATAACTTTTTTGGCCGGGAGCTCAATAACTTTTTTTCTTATGCATGACAGTACTTAGAGCTAATAAATTCCAAGTATGTTAGTATCTTTTCACTCAAACACGTTTAACTATAAAGTTTTTCATTCATCTCCAACAAATATGCCTAAAACATATCATATATATGGTAAGACATTTTAGGACTCAATATATTCTCTACAGATAAACAATAAGAGACGTAGCTAAGGCTCACACACTCACACCCTTATCGTCCCCTTCCTCCACGAAACCAAAACTATCACGTCATCTCAGCTACAATCATCTTTGTGTGCCAGTTACACCTAAACGCTTAAACACCCATCGATATATTTCCATTCGACAACACATCCCTTGCGAAACTTAGGTTGTTATCCTCACGCTTCGTAGCAGGAAACAATTTCGTCAAATGCATATGTATCGTTAAACATTTAAGGTTGGGGAAGAAACCCTTTCCTTACAAACAGGCAGAACACATTTAAGTTAAACAACCACCGAACTGGAATCAAAGAAAAGCCAATGGGTTCTCAAATGAGAGCCTCATCATCATAATCAAACACAAACAATGCCCCAAACACTCAAAAGAGAACCAAATTAACAAAAATAGTAGCACAAATAAACTAAATGAATTCTCAGATGAGACATCCTCATCATCACAAAACTAAAATCGCTTAGCATACTGGAATTGATTCCAACACACTTATAACGTCAAGCTGATCTTTATTTCTCGAACATATTCAAATGAATGATTTTGAATTTCTAAAACACACTTATATCACTTGTATCTATAACTGATATACCAACATTTCCCCATGATACTAACCATTCTTACCGATCTCAATAAAATCAACACTCGTTCCGTTGATATGATTTTGAAAGATTGAACTAGTGTTGGCTAAAATTTATAAGAACATGAAGAGTTGTCTTAGTTTCCCTTGCTTTCTTCACAAATTACATTAGCATCATCTCACCTTCATTCCAATTTTCCAATTCCCCTATATAATTCTTATTTCTTAAAGAGCCGTCTGTACGATAAGGGTGAAAGTTGAAATTGCAACGGATCCATTGGGAGAGATTTGAAATAAATATTGGGCGTGAAAATCATTATTTGACCGTTCCACAACGATTTAGGCCAAAAATGAGATTTGAAATAAATATTGGGCGTGAAAATCATTATTTGACTGTTCCACAACGATTTAGGCCAAAAATGAGAGATTTGAAATAAATATTGGGCGTGAAAATCATTATTTGACCGTTACACAACGATTTAGGCCAAAAAAATGACACGGGGAGGGTTTTCCCCACCTCCGCTCCATATTCGCTAATGGTGATGGTAAGGTTGGGTAAGTCGTTCTAAAAAAACACAACAAATTATTATTCCGTCAACATATGACCTATTACAAAAAAGGTGGCGTAGCACCACCTCTTAATCCAATCAAGCTTGTTTAAGCTTAGCTTAATTCGAACTTTTATGAGCCGCTCTCGGCAAGAACAGGTCACTATCCAGCGACAATCATTCTACTTACAGCCCATTTTTTGCAATAAATGGAAATGAGACAATTGAAATATTAATATTAAATTAGAAGATGAAAAAAAGATACATTATATAGAAGCACGTTCTCATGCAAAGAAAGTACAAATGAGCAAAGAGAGTAGGATTTCACAAGCAAATCTCTTTTCATCTCTTCACCCATATTGTCCAAGTCTTAAGCAAAGACAAAAATATTATAGTCTTACATATAAAGCCAATGTTTTTAGAAACATAAGTGAACTTGGAACGATGCCGAATATAGTTATTGCAGGACGCAAACAAACCAACCATTAACTAACATGATGGCAGATTCATTCATCAGTATACGTCACTTTGCTATTATCGCTTCCTTTCCGGGTGTGACAGACATCAGATCCTCTTCTGTAAGAAATACAGAAAAAAGAAAAATCAATCAAAAATGTCTGTCAGATTGTTCACAGCCCAATGTTTAGTGTTTGAGGATGTTAGAGAAACTAAATGTTCAAAGATGGCAATTGGAAGTAAAAATCCACACATTAATTCACTAGAGGTAACAATTTTGACCCGTTTACTTATGAACTGGTCAATTTGGTTTCTCATTAATCACAAATGGTCATGGGTCAATTCGAATACTATAGCTAAAGGAGCAATGTGTTAACAGGTTAAAAGATGCTAAAAGTCTATTTTTAAGCATACAACCTCCTAATTTGTTTAATTAAGAGGTTTAATTATGAATGTAATATTAGTATTTTTGCAATTATAATTAACACGTTAATTAAAAAAATGACCAATACTAAAACATGGCCTATTACAAGCATAACCTGTTTTGACCCATCACCCATCCCACTTGACCCGCCACTTCCAATATTCATGTAAATTAATGGAACCCGTCAATCAGTTCAAGACAGCATTTACCCGGTTTAAATAACATGACATTTAAAACCTTTTTTAAGAAATTGAAGTGGTATGATATGGCTGACCTAAATAGATCCAAACACCCAGAAGCAACTTAGCGATGCACAGTTTCTTCATTCAAACTCACATCCCTAGGAGTTTCAGCAGAATTATCTTGACTACGCTTTCCTTTGAAAAAGTTGGAGTTCGTGCCATCATTTCTTTTTAAAGTGGTATCCAGTCGTTCAAAGATTCTAGCAACTCCAGCAATTCCTGCACTCATTTCTCTCTGAACTCCCCTGCTTATTTCTTTAACTGAACTATTTTTAGCAAGTAATTTTGCCTTTAAACCTTGAGTGCTTTTTGAGATCGATTCCTTGTACCTGCAAGAGGTGTAAATCATCTCAGAATTCCAACCAAACAGAACAAACTTAATATATAATAAAGCAAAAGAACCATGCCATCTACGATTCCCAAATCTAGCCATGATCATGCAATTAGACTATACCTAGCTTTCAATTTCCTTTAACTGGAAATTGATAGTCATCAATTTAATGAACAGGACACAAACGCCCTTGCTATTATCAAGTGATTTGCTTAATGAATTATTTAATATACCCTTCTAGTTGTAAATTACTTATCAAAAGGTTACCAATTGCCCCTTCAACTTTGTTAGTTAGCATTTCCCATTTTTTATATGTATTAATCCGATTACATATGAAAATAAGACAATTTGTTAAAAACACATACTTTAAATTTTAATATTGAGTTTCACAAGCTAATTTATATCTACACCGGTACACCCTTCTATTACGAACCAATTCCAAAGCGTTACAGTTTACATCTATTTCTATATTCAATTATAGACATAATTATCACTAGGTATAAAAACAATGCAAGTTTTAATTTATGTTGCCTCGAGTCAATAAACTAATTATCATAAAAATGTGATTCGGTTTGCATGAGAACAAAAATCAACATGCATACCTGGCTGAAGCAACAGAAAACTTAGATTTAACAGACTCTGAAAATGCCTGCATATCAGCAGCTATCGGTCTTCCCGGGCTACCATTTGGTGACTCGCTATCAATAACTCTGCAACATCATCCACGTAGGTTATACCGTTATAAACTTATAGTGGTGCAGATAATTTACAGAAAGAATTCTAAAAAATGTTCTACAAGATGTCCAACTGAATAAAGTTCTTTAGGATTGGCAGAACATAGTTCTATAGTTTGAAGATCTAAGTTTTCCCAAAATTACCACCTTGGTCGATTCAGGTCATTTTTTATCTCTAATTTGTCAAAACTCAGAAGGTTAAAGAAAAACTTGGCTAAAGGGAAAACAAGTCATATGGGTCAAAAGTCATCCAAAGTGTATATTTAGTGTATACCCCTAACCCTCATGAATTGTTTTACTTAAAAAATGATACTACTATTAACATAATATAATCTCTCTTACAATATTTTATACACTTGCAGTTAGAACGAATGATCAAAATCAACTGGGCAGAAGTGTATTGGTTCAACCGGACCCGAATCAGAGAATTACTGCTTTGACCTATTACCCAACCCAACAGCCCCAAACAATTTGCTACATCCGGTTTCTAGGTAATTAAAACTATAAAGTTCCCAACTCCGCAGACATATAAATGCATTTATGAACATAACACATTTAAGGAATATATTGAAGATTACCCAGGTTTGATAATGCAATGTCTATTGTCAGGAGTCTGAGATGTCACATTAGTAACAGGTATACCAGAAGACGGTGAAGTTTGATCAATGGAAGTAGGCCTTGAGCTAGAACTAGCTAAATTGTCCTGCGATGAAGCGTATCCTAAACTGTGGAAATCCTCAAGTGATGTATATACTTCCCGTCCAACTGGTGCGTCAACCGTAAGAACAGAAGGATGAATTTGTGAAGGACCAACTTCTAAAAGTCTATGTTTGTTTCTTCTTCTACTATACTGCATGTTTCTTGCTGCTTCAAAATTTCTAATAACTTGTTCCTCAAAATCAGAATCAGCATACTCAACATCCTGAGATAACAGATAACAAGTTAACCTTATAGAAAATATGAACAAAAACTTTAAAGTGAAAATTGTCGCATTGAGCATTGACATTGACATTGACCGGAGTGCGTACATGATCAACTTCAGGATCCTCATATACATGACGAACCTCAAGCACAGACCTTATACGTCTTTCATCCTCCACCGCAGACAGAAGCTCTTGACTATATTGTGTATCAATAAACCAATTAAACTAGTTATTATAAAATGAAATTTAATCAAAACAATAAATGATCAAAGTTTAATTCTCATACAAGTACATAAATCTAGAATTATCACTGATGTTGCATTTTGTACCTGGATGGATCTTTCAACGCTATCACTTGCCAACATATTGGGCATTCTTTGCTTCTTTGCGACCTGAAAAAAAAAAATTCCACCAACCAAAGCCTATAATTGTGAGGATCATAAAGCAGGCAATGTGATCATTCAAAGTTAGGAAGATCGTTTTATACCACTCAAGAATACACTGGAGATGAAACTCATGTTTGCAGGTGGTTACCTGAGTATAGAAAAAGAACGAAAATATAAAAGTCATTAGGACTGATATAATACAAAAATGCAGTTAACACTCATATCATCAAAAGACATATGACAACTCAGATAATGATAGGATGATTTTCTACACAACTGAAAGAAAACAATTTAACGCTAATGTATGTCTGTTTATGTCCTCGTAATGCTATGAAATTACATCATTTCAGGTTCATGTCTCTGAGTATACGTTGAGGAAGTTAGCAAGAGAATAATACCAATTCCCATTTATGAGCCATAGATACACTCATATGAACTCAGACCCTAATTAAAGTGAAATACATAATTGAGCATAAAGAAAACTTTATTTCCCCGTTTCACCTCGTAATTTTGTAACTTCAAGGCCCTTTTATACTCCAATACAATGTACACATCACACTGCCAACGTGTAATTCATGAACTCATAATTAAGCAAAATAATCTCTGATAAATATATTCAACTACATACAGATACGCCCCCGTCAACTACTTCCAAAGCAGATCATATAACATTATACACAGATCAGCCTACACTCCCACATTCCTTTCCACCAAATCTCCGAACGCTAATTGATAACATTTCGTAACAAAAATTGGTTAAACAATTCAATATCTCTTCAAAATACGAACCACACGAACAAACTACGGATCAACTCAATATAAAAACGACAAAAACTAACGATTCGACCACCGATCACGCGATAATTGAAAAACAAACGAAGTGTTCAGATTCAGAATCAACAACTAGAGCAGTAATCAAAGAGAATGCCTACAGTGGGAGGATTATCACGAGAGTCAAATGAGTCGAGACAGATACTGCAGACATCCTCTTCTGAAGTGTGATCATGATCATCTTCAACGGCAACACCGATCTGATCCATGATCGGACCATCTGCTGGTGAGGGTGAGGGTGAGGGTGAGGGTGAGGGTGATGTGTCCATTGGTGTAAGAAACTAGAGGCGATGGTGGTGGAACCCTAGAAAGTAGTTGAGAAACAAAGGGGAAAATGTTGAGTTTAGGGCGGTTGTGGGATCAGGAATGTGGAAGAGGAGTGAAGAAAATGGTGAAAGTATAACCCCATTCACACGCACACTTGTTGGAAAAGTCAACAACACTCTTTTGCTTTTCTTTTTTAACGATGCGTTTTGGTTTCAAGTCTCATTTTACACAAAAAATTTAAAAATTGAAACGTGGTTTTACTGTTGTTATCTTTTTTCTAAAGGGTTTGAGGATGTGATCTTTTTTCTAAAGGGGTTGAGGATGTGATCTTGAGCGGAAAAATTTATAACCTATAATAAAAAAGATTTTTTTAAAACACGTGTCATCATTTAACATAACAAAAAAAATTATTTTCTCGTCTCTCTCGTAATAAATACCAAAGTTATAAAAGAATTAGTTTGACTTTCCTTTTTAACTAAAATATGTTAAAATAAAAAATATTTATATTTGTGTTTATTGTCTTTCTCATATTAAATGATAATTATTGTAAAAAAACAAAACTATTAAACATCTAAAATATAAATGTAGTTATTTTAATAATTTATTAATACATATTAAATATAGAGTAATAATTTCTAATTCATTATATGTTATAACTTTAAATATTTATTATATTTCAACAATGGATAATAACATCTAGAATATAAAATATTTATAAAACTAATTATTTTAATATGTTTTATTTATTCCACCCATGTAATACATGGCTCTAACCTAGTAGATAAATAAGTCTTACTAAGATAATGTTTGTCATTCAAATCAGGATCGTAGATTTGTCGTTGAAAAAAATTAATTTTATATTTTCTTTTAAAATTTTATAATAGAGTCAAATTTGTTTCCACTTTCTAATATTAATAACCAGATTAAAATCTCATGTATTACACATGTTAAAATAAAAATATATAATAGATTATATATTATATATATGTTATAAATAATGTATTGATAAAATTATTAAATATAACAAACATATTTAAATTATAAAAATTAATATAGGAAAAATATCATTATTGTTTATAAATATTCATAAACACCTTTACATATATTTATAGAGTATTTTAGTTTTAATAATGATTAACTATAAATTAACCTGTATTTTATAAAATTAAGTCTCGTTAAAGTATTTTTTTTAATTGAGTGATATATTTATTATATATCTAGATAATTTGAAAGTGTTTACTGCGTGTGATTTCATTAATATTTTATAATATTTTTATAGGTTTGCGTATGGGCACTTAAGTTAGAGAGAGAGAGAGTAATGAGATACAACTCAAGCAGCATAAAGTATAAGCTACTGATGCAGTAAATTACTTTTCTACTCTATCTTTCGTATAACCGTACATATATATACTATAAAACGATTTTAAACAAATTTGATCCCCTTAGCTTGTAGGCTTGCAGCCTTTAAATTCACACACACGAAACTCATGTTTGATTCTGGTCCCACACATTTCATTTTAAACAACCAATAGATCTTTTAATTTTTTATATATGGTCGGTGGATCGGGGTTGTAATAAATTTTGGCCTTAACTTTTTAAATTTTAAAATTTTAACTATCATATTTTTAAAGTTTTAATTTTATCCCCTTAATTTTTCAAGCTTTTAACTTTACTCCTATTGTACGAACAATATACGTTTTAACCCAAATTAATAATTTGATTTTTTCTTTAATAAATTTCGCTTGTTAACTTAAAAAAAACTCATTTATGGTTGTGTTTAGATTTTTTCCTGTTGTACCAACATATTTATTAAAAACAATAATGTATTCAAAATATGGTATTTGTTGGTATCATACGTTACATCGACTAATGTTAATATGTTGGTGCGTAACATAAAAATAAACCAATATCATTCAGATAAAATCAATATCTTTATATCCGTTTTCAGAACCAAATCACCGCAATTTCATGTTTTTATTCCATAAAGCGGGCAACGAATTCGCAAATCCGTCGCATTACGCAGGAAAAATTCTAGTAAATGTACGAAAATTTTGTCTTAGAAAAAAAACAATTTTTTTGTAAATCATATCAAACCAGTAATTTTGCCCATGCGAGCGATGTGGAACACAATACACTAACATCGATACAACATTTGGATGATCATGAATTTTACAATTTTTTGTGGAATAGAGGGGTGCCAAAAAAGTTGATATTCTTTGTTGGCGTGCGGAAATGAACAAAATTCTCTCTATAGGTTCCTTGTTACGAAGAAACATTGTAGGGAACTCCCGACTCTACGTATTATGTGGCTAGTCAAATGAATTTGTTGATCATCTGTTTGTGTCGTTGCTAACATCATATGGGTGAGTATTAGTCAATAGTGTAATATTCCACACACCTACGCATGCTCTTTCAAAGATCTTTTGGAGCTGCAAATATCTATTCATGATGACGATCGGAAAAGAACTCTTGCTCAAGCTGTCATTCTGGTTGTCTGCTGGAGCATTTGAAGGGCAATGAATAATAGTATTTTCAACTATAGGAGGACCTCCCTATCAGATATCACTGCTAGCATCAAAACTTTTAAAGCCATATGGATTAAGAACAGACTGAAAACATCCATGGGTGAATCTTTTGCTAGGTGTTTCTTTGGTAGTTAGTCAATGCCATTAATAGTGTAGTTGTGTTATTCTTGGAGCCTATTATGTATGTTCTCTTGTTCTCTTGGGGTTTTTAGTTTCTTGCTAGCCCCTATTATAATAAAATCATTCGCCATTAAAAAATAATTATATGGAAATATCATATATAGATTTTAAGATATTATAGAAGTGTATAAAATATTAATGAGTACTGAAAAAGAAAAGCTCAAACATATTTGCTCAATTTTATTTAGATGGCAAAGTAAATAGAGGCAAGAATGTCCCCCATTTTTTATCTTTTATTAAAACGGAAATGTACGATCATGCTTCGGATTATAGGTGTTATCTTAATCGAGCCCACCTATTTGTTTTTCAGTTAGGACCGTAACCCCAACCTCTTAGGAGGATTTTTATTGATGAGAAAACCTTATTGCTCAACTCTAGATATTTTGCTATATTTTTTTTTACTTTCATAAAAAAAGGAAAGTAAACAGAGATTGCATGCCATCATTTATATCCCTTATCTCCAAAATATCATGGTGCGATTTTAGACCCCGTAAGTGTAATCAGTTTGGTCAACAACCTTGTTGTCAAAGTTCTTGCTAAGACCATCACCAATGATAAAATCAAAAAACACTTAAAAAATATGCATGACAGCAAGCACACTAGAAAATCATTAATTATTCAACAACCCATAAAACATCTCCAATAGTACATTGCCACATCATTATCACCTTTAACGTTTACTTTTTAATATCAATCTTGTATATTAATATAAAATATAAATAAAATATTTATATGTCTTTTGTTGGATAAGAATTTTATAACTTTAAATTTTCAAAATATAAAAGTTAAATACCTTTTAGAAGAAAATTTAAAAATTTGAAATTTAAACTTTAAATTTAATAAATAATAATTTATTGTAAAAAATTAAAATTAAAATTTATTTGTTCAGACACATGAGCACTATTCAGGCACACGAACACTGTTCAGGCACGAGCGTTTTTCCGACGCACTATTCAAGCACTTAGGCACTGTTTAGACGCATGTGGTTGATTTGAAATGCCCAACACTTAAATTAATATAAAAAAAACTAAATATTTTATTAATATAATTTTTTTCCTGTTTTGACGTACTGTTCAAGCACTTAGGCACTGTTTGGTGTCATCTTCATGAACTTCTACCATAAAAATCAAACCCCCTAACGGTTCTTGGTCTAAAAAACGAATGATGTGGTGTTTTTAAAGGCTAAAAACATCCTATTAGATGCTTTAAGGTTATAAGGGAAATTGTAGCAGGTAGTTAATCGACATATGTAGTACAAATAAACATTTTGTTTCAGTCGCTAATATAGTTGAAAATTTGATAATATGAACTAATATTATTTTAACTCGGTTTCATATATGGTAACCTATTTCTTACGAACAACAAGAATATCTTCATTGATATTTTATAATAATTTAATAAAAAGTAACCCAAACTTCATAAGACGCTGTTTCGTAGTGTTTTAATGATTATTAAATGGCTCTGATATACGAATACCCTATCAGGTGTTATGCGAACACCCTTTGAATTTTTTCACGGGCCGTAAAGACCCTTATGGGTTGTATTGGTTTGCAAAATCCCAAATCGTGAATTTATAAAATGTCACCGTCTGTATCGATCGTTACGACCCGTATCGATCGTTACGACCCATAATGACTTTACTTTATAGGGTCACAACAAAGCTTGTTACTGTAAGTAAAATATCCTATTTTTTTATTTTTTTATTTAATTTTTTTATTTTTTTATTTAATTTTTTTATTTTTTCAATAATTCTTTTTAATATTTTTAAATTAATTAGGTCATAGTACTTTTTAGTTTAATATAAATTAATTTACAAAAATTATAAATAAGTATTTTATAAAAGCAAAAAAAAACTAAAGATAAAAAACTTGAATTTACTTTAAAGGTACGTATAAAACTAAAAAATAAACTTAAAATTATTATAGAGGTATGTTATTGATACACCCAATTTATTTTATCATCTCTATATATTTTTTATACATACATATAGATACATGGAGATAGATAGAGACAATAAGATGTCTCAATAACATAAATTAGTGTTTGTATAATACAATATTTGTTATTTTTATAACGTAATTAATTTTAAAATATTGCATGTCCATATGGTTATTAAGATATATTATTATTCTTTATATAAATATATTATAAATACATATATTGGCTATTGCTATATTTTTTTTCTCTCTCTCTCTCACACACGCGCGCGCGCACACACACACACATATATAGAGGGAATGGTTCAAATGAAAACCATTTTTTTTGAGAACTCTAGCAAACCAATCTCAGCCACTCATTTTTTATCACATGCAAATCACATGTCATTTCCCTCTTTTTTTTAAACGTTCGTAACTTTTTTTCACGACATCATTTTTAAAAAAAAAATTCAACATAAAATTCAGTATTTTTTTATCTTCCAACGCCTACCATATTGATATGCTTTTCTAAAAAAATCGTACACCAGTTGTTTACATATGTGTAAATCTAGTTATATTTTTTTTCTCTCTCTCTCTCACACACGCGCGCGCGCACACACACACACACATATATATAGAGGGAATGGTTCAAATGAAAACCACTTTTTTGTGAGAACTCTAGCAAACCAATCTCAGCCACTCATTTTTTATCACATGCAAATCACATGTCATTTCCCTCTTTTTTTAAACGTTCGTAACTTTTTTTCACGACATCATTTAAAAAAAAAATTCAACATAAAATTCAGTATTTTTTTATCTTCCAACGCCTACCATATTGATATGATTTTCTAAAAAAATCGTACACCAGTTGTTTACATATGTGTAAATCTAGTTATACACATGTGTAGTACTGGATTTACACATGTGTAAATCCGATATTACACATGTGTAAAACGAATTTCGTTAAAAAACAGGAATTTTTGTTATTTTTATAAATTTTTTTATCTTTTTTTATGAAAGAGGGAAAGTTGGAGAACATTTTTGTGTTTTTATTTTTTTTTTATTTTTATGTTATTTTTTTATTTATAATTTTTTTAAATATATTTTTGTTAATTACAATTTTGCCATTGAGAACTAGTGGTTGAGATTGGTTTCTAAAGTTCTCACAAAAAAAGTTAGTTCTCATTTGATCCCTCCCCTATATATATATATATATATATATATATATATATATATATATATATATATATATATAAAGAGAGAAAAATAAGAAGAATTATGTTTTAATAACATAAATTACTAATGTTTTTTTATAATTCGCTTATAAACATTTCACATCATTAAAGACTAGACTCATAAATTTTTAGAGAACGAAATGTGAATGGTCCAACTAAAACATTTATGTATATAACTTATAAATAAGGTGTTTTATAAAAGTGAAAATTAAACCTAAAAATATTATTAATTAAATAAATCATTAATGAATGAAGATGTAAAAAATATAAAAAAACAAAATTTACTTACGGTCATAAGGCTTATTACGACACTGTCATTACATGCCATAATGGACAATACGGACCGTAAAAAATCATGAAATTACGGGTTGTAATGGATAATACGGCCCGTAAAAATCATGAATTGACTTATTTGATATTTACAGACCAATAAAGCCCGTGAAGGTCCTTACAAGTCGTATCAAGGGCATCCATATATCACTCTGTGTGTTTCTATAACAGACCCCTTATTAAAAGGTCATCTTTTAATGGTGTACAACCTCTTAATGGTTCAGAGGTAGCGTTTATGCTAAACCCATAACCATCGACTTGTTATATTAAAATAAAAATGGTTACCGAAAGAATTGATTGACAAATTTAGTTTAACTTTCTACCCATGTCTCGCAACTAAAGGGGCATTTGGTATGCAGAAATTTAATGAAATTTAATGGAATTGAAATCTAAATTCCATGGATTATTGTGTTTGGTTGGTATAAATTCGTTGAATTTAATTCTTAACGTGTTTGGTTGTGAAAAAATTTGAAATTGAAATTAATCCCATCAAATTCCTTAACGAAGGATTTAAGATCCTTTCAAAGTTTAAAGTATTTCAAATTTCGTCGACCCCATCTCCGCCACCGAACGCCAACCGACTCCCCTAAGGATCTAATAGGAAGTAAGGGGCTATTTGGTAGCCTCTTAATCAACCTTTTAATCAGTTTCTTAACGGTTCAAATATCTAAATGGTTCAACACTTAATAGTTCAGACTTTCTGTTTCACGAGCAAATGTCTGAATGGTTCAGATATTTGCCTCTGAATGGTTAAGCATGATACTAGTGCTGAATGGTTAAGAGGTCTAATACTGAATGGTTAAAACCTATTATCTGAATTGATCAAACATTTGCATTTGAATCGTTAAACGATATACTAGCTCTTAATGGTTCAGACCTTTTAACGATTCAACACTTAGGACTTGTCTGACAATTTCTGAATGATTGAGTGCTAAACCAATAAGAGGTCTAAACCATTAAATATTGAACTATTAAGATGTCTGAACCATGAAGAGGTAGTATATCGTTTAACTATTGAAAGACAAATGTCTTATCAATTTCGATAATATGACTTAACCATTCAGCATTAGACCTTTTAACCATTCAACATCAGTATCTTAACCATTCAGAGGTAAATATCTAAACCATTCAGACATTTGCTCGTGAATCATTAAGTGCTGAACCATTTAGACATTTGAACCATGAAGAGGTTGATTAAGAGGCTGTCAAACAACCTTTTAATGATTTAGACATCTTATTAGTTCAACATTAATCAATTAAAAGTTATCAAACAACTCCTAAGCGCGAACTCGCCTCGACAGTTATTCAAGCTCCGTGTCTTCGGATTTAGAAAAAAAGTACTAATAACTTAGGATATGTTTGGTATGTGGTAATGGAATGGACGGAGGAATATAATGAGTAAGAAATGGAATAGACAAGAGAATGAAATGAATCATTACATTTCATTGTTCTGTTTGGTTGCTCTTTATACATTTGTTTTATTTGTTAGGTATAAAAATACGATGTTGGCGGTGGCCTTAGGTGGTTTCTTGCGATGTCGATGGTGTCCTTTGGATGTGGTTTATTGCGATGGCGGTGGTGGCCTTCGGAGGTGGTTTCTTGCGGTGGTGGTTCCCGGCGGCGACGGTGGCCTTCGGAGGTGGTTTTCGGTGGTGATTTCCGGCGCCGGTCATGGTCGGTGGTGGCCTTCAATGGTTTTAGGCGGCGGCGGTGTCCGACGATAGTGTTCCCGGGTAGTGATGGCCGACCGTGATGGTGGCCGGTGGTGGTTGCTGGTGAATAGCAATCTTGGTGGTTGGTGGTGGTTGTTGTGGCGAGTGATGTTGGTGACTAATGATGGAAGAAGGCATGTAATGAAAAAAAAGAAGGGGGAGTGGATGGAATGAATTTGAGGGAATGAAATCAACTATGTAATGGTTCATTCCATCACCTCGACCAACCAAACATGTTTTTATTTATTCACGAGGTTCATTCCATTCCGTCCCTCGTTACTACATCCGAAACGTTACCTTAATTTTTATTCAATAAATGATATTAGGGATTGAAACTAGGGTTTTAGGGTACGTAAAACGTAAGGTTTCTGCCACCGGAATACTCTCCCCTCCGCCCTGAGAACACACTCTTCTACACATCAATCATCTCCGACATCAGAAAGTTTAGGTGATTGCATTTCATTTTGTTAATGAATTCGAGATACTCATACTTAATTTAATCTCCTTGTGTTCAAGCAGTTCATAAAACATCCACATGAGTTTTTGTAGCATTTAAACACAATATACTAACCTCTAATCATAGTTTTCATCAAAGAACGTGTGGCCGAATAGTCACTTTGCACTTGGTAGTTTATAATATGATCGTTATTCAACTTATTTTGCTTCTGAATGCATCTGTGTTTTGGAAGTTTGAATCTGTTCTTTCTCTGCTGTTGTTTTATAGTCAATTGTTTTGTTTTGTAGGTTTAAATTATTGGAATTTACAGCTTTGGTTATGTTTATATGGATTTGTCATTGATTATTTGAACATTTGATGACATTGCAGGTGTTGAGGTTCGGGAAGTGTAAGGATAGGCATCATGGCTTACCAAGGAGGTAATCTGAAGTCAACATCCATAAATGGAGTGAAGATGTATACGGTTGCGGGACAACACCGCTCGCTGGCGACTTGGCTGCCTCCAAAGAAGCTTAGAGCTCTTCGTAAAGATAAAAGTACTGATTTTGTTCATTGTCTTATGTTCTGTTACTTCTGTGTAAAATTGGTATTTCCATACGAACATTGCTTCAAAGGTTTGCTGATCATGGCATATGCATACAATGTTATTTTCATATTTACATTTTAAACTAGAGCTCCCTATGCATATTCCAGTATTGTTCATGTTATATTCAGTAGGTTTTCTAGAACTATTTTACTTTATAAAATCTTTAACTGCTTCTTTGTTCCGTGTACAGATTACTTGGAACGGGTGGATTTGATCCAGGACTTAAGATTTGAAACTGCAACAACTAGAATTAAAGCTACCCCAGATGGAGAATTTCTCATTGCTTCAGGTTATTGGGAACATGTGATGTATTATTGTGTTTCATTTAACTTTGTCGGTATCATGTGGTAGAATTGTGTTAGTAACTTCACTGAATGTCTTGAGCGTTTTAGGTATTTACCCTCCACAAGTCAAAGTATACGAGCTAAGGGAATTATCATTGAAGTTTGAAAGGCATCTGGTATCGGAGATCATCAATTTCCAGGTATCTTTTTCTTAAGTTTTGGAATTTGTATCTCATTAACATGAAAGCTTATATAGTAAATTACAAGAGACGCCTCTTTGACATTTTGCTCAATGTTTTTTCCATATCGTAACAGGTGTTGAGCGATGATTACTCAAAGCTTGCATTCCTTTGTGCTGATCGTTCTGTTAATCTACATGCTAAATATGGAAGTCATTACAGTTTACGCATTCCAAGGTTCTTAACCTTCTCTCATCAGATATTTTTCGTTTTACATAAACGTGGATTCTTCTAAATCTGTATCATATACTTGTTTCTCCCATCAGATCCTTGCTTTCTCATTAGTAGGGGGTGTTTTATATTTTTTACTAATAGTCAAATACTTGCTTTGAACCTTGTGTCTAGTCAAAGATTACATTTGTTTTGGAACAAATGGATAGGGAGACACCTTTACTGTCTTTATCCTGTTCACTTCAGTTTACTCTTAATAAATTCTATATATTTCATTCCTTCTTTTATGATCAGATGGGAAGGGATATTATATATGATTGCTGGTCATGTGATTTGATATGTGCCGCTTCTTCTCCTGATCTATACAGAATTAACTTAGAGCAGGTTATTTGCCAAACTCCTCAACCACCAACCTGTTATTATGAGAGATTAATTATATTTTTTTGTCTATATTTGGATCTAAAATAAGTACTTCTTATGCAGGGACGCTTTCTATCTTCTCTTAACACACAATCCCCAGCACTGAATGTAGTATCAAGAAGGTGAGTTTGACATCATTAAGGAAATGCACTTTGCTCATTTTATAGTTAATATGGTTTTGTTTGTTTATTTTAGCAAGTATCATGGGCTAATTGCTGGTGGCGGTGAGGATGGTGCTGTTGAATGCTTTGACATGCGAATAAAATCTTCTGTTGCCAGGCTCAATGCAGTTACGTCTGTCAATGAGGGTGATCAGGTTGTTTTCTTGTTTTCTTATACAGATTAGAGCTTTAACATTTTATATGATCCGACAGGTAACAATATGGTGCGTAGTTTCCTATTAATGAGTTTGAGTAATAAGAGACTATGACCAATTGTTTTGCTTGATCTTTTTCTAAAGAGTCATATACGGTCTTTTTAGATTTAGCAAATGCAGTAGGCACAGTCAGAAAATGCGCATACCGTAACTTCAATCAACTAAATGCAAAGATGCTAAATTTTTTTTAAAGTAGAAATTCATTTAACTTTAGCAAGTGGTTATGATTGTGAGTGAAGTACCTAACAAAGCTCTTGTTTAAATAGGAGGTGACTGCTATAGAGTTTGATGGAGAAGGAGGTTATCACATGGCTGTTGGAAGTAGTGGTGGAAAGGTATGCTTAAGATATCATTGTAATGTTTCCATCACCATGACTTTGACTATGTTTTATCATGTCAAATGCGAATGTAGTATGATTAGTTAGTTTTCTATTATTATAATATCAATTTTGTAGAACTCATTCTTATTATTTGCAGGTGATGATTTATGATCTGCGCTCATCATCTCCTCTTCGAGTGAAAGATCACATGTAAGTTATCAATTTAAGCTGTTACATTTATAACAATGTTGTGTACTTTTATTTAATTTTTTATTGAAACTGGCAAAATATAAACAGGTATGGAAGCCCCATATTGAATATCAAATGGCATCAAACTCTCAACTCTGAGAGGCCAAAGCTAATTACTACTGATAAGCATATTGTTCGGATTTGGGATCCAGAAACTGTAAGTGTGTATTTATGTATTATTTAGTTGATTCGAGAATTACGCTAGTCTTCCACGCGATAAGAATATTTTTTTGTAGGATTTGTCTTGTACTTCATGAGTGATACTCTCTGGACCCAGAAATTGTTGACGTATTTCAAAAGAACCATGCTGAACTGATAATTTCAGAACTGTTTTTTAGTGTTTACATTACTAAGACATAATCATATAAAAACATGGTTGTTTCTATTGGTTTCAGGGGGATGGAATGACTAGTATTGAACCAACTGCCGGAGCCATAAATGATATGTGTGTGTTCAGTGATAGTGGACTGATGCTATTGGCTCTAGACACCTGCCAAATTCCTTATTATTTCTTACCCTCCTTGGGACCTGCTCCAAAGTGGTGTTCGTACATTGAAAACTTAACAGTATGCCTCAAATATTACTACTATTACGTTAACTTTACACCTCAACTGTTTGTTATTTGGATCTTATCATAAACATGTGTATACGTAGGAAGAGTTAGAGGAGGATGCACAAACAACTATTTATGATGATTACAAATTTTTAACAAAAGAGGAGCTTGAGAAGTTGAATTTGACCAATTTAATCGGTACAAATCTGCTAAGGGCCTACATGCATGGGTTCTTTATCGATTACCGGCTGTATAAAAAGGTGATTTGTTTTGCTTTATTTTGGATACTACAAATTGTTGTGTTAATTTAGTTATTTCTCTTATGCTTATTATTATCATTATTATTTATTTGTTTCAAAATATTGTGTTGAAATGCATTTACAGGCTCAGGCAGCGGCTAATCCAATGGTATATGAAGAGTATATAGAGAAACGGAAGCGAGAGAAGGAAGAACTAGAACGCAGTACCCGGATTACGGTTAGTATATTTTACGAATGGCTTTTATGTCTACCAATAATGAGTGTTTATTTACAAATGTGTTTGATTTTAAGCTTATGTTATATTTCAGATTAAGAAGAAACTTCCTAAGGTTAACCGTGTTCTTGCAAAACGTCTTCTAGAAGATGAGGAATTGGAAGCCACTAAAAAAGAAACTGATATTGTTGACACCAAAAAACCAATAAGAAAAAGAAGGGACTCTCTTCTGAAGTTCTACAAGATGAACGGTTCACATCATTGTTCAATAATGAGGTACGAGTATATATTTGTTTTTAAATTCTTAAATCTTTCTAGAATTAACATTTTTTTTAAGAGCAAAAATATGAACTAAAATGACATATAAGATGCCATATCTGTACAATCAGTAATAATTGCTACGGCTGCACAGGTCATTTGTTTGTACAATCAGTAATAATTGCAACTTAGTTGCTAAAATCGGTATATGTTGGTTTCTAGTTCGTGTCAAATTTGAAGTTGGTTGCTAAAATCTGGCTAATGAGGATAAAACAACTGGTTTTAAATCAGTAATGTTAATTGATAGTTTATCATAGGCCCTGTTATCACATAACAATCCTCTTTATTTCAGGACTTTGAAGTTGATGAAAACTCTCTCGAGTATCGGGCTTTGCATCCATTGGCTGCACCTGTGCAGCAATCTTTAGTGAAGGAACATTTTGAGCCTTTTATGGAAGAAGACGAGGATCTAAGTGATTCTGACGCATCAGAAGATCAGTCTTCAGGTGATGAACATACAGAAATTAAGAATAAAGATGGAAAGAAAACTCATGCTCCGAGGTAATTATCATTTCCTACAGATGTTGGCCCATTTTCATATGAACGGGTCAATTTGGGCTCCTTTTATCTCTAACACGTCAAACTGACAAATATATTAAAATTTTCTTAAAAATGTGCAGATTGTATGAAGTGAAGGATGAGAGGCATGCAGAAGCATTTAGAAATCGCAAGTCACTCGCTAAAGAGGATGCACTGCCACTGGAAGAGAGAGTAAAAGCTTTAGAAAATAATAAAAGTTCAAATGGTTTCAACAAGGTTAAAGCGGGCCCCGGTGGGTCACGCGAGATTTCATTTATATCAAGAAGTAAGGGGAAGTACGTGGAAGATGACTATGATGATGATAACCCTCGTGAAAAAAGAAGGGGAATACAGTCACTTGGGCTGAAGTCTGATAGATCAGGGTTTCAGGGTAGGGGCCGTGGAGGGGGCAGAGGGCGGGGACGAGGTGGAAGAGGCAGAGGCAGAGGAAGGGGTCGGCGGTGACGTTAGTAAATGAGAAATGTATACGAGTGTGAGCAAATGTAATTTGTATACAAGAATCGCGAGTAAAAGAAGGGATGCATTTTTACAAGGTTAGATGAGGTGATTTTAGCTCTCGGGGACATGTTTTACTTTTCACATATTTTTAATGATTTTTTTGCCTACATATTTTATGTTTAAGCAGTAATCTAGATGTCGTGTGTGCTAGTCATGGCATCTCCATAATCAAGGCTTATGATTCGCATTGCTACAAAAGCTCTCAGAAGCGAGATGTACCAACCTCTAGTTGTGGCGTCTCAAATCATAAGCCCTTTGAAATTTAGCTGTTTAAAAAAAAAATTAAATAGAGTTAAAACTAGCAAGCTCAAATGCTCTTAAATTAAATAGAGCATTTAAATAGAGCTGAGCTTGTTTATATTTCTAGCTCAAACTTTGATCATGTATGCTGAATTACTTGGTTTATAGTGCTTGTATGAAGTCAATAGAATGGTTATATACATCAACATGAAGTTGGATCATAGATAAACACTTGCTACAAGGGTGCCATATGATGTTTCATCTTTCATTAACCTTAATAGTAAATGAACACAAAGAACAAATCTAATTATGAAAATGAACACACAAACAATATATTTAATTATTAATCGTGGTGTTGGAAACATGATTAAGGAACTGATTAATCTTAATTAACAAGATCACATTTAGTCCTAATTATTATACTCAAGAATAAATCTCATTTATGAGCTTTTTAGCCTGCTTCTGCTTAAAAACAAGAATCTCTTTATTCCCAGAAACAGTACCCATGTGCTCTTTGTAATCTTTTCCTTTATCATTAGAAGCAATGCTGAACTTAACACGGTTTTTAGGATTTGGGCACGTAAGCCTTTGAAGAATCCAAGAAATCCTTCCTTTTTCCATATGGCGTAAAGTGCACCTGATACTGTTTTCCTTGATCCTACTTCTGGGTCCTCGTTTATATCTTCATCTGAATCCGCAGCCTGAATCATTACTTTGCATCTGCGTGTAGTAGTGTTTCGGTTTAACTTCTGTATATTTAGAACTTGACTTTTGGATCAAACAGATATGTACTCAACTACGTTTTGACTTTTGACTTGAAAGTTTTATAAAGAATTAACCAAATTTAGTCAATTTTTTAAAAGTTTACCCTTTACCAGCTGTTTGTTGGCTAATAAAAGCCATTAAAGTTTCAAGTGTTTCGATTTAGCGCAATGTGTACAGGTTACCAGGTCAGAACTGATGATGTGGTATTAGCTTTGACCATCTTGACTTTATTCTTACTGTATCAAGGGAAATTCAATTACCTTTGACCAAGTTGACTTATTGGTTTTTTTTCCTGGCCCCAAAGAAGCTGATTATCAAAAACTGTCTTTTATTACGGAGATTGTAAAATTGTGAGGAGATGGTAACATTATTTTTTGATAACCATGAGAACTCGTCGAAAAAGTCACTGAACACAACAAATGTGATCATATAAAGTGAGTCGCGTGAGGCACCTGGCCTTCAAAGGGGTTAAATGCATTAAACTAGAGCAAGCTTGATTTGAACCTACTTAGCACCAAGCCACCCTTGAAGGTCAATTTGGTAACATATGATACAACTTTGAATTAGAATATATAATTTGACCCCAAAAGTCAACTTCGACATCATATTTGTATAATATGCTCCACAAAGAAGAATTTACCTGATAGCTGGGTATGTCAAGCAGGTAGCAGCACACTTTGAGGCTGCCCCTAACAAAAAAGCAGTTAGGGCAGAAAGTGACTGTGGGTTACCTACCTGTCCCTCCAATAGTCTTTGTTTCAATTGATCAAATGCAGTGTACTGCAAAAAGAAAAAAAATCACTAGAAACATCATTGATTCATACACATCAAGTAAATCATTTTTTTTGGGAATCCATTTACACAAATGCACATTTCGCCTTATGTAGGGGCAAGCAAATGCTAGGTTAAACACGCTGCTTTGCAAATCAGAAAATGTTGAGGATCATTGACTGTTTCTTAATATCTTGGTAACAAATTACCTGAATTGCTGGATTTATTGTAAGCAAAATTGATATGCCGAGTCCATCAAACGCCTCTCCCCATGTTCCCTCTGAAAGGGTCTTCCATAGCCCTTTGGACTTGCCAAACTCACTTGTTTGCATCCTCGACGCAGCTGTATCCAACGGCTGAAGAAATACCTCAGATTTAGTCATCAGTTTTTGTAACAACCCACAATTTAATCGTATACTCATGCTCATGTATATATTTATTACAGGTATCGATATCGACCCGTATGCTTATGAGTGAATCGGTTTATGTATTATCTCTAAAGAGTCAAAAAAGTAAACTTCAAAAGGTTGCCCAAAAAAGAAATGGGTCAATTGAGTTGAAAATTCACCCAAAGTGTACTTTTATCCAGTAAAAAATTCTAGATCATTTTGTTCAAAAAGTATGATAAATTTCTAAATCATGGGCAGCACACTAACTATACATAAAGGATGTTCGATATTCAAACAAAAAGCATTTCGGGTCGATCTGACCCGACCCGACCCATCCTATACCAAAAAAACTCAATTGCCACTCAACCTATCCATTTTGCCACATGTAACGTACATTGTTAGACGAACTAATACGATTGCAGCTAACCTGGGTTAATGCAACGGTACAAGCGCCCGCAACAGCAGCAATAAGCAAGTTAGCTCTGGTTCCAATAGACTTATATCCAGATCTCTCGATGTACATCCTCCTAAAGAAGCTATATCCATAAAAGTATATGAACGATGATATAAACGATTGCAGGTTCTTCGTCCCTAGCCCTTGAAACAAAGAAAGAACCTGACGTTTGGAAATTGCTTCCCATAGAACATCAGAAAGGTTCCTGTTCAAAATATGAACAATATAAGATTCCCATAATATGAATATTTACCAATCACCAATACACTACAGGGTTCAGATATGAAAGCGTGCTGCTATACAAACACCACCCCCAATAGTGCACAACAGCAAGCATGTCACATCATACGGGCTGTGTAATACTGTATTGTCATAAGTCATAGCGATCATTTCTTTGCTAGTCAAAACACATCATATGGGCTGTACGATGGCGCAAAATGGTCATGCTATTAGGATTAAACACACACTAACAGAACACGAAAACAACAAAATGACACAGGGATATAACGTAGTACGACCACGGGTGATCACTAGGTATATTTTTATTGAGTGATAATTTTGATTACAAGTATATGGCATATATATACATAGAGACTAATCTAGGGTCAATAACTTCATGATTAAGAAATCACTAAACGGGCTCGAATGTAGGCTAGGCCTACGAACCCAAAATGTACATGCCGTGTGGATTTGTCAATGTTCATATTGATCATTTCTTTGTCAGTCAACCACATCATACTGGTTGTATGATTTTGTCCCAATACGACCCATATAACCATTTTTGCCATAACATACAGGCCCGTATGACCATTTTCACCTTATCACACGACCATTTTCACCTTATCATACGGATCATTTGACCATGATCACCTTATCATAAACAATCATGTCCGAACAGTGTGTCAGTAGAGTTTGTTTTAACACTGATCATATAACATGAGCATCAAAATCACAGGTGTCACAATCGGGAGTTCATCATGTTAATCAATTTTCAATCATACAAATATGAAAATACCCATCTTCAGTTCACAACCCACATGTAACTCAGTATATCTATCTACACACACCAGCAAATTCACAAAACAATCGAATACAACCTCAAATTCACTAATCAAACCAGCAATCGACATCAAAGATTCAAAGGGTACGCATACGACGCACAATCAGAACCCAAACTGAACAAAATTGGTACTTAAAACTGATAAACAAACTCAAAGGGTACACAAAAGACAGATGAAACCAAAAATTGAAACAAGAACCTGTATTTCCTAAGATTGGGGGTACGCAATTCAGCTTGATACTTCGTTTTGCAGGTATCCAAAGGGTACAAGATGGTGGTGCTAGCGAGAGACCCAATTGCCCCTGCTGTTGCATCTACTAACGATTCCATATCAAACCCACCCATTGATTGATGATCTTATGCAGTTCTGATAAGCTTTTGTGGTGATTGATTGAAGAAATGTTCGAAGATGGAAGCAATTAGGTGGGGTTTATCTTTGGAAAGAAAGAGGTATGGAGAGTGATGATTGAGAACATGGGGGCATTGGGCTCTCATCAGTAGAGTACACGGTTGAAATGAGTCACAATCGACTGTTATTGTAGTCAACAAAGCTTGAAATATCACAAATATGGTAAAATATAGAGTAATTGAAGTGGTATACAAATAATATCTTGGATAGATGTAAAATTAACAGAGTGTTTTGTTGCAGTTTGGTTTTAAACATATGCAAAAATATTGTAATGATAGTTTTTTTGATTGTTTTAGTTTTGTCAAGTGTTATCGAGTCTTTTCTTTATCTGTCTTAAATACGTATATATTTGAGTATTATTATTATTATAAATATGTAAATATTTAATAATTTTATACTTAATTATTTAAATTAAATAATGCATGATTTAAATAGTATTTATTTATAAAAATATAATTATTAAATGTATATTTAAATATTAATTAAAAGTATTATAAAGAAAATAATACTTTAAAATAGTGAATCAAATAATTTCATGTATATTAAATAATGTATTGTTAAGGAGGAGTTTATTAGGAACTAATACATTAAGCACTTGTACTATATGTATAACAAGTTGTATTATGTGTATTAAATTTATAAAAATGCCAATTTTTAGTAATGCAAAATCCTTATATAAGTTACATAGATAAAATGTGCCTTTTTAGTAACCTTAATGAATGGAAGGTAGTGTTGTAAAAATCGCTAGGCGTTAGTTGGGCGGCGATGTGAAGACTAGAGATTAATCGATTTGGAATTTTTATATATAATTTTCATTTTTATATATATAAATACACATTTTTATATGTAATTTTTATAAATGTGTTTAGTTATATATATATATATATATAAACAAATTTGGCCGAAATTTTAAAATTTTCGCCGGAATTTTTGAACTTCGCCGGAATCTCATCGGAATCTGCAAAAATGCAGAATAAAGGCCGATTAAGAGCCGACTAGGGCAGATTAGTTTTGATTCTTTCCCGATTTGGACCAATTTCACCGACTAGCGATTATCCCCTCCGATTAAGGGAAATCCAATCGGTGACTCACCGATTGCCGACTAGTCGCCGATTAATCGGCCGACTAGTCCGAATTTTACAACAGGAGACAATGTTAGCATCTCTTCTTCACATCGTGTGTCTTCCTACATCCACAAACAACCCCTTCAACTCCATCTTCCACGTTGGTCGTATCTTTCTTTCACATCAAATCATTTTGATATACCAACATATATTATTCATATTCTTATCTAAATTTGGTTTAAAGTTCACTAGAAATGATAATAAATCATAATTGTAAATTTTTTAAAAATCTTGATAATTTGAAGGTCAAACTTTTCGTAGAAACCTTCATTTTTTTATTAAGGGGATGTTTGATAATTTATAAATGATTAGTGTTGAATCAATAAGAGATCTGAACCATTAAATGTTAAACTATTAAGAGGTCTGAATCATTAATAACTAATATAATATTTAACTATTCAAAGACAAATATCTGACCAATTCAGATAAGAGGTCTTAACCATTCAATATTAAATCTATTAACCATTCAGTTTTAGTATAATACTTAACATCATTTAGAGGCAAATATTTGAGCTATTCAATCATTTGCTCGCGAAATAAACATGTTGAACCATTAAAGGTTGAACCATTCAAACATCTGAACCATTAAAAACCTGATTCAAATGATGCCAAATAGCCCTTAAGAAAGCATTGATCTTTTTTAAGATGAACCTTATTTTTTTAAACTAAATTACCTATGTTGTTCACACTAAAAGCAAAACATATATGTACTAGTGATGAAATTACAAACCAGAAATAATATAAGTTTTCCTTGGAATTATTTCATTTCAGTCTTACATCAATTTCCTTCAAATATTTTATTTCCTCAAAACATTTTATGAATATCAAGTGACACATCTCATTTCTACTTAGGGGCTGTGTTCATAATTTCTAAATAATTAAGTGTTAAACTAATAAAAATCTGAACCATTAAGTGTTGTATCATTAATAGGTCTGAATCATTAAAAGCTCGCATATCGTTTAACTATTCAAATACAAATATTTTACCAATTTAGACAAGGGGTCTTTAACCATTTAGCATTAGATATTTTAATCATTTAACATTAGTATAATTCTTAACCATTAGGAGCAAATGTCTGACCTAAACCATTCAGACATTTGCTCGCAAAACAAACAGTTTAAATTATTAAGTGCTTAACAATTTAAACATCTAAAGGATAATTCAAATACTATCAAATAACCCTTGACCTAAAAAAGACTCGGTAAAAAAACAAAGGTTATAAGACAGAATCATTAAAAAGATTCTAAAATAAGTCACTAAACCACTCTTTAATTATTACAATAAACACCCACTTAAAAACCGACTTTTAGCCTTTATGATTCGCATAATTAAAAAGCCCCCAACGTAAACTACAATTTCCCATTTCTTTATTTCCCATTTTGAAACCCAAAATTTCCCAACGGTACACTCTCATCTCTCTCTACACTCAACCTCAAACCCATTTCATGCCCAAATTCATCAATTAATCGATCTCAAATCCTTCAATTCACACAATACAATGCAAGATTTCATCGGATCTGTTCGCCGATCACTGGTGTTCAAACCCTCAGCCGCCGCCGGTGGAATCGACGACGGCGTCGGCGGTTCATTCGGTGGATTCGTCGAGAAGATCGGTTCGAGCATTCGCAAATCGAGAATCGGACTGTTCTCGAAGGCTTCGGTGCAGGCGCTGCCGCCGCCGAGATCCGTGGGGAGGATGAAGATAGAAGAGGCTGGTTCTCAGATCCGGTGGAGGAAAGGGGAGTTGATTGGTTGTGGGCGTTTGGTAGGGTTTATATGGGGATGAATCTGGATTCGGGGGAGCTACTTGCTGTTAAACAGGTTGATCACTTAACTTATTGGTTTATACTTGTGGTAGATGTTGGTGTGTTGGATGTGGTGTTAATTGATTTTGTTGATTTGGTGTTGATTTGCAGGTTTCTGTTGTGGTGAATACGGCTTCGAAAGATAAAACGCAGGTGTGTTTCTAATTGCATAAGATCAGATGTTCAATGTTGTGATGGTAGTGTAGTGTATTACTTGTTTGCAAGACAATTTGATCAGATTTGATTATCTAACTAAGTGGGTAAATATGTGATCTGTTAGATAATGAATCATGATCCAGTTTACTTTGTAAGTAGTACCATTAGTATGTAGTCCCATTAGTATTTCACAACTACAAATTACTAGTTTAAAAGGCAATGGTAAAGGGCAAACTAGATTTTCTGAATGTACATTAAAGTTGTTAAAACATGGTATCCTGAAGACCTGAACTTCCATCATATACTGTGTTTTTAATGACATAATGTGTACTTAGAAAGTTGTATTCGTTATGTGTGAGCTCTTAAAGCACAACACTTCAACTTTCAACTAAAATTATATTACATCACTAGTTATTTAGTATTATATATCAAGTTTTTCAGCATAAACTGTGATTCAAATGCACTTATATTCGTAGGATACACCTTTTTAAAGCATAACATCTCAAGTTTCCACATAGACACATTTTTGCATCACAATGTATATTCTAAAATAACAATTGCGCTTGTACTTGTATGGCGTATGTGCTTAGAGCATGCATCTAAATCTTCATCATGGAACACATTTAACAATTTATTTTATAAAGGCAAGCGTCAATGTGGCAATGTATACATGTACAGTCCTTCAATTATACCATATTTAAGCTTCCACGATTTGCCATTTTGCTTTTAAACTGTGTTGATAAGTTTTCTGTTATTTTGGGCTATTCTTTTTCTTCAGTGATTAAAAAACAACATTTGTTTCCATTTTCCTCTTTTTCCCTTTCTGTTTCTGGTTTTTAAATTTAATGTCCAGAACTGTAATCGAATGTATTCAGTGGTTCTTTGGTGGGTATAAGTCCTGATCCATGATCCATCTATATGGGTCAACTTAGTCAACCCCTCCTCAATTTGAAAATCACCTTTCTTCCTCATTGTCTGGTAATGGAAGTCATATAAGCAATTGAATACAACATACATGTTGCCCGTTGAGGTTCAGGCAGATAATTACAATTAGAAGGAAATTTGGGAATCTAGTACCTTTTCATGAATAAAATTGGATCCAGAATTTGACTTGTAGTAGAGAAGATAATTGTTTTAGTTCTGTACTTTTGATTGTTTTGTTATATGATTATTAAAGATTGAAACCGTTTATCTTGAGTATATAAAAACTTGGCTGTGACAATGCTGAGTAAGTTTAGTATACAAAATGAGATAATTTGGTACTTTCCAACCGCCTACCTAGTTAGTTCTCATTTCTCACTCTTGGATGATAGTTTTTAACCGACTCAAATGTAGTTTAGTCTTTCGTAATGAACACAAATGGTTATTTACTGATATTGTAAAATTTAAAACATGATAGGCTCACATCCGGGAGTTGGAAGAAGAGGTGAAGTTATTAAAGAATCTTTCACATCCAAATATTGTAGTAAGTGCATATTGTTTTTTTTGTTTTTTCTTCTTTAATAATCTTGCACTTTGTGAGTGACATTCCTATTCTATCATAGGCTTAATTATCTCTTTTTCTTAAATTACGTTGCAGAGGTACCTAGGAACTGCTAGAGAGGAGGAGTCTTTGAATATCTTCCTGGAATTTGTTCCAGGTGGATCCATCTCATCACTCCTTGGAAAATTTGGTTCCTTTCCTGAATCCGTAAGTTAATTGTTTTCATAAATTTGAATCTTTTTTAATTAGAAAATTGCTCAAGGTCAGAAAAATGTTGTGATTTTAGAAAGTTGTTTATTGAAATTCTCATGGTGCCAAAGACTATTTCCCCTTTAATATCAAAATGTATAGTGGACTATTGCTCTTGAGATTCTAGAACTTTCCTTTAAAGTTTTTAATGTTTGGATTAAAACTTATCTCTAGTTTGCACATGGAGCAGGTGCTAAGAATGTACACAAAGCAAATATTATTGGGGCTGGAGTATCTCCATAAGAATGGTATCATGCACAGGGACATTAAGGTAAATTCTTATCTATATGAGTGCATGTCTGTGAATTGTAATGTATGGAGTTAGCCATGTGTGTATGTGTGTGTTTTTTTTTTCAAAATTAATTTGAAAAGTGCTCTTGCAGGGGGCTAATATTCTTGTTGACAATAAAGGACAGATTAAACTTGCAGATTTTGGGGCCTCCAAGAAAGTTGTTGAGTTGGTATGCATGCTTGATGTGATATTAATATATATTCTTGCTTGAAAAATTCCCTTTGTGACTAAGTGGTTGCATATTTTACTGCAGGCTACAATGACTGGTGCCAAATCAATGAAGGGGACCCCGTATTGGATGGCTCCTGAAGTTATACTTCAGACTGGACATAGCTTGTAAGTGAAACAACACAACTCATGCATATCAGCATTATTCTAATAAGAATATGCAGCGTGCATGTAGAAATAATACAAAAAAGTAAAACTTAGAATATACATTCACTTGCACTATTATATGGATTATGCTGACGTTTCTGTTTGGTAGCTCTGCTGATATATGGAGTGTTGGATGCACTGTTATCGAAATGGCAACTGGAAAGCCCCCATGGAGCCAACAATATCAAGAGGTATTCGCACGTATCTGTTTATGCATCTTGATGGTTTCTTACATTAAAATGTGACATTTTCTGGTTAATGTTTTAGAATCAGTTATGATATATCTTGCACAACTGTAATGTATTACTGTGTGTTTCCTTCAGGTTGCTGCCCTCTTCCATATAGGGACAACAAAAGCTCATCCACCTATACCAGACCATCTTTCTTCCGAGGCAAAGGATTTTCTATTAAAATGCCTCCAAAAGTAAGTATTTTTGTTTTTGTTCCTGTATATATTATTCTATTGTTAGAGGTGTCTATTATTGTGTTCATCCTTACGCACCAACTTCTCATTTTCGTCTTCAGATTGAAAATATAATATCTTCATATTTAAGGTTTTAGTTTTAATTCTTAAATTTAAATGTCCAATGCGCTGGCAGGGAACCGAATCTCAGGGCTACTGCATCAGAATTGCTGCAGGTGATTCTCCATTACAAGCTATATATATATAGTCACTAAATTGAATGCACATCTAATTGTCTGCTGAGATATTATGGTTCAAATGAGAAATCTAGAAATGAAAAAATATAAGGAAACCTTGGAGGGGCCATTTTTCTTTACTATTTGAACTTAGTACAGTGGAAGTTGGTTTCATGGTCTTTGTTGATTCTCTGCAGCATCCATTTGTTATTGGGGAGTATAATGAGACTCATCCTGTAGTTCGCACATCAGTGATGGTTAGTTTTCTTGCATGAAGCACCCGCATTTCAGTTTCTTAAAATCAAAGATCATTAACCATTATTATACAAATCATGACACTCTTTCTTGATGTCAGGTCACCCCCGGCAATCAAATATCAACATCTAGGCGAGAACCTAGAAATCTGTAAGATGTTTTGTCATTAGCTTGTTCTTTCTATTTGTTACATCAATTTCTGCTATCCATGGAATATACTTATGATACATTCATAAGTTGATTCATATTATGCTTTATCTCTAACAGATCAAACGCATAAAATAAAAATTAGCTAAAAGTGAAATGGTCAAAAGTCGTCCAAATTGTACTGGAATGCATAAAACCTCCCACATCATTCTATTCATCACACATATTGACACAATATTTCTTTGTAAAAAAGTTCTAAAGAAATTGGACTAAAATGTTTGTAGGGCTCGTTTTAACATATAAAACCATTTAGACCTAAATATGTTTTGCCCGTTATACATCCTGCCCAAGCATCCTATTTTACTAGCCTGTAGTTTTTGCAATAACAATTAACAGATGCAAAGGTGATTGCTATTGCAGCATTAGCCCGGAGATTAAAACAAACGGTGGTACCGTGGACACTCACAATATGAATAGTGTGAGGTGCTCAAAGAAATTTTCTGGAGGACCAATGTGGGGTTCGAACAGATACGATGATGACATGTGTCAGCTAGATGATGATGACCTAATGGCTGGCACATCTATGAAACTTGATTCCACTCCACTTACTAATGATGTCAATAAGGTATAACAAATACACATATAAGATATATCATTCTTTATTATGTGATTCATCAGTTCATTTTAATGCTAACCAGGTTATTATTGCCATCTTATTTGAGACAGAGTTTTAATCCCATGAATGAACCTGATGATGACTGGTCCTGCCAGTTTGATGGAAGTCCAGAAGTGGGAAAGAATGGTGTTAACCTGTTTTCGGATCAAGTTTCTGAAACTACTACAGAGATCCCCGGGGAGTTAGGTAATGGAGATGATGGTTTCACTTTTCCGGCTGGGACTCCTGGTGTGGAAGAAGAAGATGAAGTTACAGAAATAAAGATAAGAGCATTCCTGGATGAGAAGGTGACTTTTTTTTTTTAATTCGAGTTTTTATCAGTGAACAATAAAGGTGAAAATTTAATACTCAAATGAGTAGAGTAAAAGAAAGTTAGCTTTTTAAACGGGTCAAATGGGTCTAACCTATCAAAAGTCGCCCAAATTGTTAAAAAAATAAATAAAACTTCCTAAATCCTTGTATTAAGGAAACTAAATTGTGATTGAAACAACATAAATTTGTAAATCATATTTGACACTAATCATCTATAAATGGTCCAATTTTTTGGAAACAACTAGTGTGTTTAGTTGTGATTAAAAAGACAGTATTGATACAATAATAATCTAAATCCTTAATTAAAACAAGCCAGGAAGTTGTTTGCATTAAAGTTAGAATCGAGATACCTTTGTTCGTACTCGCGTGGTGAATAACTTATCTTTTTGGTAACATGAGAACCTAGGGAAAACTCACAGGGCACACCAATACATACTAACCACTGATGGTTAGACAACCTTCAAAGGGTTAAAGCAGAAACCAAGGGAGGTTGTATTCTGTTTTTTGTTTTTTGGAAAAAAGACGTTGGGTTACTTTTAACCTATGTAACATATTCCCTTAAGGTTATATGCTGTTTCCTTTTGGAAAAAAAAGCCTTGGGTTACTTCTAAGTGTTTGACTAGTTATCCTTTTATCTAAATTTTTGTTTTAATCTATTTTTCCCGTTCATTATACAGGCTTTAGATTTGAAGAAGATGCAAACACCTCTATATGAAGAATTTTACAACTCCTTAAATGCAGCCCCTTCTCCTGTTGGGAATGAAAACAAAGAAAATTCATCAAGCCACCTCAACTTACCTCCTAAAAGCAAATCCCCTAGTAGTAACAATAATAGGTTGTTTAGAAAGAGGCTATCTTCAGCTGTTGATGGATCTTACATTGGTAGATCCGGTTATAAACCTGACCGCGCATCGAATATTGGTGGTGTAAATGATCATAATCCTCAAGAATGTCTGTCACCTCACCACGGACAATTGAAAGAGAATGTTCTTGATTCTCAGAAAGTAGCCATTAGTCCAAGGTTTGTTAGTTATCTCTACTGCTTAACTTTATTAATGCTTACTATATGAAATCCAGTCTTGTAAAATAACAATATTATACTTATAGCGCAAGCTTCTCGGAGAGGCAGAGAAGATGGAAAGAAGAACTCGCTGAAGAGCTTGAAAGAAAACGAGGCGAGTTTATTCTTTCATTCTTTAAAACAGCTCTAGTTCCTTCACATATTACATACACACGAGCATGGATATATACATGAACAAATGCGTATGCGTTTATAATAAGGTTTAAACAAGGATCATATTTAGTGGATGACTAAGATCCCAGTCTCCTATTATGCCTTTTTCACTTCATGAACCATGACCATCCCTTCATTTAGTTCCTGTGGTTTTTAATTATTTAGCGGTTCTTATTTCACATATGCACACACACATGTATATCTTATAATTCAGGAATCTCATATCTGTGTATGTTAGCAGAGCTTATGCGGCAAGCAGGAACATCATCCCCAAAGGATCGAATAGTAAACAATCGCCAAAAAAGGTTCGTGTTTCTTGGCAGTTGATAAATCCTTCATCATTACATAAGAGATAGCAAAAACAACACCTACAACTGGTGTAATTGTATCTAGTTTTGTTTATGGTGCACACCACCTTCCTTTTGTATTAAATTCAACATGTCATATTTTCTGTTCTTTTTTCCTTTTGATTCAGTCTGTTGTCATTTATGTTATATTCTGAAATTTAAAGAGAAATGTACTAGGGGTGTTTAGATCTTCATATTCCGAGTGATTTTTGTCATAATTAATATTTAATGTTTTTATAATTGTTTAAGGTTAAATTATTAGTTGGTTATTTGTCGTTAATATCACAAAAAACCAATGTACTTTTATGTTTTCATGAAAAAGGCTGAAGTGTCCCCACATATGTCGAACATAAAAGTACATCAACCCAATTGTGTTATATTAAAGTCTCTACACTTGTCTAGAATACATGTACATATGAAAAGTTTAAAATAACGACTCATTACCCCACAAATTAGTCAGGTTTGGTTTAAAATTTGAACGGCATTTTATTAAATTGTGAGTAATTTAAGGCAAAAAAATATTTTCTCACTAGCATAGAGAAGTGTAAAAAATCACAATTTTAAATTTTTTCACCATACACATAATTTTAAATAATTTTCAACACATCATTCAAATCAACTTACGTTCATAAAGGTGTTAGTAACTTTAAAATAATAAGCGAGCAAGTTACGCAGAGAGTGTATGAATCTACTTAAATAATTTTCAACACATCATATAAATTATTAAAACTACATTAAAAGTAAATGATAATAATGATATAGAGAGTGTATGAATCTACTATGAATATTCTTATATGGTTATTTGTTTATCACGGACAATTTATATTTAATTTAATGATTTTAGTTATTGTTTAAACTTGAAATGTAGAGAACATGAATCGTTTTGCTTTAAAAAATCATTAAAAGATAAAGACGTGTACAAATCAATATAAAAAGTAAGTTTTTTTTTCTTTGGTATTGTATTTTTATTAACAATTCAATACAATTTAATTACGTCTATTCAGACCCAATACGACTAGACTCAATCGAACAACCCAAAATTTTTTATATTGTTTCGTTAGAAGCTAATATAAAACTAGTGATCCGTAGAAAATAATTACTAGTTCCGTCACTGCATGTACGGTAAAAAAAATTAAGTTACCCCTAAACTTATGTTCTAGATCCGCCGCTGCATGTACGGTAAAAAAAATTAAGTTACCCCTAAACTTATGTTCTAGATCCCCCACTGGCAGTAAATACACATAGTGCTCTATATGTATGTATGTGTATAATAAAAAAACATACAAACCATCACTACCCATTCGCATAATTTATAATCGATATAACTTTTCAAATCGTTTAAATTATTTTTAAGTAAACTTTAACCTTATTTGTCAAGGTCATTATATATTTTTTCATATAAATTCCAAGAAACGTCGATAAAAACAAAACGACTTACGTATACGTAACTTGTAGGAGCTATACGTATTTGAAGGAATCTTGTTAGCGGTATTTCACATTTGTAAAGAAAACACATATGAATGACTTCTAATGGTGCTTCCCAAATAAATCAACAAAGAATGACATCATGAACAATGGTTCTATATATCCACCCGATCATTGTTATATATTTCTGGAAATTTTATTTTAGTTTATTTATTTTATTGTTTTAATAAGAAGTTTAAAAAGTACTCTTCACCTTATAAAGTTGTCGGAGTCAGAAACCCTGTCATTTAATTTGGCAATTCAATCTTAATAAGCTATAAGCCGTAATAATTTTTTTTACTATCAAAATAACCGAACCGTAACTAAAATAACAGACGCAATCAAACGTTAAAACTGAAACCGTTAGAAAACCGACTGCTTGGTTTGATGATGTTTTTAAAAACTAAATTTTTCGGTTCGGTTCGGTTTTGGTTTTGCTTGTAACGAAAACCAAAAAAACCGAACCGAAACCATATAATCAAACTTGTAAATTTAGAGGTGTAATCATATACTTATAAAAATTATTAGCCTATTAGTTACTTATTTAATTTGTGTTATCTAAAAGAGATTAAATATTTAGGTTTCAAAAATAATATTTAATTTTTGTTTATTTGAATTGATAGATTAAAATGTTTTATTGAATATATTATTCTTATATTTTATGAATTGCATTTAAGTTTAATGGTAAATTATAAAAATATAGATTATATTTAGAGATCAACAAAATAATGTAAGTTCAAAATTTTTGGTTTAAATTTCTTACTTTAAAACAATTTTTTTCTAAAACTTGAAGCACAAATGATAAAACCGAAAAAACCAAAAACGAACCGAAACCGAAGTTAAAACCAAAAACCAAAACCGAACCGAAACCAAAGTTAAAACCAAAAACCAAAAACCAAAAACCAAAAACCAAAAACCAAAAACCAAAAACCAAAAACCAAAAACCAAAAACCGAAAAAACCAAAACCGAACGGTTTTAAAAACCTAGAAACCGGAATATCGGTTTTTGGTTTTGGTTTTTAGTTTCGGTTTTTGGTTTCAGTTTTAAGCCAAAACCGAACAAACTGACAATGCACACCCTTAGTATAACCAACTATAAATGACGGGCTAATAATAATTTATATTATCAATTTGTTAAATAACAATCTCAATTTTATTTTTGTTATCAAATGAAATTCCTACTCTAACAAAAAGTACGTTTGCATAAGATGATTTGAAATGATGTAAAAAAGACGTTATATAGTTGAATAAGGGTTAGACTGAAATGTGTATTTCTCTAATCATATGACTCCAATAAGTAGGGTTATTGGATAAAGAAATGTAAAACATGGACATAAAGTTTTCCTAGTTTATCTCATAAAATTCAGCTTATGAGTTTTAAAAGGATTCAAGGCTTAGTAATTAATGGGTGCTGGTATTCAGACGCACCTTCTATAAAAAATGCAATTTATGAGCATTTTAAAATTAAATTTGAAAAGTGTTGAACTAATTGAGAATAAGAACACGAAATTTGAACAATTCAATACAAAGACGATTCAAAAAAGAATGAAATTGTGAACAAATATTCTTTCGTGATTTTTTATTCAAGAGTTGTATATGATTATTCAAATTCCGTGTTTATATTCTCAATTAATTCAACAATTGGTATCAGAGCCTGGTTAGAGGCTCAATTGAGGATCAAGATTCAATCAAAGATCGATTGGTGGCAACAATGATGTCAACAAAGTTCGAGGTTGAGAAATTCGACGGGAAGAACGACTTTGGGTTATGGCGATTGAAGATAAATGCATTACTCGTTCACCAACGAGTGGTGGATGCCTTGTCCGGAGAATCCAAGTTTCCGAATACAATGTCAGACAAGGAGAAGGAGATGCTGGAAAAGGCACACAATTCAATCATTTTGAACTTGGGGGATCGAGTACTCAGAGAAGTATCGAAGGAGACAACTGCTGTAGGGGTCTGGGCAAATTTGGAAAGTTTGTACATGACTAAGTCGTTTGCGAACATGCTGTATCTCAAGAAACGGTTGTACGCATTCCAAATGGCCCCTGAGAAGTCAATTAAAGATCATATCGATTAATTCAACAAGTTGATGTTGGATCTTGAGAACATTGAAGTTAAATTAGATGATGAATACCAAGCAATCATATTCTTGATATCTTTGTCATCCTCTTATGAGCACTTTGTGGATACTTTGACGTATGGTAGGGACACACTTATCATGGAAGAAGTGCTGGCAGCTTTTAATTCAAAAGAATTGAAGAAGAGAACTGATTATAAGGAAGATGGTGGAGAGGGCTTGGTAGTCAGGGGAAGATCTGAACAAAGAAACTTCAAGCAGAGAAGTGTCTCGAATTCCAGGTCCAAGTACAAGAGGAGGTGTTATGTGTGTGGATCTGAAAAGCACTTCAAGAAAGATTGTCCTGACTGGAAAAGAAAGAAGGGCGAATCAAGTGGATCAAAAACTTATTCCGGACACAATGCACAAGATGATTCCTCTGATGGATATGAAAGTGCAGATGTGTTGGCTATCATAAGCAGTGGGAAGGAGGATAAGTGGTGATGGATTCAGGGTGCTCATACCATATGACACCTGTGAAAGAGTTCTTTAAAGATCTGAAGGTTGAATATCTTGGATCAATTAAGCTATGGGATGATAGGCCTTGTAAGATTGTGGGTCATGGAACAGTGACTCTGAAAATGAAGAATGGCATGGAAGTGGATATTCATGATATAAGGCATATTCCTAATCTTATTGTTGTCTTTAGGGCTGTTAAAGAGTTCTGGTTACCATGTTAGTCTTAGAGATGGTAAGGCTAAGATGATTAAGGGGTCAATGTTAGTATTGTCCGGTACTAGAAGGGATAATAATATCTATTTACTAGATAGTGCCGGTATAGTAGAACCCCAGGTGGCATCTGCCTCAAGTGATAGTAGTTCTAAGGCCATGTTATGGCATAAAAGGCTTGGTCATATCAGTCATCAGGGGCTGGTGGAGTTACAGAAGCAACAGTTAATGACTGAGTTGAAAAGTTGTGCTTTTGGTTTTTATGAAACTTGTATTCTTGGTAAACATTAGAGGGTAAAGTTTACAAAGGCTAGACATATCACAAGTGGGGTATTATACTATATTCATTGTGATTTACGGGTCCTGCTAAGGTTGATTCTTTAGGTGGTGTTAGATACTTTATGACCTTGATTGATGCTTTTCTAGGAGAGTTTGGGTTGTTGTCTTGAAAAATAAGAGTGATGCTTTTAGTAAATTTAAGGAATGGAAAGTACTGGTGGAAACTCAAACTGAAAGTAAAGTCAAGAAGCTATGGTATTGCTAGACATAGAACTATGCCAGGGACTCCTTAGCATAATGGTTTGGCTGAGAGGATGAATATGTGACATCCGGTAAATTTCCGTTACCAAACTCCGTTAGTTCCGCTGAGTCTTGCATACACGTGTCATAAGCACACACTAGTTGTCGTTTAACGTTGGTGACCTAATAATAATTAACAATGTTAAGTTAATGATAATCTAACTGATTATGTGATTATGGTATTATGTTTATGTGTTTGCATGTTTAAATGTTATTTGTGAAAATTAATCGCGTAACGTGGAAACGTGCCTATTAATTCGTATGTTTTGTGTATTTATAAAGATAAAATATATAATGATTATCATTAGTTTATATCTTTATATTATTAAGTTAAAAACACTTTACAAAGAGTTTAAAGTCTAATTTTTATAAAATACAAAACACAAGGGTTTAAATGGTAAATATGAAAAATTAAATTAAATAAAACAATCCCAAACCCTAATTCCCACCCCATCGGCCGCGACTTCACTCTCTATCCCTCCATATTTGCGAATTCGATCAAGAACAAGCATCAAGGCATCGGATTTGTTCGATTTCAGGCCACACAACAAGTTAGCAACATCAAATCGTGTTCCTTTACAAGAATTAAGGTTAGTTTTGTTTTTTTGCAGGTTTATTGTTATGGCCAAACCCTATTTCGTGATGGTGTCGAAATTGGGATTGTTTGATGATGTTAGTATGTTGGTTACATGGTATACATGTTGTTTAACGTTGATTATGCAAGAATGATACGTGTTTGATGAATTGATCATGAACTTTAATCCAAGACAAACCCTAATTCGAAATTGATGTAATTATGTGAGATTGATGATTGTTTGATGAATGTATGATGGTTAGTAGGTTGTATGAATGCTAGGTTACATTGATCTTGCAAGAAATTAATGAATTGAAGTTATGTTCATAGGTTACTAATAATAGTAACTTTATTTTCATGATATGATGATTTGATGATGGATTGATGTTGTTAAGGGTTTATGGTGATGATTAGGTTCTAGATTTTTTATATGAATGCTAGAAACCTCGGAATGGGTGTTGTTGTTCATATCTTCCCAAAAGTGGAAACTTTTGTTTATGATGATTGGTGGATTAAGATGATTAGGTATTGTTGATCATGTCTAGATGTTGTTATGAGCTTGAAATGGTATAATTATGATGAATTCATGAATACATTGAGTGTTTGATAGATTTTGAAATGTACTTTCTCAAAAGGAAAACTTTAATTGCATAAAGTTTGAAAGATGATAGTTTGAACATGTTTTGGATGTTAGGAGCATGTTAGTATGTTCATGGATGATTTCTAATGTGGTAGAATATGTTAATTTAGTTGTGTGGGATGCTTGGATGATCATGGGTGATGTATGGACTTTGATGATCATGTATGATGTTAATGTTGATTAGTAGTTAAGACATCATGTTTGGGACTGGAAATTAATTATTGTGGTGTATGTTGAATGCAATGAACATGGTTAATGAATATGATTGTGATCATTATACACACGTGCGAATCTGAGGCCCCTACTTAGTAGGATTGGCAGGGTTAGGGTGTGAAGTTGTGAATGGCTTCACATGGCATGTAGTGCGTGATTTGATCTTTGTGTGGTATGTTAGTTATGATATAACTGGTAGGGATGTTAATGTTTTAGATTCGCATTACTTGTATGATACTTGGTAGTATGATGATCTAAGTAATACACCTAGATAATGTAGCATACATGTGATCCATTTGAATGTTAACCATGTATGATGTGTGAGTATGCTTGGTTAAATGGTTTACAACACATAATGTCACCAACGGGTCAAACGGGTCAACTGAGTCAAACATGTTTGTTTTCTGAAACCTTGAGTCTTTGGTTGTAGTGTGCTTAGGGTTCTACATGGTCTCTGTTTACACGTACTCATGTACTTATATGATCTAGGTAACCTCTGAAGGTTGTTTGTCCACTCTTTCTTTCAAGTAAACCCTAAGTATTCATTTCGCATATCAGGTGAATTCATGCCCCACTCTTTACTTAACCTCTTTTGGGGGAGATTGTCACATCCCGGTGGAAGCGTGAAATGATTATTTGGTGTGACTTGTTTGTACAGAACTCATTGATTAACAGAGTTTCAGATAGCACATCAACATATATTAAACATAACAAAACATACTTTATAAGATAATAATAAGGTTAGGATTACATTAAATCATGATAGTCAAAATTTGATCTAATTATAATCCTATTACAACATATGTTCTAACTGCTACATCTTCAGTAACGGTGGAAATGAGCATCCACCGATATGCTGAGATCATACATATTCACAGTTAGATTCACACAGACTTTCCCCATAACTTCTCCCCAGCCATTATACACATCAAAAGAGAACATTAAGCTGTTAGACATGATGAATTCCTGAAAAAGCATACTCAAAATAGTCAACATAATGTTGGTGAGTTCATAGGTTTATCTTACATAAAATATTATTAATGCATCAAATACAACCAAACCTTACTTAATAATCAGATCAACTATACTGTCATAACATAATTCAAAAATCAGATAATATAGCATCACAACACTCATCCTGTTGGTGCAGGAAATTATTTCCTAAGTAGCGCTACCTATATTATCCAACGGTTCCACATCCGAATTAATGGTTGTAACATAAATGACAGTACATCTCAAAAATTTGCATCAATCATAAAATCAATAGTATGCTTTTTCCCCCAAAAGTTTATAACAACAAAAATGAGGCTATAAATCTCACATTTACTTCAAGAAATCACCTATAAACAAAATATTTATAGTTTAGAAAACATGAATATTTTCTTCAAAATTTTCAGTACCTCAAATATTATCAAAACTATTACAATAAATAGGTAATGAAATAAAACATAACATACTCAGATTTCATATTTTAATATCTACAGATTATTTCCTATAATTTTCATAATATTCCAATAATTATTAAAAATATCTTCTGGTTTCTAAAAATTCCCAAATTTGATCAGAATATTTGGCACAATATTTAAACTCTTAAGAATTTCCCCAAATCTTAAATCATAGCAGAGTCAATTTTTATGATTTTCTTTATTTTACTAATATTTAGTAAAAATATCAGAATATGTCCAAAAATTCTTATTTTCGTACAAAATTTCTTTTCAGCTTTTCATATTTTTTGTAATTTTCTCATATTTATTGCAAAGTTAAAATATTTTTCCCGATTTTCACGTGGCAGAAACTTTAAAAATTCATAACTTATTCATATCTTCAAGTTAGGTCATGAAACTTTTTTTGTAAATCCTATAAGTCATAAGGCTTAATATATAATTTTTCTCAATATCATCCCAGGTTCAGTTCTCCAGCATAAGTTTTTCCTTTAAATACTAAATAATTTGTATAAATTTTTTTATCCATACGAATGACATCAAAATCTGCAGAACTATAATTCTTAATATCCTAAACATGCCTTCAATGTTTGTTCCCACAATCATAGTCTATAACACAATAAAATGAATTTAACAAGTTGCACATAAGATTTTAATCCTTAATTGATAATTTCTTTTATATAAATATTTAAAGTTTCATTTTATTTATTGCAGATTCTTAAAACTTTCTTACTGACTTTTTAAATAAACTTGATATGTTTATAGTATTCATAAAGATCTTAAATGCTAAATCAAAAGGGTTAGTCATATGTGTTTATTTAAACACATATATAGCTTTTGTAATCTTAACTAGTGATGATTTAAGGAATGAAACCTTGATTTTGACAGAAAGAGAAGATGGTAGCTTCTTTCTTCTTTGATGGGTCGACTGATATGAGCTTGAATCTTCAAAGTCTTGTTTACTTGCAACCGAGAACTTAGAAGGAAGAAAAGGTAGTATATCGTGACCCTAGTGAAGATGAGGGTGATATTTGGTTGAAGTGACCGAGAGAATTGAGATGGTGTGGTGTAAAGATGATGGTGATCTTCGGGTATGGGGTGTCCCAAAGTTTTAAGGTGATGTTGGTTTGTGTGTGGCTTTTTTGAAGGATGATCGAGAGTGATATTGTGACCGGATATATTGTGTGGTTAAGGACCAAAGATGGTGTTTTACATAAGTTTTCATTAATGAGAAGTAATTATTATGGCTATACTAGCCTTGTGAGTAAGTCATGTATGTGTCAAGTTCTCCAAGCATTAGTGGCAAGGTGGCGACCACATATGGAGGTTGAGGTGTCCTTGGCCGATTAGGGTGTTAAGCATCATGCTTAATCGGATGGTTAATGGCTTTAAGGATCCGAGATTAACCTTAAATTGCTTAGTTTTGAGGTTTTGGTGTATAAGATTTATTTAGTTTTGTTTTGATGTCAAGTTTCTTTAATGTTAATTTGTATTGTGAGGTTTGATTGGGTTGTGTTTTTGTATCATTTGATGAATGATAAAGTTGTAACATTGATCACATAATGTTTGGTATCTAAAACTTATAAGTTTGGATACATGCATACGTAAAGGTTGTGCATGCATGCGACCATGCATACCTGCAACACATATATACACATAAACACATAATATATATATATATGTATATATTTATCCAAAGATGGGCACATGCATACGTAAGACATGTATGTAATCATGCATATGTACAATTTTACATATATGTGCACATAATATTCATAATTTATATATATATATATATATATAAGAATAATTTATTCATAAATTAATTTTTGCCTAACTTATTTTGAGGGTCGTCACATTCTCCCCCCGTAAAAATAATTTCGTCCCGAATTTACTTAGAAGTAATACCAAGTTGAGGGAAACTTATCTAATTACTGATTCCTAATAGATAGGGATACCTCCTCAAATTCTCATCTTCTCTTTCCCAAGTGTATTCCGGACCTCTTTTGTATTTCACTTAACTTTCACTATAGGAATCTTACTTCTTAACTGTTTCACCTCTTTATCTACTATGTCTATTGGTTCTTCCATAAAGTGTAGTTTCTTGTCTATTTTTATCTCTTGAACTGGAACTTTTAATGTCTTATCTGCTAGACATTTCTTTAGATTGGACACATGAAAGATGTTGTGTACTTCACTTAATTCTAAAGGCAAATCCAACTTATATGCTACTGAACCAATCCTACCAGTGATTTCAAATGGACCAATATATCTAGGATTTAACTTATTTCTTCTTTCAAATCGAACTATGCCTTTTGTGGGTGAAATCTTTAAATAGACCTTATCTCAAATTTGAAATTCTAGTGGTTTTCTTCTTTTATCAGCATAACTTTTCTGTCGATCCCTGGCAGCTTTCAACCTGTTCTTAATTTCAAGAATTTTATCTGAGGTTTCTTGTATCAATTCAGGTCCTGTAAGTTGTCTGTCTCCTATTTCATCCCAACATAAGGGTGATCTACACTTCCTTCCATATAAAGCTTCAAATGGGGTTGTTCCAATACTGGAATGATAACTATTATTATAGGAAAATTCTAATAAAAGATGTATGTATCCCAATTTCCATCAAAATCTAATGCACAAGCTCGTAACATATCTTCCAAAGTTTGTATTGTTTTCTCACTTTGACCATCTGTCTGTGGATGATATGTTGTACTTAGATTTACCTGAGTCCTTAATGCTTTTTGTAATGTTTGCCAGAATCTAGATGTAAATCTACTATCTCTGTCTGATATGATTGAAATAGGTATTCCATGTCTGGATACAAATTCTTTTATGTAAATTCTTGCCAATTTTTCCATTTTATAATCTTCTCTAATTGGTAGGAAATATGCTGATTTTGTTAGCATGTCCACTATAACCCATATAGTGTCATATCCATTTGAAGTCCTTGGTAATTTGGTTATAAAATCCATAGTTACTTGATCCCATTTCCATTCTGGAATTTCTGGCTGTTGCAAGTATCCAGAGGGTTTTTGATATTCAGCTTTTACTCTTGAGCAAATATCACATTTGCCTACAAATTCTCCGACTGATTTCTTCATGCCTGGCCACCAGTATTGGCTTTTTAAATCTTTGTACATTTTTTTATTCCCTGGATGTACAGAATACTTTGATTTATGTGCCTCTTGTAGGACAAGCTTTCTAAGTATAACATTATCTGGTATCCAAGTTCTTCCTTTAAATTTCAGAACTCCATTTGTGTCTTCCTTTAAATCTTTCATTTGCCCTTTTAATATTAACTTATCTTTTTGCTGAGCTTCCCATATTTGACTTATCAATTCAGAACGTAATTCCATTCTCATGGCGTGTACTCGCAATGGTTTTGTTCTTTCTTTTCTACTCAAAGCATCAGCTACTATATTTGCCTTTCCTGGATGATACTTGATTTCACAATCATAATCACTTAGTAGTTCTATCCATCTTCTTTGCCTCATATTTAACATTTTCTGATCAAAGATATACTGCAAGCTTTTATGATCTGTATATATTGTACACCTTGTGCCATACAGATAATGTCTCTAGATTTTAAGTGCAAATACTACTGCTCCTAATTCCAAATCATGAGTAGTATAATTCTTTTCAGTACCCCTAAGTTGTCTAGAGGCATAAGCTATTACCTTATTTTTTGCATTAGAACACGTCCAAATCCTTGACGTGAGGCATCATAATATACAATAAAATCATCAGTCCCTTCTGGTAATGCTAAAATAGGAGCACTACATAATTTATCTTTTAATAACTCAAAAGCAGCCTTTTGCTTTTCTTCCCAAATATAGGGTCTGTCTTTTTAAGTTAATTCTGTGAGTGGTTGAGCTATTCTTGAGAAATTTTCTATGAATCTTCTATAATATCCTGCCAATCCTAAAAATTGACGTACCTCTGTTGGTGTTTTTGGATCTTCCCATTTCTGAACAGCTTCTATTTTTGCGGGATCTACCTGTATACCTTCTTGATTAACGATGTGTCCAAGGAATTGTACTTCCCTTTTCCAGAATTCGCATTTTGAGAATTTTGCATATAATTTTTCTTTCCTTAACAATTCCAAAGTCAACCTTAAGTGTTGTTCATGATCCTCCTTGTTTTTGGAATAGATTAAAATGCCATCTATAAAAACTATGACAAACTTATCTAGGTAGGGTTTGCATATCCTATTCATTAGATCCATAAATGCTGCTGGAGCATTAGTTAACCCAAATGGCATTACAAGAAATTCATAATGACCATATCTTGTTCTGAATGCCGTCTTTGATATGTCCTCCTCTTGAATTCTCAATTGATGATATCCTGACCTTAAATCAATCTTTGAAAAGTAACTAGACCCTTGTAATTGGTCAAATATCATCTATCTCGGGTAAGGGGATATCCATTCTTTATAGTCACTTTATGAGTTTCCTATAATCAATACACATCTTGAAAGTTCCATCTTTCTTCTTAACAAATAAAACTGGTGCACCCCAAGGTGATGTACTAGGACGTATGAATCCCTTATCTAATAATTCTTGTAACTGATTCATTAATTCCTTCATTTCTGTCGGTGCTAAACGATACGTTGCTTTAGTTATAGGAGTGGTTCCTGGTACTAATCTATTTTGAACTCTACTTGACGATGGAGGTAGACCAGGTAATTCATCAGGAAATATATCAGGATATTCATTAACAACAGGAACACTTTCTAAGCTTTCTTTAGCTATTTGGGTGTCAACAATATGAGCTAGGAAAGCTAAACATTCTTATTTTAAACATTTTTGTGCATTCCTACAAGAAATTATCTTCATTGTACCTTTAGGTTTCTCACCATATACATATAATGTTCCATTAATCAAATGAATTCTTACCATTTTCTTGCCACATTTTATTTCAGGCTGATTCTTACTTAACCAATCCATACCCACAACAATATCAAATCCTCCTAAATTGATAGGAATAAAATCTATATCGAAACAGTATCTATCTAATTTTATAGTATAGTTAGGAATAATTTCACAGGCCTCAATTATCTTACCATCAGCTAATTCTATCATATATTTTTGATCTAATTTTTCTGAGGTTAAGTTAAGTAGTGGTCTAAATGTTTTGACACAAAACTACGAGTTGCTCCCGTATCAAATAGTACGGTAACGTACTGACTGTTTATAGGAAACGTACCCGTTACAACCTTTGGTTCATGTTGAGCTTCTTCAGCTTGTATTATAAAAGCTCTTCCTCGAGGGTTGTTTTGGTTGACTGGAGCCTTACCCTTCAGTTGTGGACATTTGTTTCGAAAGTGGTCTTCATTTCCACATTGATAGCAAACTGGTTTTGGGTTAGTGGGGCTCTTACAGTCTCGAGATATATGTCCCTTTTTTGTCACACCCCCGCTAAGAGCGGAAACACGGGGATGTAACGAGATGGAAATCGTCATAACACATGGTAAGCGATAGAGATGCAATAATAATAATGATGACAAGCGTGTCATGACGACACCCGACAACAAGGGGACTTGTGTCGTGTTTAGTCAGTATTCACGACAACATAGCCATAAGCATAAACATAGATAATAACATTGTATGCAATTCCCACAACCCGGGAACAAGTTACAAAGTATAATGTCGTTTGAAACAGATACACACTAGACTATAACCGCACACAGTTAGTTAGTTACATGTGCCTTATTTTCCTCTACTGTATACTCATTGGGATACACATCACACTCTCTGCAGCATGGCATCATCATCGAGAGCTCCGGGTAAGCGATCTGTATCACCTTCATGATCTGAATCCCCACCTCTTGCACCTGTACCCGACTGGCCCAGACTAGCTTATCCTCGAGGGGAGATTGATTGGGATTAACCTTTTGCACTGATGGAGCGTGACCCCCCACGAGACTAGAGTTTCTCCCCCAGGTTTGTTGATCATATAATGTATAGGGAGCGCGTACCTGTCCTGAGGCCCAGGACTAGGAACAACGCCGATCAACCAATGCCTCCACTCCTACGGACGGTGCAGTCCAACGAGCAACTGATTGCCGCACTGGTGGCTGCATTGGATACTGAGCAACAACGAGTCAGGCAACTCACGAGTAATGTTTGTACACTGCAGCATGAGGTGTACAAACTGAGACATCAAATGGATGGACTTGAGGAGCACACGGGAAGACCCTAAATGGGTGTCACCACATGGAAGACGGTCTCATAGCACTTAGAGGACGTGTTACTGCTCGTGAACAACGGGACGCAATAGCCGATAATAGAATTGCTATCTTAGAAGCCCAATTGGCAGTGCTTCAGATTACTATAGCTCCTGCTCCTGTAGCAGACTCTGAGGATGAGGATCCCGAGGAGGAACCCGAGGAGGAGGAACCGGTGGAGATGGAAGATGACAACGATGGGTCGGATGTTGCCAATTGATTTTCTTTATATGACTTGGACTATGTAGTGTTTTCTCTTTTGAAACCTATGTAAGAAGGGCATTACAGGCGAAACTGCCCACAACTACGGAAGAATGGTAATGGCAACAACGGCAATGACCACAACAACAATAACCACGGTAACAACAACAATGGTGGCAATGGTACTGGTAATGGCGGCAACAAAGATGTAGCCAAAGGGAGAGCCTTCGTCATTGGCTCAGGTGAGGCTCTAAATGACCCCACAACTGTTACTGGTAGGTTTTCTGTTAATGGTTTTTTTGCTACGGTACTATTCGATACTGGAGCCGATAGGAGTTTCGTGTCCTTAAAGTTCTGTAGTCTTTTAAGTGATATACCCTCTACCTTAGAATCTAAATACATCGTAGAATTAGCCGACGGTAAACAGATCCATGTAACGCATATCCTTAAAGATTGTAAGATAGAACTTGCCGGTCATACCTTCGCTATAGATCTTATGCCTGTTACGCTAGGGAGTTTTGATGTTGTGATAGGCATGGATTGGCTCTCTAGCAAGCAAGCGGAAGTCATATGTCATGAGAGGATCATACGAATTCCTGTAGGTGACAAAATCCTCACAGTTAGAGGGGATAAGAGTGGTGTGGTGATAGGCATCATCTCATACATGAAAGCCCAAAAGTTATTGCGAAAGGGTCGTTTGGCTATTCTAGCACTCGTAACCGATAAGCAAGCGGAAGAATGGAGAATGGAGGATATTCCCATAGTGCGCAAATTTCCAGAGGTGTTCCCAGAGGATCTTCCTGGATTACCACCTCACCGCCAAGTGGAATTCCAAATTGAGTTGAATTCCGGCGCAACCCGATTGCTAGGGCACCTTATCGATTAGCATCGAACGAACTACAAGAGTTGTCATCACAACTTCAGGGGCTTTTAGATATGGGCTTTATTCGACCTAGCACATCACCCTGGGGAGCCCTTGTTCTTTTTGTTAAGAAGAAGGATGGCATATTCCGGATGTGCATCGATTATAGGGAGTTAAACAAAGTAACAGTCAAGAACCGATACCCTTTACCTCGTATCGACGACTTGTTTGATCAGCTTCAGGGATCAAGCTATTATTCGAAGATTGACTTGAGATCCGGTTATCATCAACTTAGAGTCCGAGAAGAAGACATTCCCAAGACTGCGTTTCGTACTTGTTATGGTCATTATGAGTTCTTGGTCATGCCTTTTGGGTTGACTAATGCACCTCTTGTGTTCATGTACCTCATGAACCGCGTGTGCAAACCCTATCTCGATCAGTTTGTCATTATGTTTATCGATGATATACTGATATATTCTAGGACCAAGGAGGATCATGAAGAGCACTTACGGATATTAGTAATTTTGATTGATTTTGACGGTTTAACACAAGTTAAATTGTCAACAATAGGTTGACACATCTATATATATTATGTTGAAAAAAAGCAAAAAAACCCATAAAAAGTTAATAACAATGAATATGTTTGTGTGATAAAGTCGCATGGTTTAATAATATAAAACAAAAACATCAATGGTTGGCTGAATAGGACAATTGTAGGATAAAGTTAAAAGTAGAATATAGAACAAAAGACACGGTGAAGGTGTGTTAGATTTTGTGAAGATTATTCTTTACTTTTATATTTTGAAAAGCTTGGTCGTCTTGTGTATCTATTTCCAACGCTTTTACTTTGTTTCCTCCTAAGTTGTTACATAACATAGCATCCTTATTTTATAACGGTTAATTAGATCACTAACAGACTACTGGTTCATCTGATCTTTTTCATTAGTTGAGTGTGGAACTTTAAAGTATGTTCACAAAGAAAAAAATATACATCAGTCCGTTCATATCAATTCTGATTATGAGATTACCTTTAGAGGAAGAGATCCACCTTAAGTGAGAAAGCATATTACCCAACCAAGAATTTCTTTTCTCTTTATTAATTTTTTTGTCAAAACAACCTCCCCCTTCAATTTTAATAAAGTCTTGAAATCTTAAGTTACATTGATTTAACCACTTAAACTAAAAATCACTAGGCATATGAATTTGTTAGAGCTAATTACACGGATAGTTCTTGTGCCTTAGCATGGTTTCCAGGTTTGGATACTAACTTTTTTTTTAAATAACAAGTTTATGGTCTGTGATTTTAATTTGTAACGAATTTAAGGTCTAATTTTAACTCCCGTTAAATTTATTGATAAGCTTATGAGTATTTTTAGTCTTTTCACGTCAACGGGACCAATATTACTATATAGCATAATTCCCAAATAATCCTTGTGGTTTGTTTTCTCCGCAAGGAAACTCATTAATATATATTTTGATTGTTTGAGCGGAAGCATTTTAGTGGGGATTGGTTGAACTCGAACATAACTAATTGTAAAGTTATCCTTTCATCGCAACTACTTGTTTAAAACGTGAATAGAACAGACTATGTAAGACCTGCTTAAGATATCACTGGTTTAGTTCGTAAAGAATTTTGATGACAACTCAACTTATAGAGATGAAATTTTACTTTTTAGCTTGAGCAATATAGAACATGCGAAATCACTTTATATTTGAGAACTGCATATAATTTTATGTTTTGAGATATGTGGGAGTTTCAAGTTTTAAATTTGAGACATTTGCTAACAACTAAAATTGCAATTACGACTTATCTAATCATAATAATTAAGATTTACCCATTTAAATACTAGCGTAAGTCCTAGCATGTTGCAACAAGAATCTTACGTAAATTTTAATTAAAAAATAAAGTATATGGCTTGATTTGGAATAAATATTACATTTCAAACGTCTTAAAAGAAAAACTAAACTGAATTTAAAAGGGAAAAATGTAAAAATATATTGTATTTAACATGACTCATTTTTTAATAAAATTTATAACGAAATGTAATAAAAAACCCAGTGAATCGGCTGCAAAAGGGAGACGTCTCGAACCTGCACTTCGCTGGTAAACAATTATTCATTATGTTCAAAGTTTAAGTCCGGTTCATATTATGAGCCAATACAATCACATATTCTATGTTCAAAACATTTATCATCTAATTATCCTCATAAATTTAAACCGCTCAACATTATGAAAAATGATTTCAAGATAAAGTAGTGTGCTTTCAACCAAAAGTTCTGAGTTCAAAGATTACGTAATGTAAATCTAAAAATAAAAAAAAAATAGAAAAGAAAATAATAATCAAACTTATACCGTGTAACTCAGAAGAAAACGATCAAAACTCCCGTTGCGTAACGCAAGAAAACAAATCTAGTAGACAGAGCATAAAAACAAACATTATCCTAACAGCATTATTTGTTTCCCTCCCAATACCAACTTTCAAAACATAGTCACAAAAAAAGAATATGTTGTGAAAAAGAAACATAAAAACATAAAAATAATCTTCACTTTCACTTTAATTTAATCAAAATGGGCCCAAAAACAAAACCCTAAAATCCAACCGTTGAATAGAACGACTCTTGAAAAATCGTCAAACTTCAACACACACACACACACATATAGACAACGGTGGTGAAAAAAAACACTCAACACACACACACGAAAACCTAATATTCCTCTGTCAACACGACGGCGACCGACGGTGACCGGCGGCCAAAATATCCGACCAACCTCCGGCGGGTGGCGGGGCTCACCACCGCAACAAAATGACCCCTAAATCAACATCACAGCCACAGGTGTTATCAGTTAATCATGTCTTTCGTTTTCTCGCACATTCTTCGTGTTTCTACAAATATCTATGGAATCTGATACTTTCTAATACTTATCGGTTTTGTTGATTGATGTTTTGGTTGGTGAACTAGCAGAGGAAGAGGTTGTGTGCAATGGAGGATGTGTATGGAGTGATTTTGGACTCTGTGCCGGTGCATAGGAACCTCGAGATTGAGTTCTCTGGTCGTCGGTGTGCGAAGGATGATTCGTTTTCGTTTGATTTTCAACTTCCGGATCTCCGGCGACCGATTGCGGTAAGTTTTGTTTGATTTTTGCTTGAATTACAGGATGAATTATTACAGTTACTTATGTTTATAGTTCGATTTGTTTTTTTCTCCTGATTGCTTAAGATTATGAATACGAACTTTGTTCGTGATAGAATGTATACTAGCTTTGTTGTGATTATCTTCGTTTTGAAGTTGAAGGATGATGTCTGGATTGGTAGCGTATTTATTGAGCATGAATCGGATTGTGTTTTGGAATCATTTTTGTTAGTGTGTGGTTTTGATTGATTTTGTTACCATGTTAGTTGTTATGTTTGATTTTGTGAATTGAAATGATTATTTTGACTTGCTGTAGAAATTTGTGAAGACGAGAGAAGTTGGGGAATTTCTTAGTGGTGCTTTGGCTGGGGCTATGACAAAAGCTGTTCTTGCTCCTCTAGAAACCATAAGGTTCGTGATATCGAATTATCGATAAATTTAATTTAGTAGGTGTGGTTGTATCTATGCTTTTTAATCTTGGTTCTGAGAAGCGCGCCTGAGACGTGAGGTGTGCTATTCTCTCTGGAAAAAGCGTCATGCCTTGAGGTAGCGTCATGCCTTGAGGTAGCGTCTTGTGCACATCCAGGTCAAAATAGATCAAAGTTAGGGTGTGTATGAGGCTGATATGTAAAAGCAACTAACTGAAAGCATAATTATAAATGGTATACCCGATAAGGCTGATATGTAAAAGAGATGAGAGAGATGCAGCTTGTGGTTGTATATAAAGATTATTTGGTTGTACATAGAGCACTGCCTCACGTACCTGAAACTCTTGTCTCTGGCCTTGGATTTTGGACCTAAACGTCTCAGAATGCATTATGCTTTTTGCAAAAAAGATTTTGATACTTGCAGAAGATGCCGAAAAGACTTTAATACCCATGTATGTATGCTTTGACTCTAAATAAAATTTGTATTTTTGCAGGACTAGGATGGTGGTTGGAGTCGGGTCAAAAACAATATCTGGTACTTTTATAGAGGTATTTGAAAAACAAGGTTGGCAAGGACTTTGGGCTGGCAATGCAATCAACATGATACGATCGTTCCCACACAAGCAATCGAACTTGGAACATTTGAATGTGTAAAACGAGTCATGACATCAGCAAAAGAGAAATGGAGTCAAGAAGATTGTCCGAATGTGCAAATTGGTCCAGTCAAACTTAGTTTCTCTCTCTCATGGCTCTCACCGGTTGCCATTGGGGGTGCAGCTGCAGGGGTTGCTAGCACCCTTGTGTGCCACCCACTTGAAGTCTTAAAGGTCATAATCTAAAACATTGAATGGTTGAACCCATAACTCATGTAAATTGTTGATTTTTTTGTTGATTGTGTTGTTCTGTTTTCATTTTCTGCAGGATCGGTTGACTGTAAGCCCTGATGCGTATCCTAATTTGAGTATCGCGGTTCAGAAAATGTATAAAAATGGCGGGATCGGTTCTTTCTATTCCGGTCTTTCTCCAACATTGATAGGAATGTTGCCGTACAGTACTTGTTACTATTTCATGTATGACACTATTAAAAAGTCCTACTGCACGGCTCAAAAAAAGAAATCTTTGAGCCGACCAGAGATGCTGTTAATTGGAGCTCTTTCAGGTGTGTTTGTTCATACTTATAATTAACCAGTCAAGATTTCTGTAGTAGAGGATATAGGGTCATTGTTGTAGTTGACTGAAAACAAACTGTTGTGGTTTGGGTTTAAATAATACACAAGATGTCCTTTTTTGTCATTTTACTTTGGACACACAAATAGGTAACAATTTTTAGCAAGTTTTCCATTTTGAATAACCTGTTTACTTTATTTCATATTTTTTAAGTTTAAGGTCACCAACTTTCAAATTTTCTTTTTTAATGTAACAAACTCCTATTTTTTAGGATCAAATCATATATAATATAGTGAATTGAATTTGCAAGGTAGAAAATTAAGCACTTACTAATGTTGTAATTTGTTTGGTGGTTAGGTTTAACTGCAAGTACAATAAGTTTCCCTTTAGAGGTGGCAAGGAAGCGGCTTATGGTAGGAGCTCTCCAAGGGAAGTGTCCGCCACACATGGCTGCGGCACTAGCAGAAGTTGTTAGAGAAGAAGGTTTGATCGGATTATATAGAGGATGGGGCGCAAGTTGTTTGAAGGTCATGCCATCGTCCGGCATCACATGGACGTTTTACGAAGCTTGGAAAGATATATTGATCGGCGACAAAGATAAATAATGATAACATAACTCGGTCGAGGCAGTTATAATCGTGTCTCAATCAATGTTTTGATTATTTTGAAATATTAAGAAGAGAATGCATGTCCCTCTGAATTTTGTTAGGGAAGTGGTGGTTTTTCAGAAGAGAATGAAGGTGTGGTGATTCTTGCTATTTGCTTTTACTTTATTAGGTCAATAAACATTTGTTTTTGTATTTGGAATGTATAATAATTGCACAAGATTAGGATAGACAATACTATCAAATGAACAACGATATAAACAAAGTCATAAGCTACAAAACTTCTGCGTTTTGATACACAAACCTAACGAAAATGCAATAAAAAAAACTATTGTAAATAGTAACTAGTAACATCTTAGAAAGATCTCACATCAGCTGAGACATAAAAGGTTATAAGTGTGTAAGAAATATTCTAGACCTCAAATACTATGTTTTAGATATATTGGTTGTGAATGAGATGAAATTTGACAATAAGTGTGTTTGGATGAGAGCACTGCCAATGTGTGTGAGAAATATTCTAGACCTCCAGTGAAGTCTTCACTCGGAAAAGAAAAACCAACTCATCAGCTTTTTATGAGTAAAAGTGTAAAATGAACAATATCAGTTTTTGGGGTCTTGATGTTAAAAGACCAAAAACATTGTATTTCAGCTAATATCAAACATGTCTTGATGTTGGATAGAGGGTTTCAGGAATGCATTTCTAATAAACCTGGTAACAGAATCCTTATAATGCTAAAAATGCAGAATGGAAGAATGACATTTTGCATACCAAGCACCAATTACAGTTACAGGGATTTATGTGGTATCTAGCACATCATTAGGGCTATCTCTTCTCCAGCTAAATTTTGACGAGCATGTCCCAAACAACGATGAATTTTCAGCAAGAATATACAGGCAAAACAAGGTCACTCCTGTTGCCAAAGTAACAACAAATCTAATGTAAAACTTGCAAGTTGAGATATTCAAAGTATAACACTTCGCAGATGTTTAAAGTATGGTGTGTGCACTTGTCAATACTGTGTGAGCACGCCCGTGTGTGTGTGTGTGTGAGAGAGAGAGAGAGAGAGAGAGAGATGTTGCCACTTACCGGCATAAGCCACAGTAACACCTGATACCAATCTTCCCAAAGCTGATAGCATATATAGAGTGACAACCACCTATTACAAATTAGGAACAAGATTAAAACTTATTGTTGATCTTGAGTAATCTTTCTAAAAAGCAGTAGAACAGTGTACAAAAAATGACAGACCACAGCATCTATTTTGGTTTCCTAATATGACACCCAAAAGCTCAGGGTGTGGAGAATCACTTTGTTTTGATTTTTCTACAAGATCACTAGTTGTGTTTTTAATTGATAATTCAAAATAATGACTATTAGACTAGAATTATATTAGTGTTGGCTATCCCACATTGGTACTAGGAAGAATTATTGTGTAAACTTGAATAGGATAAATACCTCATATAATCATCAATTCAATAATACAATACAATTACAAAATACAATTACTGATTACCAAGTTTAACTTGGTATCAGAGCCATCAACCCTAGCAGCCAGCCATCAACCCTAGCAGCCTGCCATCAACCCTAGCCGTCGCATCACCATAAATTGGCCAAGAACAACCACAATCTGCCGCAAACAAATAGAACAACAATGACTACCATCACAGCCTTCGATCACAAAGAAAAGGCCATCCACAACTCTCACAAATTCAGTTTTTCCCTAAAACCTGACAACCATGGCCACTGGAAACTTCTGATGGAACCGTTTCTAGTAACAAACAAACTTTTCGGCTACGTAGATGGTACGATTCCTTGCCCGGCAGCTACCATTCAGACCCCATCTTCATCCGAGGGCGCAAAAACAACAAAAATCAATCTAGAATATTCTGCATGGGTATCCAATGACTCCCATGTACGTATGATTATTCTATCCACAGTTTCTGAAAGTACCATTCAACATGCTCAAGGTACTACAACCTCGAGAGAATTATGGATTTCTTTTGAACGAGCCTTTTCTCCCCATACTTCCTCCAGTGAGTACACGTTGAAGACTCAACTGCTGCGTATTGAGATGAAACCTGATGAATCTTCCTTTGATTACTTGACACGGGCTAAGGAGTATGCTAATGCTCTTGCTAATATAGGAGAACCGGTAAAAGAAAAAGATTTAGTAATGCTTGTTATCTCCGGTCTTCGTCCTGAATATAACGGACTCAAGACTGCAGCCCTAACAAAATAATTAGCATTGAATGAACTTCATGCTGTCTTTGCAGACCACGATTACATGCTGCAAAAGAATGATAAAAGTACCCTCTCTCCTACACAAGCTTTCAACACTAATATAATTCTAGTCTAATAATGACATAACATTGGCTTCGTACAGCATCTCCTAACAGTTGCAACAATACCAAAACTGTCCTGAGATTCATAACTTAATCAATGTAGGTAATTTCTAGCAAATCTAATTGACAATGATTGTGGAATACTAGAATGTGATCTAAAACACAGTTTTTTGTAAGTTTTGTCAAACAATTATTAAAGAGTACCATTTACCTATTCAGCTGTAAATGTTTGATTGTAATCTATAATTTGCTTCATTGGCTAGGTTATTGGCCACCATATCAGGTCATCTATAACGAGGTTCAATGAAAACAGTATTTATGCAACACAAGTTTAATTTGTCAATTATTTGTAGATATGTCGAGATGGATACCGATTTTTCTGTGTAGTGTAAATCTAGCTCAATGCCTCTAAAACATCTTAGCATCATTAATGTTATTAGTACAATTTCCAACATCCCCACTATGATTAATAGCAATTTTGTTACTTAATAACATCGATCTATACATAGCCCACATACATTATCTTTACACATGTCACAAGAGGATAATAATCATAACCCTTCCACATAAACTTAGGACGATGGCTTCCTAATTCACAAGCTATGGTTAATCTGTAAACTATCAAGAGGACAGAAACTTTCTACAATGCTCCAGCCTCAGACTTTGTCTCAACTAAAAGTATCACATATTTCAGCATCCTTACAAACTTACAGGCTTACAAACTTATTGATTTAGACAAAACCTGAGGCTGGAGCATCCTTACAAACTTACATGAGTAGCAGGTTATGAAAAGATAATTTGCAGCAGAACACAGAAAACTTCATGTTATGAAAAGATAAATTGCAATTGCAGTGATTACGGAGATTGAGACTAGCAGGTGAACTGCACAACAAGAACATTGATCGGTGATTACCTTTAGAAACAGACGCTTGTCATGGCCAGTAGCAGCCACCCTTAAAACAGATTCAGTTGCACCTACAGTATTAGCCAAACATGCAAAGAGACTGTTTGCAGTATCCTGAGATATCTGCCATTCCAGTGGATCCACAGGCACTCTGCAATATCAAAGAAAATGAACAAACCAATGCTCCAAATCAGAGGAAAATCATCTAATACGCATACTACTTTAAAAAAATAACACAAAAGTTATGTTCAATTGTACACTTCAAAAAAAATTCAATAGTAAACAGATGCAACAAGAACCTAAAAGTTGAGGAAAATGATCATTTCTCTTAACACAACCAAATCATTAGCAGAAACAGAATGATAGAGACATACTAAAGACTAGTCAGATGGGCGAGGGAACCCATTCGGTTCATAAACTCTATATTTGTTGGTCATACAAACGATGAAAGACAAGTCCCACACCTTACAATGTGGGACAGCCCAAACAGGAGAACTCATCTCAATATATTAGTTTAATGGGCGAGGACCCCTTTAATCTATAAACCTCACATTTGTTGATCCTACAGCAAAACTCATCCTAAAAGACTAGTCTTATAAACAGGTGGCCCATTTGATCTATAAACTTCACATTTGATGCCGATACAATACCTCGCACTGGTTTCAGTTCATAACAAATTAACGCACGACCTAAGTTCAATTCTTCACTTCAAAAACAACTCAACACTAAACAAACGCATAAAAAACCTAAAAATGGGGGAATTAAATTGAATTGAATTGTTCTCGATACACAACCAAATCATTAGCAGAAACAAAAAGCTGTAAACATACTGAATATTCATCTGCCGGAAAAGGAGGCCTAGAATGGCGAGCGAACATAGAAGAACGATGAAGACGTCAGACATGAGTGAAATCACGCTCGAATTCCGATACGCACAGTGGTAGTAGACCAAAGTAGCACACATACCGACGATCAACGGCTTACCTTTCCCTACGACCACCGATCCAAACTCCTTTCGTGCATTATTAGCCTTCTTCTTCCTCATTGCTCCCGATGCTTCATCGTTTTCACTTCCTCCGCCACCACCGCCGTTGGTGTTGGTGTTGAGTTCATCCATGGTGTACTGCAGTCGTTAACAGATGATATGAATCAAAATTGATGCATCTGTTTCATTGTGATGATGAAGAGATTGGTGATTGATTGATTGATTATTATTATTATTAGGTTTGAGATGAGAATATGAGGAGTAGTTGTGGAAGACCTTTACAAGTTGTTGGAAAGTTCTTCTTTTCGGGTTTTGGGTAATTGCAAGTCAACCCCTCAAGTACGACTTAGTGATATCAACGATTTTAACGAGAGATTATGGGTTTAAATCTTACTTTAAGTAAAATGTTCAGAGAGTTGAGTCAATGAATTTTCTTAACAATAGATTTTCTTCTAAGGTTGGGGTGTGGTTTCGACTGAAAAACGAATAGATGGATCCAATTAAAATAACACTTGTTCACCGAAATATGGTAACACATTTGTCGTTCAAACGAGTTACTTATCGTTCTATTAGTGTGTTTATTAAGAAAATTGAATCCAAGAGTTAGTATTAAGAAAATTGAATCCAAGAGTAAACAAAGTATTTAAGTGTTTTATTAAAGTTGAAGTTATTTTAAAAAATGCTCTAAATCATTTAACTCTTATTAGGTCTTTCATCTAGTACTAGTATGATTTAATACAAATAAAATTATGTGAGCAAAGTGAAACATGTATGAATCTTGATTGTTATTTAGTGATTATTTTTTTAAAATTAACTTAAATAGAAAGAAATAGTAAATTGGAAAAGTTCACTGAACATAACCAAGGTGTAGAGGCTCAAAAGGGCGCAACACACCTTTTTGAGCACGTAGTGTGACATCATAATAACATATTTGATGGTTTGGTTTGACATTTTCATTTGATGCAAGTACAAAGATCGAACATGTATGCTCAGAGATCAATAGACACAAACTAGCTGCTCCAATTTGCTACGGAAATCACATCAAAACACTGATCTTTTTTACCAAATATACTGTATACATGTAATTTTGTGCTATACAAACAACATACGAAATTGTCAAATCTATGTGTAGAGTTGTCCAACATCCCACATACATTGTTTTGTTTTGTTGTATCTTAGAAGACAATCCAACAATCACCAAAAGCAGATGTAAGAGATTCAAGAACAAAGTACGCTCAACTTGAAGTAACAAATAGTACCAAGCAAACGATCACATCTTCAACGCCCAAAAATAACATTGATTGTAGATGCAACCTGTGGTGGGGTATGGTGGCTGATTACCATGGGGTGAAAGTTATGTTGAAGGGGGCTTAAACAGATCCAATTAAGATCTAATTCAGATCTTCACATACCCGACGTAAAAACTTCCCATGCACCCTCATCATTCGAACCACTTGAAACATGTTCCATGACAGTTACGAGTTCAGACCCATGTTTTCAAGCGGTGATTTGACATGCGCGCCATTGTCTATCACCTTAAAGCAGAAAGCAACTTACATACATGTATTAGATGGTGACTGACCATATATACACACATTCAAACACCTTTTGATGCACAAACCCTTCTTTATTTCATTCATTATTTATTCATACTGATAAGCAAAAAATATGCCACAATACCATCATCAGTTCATAGAGTAACCTACATGCTGTTCTCTGCTTATTTAAACTCTTAAGACACAAAATGCCCAAAGGATGCAGAAATAATTATAGCTACACAACACAAAATGACATTAAACATCCTTTGAAAAATAAATAAATCAAACAGCTAATAAAAAACTCATTTTCCTTCCTTCTTTATGCACCAACAAACCACACTCCTTCCTCGTACCCGACTCTTGACACTTAAGAGATGAAAATCGTCACTCGGTTTCATTATAAAATAACTTGATTATTATGTGTTCTTTGTTTACCGAGTTTCATCCTCAAGGTTGCGGAAACCAGCAGTAAGATCTTCATATAATTTCTTAAATTTCCCGACAAGAACATCCTCCCCTTCAGCTGGATCCTCGAACTTCTGCGACCTGTTATAAATTAAAATACCAGATTGATTAATTATTTAATTCAGGGCCCACACGCCACAATATGAGTGAATATTGAACTGAAATTCAACTTACACTAAACGGTAAAATAGATCACCCAACCGATGCTTGATCAATGTGTAAGTGATCTTCTGGCCATCCATTCCAGCTCCTCGCTCTACGGCCTGTTTTTCATTTTACAAACTCTTTAAGACTGTTTATAAAGTGAACTAATGATGCACAAGTATTTTGGGTCTAGAATAGATTTAAAGATGTTAACTATAAACTTGCTTATATGATAATAAAAACCTACAACTATTTTGGGAATATTCGCAAATTATTCCAACATTTTAATGTTTAGTTCTAGGCGTTGTACCACTTTTTGTACATCTGAATCATTAAAAGATGGTTTTGACTTTTGAGAACCGTTTGGGTCAATTTGTAGTCAGAACACAATTTAATATCATTTACAAATCTAGCAATATTGTATTTCATTTTTGACAGCTGCTTTTTGCATACAAAATTACCCAAACGGGACGCGTTCAGCTTTTAATTACTTCGATGTACATAAAATGGTATCATGACTAAAATAGGAAAAATGAAAATATACGTTGATATTTTATAACCTTATTAACAAACAATGGCCAAAATTAAAATAAACAAAATAGATAATAGCGCACCTGATTGGCTAAATTGTAGAAATGGATAATATTGCGCATCATCCAAACAGATTTGTAGAAGGGACAGAACTTGTCATATCTGTCATTTTCAACAAAATATAAGTTAAAAAACATGTGCATATAGTGAAACAAATAAGTTTAAAACAAAACTTCAGGTTCTTTTATATTTGTTTTTTTTTCTCTTTAGGGGTGGAGTACTTACGGTGTGAATGCATTTTGAGCAAGATAGTCTTCCCTTAAAAGTTTTGCAGTCTCTAAGGTAATTTTATCTGTTTCAGCTAAAGCATCTTTCCCCACCAGCTGAAACGACAATAATATTATCCATTAGCATCAAGCATATTAGATGACATATCGAAGTATTAAACAACAAAACCATTATTTTCACTTGTGCGCAAAATCTTCATTTGATATCAGGAAATCGCAACATACCTGGACAATTTCATTAAGATCATCTTCTCTCTGCAGCACTTCACGGGCTTTTGTCCTAATGTCAATGAAATCTGAATCAAACTTCTCATAGAATGATTCTAGAGCCTGTATAAGCAATAGTTGTTCAGTAGGTGTGTATGTGTATATCAATTTTGACACCATAAATTCATTAATTTCAGCAACGCACCGATGAGTACTTTGAGTAGGAGATAAGCCAGTTAACAGAAGGAAAATGTTTCCTTTGGGCAAGCTCTTATCTAGACCCCAGAAAACCTGACAAAATGTGAAAGATGTAACGTTTGTTATTTTCAACTCATGAAAACAAATCATGCAAATTTAATGAGCAATTTGAAATGTAACAGAAATACCTGAACAATGCTGAGGGTAGCAGATGTAACAGGATCTGAGAAATCTCCTCCAGGAGGGGATACAGCACCAACGATTGTGACACTACCGTTACGTTCTGGTCCACCTAGACACTTTACTTTACCAGCACGTTCATAAAAGGATGCCAAACGTGCAGCCAGATAAGCAGGATAACCACTATCTGCGGGCATTTCTGCCTGAATTTAGGGGGGAAAACACAAAATTATTTCCATCACACATTCATTGTAAACATATGTTATTTTACTTTTTCACCGGTCAGTAACTTGTGGCTTTATTTAGCTTTAACCAAAGTGGAATATAAAGCACAAGATGAGTATTTTAGAATAATGCCTACCAGACGACCAGAAATTTCACGCAATGCTTCTGCCCAACGTGAGGTAGAGTCTGCCATCATACTTACATTGTAGCCCATGTCTCGGAAGTATTCAGCGATGGTAATTCCTGAATTACAATAACAGGCAATTAAATTACAACTTAGGCATTCTAAAAGACTATCGATCAACTAAGTTAGAAAATTCACACAACTAGAAATCAGAAACCAACTACTATACATATACCACCTTACACGATCATGGGTGGTTTTTTTACTGCAAGGCATACACAATCGTGTCTTACCTGTATAAATTGAAGCCTCACGAGCAGCCACAGGCATGTTAGAAGTATTGGCACAAGTGTGGTACGTTTCATGACAGATTCTTCACGGCCATCAGGCAATGTCATAGTCAATTGAGGAAAATCCATAAGAACCTGCCAAATTATTATACAGCATTAAAGAAAAGTGTACATCTATAAATGAAACGAAAATAATAATAAATATATATTCAGCGGGATGTACTTCTGCCATTTCATTTCCTCTTTCCCCGCAACCAACATAAACAACAGTGTCTGAATTTGAGTACTGCATAATAAAGGGCAAATAGTGAATATTAAACCAATATGAACATCTAATTATTCAAATGAGTTATAACCAACTATATGTTAAAAGTACCTTTGATAGAGCTTGGCTAATAACTGTTTTGCCACAGCCAAATGCACCAGGAATGGCACATGTCCCACCAAGCACCGAAGGGAAAAGGGCATCAAGAACACGCTGATACATGCAATAGATGGTTAAGACAATGAGGGTCAAATGTTAATAATTAAGCATAAATGTTGTATAAATTAATGAATGATACCTGTCCAGTAAGAAGAGGAGTATCAGCAGCAAGCTTTGATGCAACAGGCCGAGGTGTACGTACAGGCCAAGTCTGTAAATGAGAAGGGCATAGAAATAAGAATTCACATGTTCAGTAATTAATCTTTTACGATTTTGATCAAGATACCAGAAAAAAGAGAGATAGAAACCTGAAGCATGGTAAATTTCTTTTTGACACCTTGAAATTCGAGCTCCAAGACGGTATCCTGCGTAAGAACAGAAATAGGCGTGCTTACACAAAAACTAAAAATAAAATAACGATAGGTGGTAAAAGGAGTTTGAGAGATATACGTTCAATGAGTATTGACCAGGCGGTGCAATATAGGATATCTTTCCCATGGCATCAGGAGGTAGAGCAATGTGATGTTCAACTAAACTGTTCTCAAACACAGTCTGCAAAGATATGAGAAGAGAATTTAACAATTTGGGAGAACAAAAGATTTTGGATACAAATGAAAGAAAAATAACTTTTCTAAGGTTCATAAATAATAAAGATGCTTCACTTACAGCATATAGATCTCCACCTGTTACAAGATCTCCCTCACCTGACATCAGAAAACAAATTCAAATTAATAATTATCTATTTTGCAAAAACATTTTCAGACTCACAAAACATCAGGGTTCACAATTGTCTAAAGTTCAATGAGAAATAATTTGAATCACCTATTTTCTTAGGCTGAAATTCCCAAAGTATATCTTTGTCAAGAGCTGGGACAGATACACCACGAGGAATGTAGACATCACCTGACCTTTTTGCAATAGTTTTCAGAGGTCTCTGAATAATTAAATCAAACTTCTTTAATTAACTCTTGAAATGAAAAAAACAGTAGTACAATAAAGTCAAAACACATGTTAAAAAGGGAAAAAAACAGAAGTTTGCTAACCTGGATACCATCAAATATATTTCCCAATATTCCAGGGCCCAACTCCACAGACAGAGGCTGCAATTTAGAGCAAATGTTGCAGGTAAGTTTGAAACAGTAAGCCCTCAAAAAGAGTGATGAACTGATATTGTGTACCTTGTGTGTCCTCAAAACAGGATCATTCACCATCAGCCCCGCTGTTTCTTCATAACTGAAATACATGAATGTTTTTTTCTCAATGTCAAGAAACTAAAGATGTTCAGGTGTATCAAGATCAACTTAGAGTTGCTAAATTAGTCATTTATAAAGCAAATCTGCAAATGTATCAAACATAATATAGTGACCTGGCTTAATTTCGATAAAAGTCTTTATATAATAATCAAATAACTAAAATACCCAAATTAGAAATATTGTGAAAGCTTGTAGACCACAATCAATCTCATCAGCATCTCATGTTTTTGATGATGGACTATTACAAAGATATGGAAGGAATTTTTCCAAACAGCACAATGTTGCAATTTTCGGAGTCAAGTAGTCAACCGTATATAGTTGCCACCCTTTTAATGGAGTGTCAATATTACAATCATGTTAATATAATTTATATATAGTCAATTAGTCACAGTTATCCTGAAAGTATCCACTCAATTCCAGTGTAGGCTATTAAATGCTAATTTAAGAATATCAATTAAAATACCTTGGATTGTAGCAGAATCTCCCTCCAAACGGATAATTTCCCCAATAAGGTTGTCATGTCCAACACGAACAAGTTCATACATAGCAGCCCCTGCCATTCCATCTGCAATGACAACAGGCCCTGATACCTGCCAGATTCAAAACAACATAAGCTGCAAGTTCTTCGTGGTATTCATAAGATGATTATCAACTAAGTCAATGAGAACATTAGTGAGTTCACATGGTTGATCATTAAGACATTTAATTTATGACGCTTGTTCTTTAAGCACATCCATCAATTGGTTTACCATCAGTAAATGAGTAAGGCTATCACTAGAATTAAGACATTGAGAGATCTTATTTCTAGAACTATCAGATAAGAAAAGACCCAATCAGTATAACATATTAACATGCCCAACCAAAATTATTTGTTCTGTCCAATATACAGAAACATATCCAGTTATATTGACCAATAGAACTGTAGAAGGACCAAACAAATTTAATGACTATGCATTCCCCTTTTAAGTTTGCAATGCTTTAAAGTTTAAACACATCTTAAAGATGAATACAGACACCCATGTTGCTGTTTATGCTATATCCCATAAATACTATGTACAAAATCTAAACAGGATTTTTTTAAATCACAAAATTGGTTTGATATTATTTGACCGAACATCGTATGTTGCCTGACTTTACAAGAAAAATCAATATCTATTGAGGACGAATAAGAAGATTAAAGAAACAGATTGAAAAAATTTATCATGTTCATAAATATTGTATCCACATCAGAAGATTATGATATTATCATTCACCACATTTATTCTATACATGTTTGTTAAAATCGACTCATATGATAACCAAATACAAAATCAGTGACAGACTGACAGTGCGACACATTTGTCATAGTTAAGCTCATTTGTGTAAGCCTCTATAGCAACTTATCTTCAGCCATACAATCAAGCAAAACTATGCAACAACTCAAATTTGAAAAGGTAACATCTTTTCCACGAAGAAAAAAAAATCGATTGTTACAGAAAGGTGTCGTGTGCGAACATAAACCTTTTCATTTGACATGTTTCAATTGCACAGATTATTTGACCAAATTCTTCCAGGTTAAGTAACACAACCACCCAATAAACTACATCAATGCTTGAAAAACAAGTTACAGCGCACCTTCCCCTAGTCACTCTCACCAATTGGTGAAGACAGTATCCATCACTCTCCCGAACTTACGCTTAGGCCAATATCAAATCACTATGATTCAGTTCCTTCATAAACATAGAGTCAACCACTTCGTCACTTCCATAGGCGCAAATTTCAACCGCAAATCACAACATATACAAGTAAATAACGAAAGAGTTCCAAAGCATCCGCCCTTAGCATAGCGCAAACAACCGGATCCTTAAATCGTCAAATCGTCGAATAACATCACACTTGCACGCAGTCAAAATTCCACACCATTAGATCACAACTCTCGTAAATCGTAATAACCGAAGCAACAATCAACAATCCAATCAACAACAACGAACCACACTACAGTCCTTAACAACAGTACGAACACAGATCACCGGATCAAAACATAAAACACCACCACACCAGATCAGGATCAAAACCGAACAAAACGCAATCCGATCTCACAAAAACCTACCGAATCACAGACATCCACAACGAAAAAACAGAACGAGAGAACTAGATCGAGAAAACTGACCTTGCGAACGTATCCACACTCGCTCTCCTTCTCGGAGTCCTCAAAAGTGGTCAATCGAGCGCCATAAGCCGACGGCATGATGACAGATAGAGATGAAGATCAGGAGTGTGAGTTAGGGTTTGAAGGATTGATGATATATTGCAGATGCTACCAATGGAAGAGACGTGTAGGTATGCAAAATAGTGAAATCAACAACGTGAGTGATGGTGATGTAGGTGTTTGTGGATCGTATCAATCTGTCTTCATCTTGCTGCTGTAAATTGGCGTTTGAGAGGGTGGGATCGGGTGTTACGCGGAGAGGGGTGTACTGGATCTTTGGCCAGTGACATGTTGACACGTGGCGGGTGTGTGACCATGTGACCGTTGGATGCGTGGGTCGTTTGATTGTTATTTTTTTTATTTGTTTTTTTATTGTTTTTATCATTAAAAGGTTGAATATTATGTACCTCCGGTTAGTGGTCATGTAAATTGATGTTGAAACACCGGTTCATACTTTCAATGAATGAAATTTTTTATAGTTGTTGAAAATAAAAAGATAAAATAAGTTAAGCATGTTTGAGTGAATTTTATTTGTGTGATCATTTAATTAGTAAATGAACATGAAAATATATATTTTCTATTTATAAATATTATTTACGTATATCTTTTCATAATCTATAAGGTTAAGTGTTTTTCAATTGATAGGTCGTATTACCTTTATTAAATTCATTATTGGTAGTCTTCCGATATGTATTTTCTCTATGTGTAATGCACATTCATGTGATTGGGACTCTTTGAATGGATCAGAAAATGTTTTTTTTCTATATCCCTCTAAAAGTTGGTATATCTTGAAAATCTAAAATTTTATGTTATTTTTTATATCTCTCAAAAAACTAGCTTATCTAGAGTATAGAATAATATTTGTTTAATCGAGAAAGAATTGTTTAATTATTCGATTAACTTAGGAAAACACATAATGGCAAGTCGGAGGTGGTAAAGAAATAGTATTTCAGTTACTAGTTAGATTAATGGGTTGATAGAAGTCCTCTTATTGAAGTGTTTACCTCATTGCATTCTAGTGTTTGCTCAAATAATTGTAAAGTGCTTCAATGTTACAATTCAACGTGAAATGATTGCATGAAAGACTAGAAGTATGATTGGAAGAGGAGCTTAGTGAGGATGGGGAGGCCATTGTATGGTGTTAATGTGCTATGGTTATGCAATGCGTCGAGAGGCTCGCTACACAATCTCCTTCGGCTAATGATCGAAAACAAATTTTGCTAGCAATATAATTTCTAACGCATAGGATGAAGGCTTGCAAAATAATTCAAGATTCATGAAAGCTCATGTCATCTTTAATTATTCGTTTATGGTTGAGCCTATTTGAGCCGTTTTTAGAAAACCAGCCGGTTCAAAGTTGGATCAGAAACTTATGATCGCGTTAATTTTTTAGATTATGTAAACTTAACTCGAATAATCTTCGATAAATGAGTTACATAAATATTTAAAACGCAAATAGCATAATAGCATGGGTTTTGTTTTTTTACCACAAACATACTTCTAGAGTTTTGTGTCGAGGTAACGCTCACTTTTACACGTGATAACCGTTGCACTATGTTTTATTTGTCTTTCTTAATGCATAAGTGTCTTAATCTTGAATGTCAGTCGTTGCGATGTGTTTTGGTATTCACGTTTTAAAATTTGAGATCGTATGTGCATTCAGATCGTATGTGCATTCCCCGCGCTGGGGAAAATCCTAATACGTTACTAACGTGATATCAAAGTGAGAAGGTTTTATTATAAAATATTTAGGTACATGTTTGCCTTTTTTAGAGCATTCATAGTAGGTGTCCCATATTGATGTGCGTGTGCGCACTATATTATGAGGATTGTCGTAAGTGGTTGTGAGAAGGAGAGAGAAAATTTATAAGGATTGTACCGTAATTCTTCATGTTTGAAGAAACAAAATACAACCCTATAAAATTTGTAATATTTATAAAAGTGATTGTGAGAAAAGATGAGAGAAAATGTAATAATAAATATATAAAAAGTATTTTTAAATTGAAAAAAAAAAGTAAAATATGTAATGTTTTTAGTATAAATATGGAGATGTGAATGGGAAAATTAGTGTGAATACTCTTAAAACCGTAATAACCATGCAACCCAATTTTACTCAAACCAGTCCAACCATACCATGAACTCTCCTAACTTTTTCTTTGTTATCACACAGATTGCACAATTGTTTCTTTGTTATCACACAGATTGTTAAATCAAAGTACAATAGTAACTCATGCAATGCGAATGACAATGTATCAATCGTTTTTGTTAAAAAGACATTCTATGACACCTTGGTGTTAGTGGTGTTAAATGCAGGCATACTAGATCATCAGAGATGATCCCCAAACAGAAATGTCTCGTTTTTAAGGGGATTTAGTTGAATTATATATATGTAATATTAATTAGGAGGTGGTGTAGCAACTCCTAACTGTTCCCACCAAATCTTAGCTTAAATATTGTTGTTTTCTTGCATTTTTACTTGTCTAGTAAAACAATTATCTAAGTTACTCTTGTAATCGGAGACTAACCCTCTCAAATCGGGTCAACTATCCTGTTTGTTCTTACACTAATCTCATCAGAAAGTTCCAGTTCCAAACAGTTGATCTTGGGTATATGCTTCATGGGCATTGGGTAGATGACTCCGGTTCCAGTCCATCTCGTTGTGTTCTAGACTCGTTGTTCATCTCTACAGTCATATAGAACTCTTTAAAGGGTACAAGGGCTTTAAGCCCAGTGGAGACTCCGACGCTCAAGTCAAGTCGCGTCCACAATATCGACAAGTATAAAATTTTACATTACATATTGTATACTTGTCAATATTATGACCCTTACTTGACTTTAGCATCAAAGTGTGTCCGCGGTTTTTAAACCCCCGGTACCCTATAACAGGCCTTTTGTGGTTGTACAGATGGAGAACACGGATCCGAAGCAGAATAGTCTCACCCAATAACCCATGAACTACCTTTCCAGAACTACAGTGATGGAATTTGTTTCAATTATATACATACTTAAGCTCTGAGATGGTGAGACTTGACCCCGACCCAACCGTATATATTGTTTGAAGGAATACCCCAATTCTGTCTAGAATGTTCACCAACTCGGTTCTCGGCTATAAACATCCACACATGCATCTTACCATATCGAGTTAGAAGAACGAATCCACATGTAACATATGCAAACCGTAAGAATCTAAGAAGTGTCAAATGTTCACGGCTAACATAGGATCACTATTGGTTTTGTCTATGTTGTTGAAAGTTGGTATGGTTCTGTTGTGGGTTCTGCATGGGTACCATATTAGGTTGTAGGTTCTGGGTGTTTTGTTGCATGTTCCCAAACGCGCCTTGTGAACCATGTTGTTGCTGTTGCATAGGCATCATGGAATTCGGATTGGCTGCGCCCATGTTGTACACTGTCAACCAAAACCACAACATGGTTAGCCATTGACCATAAAAATAACTGATCGAATTGAAAGACTGGTTCAACTCCTACCCTGATCATTCAGATTTTGGGAACCAAGATTGTGGTTGCCACCGGATAATCCAAATTGCTGATCACAAGAATGAAAAAAAAACACATTAGAAAACACAAATACATATTCAAAGCATCATCCGTACACAAAAATGGGTGGATATTTTGTTTGAAAAAATCCAAGAATCTGGACGCACAGCTTGGTTTTAAAAAGCATGAGGCGCGATGAGGCGTCTAGGTCCTGAAAGCCGAGGTGTGAGGTGAGAGATTCACGTACATGAGATGGTTCTCTATGTACAATCATAGGAGCTTTATGTACAGCCAATAGTTGCATCTCTCTCATCTCTTTTACAAATGCCTTCTTCATCAGCTAAACCATTCATATTTTTTTCATCCTTTTGGTCCTTTTTATATATCAGCATCTTCTAGAGGAAGATCCTACACTATGACCAGTTTTGACCTATGTGTCCAATAAAAGCCGCCTCTTGACCCTGGGGTGTTTTTCCAACCACCTCATGCGCCTCTCTTTTCAAAACCAAGATGTTTAGTAAAACTAAAGGTGTGTTTGGTTGGCTGGAATGGAATGATGAAGGAACATGTCGGACAAGGTAATGGAATAAGCAAGGAAATGCAATGGATCACTACATCACATTATCATGTTTGGTTGGCATTTTGGAATGAAATATGATTTCTTTATATATATTTGAAGCCAATTTCTAACTTTTCATGTTGGAAAGAAATGAGATTTTCGTATGATTTTTTTAATATTATATATGAAGTGAATTTATAACTTTTCTATCTTATAATTTTTCTTAAAAGTTGTTAAAGGTTTCATATACAAAGAATAAAAAAATAAACATGATAAAAGCTCATTGAAACCTCAATTAAGATTACAAAAGGAATATTTTCTAGTTATTTTGAAAGCTTAAAAAGTAACGTGATTAATTTTTGATAAATTAGTTATGTTAACAAAGATTATGTATAAAATGTTTCATTCTCTTTGATCCATCATACCAAACACCACCTTAAACAGACAAGAGGCTAACCTGCATTCGAGCCACATGAGGTTGTGATGCCATCATGGCTGACATATTTGACATCTGACATTCGCCAATGGTGAAGATTATATTAAAAAACAATATCCATAAAAAACCAACACAAGACACAATCATCAAATACTATACTAATATGCAAAAGACAAATAAAAGGTGAAATTGCTATAATTAACTGACCATTTGGTTATTTGGTGTAGCTTGTGCAGCATTAAACAATGCACTGTTGGCGTTGCCAGACATTTGGTTTAAATGACGATTTAACTGATTTCCTTGGCTAAGTTGACTTTGTGAAATGCCATGCTGCATACCTCCAGAAGGTAGCTGTCTCCCCTGGAATTGCTGGCCCCCCAACGACTGAGAAAATTGCATTTGATTTTGACCATGTAACTGACAACAAAGAATAATAATAATTCAAGAAAAACAATATAAAAGTTACCATATAAACATCTAAGTATTGTATTAATACACTCTTGTACAAACCATATATTTTGTATTAGTCCTACTTACTAGGATAAAGACTTAACCTATAAAAATAAAGGTTGCAATTTTGACCCATTATATACTATATACATTTGAAACTAACGAGAATAGGGATTTACCATCAGTACTATTTTTCAAGCACAATTTACATTTTCCTATTACATATACAACTTTCCAAACATGATGTCCAAGTTATGGTTGCATTTGACGTGTTGGTTGTCACTGACCTCCCATTTTCAAAGTTCCATGCTCTACACCATTACTTACCTATCACATCCCCCGCCCACTCTCTCTCTCTCTCTCTCTCTCTCTCCTCTCTACTCTCACTTTCTCTTACAAGACAAAGGCGAAGACGATGCTGACGTCAACAAAGAAAGTTGCGGTGAAGGTGGAAACAAAGAGGAGATCGACGGTTTGCGGTGCTAAATTGGTGAAGGTTTCGAATTCAGCTACCGTTATGTATCGGGATGACCGGAGGCAAAGCATTCCTTTAAAATTTAAATAAAAAATGATGAATATCCGTAGGCGATTTTGTGAAGGTGTCATTAATTTTTGCAGTTTTTCATAGTTAACTCATCCACTTTTCACGGTTATAAGAAAAGAGTTTTTTTATCATCTCCTTAAAAATCTATAGGGGTTGGGTGTAATGCGTTTAGTAATTGTTGTTCATCTCCGCTGGCTAATTTTATTGGTTCATTTAATTAAGAACATTTAGTGATTTGAGTTTGGGTGTAGAACTAATCAGTTTCACTGATTTTTTATTAGGGTTGTTAAAGTCCTGGGAAACGATGTTGAAGTTTCATTTTGGAAGAACATATTGTCAAATGAAAGCAGGAGAAGGTTGGTGTTGTTAGTTATTTTGCTTGATTACATCCATAAATATAGTGTTTATCTTTATGTGTTCTTCTCTAATTTGTGCAGCTTCATGCTTTGGATCTAGGGTTGTTTGTAAGGAATAGCCTCAACCGAATGAAAGTAAATATTAGTTTTTCATGTAAATATTTCCATATTTAGATCCTCTTAGATTTTAATTTTTATTCTTTTGAGTTGGTTTACTGGTATAATAGTTGTAGTTCATAGCATTTACCTTATGTAGTTTATAAAATTTCATCTTTTTTAAAAGATTTTTCAACTTCAATTTTATGTTATGGCATATGTAGTTTATACAAATCTTGAAAACCCACTAAAGATTCATATGTTTTTTAGCTAAAATTCAATGTTTGATTTGGTTTTCTTTATGTTTTTTGGTAGTTGTATTGATCTTGAATGATAACATAGAGGTTTGTTTCAATTCTATTAGAAAATACTATTAAGCATGAGTTACGGATCATGGAGATCCTTGATGTTTAGGATGTTGTTTGGGCAAAATGAGCTTCTCTATAGCCTTTCTCGGCCTTTTGATACTATTTATTTTTCTTTAAGATGTATTTATGTCGTTTTCTAATGAGTCGGGTGAGAAGCTGCGTTGGAGAGAGATCAAAATCAAACGGGTCAAAACACGACAATTGTTTTTGATTATTTTAGTGTTTAATTGTTAACAATTGTTTAATATATAATAATTTTGTTTTTATATAAAGGGAGGATAGGAAGAGAGGATTTGTGTTTGTTACAAAACAATAACACTTGATGATGAAGCTTTATCCATGATCAAGAAATTCTATCCCCATGTAAGTTCACTTTTCCATTGTGATTTTGGAGTTTTTCGGTAGATCATTGTGAAATTTTAAATATAATGTGATTACCAAACGTAACTTACATCTATCGTTTTGTTCTACTGGTCGTAGGTTTGACTGTGCTTACTTATTTTCCTACAACATGTATATTAGAACAGTTATCAGATTTTAAATAATTATTTAAAATAAAAAAGATCACAAACCAATGACCAAAAAAATTGCGACTAATTTGTTAGTGTCATACGTTTTGCTTTACTAAGAAGCAGTTTTGTTCCCCAACATACAAGAGTGAACATTTTGTAGGTTAGTCATTTAGTTGCATTTCTGTAGAACTCTACAATAATTTTTTGTACTCTTGTGAAGATCACGTGTAGAATTTTATCACAACTGAGTAATTGTACTCGATTGCAATAGTGCATGTTGATTTATTTCCTACCACAGCAGTGCAACTAAACCAAAGGCTCCCATTCCCCTACCAAAAAACTTCAATATCACTAACCTATTGTATGATTAAATTTGATTATATTATACCCAATATTGAAGCTATACATATACATGTCCCCGCCGCAACGCGAGGGCAACCTCCTAGTTTACTTATATTTTTAATTGAGTTGATTTGGGTTGTGTTTTATCTCAATCAGTCAAAAAAACTAGTTAAAAGTGGAATGGTTCAAACAGGTTAGAAGTTTCCAGCGGTCTACTTTTAAATGCACACAACCACCTAAACTGTGTTCTCCAAAGATTCAGATTACTGTTGCAATAATATTGATTTGGTAATCATAATCAACGATTCAACACATTAGATATCTAACGAAATTTTACTATAAAGTGCTTGCAGTCATCCCAAACCAACCTAGCCTGTTTGGACCCATACAAAAAATGTCTTGTCTCAAACCAAACTAAAAGTTATTTGTTTCACCCTAAACCCATATTCACATGTTGTCCAACCTAACTGTAGACATGTACTAGAAAATGACTTGTACCAGCCCATATGAAAAAAATGACATGTTTTTAACCCAAACCTTTCATGTGTTAACCAACCAACCGAACAGGCCAACCTGCACCGCTAATTAAACTTCTATGTTACAAGTCATAGAGTTGCTTTAATAAGCCGGATCACTTACGTGATTACTTGTCAGATACACGAGATATGATTACATGAATGAATAAATGCAATTATATATCAACCCAAAGAAATAATATGCATCACCTGATACTTATTTTGAGCCTGGCCCTGTAAATCATGCAGCTGTGACAATTGGTTCTGCGCATATCAAATTATTAAAATATGAATTGTCACCAATGCAGCAACTTCTGATAGATTATAAAATCAATCTTATAACTCCCATACCTGCCCTAATCCAGTCATTGGAGACTGCCTAAGCTGCTGAGCAATCATTTGCTGCTGATGCTGTGGTAACTGCATAAACTTTTGCCTTTGTTGTTGCTGTTGCTGCTGGTGTTGTTGCTGAGTTTGTTGTTGTGGTGATGGTGTATTCATCATGTTAGCGCCAGACCTAGGTGAGTTCGCATATGGCAGTGGTGATGCTGTTGTGTTATCAAAGGACGATGTCCCAGTGCCTCCAGGAGAAGCAGCTGCTCTTCCCATTAGTTGGGATCCAGAACCCTATTTTTTATAATAATTATATATCATCAGCATGAGCAGGAACTATTAAAAACATGATTGTCTAACCTGCAGCAATGTTCCTTGGTTGTTTATAGTATTTGAAGACACGGGAGGTGTATTCTTCATGTACATTCCTGTAAAAAAAGAGACCAACAAACTTTCATATGGATATATATTCAATAGTTACCATAGAATCAATAATTTCTTTTGTTTTTAAGCACATACCAGACGACTCGGAAATGCTCTGCATGGTGTCACTTACAGGGAGCACATCTGCCAGATGAGCTGGAAGTGCTGATGTGATCTGCCTTTGCTCCATGGGTATACGTAAACCTAAAATAAATAATAATTTATGCGAATAAATTGATGTTGCATCATCCTATTTCATAACCGTATAAACAGAAAAGGTTTAACGAATCAAAATTCATTAATAGCTTAACCAAATAGTGACTTAACACCAACCCAAAACTATGAAACCATGCTCTAAATCTTCTGAAGTAGCATGTAAACCAGTTATTAAATATACTCATAAAATTACCATATGCACAAATTCATCCCCCATAGTTAAATGTGATATATGAATTAACATAGAAAGTTCAAGTGATCGAGATTTGTTATATGTCATGATGAAAGCATAGCCCATAAGTATTATATCTCACATAAAAACACCAACAAAATTTAATGAAAGCATTGCCGATGCAAAAAGAAAAAAAATACTGCAAGTAGCACTCAAGAAGAACACCTTGACCATGATTGACAGCATGTCTTAGTGTATTTCCATGTTCCTGAATTTTTGCAGCTTGAGCCTTGTCTAAAGTCAAGATATTGGTGGGGCCCTGTCGAGTGCCAAAATAGGTTTTTCGAGTATCAGCAATCACCTTTTCAGCACTTTCACAGGCTGCTCCAATCATGTCAATTCTTGCCTGCAGAAGAATAATTGTGCATATGTAAGGTTATATGAAATACAAAGAAAATCACACTTGTGCAATGATACCATACATGTTACCTTTAACTTTTCAATCTGAGCGGGTACAGACAAATTCTGCATACCATATAGCAGCTGCTCTCGCTTTGCATTGTCTTCTGCTTCTATCTCCGGCAATAGCTTTGATGAAATCATAACAGGCAAAACTACAAAATATGAATCCAAATCAAATCTTCCATGTTCAATTTGAATGCTATTAAGGTTTCAACACTTATTTGGCAGCATTTTCAGGAGTATAAATCACTACTTCCACATTCAAGTTTAATGCTACAAACATAGTTGTCAATAGCGAATAGCGGTAAATAGCGACAAGTCACCTATATGCTATGTAGCGAATAGCGATAAATAGCGCCCGCTATTTCGTGTTTCGCGATAAGGTAGTAGAAGCTTTAAGAAATGTTTTACATTCAATAAATAAGCATGTTTAGCTATAAAGTAGTAGAATATATAAGCAAACACCAAAAAAATTAGCTAAAATACTCTATTTGTGTCAATTTTATAGTAATAAAGAACAAAAAAATTTAAAAAAATAAAAAAATGCTGCAGATCCTTGACCTAGACGCGACATAGCGCGCGATCGCAACCGCTATGGTCGCTATTGACAACAGGGGCTACAAAGGTTTCAACACTTACCTATGGTCGCTATTGACAACAGGGGCTACAAAGGTTTCAACACTTACTTGCATCATTTACAGGAGTATAAATCACTACTTCCATGTTCAATTTTGATGCTATTAAGGTTTCAACACTTACTTGCAGCATTTTCATGACTCGGGAGTATAAAGCACTACTTCCATGTTCAATTTTGATGCTATAAAGGTTTCAAGTTTCAACACTCATTTGCAGGATTTTCAGAAGTAAAAAATCACTACTTCCATGTTCAAATTAATCCTATTAAGGTTCCAACACTTACTTGCAGCATTTTCATGAGTAGAAATCACTACTTCCATGTTCAATTTTAACCCTCTTAAGGTTCCAACACTTGCAGCATTTTCATGAGCACAAATCACTACTTCCATGTTCAATTTTAACCCTATTAAGGTTCCAACACTTACTTCCAGAATTTCCATGAGTACAAATCACTACTTCCATGTTCGATTTCAACGCTACTAAGGTTCCAACACTTACACGCAGCATATTCATGAGTACAAATCACTACATCCACGTTCAATTTCCAAGCTATAAACATTTCAACACTTACTTGCAGCATTCTCAGCGTTTACATTCTTCGGATGAACAACAAAAGCCTTCGAAACCTTCTTAATATCTTCCACAATGTTATAAAGCTCAAGGTTCACCATCGAAAACTGACTGGACACCTCATGCCTAATCAATCCAAAACAAAACATCATCAACCTCTACTTCACTGTATCCACGTCACTCACAATTACATCGTGCGTCTGTCTTCTGTGCGTCAGTGTGTGTAAATTAGAAAATATGGCGTAAATAGATCCAATCGAATAACTAACCATTTCGGAACGGAATTTGTGCGTGAAAGGAGATCGAAATCTTCAAGGATGCGAGAGATGGCTTTGAAGAGGCTGATGGCTCTGGTTTTGACGGATTCTAGGTTGAGTTGCTGTTGTACGGCAGGGTTTAGCCTCTCTACGACCTTCGCCGGTGGTGGTTGCTGCTGTTGTTGATCTTGTTGTTGCTGAGGCTGTTGACCTTGACCTACGGCCATCGGACCGTCCATCGCCGGAGATACACGATGCACGGAGAGGATAGAGACGGAGGTCGTGGACTAACGCCGGTGGAATCGGCGGTGGGGGAGGTTAAGTAATTGCTTTTTTTTCTTTTAACTGCAAACGGAATGGAAAGAATTAAGCCGGGTAACGGTGATTGTGGGGTTGTGCTTCTAGTTCGAAGATCTGATTAAGTTATGCAATCCGATTGAAATTTAGGTGTTCGATTATGTATCTAATTCTGTTGATTGAAACTTGCATTTGTAGTTTAACTTGTGTTGTGTAATTATTAGAAATTACCAAACTTTTAAAAGAACATAATAGCTTAAAATTCAAAATATCATACAAAATACAAGCTAGACATAAATCAACTTAAACATAAATTACACATAATCAGAATAAAACACACCGAATTTCAAACATATTGCAAGAGTTTGCATACAAATCAACTTGAAGCATTTCAAACATATCGATTCTTCATTTATTAATGTTCAACAATGAAATTATGATCATTTTTTAGTTTTTCCGCAATAACTTTCCATGAGGATCCTTTCAGGCTACTACCCTCTCGACCATTGATTGTTAACTCATGTAACACGCTTCGAGAAAAGTTTTGTCAACACATTCTAACTTCCAAATAACTCTATTTTTTTCTGTCATGTCTATATACAAGTAAATAATCAAGAAGTAATATCAAAATCGATTTCAAGAACCCACATAAGCAGTATCATATGAAATCAATAAACCATTTAACCAATATCATACCGAACCGAACCAAATGAAGAACTAATACACACATCTAAACATCGCCTCAAATATACAAGTAATAACTAGAAATTGAGCAAATTAGCAACTAATCATAAGATCAAGAACTATAATCAAACGAAACAACAAAGATGGCGGTTCAATAATGAAGTAGTAGGTACTTTACCTCGGGAGGAAACTAGCAGGGGCACGACGGGGGCAGGGGCGTGACGGGTTTGTGGAAGGGCGGCAAGGGCGCGACGGGGGCAGGGGAAGGGCGGCAGGAGGATTGACGGAGGCAGGGGAAGGGCGACAGGGGGCGCGACGGGGGCCGGGGAAGGGCGGCAGGGGCGCGGCGGGGGCGGGGGAAGGGCGGCGGGGGCGGGGGAAGGGCGGGAGGGGGGGAGGCGGTCGATTGTTTGTGGAGAAGAGGGGGGGAAAGTTTAGGGCTGGTTTTTTGTGGAGAAGAGGGGGGAGATTTGGTAAGATAGGTAGAAGGGGAGGACTCGGTCAGCCCTTCTTTCGAGGTCAGATGTCCTGGTCAGCTAAATCAAACGCATTGACTGGCTGACCGGGTCAGCCAGTCAATGGTTAGAAGCGTGGTCAGACGAATCAAACAGGACCTGTGTATGCATCTGACTGAAACTTGATTGTTTGATTTAGTATTTGACCGGAATCAAAACGATTCAATATTTAAGTAACAAAACCCACCGGAGTCACACCACCGGTCGAAACCACCACCGCAAGGGGGCGGCGGGGCGGCGACCTGCGGGTCGGAGGAGGTTGCGGCATGCGGGTCGCGAGGGGGCCGCGACCTACAGGTCAACCGGTCATCACGTTTTTTTTTCAAGGTCTGCTGACCGGGTCAGCCCAAAGACAAACAGCCCTAAAGACTAAAGGTAATAAAATATATTTGGTTCGTGGTTTGTAGAGGTAAAGAAATGAATATTTATTTGGTTGATTTTATTTTCTCAAATTCATTTTATTCTCTCAAATTCATTCCATCACTCTTTCTTTCTTTTTTCATTTCATTTATTCTTATATCATTAGTAACCAACGCCACTCACTCACCCACCACAACCACCACCACCACTACCGACCACCAAGATCGCTCATCAACAGCAACCACCGCCACCAATCACTGTCGCCGCCAGCCACCACCGCCCCGAAAACACCACCGTCGCATGCCGCCGGAAACCACCAAAGGCCACCACCGTCGGCCACTACCGTCGCCGAAAACCAACGGCCGCTAGAAACTACCGTCAGCCACCATTGACGCCGAAAACCACCCTCAAGTCACTGTCGCTGCCGTCAGAAACCACCACTGGCCATAGCCACTGCCGGAAACCACCTCCGAAGGTCACCACCGCCACCAAGAACCACCACCGGAAGAAACCTTTGAAGGTTGCCGCCGCCTCTGGAAACCACCTCCGACCACCACCACCGCCGGCCACCGGAAACCGCCGCCGGAAACCACCACCGCTCGCCATCACCAACGTAACTACTTTTACATTTCATTGTTTTGTTTTTTCATACCTAACAAACTTACACATAGTAATGATTCATTTATTACTAAAGAGTAACCAAACAAGACAGAAATGTAATGATTCATTTCATTCTCTCATACATTCCATTCTATTATTCATTCAATTCCTTCGTCCATTCCATTACCCCATACTAAACAAACCACTAATTCATGAGGATAGAACGAGTAAAGCCTAAATAATTCAAAAGTCGAACTCATAACATTTGGTTGGGATGAACACACCAATCTAACTCTTAACTGATTACCACTACACTCAACCCTCTACCCGGTTAAGTAATTGATTTTTTAACAACTCCTAGATTAATCAGGATAGATAGAATGAGCAATGCCTAGATAATTTAATAGTTGCATCCACCAAAACTCGAACTCATAACCTTTGGTTAGGACGAGCACCACTCTAACTCTTACCTAATTATCACTACACTCAACCTTCCACCTAGTTAAATAATTGTTTTTTTCTTTTTAACAACTCCTATATTAACGAGGATAGGATGAGCAGCGTCCAGATAATTTAATAGTTGTCTCCACCAAAACTCGAACTCATAACCTTTGGTGGGGATGAGCACACCACTCTAACTCTTAACCAATTACCACTACACCCAACCCTCCACCCGGTTAATAAGTAATTGGTTTTTTTAACAACTCCTAGATTAACAAGGATAAAATAAGCAACGCCTAGATAATTTAATAGTTGCCTCCACCAAAACTCGAACTCATAACCTTTGGTTGGGATGAGGACATCACTCTAACTCTTACCTAATTACCACTACACCCAACACTCCACCCGGTTAAGTAATTGGTTAGCCGAGGGATAGAGTCCTTTGTGTATAAATCAAAAAATTTACTCATTCTTAATACATAAATAACACTAGAATTAAGCCCTATGTGTTGTAGCAAGATGCATAAAATCATGTCAAGTACCACAAATGATATACCATCATCAATGACCATCAACATAAAAAAATCATGTTAAAAAATACAATAAAAAAACAAAAAAAGATAATATCAAATGAAAAGTAGACGTAACAACGTTAAACCACACAAGCAAAACGTAAAACATATAAAACCATAAGTAATTCGATCTAATATCACTATATCAGCGCGTAAAAACGTTTCTATGAGCCACACATTGCAACCAGGGTGTTAAACGGGTAAAAAATAAGCGTAAAAACAATAAATCATACATGCAAGCTACGGCGTATTAACTATCAAAATTTATATAGAAACGTAAAACGAAATATTTATAAAATATGAAAGGTACAGAAACCAAAGTTAAAAGTAAAAAAAAAGTTTGAGCTAAATTGTAAAATACTTAAAAGTATTGGGTTAAAACAAAAAAATAAAGATTAAAAAATACAAAAAGTAGAGTACAACCCACTAAAATATACTATACAACCTATAATGCACACCAAATTTAGTAATTACTATATATATATTATAATGACCCATCTTTAGTTAAAATAATATGTTAAGAGTACTAGCGTTTCATAACCACTTTAATTAGAAACTTAAATGTTAGAATAAAATCCTTGAGTTCCACCATTCGAAGCTACTCATAATAAGTCGGTTTAGATTATAATTTCGGGGACGAAATTAATTTAACGGGGTAGAGATAAAATAACCCAATTTAATATAGAAGTAACTAACATCAATATGTATATCATATTATAATACTAGGTTAGTCATCGTGTAATACACGGATTGAATAAATAAAATATTAAATAATTATTAGTAAAAACTTATGTACTATAAAATCATGTTTGAAGATAAAATATGATGTTAATTACGTATAAATAGCTATTTTAATTATAATATTTTAATGTAAAATATAAATAAATTTATATATATCTTTTGTTTAAGAAACAAGACAATTATACTATTTTTAACTTTTTTATGTAAAAGGTTTCATTTTAAACATACATTTTTAGATTTTTCATAAAAAATATCTTTAGTGTTTCAAATTTTTTTAAAATATTTCACGTGTTTATAATTTTTTTAAACAAAATGGTTTAAAATATTTTGTTTAAAAATATTTAATGTTTTAGAAAATTTCATGTTATATAAAATTTTAGTTTCTTGTTATTTAGATATTGATTAAAAGAAGTGATTTCTAATATTTTTTTTTCATAAAATCTATTTTAAAAGAAGATAGTTTGCTTTTTTTAAAAATTAGATAAGAAAGAGAAACATAACAACTAATAATAAAAAATTAATAAGAGATAGAAATTTGTATGAGAATTTAAATTATTATAATAACTTTTTGGAGTGAAAATTGATTTGTGAATATCTAGAAAATAAACAAGTAACAAAAAAATAAGTTAAGAGAATGACAAGTGGTAAAAGATTTTTTGCTTTATTAAAATTTATAGGTATGATTAACATTACATACGAGTGATAAAATAACGATATCATATTTTATACTTTTTTTTTAATTTATTTGCTTTTTTAATTGTGTTTTAAACAATTTGTTTCAAAACAAACCATTTTTAAAAAAGTGCCATTTTTCATAATTTATTTACTATAATTTTAAAATTTAATTACTTTTGTTCATAAGAATTATTTTTAAAAGTCATAGGTTTTAAAATATATTGTGTTTTTTTGAAGTTTTAATTTTTTTTAAAACATTCTTATTTATAAAATAATTATTTACTTACAAATTGCATTTGTAGAAAGATCATTTAAAAAATATATATATGTAATATAAAAAGAATTGAATAATATCATTTGTATTTAATGTGATATTTATTAGGAGAGAGAAGCGGGAAAATAGAATTTAATAGTTTTAGAATTGTGACAAGTGACACAGAAGAACATTCTTTTATTAATATTTATAGATTTATGGATTTATAGATTATAGATTATAGATTATAGAGTATAGATTTATAGATTATAGATGTAATATAAAAAGAATTGAATAATATCATTTGTATTTAATGTGATATTTATTAGGAGAGATGAGTGGAAAAATGAAATTTAGTAGCTTTAGAATTGTGACAAGTGGCACACAAAAATCTTATTTTATTAGTATTTATAGATTATAGATTATAGATTTATAGATTATAGATTTATAGATTATAGATTTATAGATTATATATTTATAGATATACATATATATCACTAACAAAATAACAATAATAATAATGATCTAAAAGATAATATCAATAACAACAAATAATAAATAAGATTCCACATCTCATTCTCAAACATATCAGAAGTAACCATAATCACCGAGGAATTAGGATTTCAAATTCATCTCCACATCTTCATCAAGTTGTTTTAAATACCATGATATGTGAAACGAAATCATGAAACCTTATGCTTCCATATCCTTCTTGAATTTCCTTACGACTTGCAAATATCGTTCCTCTGTCGTGCGTACCACAACCGTCGACAACCGGATCATCATAACACAGGAGTGTGCAACCGTAGTGGGAAAAGGACCTGACGCGAAGAGAAGTTTGATCTTTGAGTCATATTGATTTTGCTTGAGGTAAAACACCAAACCTTGTTCTCGTTATGTAACGCGTCAATTGATCTCCAAAACTCCGGCTACTAATTTAGTCACCTCTTCTCTGTCGTAACCTGTTCCGTGTCACGTCTTAAAGGGAAAATTCTAGCCATTATTGTAGCGGCAAGGAATCCGGCGAGCAAGCGACCACTAGACCTACTTGCATCAAAGGTAACAATCTTAAAATCCTTCAAGTTTCAACAATTGAATGGATATGTTGTTGCATTAGAACTAATGGTTCCCATGTTCTTTTGGGTTAATTATTTTAAGCATTTCATGAGTTAATAGTAAGCCATATTATGTCACACCCCCGCTGAAAGCGGAAACACGGGGATGTAACGAGACGGGATCGTCATAACACATGGTAAGCACTAGAGATGCAATATAATAAATGATGACAAGCGTGTCATGACGACACCCGACACAAAGGAGACTTGTGTCGTGTTTAGTCAATATTCACGACAACATAGCCATAAGCATAAACATGTTAGATGATTTACATAAACAAAGAAGATAACATTGTAATGTATTTCCCACAACCCGGGAACAAGTATCAAAAGGATAATGTTGTTTAAAGCAGACTACAACAACGTTCCAAAAAGACAATGTTCGTTAAGTATTTTTAGTCCCAAAATGCATCTTAGGGTCTCCACTAAGGCAGCACACCTAGATCTTCAATTAGCATTGTCACCTGAAAAGATATGCTCAAAATGGTCAACAAAATTATTGGTGAGCTCGCAGGTTTGAGTAGTAAATAAGTAATTGATGTTGTATAATAATTGTTGTGGAATACCGTGTATACAGTTATAAGTAAGCAAAATCACATGACATGAGCTTTACAACCAAACCTAACGACGTACACAAAAGAATATTGTCGGAATATACCTAAGGCTCATTCCTCGCTACTGTTGGTACTAACTAGTATACTAACAAACAAGGGTGGGGGTGTCAACCCAGTAGTACTACCAATACCTATCTGTCGGTTCTCACACTAGAATTAAATGGTTGTAAAGAAAGTACCACACAACGAACTCAAGCATGTATTAGATAAGTACTCACAAAACAGTAACACGTTGATTCCAAGTTTGTAAATTGTATGTAAGTTGTACAGTATAGAAAATGGGTGAGCATACTTTTCCCCCATGTTTGTAAATGATTGAAATGTTGTATAAGCATAAAAAGGGGCCACGAAACTCACTTGTTAAGTGGTAAGTATGAATGATCAAAGTTTCCCAAGTGTTGTATGTAATGAACAGTCAAACACCTATTGACAGTTATTGTTAAGCATTAATGACATGTATAAAGCATATAGCAACGTTCGATCGGTTTGGGTTGTATCGGTTCGGTCGCGTGTAACACACACAAGCTAACACACGTATTAGACCTTATGTAGATCCAAGTACTATAAACCGTCGCCATTGTCGGTGATATTGTGTAAAAGATCCATTGTTATAAGAGAAGTATTTGTTAAATATTAGTAATCACGAATCGGTTGTTGATAACTGTAAAATGTTAGGTTGATTTGATTTGGAATAGTATTTGTAGCCTTGATAGCGTTGATTTTAATCTTTGTGGTTTAGCAATGGCAATCGTATTGATGTTACTTTAACATCACACGACATACAAGAAGGAATTCACACCCACGACAGCTTCAGTCGCACGACAGGACTAGACGCACAACTCAACACTCCATTCGCACGAATCAACCCTCATTCGTACGAATCAACTTCATTCGTACGATTGAACCTTCATTCGTGCGACTGGCATTCAGTCGTACCACACAACACTCAATCGCACGACTCAACCTCCATACGCACGAATCAACCTTCATTCATACAAATCAGCTTCATTCATACGATTGAACCTCCATTTGTACGATTGGCCTTCAGTCGTGCGATACACGCACAATCGCACACATTCATTCGGCCGCAGACTCAATCGCATGCATACCCTCATCCACATTGACTCAATCGCACGCATTCATTCGATCGGACAACTCAGTCGTACGACATACCCAGTCGCACAACTCAGTCGCCCGAATGACTCAGTCGCATGACTCACCCAGTCGCATAGCTCAGTCGCATAGCTCAGTCGCATAGCTCAGTCGCATGACAGACCCAGTTGCCAGAATGGCATATTCGCGACTGCAGGAGTGCAGAGCAGCCTCTGACTGCTCCGTGCACGGGTTTTACACCACAAGGACTTCTAGAAACACACTACAAACACACTCAAACAAGAAGAACACACAGAAAGACATCACACGCAACCACACGACCTCATGTGTTCGGGTTGGACCCGAACACCCGAAACCCTAAATGGACAGCAGTGAAGTAGCAAGAAAAGGGACAACCAAGGCCGTCTACCTGCAAGAATGGAGTAGACTCGGTTGTAGTCGAAGTCTAGACGATGAAAACGTGAGGAAACAGGGTGGTTTTGGTGCAAGGAAGGAGATGAAAGTGAAGGAGATGAAAGTGAAGGAGATGAAAGTGAAGGAGAGGATGAAGAAGAAGAAGAAGAAGAAGGTGAAGAATGAAGCTAGGGCTGGGAAATGGGGTTTATATACCCAGCCCAAGTTTGGAAAATGGCACATTTAGTCCCTGCACTTAAATCCCCAAATTTCCAAATTGTTTCGGTTGAAAACGACTTAATAGGTTAGTTATATTGATGATAAAAATGTATTTGATGATAATGGTATTTTAAAATGGTTTTATTAATGACAACAATTTTATATAAAAACAATGTATTAATGATAACGATGGTGAAATTTGTAAAAGTTTTAAGCGTATGATACATTAACGATAAGAACACAAGAATAAGACGATAAAGCAAGTATGATATCCACACGAATAGTTAATCAGGATGAGAAATGAACGTTCAAAGAAAAGTTAACGGAAGCCACATTAATTAACGGACCTTGAGGTGACGGATGTCACAGTATCCCCCAGTTGAAAGAATTTCGTCCCGAAATTCAGCTGGAGTTAGGTCCAAGAGTGTCATCCACGAATAGATGTGGATATTTAAGTTTCATCTGATCTTCCTGTTCCCATGTAAACTCTGGCCCTCGTCTTGAATTCCATCTCACGCGAACATTTGGTATTCTACTGCGCTTCAATTTCTTGACCTTTCGATCCATGATCTCAATGGATTCCTAAACAAAATGAAGCTTTTCGTCAATCTTGATGTCCTCAATCGGTACGTGAAGGGATTCATCAGCCAAACACTTCTTGATGTTCGACACGTGGAAAGTATCATGTACACTGTTGAGTTCTTGTGGTAACCTTAATTGGTAAGCCACTGGACCGATTCTTTCTATAATATCGAATGGTCCTACGTATCTTGGGGCTAACTTCCCTTTCTTGCCAAACCGAACAATTCCTTTCCAAGGAGAGACTTTGAGTAAAACTTGATCTCCAATGTTAAATTCTAGAGGCTTCCGACGGTTGTCGGCATAGCTCTTTTGGCGATCTCTAGCAGCTTTTAGTCTGTCTTTGATTCTGAAAATCTTGTCGGTTGTTTCTTGAATGATCTTTGTAACACCCCGAATTTTTATTTAAACGAAGGAAAAGAAAAGTAAATAGAAAGAATAGATAACGAGCACAAGTGGAGGGGGATAAAGTGTACAAAGTACAAAACTTTTTTTGTTTTGAGGTTTAAAGGGGCATGGTCGCCCATCCCTTCTTCATTATCTTCATTCGGCTGAAATGAAGAAAGAAAAGAGAGAAAGCTCTCGGTTCTAGAGAGAGAAAGAGGAAGAAGCAGCTGCAAAGTGTGAATCCTCTCTTATATGAGCTCGGTTTCAGCTGGGTTTCGAGTCCTTGACCGAAGTTCTTGGTGTATATGTTTGTTTTCGGGAGTTAAGAGCTGAATCGAAGGTGGGTCTCGAACTTGAAGGGTGTTGCTCAAAGGCTGCTCAAGGTGAGTTTCTAGAACCCCTCTTTTACCGATTTTCAACTTGTTTAGGGCTATTATGCATACCAAGAGAATGTTTTCAAGTAATCGTGGGTCTACAGCCTTATGTTTGAAATGATGTATGTATGTTTAGAGTTGGCTTAGTGGTTAGTATTGATATTTAGCATGCTTAGGTGCCCTTTGTATGTTAGATTTGTGCTTGGGTAGTGATAGAATGATAATCGGGTGATGTTGGTGGCATAGAAAATATTTCAGAAGGTTCTGATGCGCCCAAGAGTGGGTCATGCGCCTAAACAGTGGCCCATGCGCCCAACATGTTGGCCATACGTCTAAGTGTTGGCCATGCGCCCAAGAGTGGGCCATGCGCCTAAATAGTGCCCATGCGCCCAAGAGTGGGCCATGCGCCTAAATAGTGCCCATGTGCCCAAGTTTCAAAACGGTTAAGTGTTGTTGATGCGCCTGAACAGGTGCCATGCGCCTGTATAGTGGCAAAACGCCTGAACAGGGCAGAAGCGCCCAAATAGTGTCCATGCGCTCAGACTGTTTTACACTTAGAAATTTTATGCTCATGCGCCTACAATGTCTCAAGCGCCCAATTTGGACTTAGGTTCTAAGTGGTTTTAAGGGTTAAATAGGGAGATAGGCCTTGTTATGATGTGATGACTTATGCTTGATGTGTGCATGTGATGTGTTATCTTTCTTTGTCAAAGAGTTTTTAAAACGTATGTATTATATTTTATAATACATTATGTCACACCCCAACCTTGACGGCGGAATCGTCGAGGTGTGAGAGTTAAGATTGTTCACAGCCACATAACGCTATTAATAACCCAAATATATATTAAACAAAATTTCCAATTGTACTATTACAATCATAAGTCTCAAAGAGATAAAAATAAACATAACAAGTCATTTTATTTCATTTATTTATATAAGTCTATTCCTAGATATGTAAGCTTCAAAGAGTAGAAACCAAGCTTGAGTATTTCCTGAAATATGTTAAAAATAAAAGGTCAACAATAATGTTGGTGAGATTTCCATAGTTTGAATTACATAAGTATATAAAAGATGGCAATTCATGTTGTAAATTAGAGAAACACAGTAAGCTAGGGAAGTAAGACAGAATGCACAATCAAACCTCGACAAAGTTTTACAAGTCTCAAACGTTTAAAAGTATATACGATTAGCTAAGTGTACTTGGATCAACCAAGCAGGCTTGTCTGGCCCATAGATCTATGACTTCGCTAGGCTAGCAATAGTTAATGATTGTATATATATTCGACATTACATGGTAGCTACAAGGTTCAACTAATCACAACATACAAGTAAATTGCCATAAGTTTACAAGAATCAAACGTGTTTACAAGTGCAAAGTTTATAAAGTAACATGTTTCACCCCAAAGTGTGAAAATATAAAAAAGGGGTATAGAAATACTCACTTGATCAAATGTATATAATTGATGATTAATAAGAAGTGTAATAAGCAAGGTTCCAACGTAGTTCTTCACAAGGTACCTAAGTATATATATTTACAAGATTTAAATTTTATTGTAATGAGTTTATCGAATCAACGAGGACTAGGGTTTCAAGTGGATTTTGGGGCTTATCAAACAACAAACTAAAATCATTCATGTTTTCTTGAAATACATACATACATACATATATATATATATATATATATATATATATATATTATATATATATATATATATATATATATATATGATATTAAGATGTGGAAAGAAAAAAAACACTTATGGATTTAGAATAACATTTATAATAATTTGTAGATTTATAAAGTTTAATCAAAATTTTATAACTAGTTAAAACACCATTTAAACAATGATTTATAGGTTTTGATTGAAATAATTTGTGTAAATTAAACTAGTGTTTAAGGTCTAATTTATTTTTAGGAAAATAATTTAAATCTACCATTTGAGCAAATATATGATATAACCTAAATATAATAATTTATTAAAAAGAAATATTAAGATATCCTAGGAAATAAATTTCCAGAATATAATCTCGTGATTCTAAAATTTACAAGGTTTATAAAATGACTTTTCATAATTTTTATAAATTTTAGTATTTAATTTAAAGGCTAGAAATGCCTAAAAAAATATATGAGGTTCCCCGGGTTCGAACCGGGGACCTCCTGCTTAGGGAGTGTGCATCTTACCAGTGAACCAAAGGGCTTAGCCGCATTAAGGGTTTACTTGAAAAACTTAAAAAACACCAAATGTTGAAGAAACTCAAATCGTATAAACCCTAGTTTCTTCAACCCCCAAATTGAAGTCGATTTATTGTTATTAATCAGGTTAACCATAGGGCTTTTGATCCCTATGTGTAATCGAGCACAATGGTGTATTAAACTGACTTGATTGCATCCGAATTGGAGTGTTTATGCCCGATTAAGCTTTGGTCCTTTTTCGCGATGAACAGGGGCCTTGATTTCAATAATTTAGTTGTATTTTCAAGCAATTGAGTGTATAAGGAGTTTAAAAGGGTCGAAAGGAGTATTTTCCCTCTGTTATATAGGTTTGATTCGTATGTTAAGGTGCCGGTTGAGCTTTGATTTTAATTCGATTGCCACAGTTATGGTTGGGTGTGTTAATGGATGATTAACTCGAATTAAACCAAGCATTAAGCTTGACAATGATTAACCGAACGCTATTGTACGTTTAATTTGATTGTTCGACTTAAGGTAGGTGTTGATCGGTCTTAAACCGATCGAAACATTGATTTCGATTAGAACCCATTAAATCCGAGTGTTTATGGTCCAATAGAACGTGGGTTCGAGTTTGAAAATGCTTTCCCGAGTCATTTGGCGTTAATTTGGATCGAAAATGTGAAATATTCCCATGTATTGGGGTTCACCGGCGCCGCGCCGGAGCTGTGCCGGCCGGCCGCCGGAAAAACGCAAGAGAGAGGGGGAAAGAATAATCTTTGCTTTGTTACAACTTTGGCCCCTGTAGTTTTTACTTTTTGTTATTTTATGCAAAAACCTTATATTTAATGTTTACAAAATGACAATAAGGCCCCCTTAACTTCTTAAATCCAAGTTATAACCATCTCTTAACTTTAATAACTTTTACAATTTATTATTAATATTGTTATTATTATTATTATTATTATTATTATTATTATTATTATTATAACTTGCTATTATTTTTAGTATTATTAATAACATAATTATTACTCTTATAAATAGTTATTATTGTTATTATTTTTTTGTGATTATTATCATGTTCAATTTAATAGATAAACTATAACCTTTTTACATTAAGAATTAAAGACTAACTAATAAATAAGCACAAATAGCCACAAGTTTCATGAAAAACATTAATAGTCCCTACAAGAATAAATGAGGTTAACTATTAGTTAACCAAAAATACAAGATGTTACAGTCTCCCCAACTTAAAGAATTTCGTCCCGAAATTAAGAATAAACTAGGCGAACAAATGCGGGTATCTCTCCTTCATATGATCCTCACGCTCCCAAGTGAACTCAGCTCCACACTTGTTCTCCCAACGAACCTTAACGATAGGTGTGGTAGTTGTTCGGGTCTTCTTCATGGTGCGATCCATAATCTCAACAGGCTTCTCAACGAAATGCAATGACTCATCAATTTGAATTTCCTCTAGCGGAACATGCAAATTTTCATCAGCCAAGCACTTCCTCGGGTTTGAGACATGGAAGACAGGATGAACTTCGCGAAGTTCAGAAGGTAGCTCCAGTTTGTAAGCCACTTTCCCAATTCTTTTAGAATCTTGAAGGGTCCTACAAAGCGTGGGGCTAACTTACCCTTCTTCCCAAAACGTACAACACCCTTCCATGGAGAGACCTTAAGAAGAACCATGTCGTCGACTTGAAACTCCAACGGTTTGCGTCTTTTATCGGCATAACTCTTTTGGCGACTTCTAGCCACCTCGAGGTTATTTCGAATTTTGGAAATTTTGTCGGTCGTTTCTTGAATAAGTTCCAGACAAGTGATAATATTTTCCCCAATGTCAGTCCAACAGATTGGGGAACGACATTTACGACCATACAAAGCCTCGAATGGTGCCATTTTGATACTTGAGTGATAACTATTGTTATACGAAAATTCCGCGAGCGGTAAATGCGTATCCCAATCGCCACCAAAATCAAGGACACAAAGACGCAGTAAATCCTCGAGGGTTTGGATTGTTCGTTCGGTTTGACCATCGGTTTGAGGATGGTAAGCCGTACTTAAATCCAATTGAGTACCCAAGAGTTCTTGCATCGAAGACCAAAAGTGCGAAGTGAAACGAGCATCTCGATCGAAAATAATGTGCAACGACACGCCATGACGACTTACAATTTCGTCAACATAGATTCGAGCCAACCTTGAAACCTTGTACGTATCTCGTATGGGTATGAAATGTGTTGTCTTGGTCAAACGGTCAACAATGACCCATATGCTATCATGACCACGAGGTGTACGAGGTAACTTGGTTACGAAATCCATGGATATATGTTCCCATTTCCACATAGGGATTTCAGGTTGCTCAAGTAAACCACTTGGTCATTGATGTTCGGCTTTGACCCTTGCACAAGTGAGACACTTGGAAACATAAGACGCGATATCCTTTTTCATTCCAGGCCACCAATATTGACCACGCAGGTCCATGTACATCTTATCGGAGCCAGGATGAACGGAATATCGGGTTTGATGAGCTTCGTTCATAATGAATTGTCGAAGGTTATCACGATTCGGGATCCAAAGTCGATTCAAGAAGTACTACATGCCGTTCGGTTTTGTCTCTAGTTGTGACCAAACGTTAGACATCAAATCTTCATCTTTCCCTTCGTCGGTTAGTGCCGCTTGTTGAGCCTCGCGAATGCATAACTCGAGGTCACTATCGATCCTTATGTTTTGAAGCATGATAGTAGCCTCGTTGACATCCACATGAATCTCGGTATCAAATTCTCCTAGCGTATCAAATTATTGCCTTCGATCTCGAATTTCTTGAAGCGAGACAGTCTTGTTGTGGACTTTGCGACTTAGCGCGTCGGCTACAACATTCGCCTTTCCAGGGTGATAGCGAATGTCGCAGTCGTAGTCGCTAATCAACTCAATCCAACGTATTTGTCTCATGTTGAGATCCTTTTGATTGAACACGTGTTGGAGACTCTTATGATCGGTGTAGACTATGCATTGTGTCCCATATAAATAGTGTCGCCAAATCTTCAATGCGAAAACCACAGCACCAAGTTCAAGATCATGAGTTGTGTAGTTCACTTCATGAACCTTCAATTGGCTCGACGCGTATGCTATAACTTTGCCTCATTGCATGAGAACACAACCAAGACCTTGATTAGAAGCATCGCAATATACGGTAAAGTCATCGTTTCCATCAGGAAGTGTGAGAATAGGAGCGTTACACAACTTGCGTTTCAATGTCTCGAAAGCCTCTTCTTGCTCAGGTCCCCATTCAAAGAGTCGATTCTTTTGGGTTAGCGCCGTTAATGGTTTAGCAATCTTTGAGAAATTTGCTATGAACCTACGGTAATATCCCGCTAAACCAAAAAAGAACGAACCTCGGTTGGGGTTGTGGGAACACACCAATTCTTCACGGCTTCAATTTTAGCAGGATCAACGTGAATTCCTTGGCTATTCACCACATGCCCTAAAAATTGAACTTCCTCCAACCAAAATTCACACTTGGAAAGCTTGGCGTATAATTTCTCCTTCTTCAAAAGTCCAAGTACTTGTCGCAAGTGCGTCTCGTGATCGATTTTTGTCTTGGAATAAATAAGGATGTCATCAATGAATACGATCACGAACTTATCCAAATACGGTTTACATACTCGATTCATGAGATCCATGAACACGGCAGGTGCATTGGTCAAGCCAAAAGGCATGACCATGAACTCGTAATGTCCATATCGAGTACGAAAAACAGTCTCTGGAATGTCATCATCATGTACACGTAGTTGATGATACCCAGAACGTAGATCGATCCTTGAGAATTGAGTTGCTCCTTGAAGTTGATCGAAGAGATCATCGATTCGAGGAAGAGGGTATCGGTTTTTGATAGTAAGCTTGTTGAGTTCTCGGTAATCGATGCATATACGGAACGACCCATCCTTCTTCTTCACAAACAGTACAGGCTCACCCCATGGTGATGGACTAGGGCGAATGAAACCCTTATCGGTCAACTCTTGCAGTTGACTAGCTAGTTCTTGCATTTCAAACGGTGCAAGATGATAAGGTGATTTAGCCACAGAGTTCGCACCAGGGATTAAGTCAATCTTGAACTCAACTTCTCGCACGGGAGGTAACCCTTTAAGATCCTCAGGAAAAACCTTGGGAAAGTCCTGCTCAACAGGAATGTCCTTCAACTCCTTACCCTTGGATTTCGTATTAACTACATATACCATGAAAGCCATGTAGTTTTTACTTAAGCATTTGCGGGTCTTGATGCAAGACATGAGTTTAAGTCTTTGGGATGATTTCTCCCCAAAGACCTTCAAAGTATCACCAGTCGATAAAGGAATTCGGATACACTTCTCGAAACATAGAATTTCCACACGATGCTTGGCTAACCAATCCATACCAATGATAACATCAAAGCTTCCCAATTGCATAGGAATAAGGTCGACGAAGAACTCGTGTTCGTTAAGGCTCAAGGTGCAGCCACGTATTACGACGTCAACGACAATAGATTTTCCATCGGCGACCTCGACCATGAAAGATCTCTCCAGATTAACACGCGGTTTAGAAAGTATAGGCTCGAATTCCAGGGACACAAAACTCCCATCGGCACCCGAATCAAACAATACTGAAGCATAATAACTATTTACAAGATACATACCTGTTTGGTAAGAATCCATTATTGGTATGATGAACACAGATAGAAAATTTTATAAGACAAGAGACGATTTAAAAAGAGTTCAACGACGTACCATTCTCCACATCGTTTTTGGCTTGAGCTTGGTTAGCATTGATGTTGAAAGCCCTTCCACGAGCCGGTGGCACAGTTCCCGCATTGCGAGGACATTGCGGACGAATATGACCGGGCTCGCCACAGTTATAGCAGGTTCGGTTGGTAAGCATGGCAGTGTTGTTTGACGCACGAAGGCAAGTAGTTACCAAGTGTCCATACTTCCCACATAATGAGCAAACTCGACATGGAAAGTTGCTCGAATGATGGTACTTGCACGTGTTACACATAGGATGTGGACCAATATAAGCTTTAGCCATGGGAGCTTGATTTGCAACCACCATTTGTTTTTGAGAAGCATTTGGGGTGGTCACAGCGTAGTTGCGCGTCGGGGTGAACTTACGCTACTTGTTTTGAGAGAAAGACTCGGCCTTTACTTCTTTTGTTGCCTCGGGTGTCACCTTCGCCATAGACTTGGAACCCTTTGCCGACATCGTGCCAACTCTTATATGATTCTTGTTATTATTATTATTATTATTTATTATTATTATTATTATTATTATAACTTGCTATTATTTTTAGTATTATTAATAACATAATATTACTCTTATAAATAGTTATTATTATTAGTATTTTTTGTGATTATTATCATGTTCAATTTAATAGATAAACTATAACCTTTTTACATTAAAGAATTAAAGACTAACTAATAAATAAGCACAAATAGCCACAAGTTTCATGAAAAGCATTAATAGTCCCTACAAGAATAAATGAGGTTAACTATTAGTTAACCAAAAATACAAGATGTTACACATTATGTATAACTCTACGTGGTGTGATGTATAAACGAATAAATTAACGAACGTAAAGTATTATGTAATGAAGTAAAAGATAACGATAAAGTACAAAATGAACACATGAGATAATAAATGGTGAACATGAAAGTGACGGATAATGAGATCCGTGTCGCGTACCCTGGTACTGTGTCAGTCTTCGGACATGAGTCGGGGGTTTGTTTATCAGGCCCCGGCACAGTATCAGTCATCGGACATGAGTCGGGGGTATTGCATGAGACAAACGGATGATGAGATTCGTGTCGCGTACTCCGGTACTGTGTCAGTTTTCGGACATGAGTCGCGGATATTTTTATCAGGCCCCGGCATAGTATCAGTCATCGGAAATGAGTTGGGAGTATTGCATGAGACGAGATAATGAGGTGAGCGACCTGGTGTTGCAACAGACTCGGATAGAGTTCAATCCCTATGATTGACTCATATGGGATCTTTTTCGCGTATTCTGGTGTTGTGTCAGTCTTCGGACATGAGTCGGGGGTTTGTGTACAGGTCCCGGCACAGCATTAGCTTTCGAGCATGAGTCGGGGATATTGCATGAGAGACGATTCGAGTAATGAAGAGTAATGAGCTAAGAAATGAATGATGATAAAGATAATAACGATATTATCTATATGTACGTATGATGTATGATCACGAACGAATGTAATGTGTAATATGATTTTGAAGGAAAGTAAATGAACGGTTTTAATGAAAGAAAAGTATGTTTTGTTATTAAAACTAGATCTCACTTAGCGTCGCTAACTTTTGTATGCATGATAGTTGGCAGGTATTTTGTTGATGCTGAGAAGTTGCAGGCATGGATGCATAAGCTACTGGGAGTGTTTTAAGGCCGACATTCATATTTTGACATGTTATTATATTTTGAGATGTAAATGAATGTTGTAAACAAATGAAATGACATATTTTTAGCTATTTATGAAAGTTATAAATTCCACTGCAAAATAGATGTACGTTTAAAAATGTTATATGTGCGATGAATGACCTGCTGTAAGCGTCCCGGGAACGGGGTCTTACAATCTTTGGGTCTGTTAACCGACTTTCACCAATCTCGGCCCAACAAACGGGTGATCTACATTTCCTTCCATACAACGCTTCGAACGGAGCACACCCAATGCTAGTATGGTAGCTGTTGTTGTAAGGGAACTCAATCAACGGTAAATGAGTGTCCCAACTACCACCAAAGTCGATTACACACGCCCTCAGTATGTCTTCCAACATTTGTATACTTCGTTCACTTTGGCCGTTTGTCTGTGGATGATAGGCTGTACTCATATCTAATCGAGTGCCCATCGCTTTCCGTAGCGTTTGCCAAAATCATGAAGTAAATCGGCTGTCACGGTCGGATATGATCGACACCGGCACTCCGTGCCTTGTCACGACCTCCTTGATGTACAATCTCGCCAACTTATCCATTTTGTAGTCTTCTCGGATCGGTAAGAAATGAGCTAACTTCGTCATTCGATCCACTACGACCCATATCGAGTCATGCTCGCAGCTCGTTCTAGGGAGTTTGGTAATAAAATCCATGGCTATGTTCTCCCATTTCCTCTCGGGAATCTCAGGTTGCTGTAATAATCCCAATGGTTTCTGATGTTCAACTTTAACTTTCGAGCATGTTAAGCATCTGCTTACGTACATGGCAATGTCTTTCTTCATGCCTGGCCACCAGTACAGATCCTTAAGGTCATGGTACATCTTGTCTGCACCAGGATGGACAGAATATCGTGTCTTGTGTGCTTCATTCATGACTAAGGTACGTACACCTCCCAATCTGGGTACCCATATACGATCCATGAAGCATTGTATACCATCATCCTTGCAACTCATTTGTTTATCCAACCCTCGGAATTTTTCTCCCGCAAGGTTTTCTTCTTTCAATGCCTCACTTGTGCCATTTGGATATGAGCTTTCAAATTCGTTTGAATAGTCAATCCCAGCGCTCGAGCACGTAGTGGTTTCGTGCGTTCTTTGCGGCTTAAAGCATCAGCCACCACGTTAGCTTTCCCCGGATGATACCGGATTTCACAGTCGTAGTCGCTAAGAAGCTCTACCCAGCGTCGTTGACGCATATTAAGTTCCTTCTGGTCCAGGATATGTTGGAGGCTCTTATGATCTATGTAGATGGTGCATTTGGTTCCATACAGGTAATGCCTCCATATCTTGAGTGCAAATACTACAGCGCCCAACTCCAAATCATGGGTTGTATAGTTCTTTTCGTGCACCTTAAGTTGTCGCGAAGCGTAGGCAATTACCTTATCCTTCTACATTAGTACACATCCCAATCCTTGATGTGAAGCATCGTAGTATACTACAAAATCATCAGTTCAGTCTGGGAGGGACAATATCAGTGCGTTGCACAACTTCTCTTTCAACGTTTGGAACGCTAGTTCTTGTGCATGTCCCCAATCAAACTTCTTTTCTTTCTGAGTCAACAGTGTTAATAGTTGAGCGATCTTTGAAAAATTCGCGATGAAGCGACGATAGTACCCGACCAATCCTAAGAATTGTCGTATCTCTGAAGGCGTCTGGGGTGCATCCCACTTCTTCACCGCTTCGATCTTGTCGGGATCTACATGAATCCCATCCTTGTTAACCACATGACCCAAAAGCTTCACTTCCCGCAACCAGAACTCACACTTTGAGAACTTGGCGAAAATTTTCTCTTCTCGCAACAGTTCCATAATTGCCGAAGGTGTTCTTCATGATCCTCTTTCAATCGGGAGTAGATAAGTATATCGTCTATGAATACGATCACATATTTATCCAAGTAAGGTTTACACACCTGATTCATTAGATCCATAAACACAGCTGGTGTGTTAGTCAACCCGAACGACATGACCAAGAACTCGTAGTGCCCATAACGAGTTCTAAACGTTTTTTTTGGTATGTCCTCCTCGAGAACCCTTAGTTGATGATATCCAGAACGAAGTTCGATCTTGGAGAAATATGAAGCTCTTTGCAGCTGGTCAAACAGATCGTCGATCCTGGAGAGAGGATACAGATTCTTCACGGTTAACTTGTTCAAGTCACGGTAATCAATACACATTCGGAATGACCCATCTTTCTTTTTGACAAATAATACTGGTGCTCCCCATGGTGAGTGACTCGGCCGAATAAAACCCTTCTCCAGTAGTTCCTGTAATTGACCGGATAACTCTTGCATTTCTAATGGTGCTAACCGATATGGCGTCTTTGCCACCGGTGTAGCTCCAGGAACCAATTCTATACGAAATTCCACTTGTCGTGGGGGAGGCAAACCAGAAAAGTCATTAGGAAATACATCTGGATAGTCCCGTACTACTAGAATATCTACCAATTTCCTCTCCTCTTCCTTCTTTTCTACAACGTGAGCGAGAAACGCGTAGCATTATTTTCGTAAACTTTGGCGTGCTTTGATGCAGGAGATAAGCTTTAGGTTTCTTCCTGGTCATTCTCCTTGAATTCTGAGCACCTCCCCGTTTGACATGAGGATTCGTACTACTTTGTACCGACAGACAATCTCAGCTTCGTGTTTCGACAACCAATCCATTCCCACAATCACATCGAAACTTCCTAACTCAAAGGGTATCAAGTCTATATCGAAGGCATGGTCCTCCAATATCATCAAGCACTTTCTAATGATTTCATCGGCCTGTACAACCCTACCATTGGCCATTTCTACGGAGTAGCTAGTTTCTAGCCTACTAGGACTCAAATCAAGCAATTGCACAAACTCAGTAGATATAAAGCTATTTTCTGCTCCAGTGTCAAATAATATAGATGCGAAGTGATTATTGAGTAAGTGCATACTCGTGACAACATTTGGTCCCTGACGGGCATCGTTGGCTCCAATGACAAATGCACGTCCCCGAGCTGTATTTCCTTGATTCGTCGGTCCTTTATTTCCAGCTATGGCCATCACCGATTGCTGGTTGTTCCCTTGTTGACCCGGCACCCGATTCAGTCTGGGCACATGTTTTTGTAGTGATCAGGGCCTCCACACTCATAACAGACCTTGGCATTCCCGGCGGGGTTAATCGCGTTGACTGGTGCCACCAGATTCGTCGTCACTCTACAGTTTTCGCTAGATGCCCCGGGCGTCTACAGTTCACGCACACCCGGCATGGCATTCCTGGGGGATGATGGAAATTTCACCTATTACACTTGGGGTACGGCCCAACATACTCTCTTTTGCCCTGTGTCATGATCACAAAATTCCTGGTTGTCTTGGCCCTTTTGTCAAATTTCCCGGCACTCGACCGACTCGTTTCCCTAACATCCTTTATTTTCTCTACTCCTTTTCCCAAAACCCCTGTTCTCACTATCTCGTCTGTTAGAGCGCCAGCCGTTATAATTGCGCTCTGGATCGTAGGAGGAGCAGCTATTATTACCATCGCTCGGATTTGAGGCGCAAGTCCCCAAATATACTTCTCGATCCTCTTTGATTCCAGAGTGACCAGATGTGGAACCAATCTTGCTAACTCATGAAAACGGTCAGTGTAAGCTGCGTGCCCAGCCCCCACCATAGCATGATTCCAGAATTCATGCTCCAGTTTCTGCATCTTGTTGAGGGGGCAATATTCTTCCATGATCAGTGCTTTAAACTCATCCCACGACATTTGCATCGTTGATTCTCTTCCCTTAGCCTGAACCTGGGTGTTCCACCAAGTTAGTGCCTTGCCCTGTAGTGAACACGTGGCATACTTGATTTTCTGGCTATCGAGGCATTCGCTGATGTCAATCACTGCCTCCATTTTCTCAAGCCATCTGGTCAGGGCTATCGCTCCACCCTTTCCATCAAACTCTTTCGGTTTGCAGGCCACAAAATCCTTGTACGAGCATCCCCTTCTAACATTAACAACCCCAGTCTCATTAACAACCCCGGTCTCATTATCGGTTGTACCACCATTCCCAGTCTCCTGGTTACTCTCGTTCCCAGTCGGGTTCCAACTATCCTCATTATCATTGCCACCATCCCCGTGGGGGTGGTGATTTTGAAGAGCATCGCTCACTTGGGCCACAATAGTCGGGATCAGTGCGGCCAGCTGTTGGGCGATCAGAGCTGCCATGTCAGTGTTTCTTGTTCTCTGATTATTGTTGGCAGGGCCATCATTTGTTCTTGGTGCTCTACCTCTGCCTCTGCCCCTCGGGGCTTCACTTCCGCCGCTATTGCTGTGGGTAACTCTTAGAGGCGGCATTTTCTAATCATAAAAGTAGTAAATAGATAAGCTTTAACCATTTCGAAGTATATTATCCATACCACTCATCAAAGTCCAGCATTCGAAGTTAATATCACACTTGTTGTTACCACACATCACATACAAGTTGTGTAGTTCTCACACCATGAATTAGTAATGTTCCAACAGTAGTCCATCATAATAATTGCAAACCCATGCATATAATCACGTTAGTCTAGCGAAGGTTGTCTATCTCCTCCTCTTTCGAGGTTTCAAACATAACCTCCTCAGGGTAAATCTCAATGTCCAAGGTCAAGCGCAATAGCATGATCTGTGGAGATCTCTTCAGGTTTAATACCCGGGTCTGATAACCCAACTCGGCGCGCAGAGGGAACGGAAGATCCAATAGAAGTATCCCATAAAGAGTAAGCATAAGGGCTCTCTCATAAGATGAAAAGATCACAAGGCAGATAGATAAACGAACAAGTAAAGAGGAACACATACATGAGATATAAAATGCACACAGATCCTAGCATGCAAATCTACATGAAGGTTTCTAGGTTATAGTCTAGGTCAAGTGTATTGCCTAATTCTCTATAACCAATGGCTCTGATACCAGTCTGTCACACCCCCGTTGAAAGCGAAAACACGGGGATGTAACAAGATGGTATCGTCATAACACATGGTAAGCACTAGAGATGCAATATAATAAATGATGACAAGCGTGTCATGACGACACCCGACATAAAGGAGACTTGTGCCGTGTTTAGTCAATATTCACGACAAAATAGCCATAAGCATAAACATGTTAGATGATTCACATAAACAAAGAAGATAACATTGTAATGTATTTCCCACAACCCGGGAACAAGTATCAAAAGGATAATGTTGTATAAAGCAGACTACAACAACGTTCCAAAAAGACAATGTTTGTTAAGTATGTTTAGTCCCAAAATGCATCCTACGGTCTCCACTAAGACGACACACCTAGATCTTTAATTAGCATTGTCACCTGAAAAGATATGCTCAAAATGGTCAAAAAAATTATTGGTGAGCTCGCAGGTTTGAGTAGTAAATAAGTAATTGATGCTATATAATAATTGTTGTGGAATACCGTGTATACAGTTATAAGTAAGCAAAATCAAATGACATGAGATTTACAACCAAACCTAACGATATACACACAGAATCTTGTCAGAATATATTCACCCAAGGCCCGTTCCATGCTACTGTTGGTACTAACTAGTATACCAACAAACAAGGTGAGGGTGTCAACCCAGTAGTACTACCAATACCTATCCGTCGGTTGTAAAGAAAGTTGTAAGTTGTAAAGAAAGTACCACACAGCGAAAAGCATGTATTAGATAAGTACTCACAAAACAGTAACACGTTGATTCTAAATATGTAAATTGTATGTAAGTTGTACAACATAGAAAATGGGTGAGCATACTTTCCCTCCTGTTTGTAAATGATTGAAATGTTGTATAAGCATAAAAAGGGGCCACGAAAGTCACTTTTTAAGTGGTAAGTATGAATGATCAAAGTTTCCCAAGTGTTGTATGTAATGAACAGTCAAACACCTATTGACAGTTATTGTTAAGCATTAATGACATGTATAAAGCATATAGCAACGTTTGGTCGGTTCGGGTTGTATTGGTTCGGTCGAGTGTAACACACACAAGCTAACACACGTATTAGACCTTATGTAGATCCAAGTACTAGAAACCGTCACCATTGCCGGTGATATTATGTAAAAGATCCATTGTTATAAGAGAAGTATTTGTTAAATATTAGTAGTCACGAATCGGTTGTTGATAATTGTAAAATGTTTGGTTGATTTGATTTGGAATAGTATTTGTAGCCTTGATAACGTTGACGTTAATCTTTGTGGTTTAGCAATGGCAACCGTGTTGATGTTACCTTAACATCACACGACGTACAAGAAGGAATTCACACCCACGACAGCTTCAGTCGCACGACAGGACTAGACGCACAACTCAACACTCCATTCACACGAATCAACCCTCATTCGTACGAATCAACTTCATTCGTACGATTGAACCTTCATTCGTGCGACTGGCATTCAGTCGTACCACATAACACTCAATCGCACGAATCAACCTTCATTCGTACAAATCAGCTTCATTCGTACGATTGAACCTCCATTCATACGATTGGCCTTCAGTCGTGCGATACACGCACAATCGCACACATTCATTCGGTCGCAGACTCAATCGCATGCATACACTCATCCGCATTGACTCAATCGCACGCATTCATTCGATCGCACAACTCAGTCACACGACATACCCAGTCGCACAACTCAGTCGCCCAAATGACTCAGTCGCACGACTCACCCAGTCGCACAGCTCAGTCGCATGACAGACCCAGTCGCTAGAATGGCAGATTCACGACTGCAGAAGTGCAGAGCAGCCCTCCGCGCACGGGTTTTACACCACAAGGACTTCTAGAAACACACTACAAACAAACTCAAACAAGAAGAACACGCAGAAAGACATCACACGCAACCACACGACCTCATGTCTTCGGGTTGGACCCGAACACCCGAAACCCTAAATGGACAGCAGTGAACTAGCAAGAAAAGGGACAACCAAGGCCGTCTACCTGCAAGAATGGAGTAGACTCGGTTGTAGTCGAAGTCTAGACGATGAAAACGTGAGGAAACGGGGCGGTTTTGGTGCAAGGAAGGAAATGAAAGTGAAGGAGAGGATGAAGAAGAAGAAGGTGAATAATGAAGCTAGGGCTGGGAAATGGGGTTTATATACCGAGCCCAAGTTTGGAAAATAGCACATTTAGTCCCTGCACTTAAATCCCCGAATTTCCAAATTTGTTTGGGTTGAAAACGACTTAATAGGTTAGTTATATTGATGATAAAAATGTATCTGATGATAATTGGTATTTTAAAATGGTTTTATTAATGACAACAGTTTTATATAAAAACAATGTATTTAATGATAACGATGGTGAAATTTGTAAAAGTTTTAAGCGTATAATACGTTAACGATAAGAACACAAGAATAAGGACGATAAAGCAAGTATGATATCCACACGAATAGTTAATCAGGATTAGAAATGAACGTTCAAAGAAAAGTTAACGGAATCCTTGTTAATTGACGGACCTTAAGGTGACGGATGTCACATATTACAATGCAAAAACATACTTGTTAACCTTAAGATAATAGTTCTATTCAAACTAATAATTCTATGTGTATTTTTTCCATCTTACTAATTGTTTTCACAATAGTGATATCTTAGTTTGTTTCTTTATTTGTTGTTCGCAAAGATGCAAAACCTTTCTAAAAAGTCCACAATGCACCAGGTCAAAATATTAGATCAAAAATAAATTATTTTCACCAAAAGCAATTTGATCAAACCTATAGTCATTAGATAAATATAAGTAAATGGTTCGTCAAGGTAAATCAACTGTGTAGAAAACGTTTGTTTAAACTACATGTAGGAATAACTTTATAACCCATGTATAAACTTTTAACCCAACCCAATAAATCAATTTATATGAGAATACGTTTCTTAAGTTATAAAAATTCTAAGATAAATGATTAATAAACCAATGAAGTATATCGGTTGAGGTTGTTAATATTTTGGGTTTCAAAATCCAACGAACCCATGATTTCAATATACTATTTATTTAAAACCAACAGTAACTATCATAATACTAAGATCTACAATACTAAATTATAATTATTATTAATGGGGTTGTGATTTTAAAAGGATGACGAATAGGATTAATGTGAAATAATTCTGATTTTAGAGCACGAATTACTCATTGTAGATTGGTAAGCACATCGGTGGAACTTTGAGGCAATAAGAGCTTAAGCATTGATTTAGATATGGATGTCTTGTGTTATTCTTTTATGTGTTTACTAAAAAGTATGCTACTTTTGAAATCACTCTGTTGATCTAAGATTCTCTCGTACGATCCGCTTCCTTCTATTAAGCTACTCTGATGCGTGTTATTGAGCTACTTTTTTTACTATTGAGAAAAATATATTTGTTTAGGATATGCTTGTGAACGTATCGTTTGTGTGCCATTGCTTGATTTCATTCGAATTAATTAGGATCGTTATGCATCATGAATATATGGCGGATGGATTATTTTTCACTCATGCGTCCATAGAACCCTAGATTTGTAGATAGGATATAGGGATACCAAGTCAACTACCTATGGAGGTACCATAGGCTTGTCGTTGTGGCTACCAACGACTTGACACTATCCGTAACGGTGTGATCAGTTTATGACGTCTCCACTTTGTTTACATGATTATGCTTGCGGGAGTGCTTCTGGATTATTTGGGAGGTGTATGGATGCATCCTAGGATTTTGATGATATGTTTAGTTCACGGTTGAGTTGTGTAGTGCCATACACACCTTCCGATTTAGGGGTGCATTGAAGTCGCGACCAGTGCGCCATTGTGATGATGATATGAGATATGATATATTGGTACGATGGATGTGCATTCTTATATTATTTGTTTGTAGGTTACTCGGTATCAATAACTCTAACCTTTCGTTGCTTCAGCCTTTAGTTTTGGTTTATTCTGGTGTAAAGGATGGTATTCAGTGAAGATATTGTAAACTTAAAATTTTGGTCTCTTTTACAATCCGCTGACATTGTTATTCGATAACTATTATTTTTCTATTATGATCTGCATCCGTGCACTGAGCTTGTAACTCAGCCGATTATTTGTTTTCGCGGCAGGTAATCAGGGTTGATCGGGGTTGTGTGATGAGAGCTAGTAGGAGTATGGAACACATGCTTGGAGATTTATTTCTTTTATTTCATAAGACTTGAACTTTTAATTTAGTATTTATTTGGTGGATGTTTTAGACTTCATAAGTTGTTGTTTTAATTTAACATTTGTAATTTAAGTATTAATTTGGACTTAGAATGTTTTGTTAACATTTGAAGTGACCACCTGTTCCACGTTAGGCGGGGGTGTTATATATATAATAACTAGAATTAAAGCACGCGTGTTGCGGTTTGTTTATGAACATTGTTATGTGTGTTGAGGTTGGTGACATTAAGGGTTGATCGTTTGGGTCTGACCCGGTCAGCCTGTTTGATATTGTAAGGCCCCGTTCTCGGGAAGCCTCACAGTTGGTTAATCATAGCATAAAATCAGTTTAATAACAAAACATTACAGCGGAAATAATTAGACATTCATTTAAAATTTAGAAACCATGTCGTACTCATACATTTGCCCTTTAATTAAAAGCAAAACATATTACTTGTTCTTAAATTACAATAAAGATTTCATAAGCAGGAATGCCATCCATAGTTCCCCAAGTAGCTCCGTGATGCCATCCTTAGCATGAGCACTTACCTGCCAACTATTATACATAAAAGTCAGCTTTGCTGAGTGAGTTCTAGTTTTAAGTAAATAAGAAAATATAACTTTATCCTTCATATAATGACCACACATACATAATACATGACATTTCATCATAATAAGCATGTTCATTATCTTTCATTCTTTCATATCTTTCACTTCATCATAAACGAGATTGCACAAAGCAAGAGCTCCATGTTGATCGACAACGAATGTCGATCCCTGTCGGTACACATTATTCATGGTAGCTAACCCCCGACAGTTGATCCACACTTCAAGGCACATAGCCCGCTCAAGAATACATATCAATCATCATACATCTAACTCACCTAAGTGAAGTCTATCATAATGCTTGAAAGACTTTACATCATCAAACGGGCCCGGGGGTAACATTCATTAAGTTCCAGTTCTCATTATTATCGTCTTTCACTTTAATATATAATACTTAACTTAATAAGTACAAAACATGGCAAGTACAAGTCATCATAAAACATAACCGACCCTCCGTGGGACAACGGGGGTTTGGGGGCGGCAGCCCCTAGTGGGGTCCAAGGGACAACGCCCCTGGCTTGGGCCGGGCTGCCAGGTCAGCGCGAAATTTTTTTATTTTTAAACATTTATATAACACATTCCTTATAGAAAAAACTATCTTTGTGTTAAAACCTCATAAAATCTCTGTCATTTAAAAACGTATATTTAGCATGCATAATAACCCCAAAACATGGAAAACTTATAAATAAGGGGATCTAGAACTCACCTGGATACCGTGAGTAACCTCTAAACTAAGCTTACAAGGCTAGGATCACACTACACAGCCTGCAGATAAGTTGACACTTAAAGGGGTTAATTTCTGCCTTAATTCGCTGCTAGAAAAGCAGTTTCGCTGCCAGTTTCGCTGACAGTTTCGCTGCCAGTTTCGCTGCCAGTTTCGCTGCCAGTTTCGCTGCCAGTTTCGCTGCCAGTTTCGCTGCCAGTTTCGCTGCCAGTTTCGCTGCCAGTTTCGCTGCCAGTTTCGCTGCCAGTTTCGCATGACAGTTTCGCCCAACTTTCGCTGGAATTCCATGGCTACGAAATTATCTGCGAAACTATAGTTTCGCAGAAAGCCCACAGTTTCGCAACTTGAATATGCAATTTCGCTAGATGCATACACAGTTTCGCAGATCGCACAAAAATTACGAAGCTTCCCGTTTTTAACCCAAAATCACAACTTTTTACATCCAATCTCTCAGTTAATCATCCATGAGGCTATATCTAAGCTTTATACATGTTTTCATACGTAAAAATGTGACCTTTATGCGATTCTTTGCAACTTTTCAAAACCCAAAACCCTAGAATCCGGGTTTGATCTACAGAAGGGTTTAGAGGCCGATTCTTACCTGGATTTGTTGCTCCTTTCTTATGGTTTGATGCTCAACCGTTCAGATCTTCAATCTCTTAATCTTTGAAGCTTCAAATCTTGAGTTTTCTTCACTTTCTCTTTTTACGAATTTTGGTGGCTAGGGTTTAAGTGCGGAAGATGGTGGCTGATTAGGTGGGTTTGAAGGCTGATTATGGGCCTTAAATTACTTAGGCTCTTGCCCATAAGCCTACTTAGCCCATAAACCATTTTCTTCCTTTGTTAAATACCCACTAATTAAGCCCATTATCCTGGATGGCTGTTTTGACCTTTTCGGGGTGTTACAGATATACTTGAAATCAGATACGTCACACCCCAACCTTGACGGCGGAAACGTCGAGGTGTGAGAGTTAAGATCGTTCACAGCCATATAACACTATTATTAAATCCAAATATATTAATCATAAGTTCTAAAGGTAACATTACAAACAAAAGTCTCAAATAAAGAAACTAACAAGCATAATAAGAAATATATCAAGCTCATTCATTTATTTAACTAGGTCCATTCCTAGGTGTGAACAAGCTTCAAAAGTGGCAATCAAACTTGAGTATTTCCTAAAACATGTTAAAAATAAAGAGTCAACATAATATTTGTGAGATTTCTATAGTTTTCAATACATAAGTATATAAAAGATTGCAATTCATGTTATAAGTTAGAGAACAAAGTAACTAGGGATGCAAGACAGAATGCACAATCAAACCTTGACAGATTTTTACAAGTCTCAAACGTTTACAAGTATATACGATTAGCTAAGTGTACTTGGATTAACCAAGCAGGCTTGTCAGGCCCATAGATCTATGACGTCGCCAGACTAGCAATAGTTAATGATTGTACATATAATCGACATTACATGGTAGCTACAAAGTTCAACTAACTACAACATACAAGTGAATTGCCATAAGTTTACAACAATCAAACGTTTTACAAGTACAACGATTATAAGGTAACATGTTTCACCCCAAAGTGTAAAAATATAAAAAGGGGTATAGAAATATTCACTTGATTAAATAAGTATGGAATAACAATTAATAAGAAAATATAATAAGCAACGTTCCAACATAGTTCTTCACAAGGTACCTAAGTATGCACATTTTTACAATGTTTAAGTTTAATGGTATTAAGTTTAGCGAAAAAACGAGGGCTAGAGTTTTAATAAAGTTTTAAATCATTTATAATAATTAATAAAGTTTAGATATAATATTCGAGTAATTATTTGAAATAATCATGATTTAGATAATATTAAGTGAAAAAAAGCGTTTAGACCAACAATAATTATTAATTATTATTTATAATCCATTTCATTTAAGAAATTATTCAAAAAAAATCTTTGTTAAAATGTGTTATTACAAAGATATTTATTTAATTAAAATTAGAAAATTTTATAGAAAATATTTAGTGACCTTTAAAAATATTTGAATTTTATAGAACCCACTTTTATATTTAATAGCATTTTTTATAATTTAGTTAAGGCTAAAAAGCATTTTTAAAATAATAAGAGGGTGCCCGGGTTCAAACCTGGGACCTCTAGGTTGACAGGGTGGGTGGGTAACCAGTAAACCAAGGCCTTGGCCGCGGTGTTACTTGGTTCCCAAATCTTAAAAATATCAGTTTCAAAACAACCCCAGATCGAATGAACCCTAGGTTGATTCGAACCAAAATTGAAGATCAAATCGGTGTTGTTAATGATCTAAATCATGGGGCTTTTGTTTCCCAAGTTAATACGAGTATGTACATGTGTTCTACTTACCCGATTATGTGTGAATTGACACGTTTCACTTCGGTTTAACTTCGGTTAGTCTTGCGATGTACAATTCGTTTTAGATTGACAGTTAATCTTGAAATTAAGATCATTAACGAGTATGAATTGATTATCCAACGGTATCAACCTGATTAATTGAGTTATTATTGGTTTATTTCAGTCCAAACGGTTCGAGTTGATGGCTTTCGGTTACCGAACCCAAAAGCCTCTCTAGCCGTCTTAATACTCAAATAAATGTGTTATCTCGAGTTCGAAACGATTCCACGAACTGTTTGGCATTAATTTTAGTCGAATGCGCGTCCAATTGTCACGGTTTTGGGCTCGCTGGCGCCGCACCAGAGCTATGCCGGCCGGCGGCCGGAAAAACGAGCGTGAATAGAGGGGCGTTGTTGGGTTTTTAAATAATTACACAAATGGCCCCTCAAGTTTAAAGTGTTATTATTTCATGCTAAAACTTTCATTTAAAGTTTCAAAATTAACAATTTAACCCCCCTAACTCAATTATTTTAAGTTTTTCACATTTTTGAGTTTAGAAATTTATTTCTTTTTATAAATTGTTATTATTATTATTATACTATTATTAATATTATTATTATTATTATTATGAACATTATTTATTTATAAAGTAAAAATTAACATCATAAACTTTTAAGTTAAAGAATTAAAACAATTAAGACAATAAGCATAAATGGCCCATAAGTTTCGTATATGGCAACAATGGCCCTTACAAGATTAAGCAAAGTTAACACTTAGTTAACGAAAATTCAAAATGTTACAAGATATGACAGGTCCTTTTTAGTCTCACCCGGACCTAGATTTCAAACATGCTGACAAAGACCAATAAAGGGGGCGACCCCTTCACACCGTCGTCACCCCTACACATCGACTCCTCCGCCAAACCCCCACCTGTCGGCGGACTCCCCACTGCCTCCCCCATCAAACCCCCACCCGTCGGCGACCCCCTATCCGATAGTCTCCCCACCGCGCGACCCCCTCCACTACCAACCCCTCACCCGTCAATGACCCCCTCCTTTAATCATATGATTATTTTTATCATTCAATAGAGACGGTCATATACTAAATCAAGCTGTCAAGTTTCAATAAGATGCATAATCAGTCAGAACTTCTAAATGGGTCAGCTTCTGCCTGAGTTGACTAAGTCAGCGGTTATCAATGTCACACCCCGACCGGCGGCGGAATCATCGGAGTGGATGAATATGAAACGATTGCTCATAGCACATAATAGTAAATACGTTGAAATAATATTAAATGACATTTTCATTGAATAAGTCAAATCAAATGTTTCATTACAATGAAATAAATATTCAAACAACATAATAAAGTCTTTTATTAATATAGGTCAAGTCCTAAATAAGCATGAAGAAAGTCCTCTAAACTACATCCTGAAACATGTTAAAAAATACGATCAACATATGATGTTGGTGAGTTCTCATGAATTTGTACATAATATATAAACAACTTTTAAGAGGCAATTCAAGTCATAAGTTAAGAAATAGTGCAAAAATATATAGATAGCATAATGATACAATCAAACCTTGACAAACGATTGACCATAATAATATATAAGATTAGCTAAGTATACTTGTTCATATGATGAAAAAATCTGTCAACGGGAGCCGATAATAACCTCGACTAGCAATAGTTAATGATTGTTTTATAAGATAACTATCATATAATGATCACCATTATCTCAAATAACCATTACAAAACTTATAAAATGAATTGCACGTGCATTACAAGTATTAATATATTTTACAATTTTGCATTTATACCGTTAACATGTTTCACCTCAAAATGTAAACAAATAAAACTAAGATTGCTCCAATGATTTTATAAGGTATTTATAAACCTCTTAAATCTTTAAAAATGCTTTACAGTTCACTTATTTATTATAACTTTATAATTAATATCATAATTAGGAATAAACTATATTAATATTTGTAAAAACATGTGAATTGAATTGTTTAAATTAATTCTTATAATTATTTATGAAAACCTTATAAGATGTATAAGTTACTTTTATTTTATATGGTTGATTAGAAATTTAATTTAATTCTAACAATATTAACTCTATTAAGATATTTAAAAAAACATTTTATTTATTTAAAAAAAATTATTTTAGGTAAGATAATAATAGACGAGAATTTATTAAGAAAACTATATTCTATACTAATTTATAACTTTCATTATAGTAATACCCATGTGCCCGCAAAAAATGACATGTGGCTTTTAGAGATTTTGATATATTAGTATATAGAGTTAATTACATAAATAGTACTTGTGGTTTATACAAAATAACAAGTTTGGGTGTTAAACAAAAAAGTAACAGGTTTGAGTACTCACTTTTAGTTTTGTAACAAGGTTGAGTATTAACACTAACAGATGTTAGATTTTCTATTAAATTTAGGAGTATTTTAGTCTTTTCACATTATAAACCTATTTAGGTAATTAGAGGGACTATTTGTGTAATTTAATTAAAATAATACATTTATACATCACAAACACACACATTTTCTCTCTTAATGCACATACACATGTATATTTATATTTATATATACACATATAGAATATATATATATATACATATACACACACACACACACACACACACACACACATATATATATATATATATAATATATATATATATATATATATATATATATATATATATATATATATATATATATATATATATATATATTCATCCCTAAAAATAATACTCTCATCACCACCATCGAAGCATATCACCACCGGCCACCGTCGCCAGCCAACCGTGGACGTTATTAGCAACCATCATCATCCTCAGACCACCGTCACCAATTCTGGTACCCTTATTATCATACCATCACCCTCATCATCAAATCCCCACTCCATTTCCTAATCAACTTCCAATCCGGCATTTCCCCTTCCTAAATCAGTCTCTATCTCTTTCTTTTGCTTTACCAACATCATCCCATCTCCATTCGATGTTCAGATCTAAGAACACGACATTGAGATCGACAAGGATGAAACACCTAACACCAAGAGATGAGGGGCAAATCCATAGCCTGCTTATGTGAGAGTTGAAAGCCCAACACTAGGATCGTTACGGATCTGAGGGTGGTAGCTAGTGGGGGTGGTAGCTCACAGTGGGGGCTGGTGGGGATGGTGGACGACGGGGATGGGGGCGACGGGGTTGGTTGCAGGCGGTGTGGGCGACGGGGATGGTTGTAGGCGGAGGGGCGGCGAGGATGGTGGTCGTCGGTGGTGGTGGTGAAATTACTTTTAGAATATAAGAAGTGTGCGTGCCTCTATGCATTCATATGTCTATATGTATATATAAAGTTACACAAACAATCCTTTATGTATTAATGACATAAATAGTCCCTGTAATGTAAAAGGACGAAAATGCCCTTAGATTTAACTGAAAAGTTAACGTCTGTTACTCTTAATACCTAAACTCGTTACAAATTGAAAACACAATACCCATAGTTGTTAAAAAAAACCTTAGTACCCGAACTTGTTATTTTCAATAAACCAGATGGACTATTTGTGTAATTAACTCTAGTATATATTTGAATACTTAACTATAAAATTTTTAAATACTTTTATAATATTAATGATAAATTTTATGTATATACTATTATATAAATTTTTTGATGATAACACACTTGTAATTTTGCTCGGAATTCAAGACAACTAATATAATTTTTTAACATAAGGTATAAGTGATAAATATAATAGTTGTTAATTTACCCATATTTAATAAATTTATTCAAATTAATACGTTATTTAATATATATTTATTATAAGTGTTATCTTATGATTTAAAGTTAATATTAACACATATACAATTATTATTTATATTTTTATAACTTAATACTATTTGCTTTAAGTGAATTTGTGACACCCTACACATATCTCACATCGGTCGTGGACATGAGAGATTCCTGTTTCATAAGCAATGTCTGGCCTCTAACATCAACAACGCGTTTTGGGCTAATTTGCTATGGATGAGAGGAAAACTCCATAGTTAAGCGTGCTCGGGTGGGAACAATCCAGGGATGGGTGACATCCCTGGAAAGTTTTCACCCGGGAAACCAAAAGCAAATCCGTGAGCTCCTCGTGGGAAAAGTGGACAATATTATTGGTGTGAGTAGTCGGGGTGTTACAGGATGGTATCAGAGCCACTCCTGTGTTTTTTGGGGTGTGGGACATACCTCACTAAGGATGGTGACTTCTCGGGCTCATCGATCGATGAGTCCAAACAGGAAGTGCTTGTGACACCCTACATATCCACATTGGCCGTGGACAAGAGAGATTCCTGGTTCATAAGAAATGTATGGCCTCTAACATTAACAACGTGTTTTGGGCGTATTTACTGTGGATGAGAGGAGAACTCCATAGTTAAACGTGCTTGGGTGGGAGCAATCCAAGGATGGGTGACCTCCTTAGGAAGTTTTCACCCGGGAAACCAAAAGCAAATCCGTGAGCTACTCGTGGGCAAAGCGGACAATATTGTTGGTGTGAGAGGCCGGGTGTGACAGTATGTATTTAAACACTTAAGCATATAATCACTAAATATTAACATAATAATAATAATAATACCAAACATTTAATACATGTCGGAAAGATGCTTGATGATACATGACACATTACCATATACAACAAATAGAAAAAATGTATGATTAATGAAGGAGAGGGTCTTCTTAATGTTACCATAATAATTTTATTTATTCAAAACTAGTAAAAACACATACTAGTATTTTTTTATAATTTTACATTTAAACTTGTAAGGACTTTTTGAAACTAACCACAACATTTTTTTTCTCTCCCTTTCTATTTTGATACCTATTGATTTTGTATTTTTTTAAAAACTTTATAATTAAGTCATTGAGTTATGTCAAATTTACATTAATCACTTGAACATCTTTTTAAAATTTTATATTTAAGCATTCAAGTTATGTCAAACTTATATTAATCACTTTTAACTTTTTTAAGGTGCCAAACTTAAGCATTTGAGTTATGTCACCACTTACGCATTCGTTATTTTTCCTCTCTGTTTCGAGGTATTTATTTTTATAGTATTTTTTCTATTATACTTTTTATAAGTGTATCACATATAATTATTTTGAGTAGCTAGTATTAACATATAAATCATTAGAACCAAATCTTTTCATTTTTATAACCTCTACTGCATAGCGCGAGTCATACTCACTAGATAAATAATAAAACAAATATATTAAAAAATAATACTACTATATACTTATTTAATAATAATAGTTATTTACACAAATGTCCATGTGGTAAAGTTATTTTTCAGGTTAAATTCATAAGAGTCACTTTACAAGTAAGCCTGCTAAGTATGTCAATTTATGACGAACTTGCTCCCAACGTGGATGGACATTAACTTGTCCATTAAAATTTTCTAAAATAACTAAAATACTCTTAAATTAATCCATATTTCAAGATACGAGTGACGGAACCGTTGTTGATCAAAGGCGTATTGATAGAGTCGTTTTAACATGCCGTGCACGGATATACAACTTTACTTGTATCGGGTACAAGAAAGAGTGGAGTTTAGTTTAACTAAAGAAAATTTTACTGAGCTTGACAAGCCTCTTGATTTGAGGTGGAAGATCAATATATTTTCTACGACTTTCATTCCACTTATCGATCTCGGTCTAGGAAAACAACCAAACAAGGGCATAATGATAAATGAAAGAAAGACTTCATGAGTCCCATAAGCCCAAACTTGTGTAAAGTGGATCGTTCAACCATCATCTACCATCTTCATACCCTCTGCCACCATTAGCCAATAACAAACAGAAAGAATCAAAGACTAATTAAGATATTAAAAGAGGAAATCCACTAGATTGAAGCAATCTATTTGTTTAACCAGATACAAACAGTGGTGGTGGTTTAAAAATCAAGCAAAAAGACTATGATGATGGTGGTGGCTAGTCAGTTGTTTAATGGTGTGGATGTCTAAACATTAAGCGAAGACTAAAATGGTAAGATGATGAATGAGATACTACGATATGGGTTTAGGGTGTAGGCGGTGATGGTGGTTAAAGGTTAAGGCGACATGGTGGCGGGTTGAGGATGGGACAGTGGCGGTGGTACGCTGAGGGTTGAGGCAGTTGTGTGGTGGCGGGTTGAGGTGGAGATGTTGATGATAGGTCTAAGATGGAGTGGATGATCTTTGAATAGAATTGATTGGTATTTTAGTAATTTTGCCGCTCATTTAATAAAATTTGTTATGCTTCATCTAACCGAGGGATAATTTTGTTATAACTTGAAATATTTCATATGCTAACTTGTAATAAACGATACTTAAATACTACACTTGAAAAACGATCTTATTACACGCATGTTGATTTATCTTGTAATTGGAAAACTTATAGATTTCTTCTATTTTAATTTTTTAACTGATATTTAATCTGAATTTTCAAATTGCAAACTTAATATTTCTAAGTAACACTCTTTTACTAATCATCAAGTCACTTTATGGTTTTGTAATTCACTAGTTTAGGAAGTTAAAAGTTTGGCTATCCACCAAACAAAGAAACACTTTTATCTTATTTTATAATAACTATCAGTAGTTTTAGTAAACCCATATATTAAATGGATTGATTAAATAAATTATTGAATTGATAAAACTTATTAATTATAAAAAATATATTTTAAAAACAATATATGGTTAAGTACTATAAATAATAAAACAATGATATTAACTTTGTAAACTTTTTTTTTGTTTTTTCCCAAATATAAATTGGACATTTTATTTCAAAACAAACCGTTATAAAAAATATATTAAAAAAAGTTTGATGTTTTTTGAAAAACCTCTTATTTTATAAAATTTGTTTATTTCAAAATAATACTAATAAAAATATATATATTTTTAATTTACTTATAAAACTATTTTAGATGTAAAAATAATCAAATAATATTATTAGTAATTAATGTAAATATTCAATAAGAGAGAGAAACAAAAATTCTGTGATGATAATGATTAATGAATGTGTTATTGTCACGTGTCCCTTGTATATACCTTTTATTAGATTATAAAGATATATCTAATAACTATTTTAACATAACTTTGAGGGTATACTTATGGAACTCAATTGTCCTTATTGTTCTACGGCAACCGTTTTACAACTCAAAATGTACGAGATAATTGCAAGATTCAATCCCCATTAAACACGTCGTCTTTGAATAGGTATAAAGTCATATTTAAGTACAACTATTACACGAGTTACATTAACCAAAAACTTAAACACAACTATTACATGAGTTACATTAACCAAAAACGTAAGGACAACATTTACGTCAACTCAAAACTTAGATACACATCTTACAACATCTATACATTGAAATCAATTTCAGGTTTAATAAACCTAAATGAACACTCACTTTAGCAATGAAAAACTCGTTTAAAAAGAATCACGATACAAAACAAACCCCGATTACACAACTTTGATGGTTTATCGTGTGTTTCCGCCATTACACACAGGCTAAAAACTTATAGATATTCGTATTGAACTTTGCATATGCTGCTCATGTACACAGTAGCGGAACCAGAATCTTTTTCCTATGGAGTCACTAATTTTTGGTGATTAGAATTGTAACGAAACAACATAAAGTTTTTTGGGTTGTCCGATCGGGTCGGGTCGGGTCGAAATAGACATAATAAAATTGTCTTGAAAATATTAAAAAAAATACGGTACCAAAATAAATCAAATAACACTTACACTTATAATCTTTCTTTAAATTCGAGCTGAATTAAAATTAAAACTCAAATTGAAAATTTTAATGAGTAAATGTGTATAGATGTTGTCCCCTGGTTTGTATAAACTTCTCATCTTCTTTTAGTATCTTTTTTTGATATAGTTCTTAGTTTTAGTCTTTACTATGTTTTGATTATTAAGTAATTGATTTAATCAACTTGGTTTGGTCACTAATTTGTTTAGATGAACTGATAATAATATTTTATACTTTGTATTCTGTTCATTTTTATTATGGTTGTATATGTGTTAAAAAACCAATCTTGGTCTTATCAAAAGGTTGTTAAAAAACTTATTTATTATCTGATATTTGAACTCTTCCAACACCTTACCAAAATAATCAAGGAAGTCAATAAATGAATAATCCAAACAATAAAACTATAGGTTGAATCCAATTGTTTTTGATGAAGCCTTAAGATAAGTGTTTGGTGAAATTGGAGAACTAATTTGGTGAATACTATGTAATCTTTTCTAGTTATTTTTTTAGCAAAGTTAAAGGTTTGTTGTTTCATTTTAGAAGAGAGCTTAAATGTGTCTTTTTACAATAGCTCTATTATATATCATTTTAGTTTTGTTTCCATTAAGTGTTTGTGAAGTAAAAGCATCCTGAATCACTAAACTTATTGTTGTAAGTTTGTTTTACTGTGTACATTTTAATTTGGGTTTTGGTTTGCTTTTCATCAGACTACAAACATCAGGTATATTTAAACATTAGAACTTGAACTCAATTGAGATATCAAAATCACTCAAACAACTTAATTAACAACAATAAAAACATCAAAATCACTGAAACAAAATCTAGGGTTTGAGTCTTATAATATAAACAAATAAACAAAATTATAAAACCAACCTTAGAAACTTGAAAGCTTGAATGAATGTTGGCCGATATACCTTAACCGTCGTCGGAGTTATGGTCTACTGTTGAGTCGTCGGACGTCGGCACCGAGATGTAGCTTGGATGGGGAGGGTTTTGGGCCTGCGCAGAGGAGTAGGCGAGCATCGATATGTGGGTGGGAGGGTTTTGAATTAGGTTAAAATGTTGATATTTGAGGGTAAAAAGGTAATTTCATCAATTAAAAAAAAGTTAACAAAAGTCCCTTGTAAGATTTAAACTCATGACATAAAGGATGCGAGAAGCAACTTTTAGCGCATGGAACCACTAAGCGAAGACTAGAGTTCTAGTTAAAGTTCAAACTTAATAATATTTATGGGTTCACCTCCTAAAAAACTATGGGTTCAAACACTTTTTTAGTATTATACGATACACTACACACTCAAAAATCAATGAGGTCACTTGACCCCGTTCTATTGACTGTAGATCCGCCCCTGCATGCACATATGTTAAAGCAAAAACACGTCAAACCATATAACATCTCATAAAACATATAAGCTCATGTTTTTAAACCTGGTGTTTAAATTATTCAAGATTTATGCATTCTCTAAAGTTTGTTTTATCAAAATACTTTTTGAGCAGTACACTAAGATACCATCTATGATGAACCTATTTTGCATACATCACACAACATTTACAAAAGATAAACATCATCCCACTATATCATGAAACCATAAGTTAATTTATTGACTCAGGTATAATTCTAAAGATATTTGTATTTCAAAATCAGTATAGATAAGTCAATATTTGTATTTCAAAATGACTATAGTTACGCCATCCAACTGGAGCATCATCTTAAACCCTTCAAACACGCTACGAAGACTCTCATAATATCTAACGCAAACATACAAAAATTCGTAAACTCCAACAACTTCAATAAATTTTCCACCAATTAAAATCATCATCATATTCTTCTTCTTCATCGTCTTCCTCCGTTTAGCAGAGGATAAACACAACGTGTAATCAACGGAAGAAATCTCCGGCGAACCAGATCCATCCTTCCACCACACTCCATCTGATTCCAATTATGATGTGTAACATTCAGTTACACCATTGATCGGTTGTTGAATCATAAATTCAACTGTCACACACACACACAAACAGGTAGTTGTTGGAGATTGACGGAATAATGGCGAAGACTAGATCGTCGTCATCGTCGTCGATGCGGTGGAAATACGTGAATCCGGCGTACTATTTGAGGAGGCCTAAAAGTCTGGCTGTGCTATTTATGGCTTTTGTGTTTATCTCTGTGTTCGTGTGGGATCGTCAGACTCTTGTTAGGGAACATGAGGTATGCATATGTGTGTTCACTTTTACGGTTTTAGTAACTCTAGTTCAATTACATGTTGTCAGATGATTTAGTTTTAGCTGTAGTCAACTATCGCCATTGTTGTTCCAGATTAAGTTTAATTGGGTGGATTATTGAGCTAGAATTAGTCAAACACAGGTCGTTATCCGTGAATTTTACTTGTAGTTTTGTCAGATTGCTAGTTGCTCGATTATGTTAGTTGAAATTCGGTAGATTTGTTATGTCATATTAAGTGCTGAAATAATAGAGTGGAAAATTGCATTGTTTTGTTGTTTGAAGTCTTATCAGCTGAAATTGCCAAAAGCAGTCCTTTTTTTGTAAGTTGTGGTAGATTTATACAGATACATGTTTTTTTTTTATGATTAATTGGTAGCTATGATTAATTTTTATGCACAAATAACCTGACTACTTTCTGAAAATTTGGGCTTGAGACTTAAATGTAAGATTTGGGGCTTGAATATTTGGTAGCTGTGATTTATTTTATTACGGATATCCTGAATGCTTTCTGAACATTAGGGCTCAAGACCTAAATGAAAGAATTAGAAATGCAATGTACTTGTTCAATTTCCTGTATTTATGAATTTCTATTGGTTGACAGGAAGAGCTCTTAATGTTGAAAGAAGAAGTGGAAAATTTACAAATTAAGGTACCCTATTTTCATTTTATCTCAAGATCCCAATGGCTTCACCATCTCTTATAAGACTTAGAACTTTTTTATGGTGCCTTTTACCTTGCACTTTTCTTTATTACTGGCATTTCTTAAGTATTAATTAGATTTTATCAGAAGTAACGCATTAGGGAATGCTGCAATCTTCTTTGTAGTAGTATGTATCTTTTTTCTGCACAGAAGGGGTGTTCGTGTTCATGGTTGTATTGAAGTTTTCCTGTATCTAATTTTTAAGGTCCCAGTATATTTCTTTGCTCAAATTTCAAAGCTGGACTGTGAGTTTCACAATCTATTTAAGCAGATGACCAGTGTATGCTAAAATATTATGTTAAGTGTGGTGTAAAATCTTGTTTTATGTGTAAAAGGGGTAAACTTCTAAAGTTTCCCAGCCTTTTGGGACATATTACGGGACAAAATTTTGTTTCTGACCAAATATGTAATGATGATTGATACTTCTCTTTGTATAATACTATAATTCCTTTCATTTTTGCTTTAATCATTAGTTGACTACAAATGTGTTTCCTACATGCAGCTAGAAGAGTTAAAGCATTCAGGTGGTGTTTCAGTTAAAAAGACCACTACTAAAACCAAAAACACTTATTCAACTAAGACAGATCTTCCCACTGATCCCATCGAGGCTCAAAGAAGACAAAAAGTCAAAGATGCTATGGTTCATGCATGGACCTCATATGAAAAATATGCTTGGGGCCATGATGAGCTTCAGGTAATGATATTTTCTAATAGTTTGTTTGTTAGTTTTTACAATGCCTGATATTTTTTATATTTTATGTTTGGTTAGCCCCAATCAAAGAATGGCGTGGATAGTTTTGGTGGTCTTGGTGCAACTTTAATCGACTCTCTTGATACTTTATATATAATGGGCCTAGATGAACAGTTTCAAAAGGCTAGAGAGTATGACCGTTCTCTATATTCATTTAATTTACACTTATATTCCATACACTTTATTTTTCACATAACACACATCTACACCTATGCTGTTATTAGGTGGGTAGCAAACTCATTGGACTTCAATAAAAACTATGACGCCAGCGTGTTTGAGACGACCATAAGGTTGCGATATAAGGTTTAATATATTGTTTTTTATTTTTACTTTATATGATCTGTTTATTTCTTTGTTTGTTGTCTATATACTAATTATCATTTGATGGACATCTAATGTTTCTTTAACTATATATATAAATATTTGTAACAGAGTTGTAGGTGGACTTCTGAGCGCGTATGATTTATCTGGGGATAGCGTCTTTCTTGAAAAGGCAAAAGACATAGCTGATAGGCTGTTGCCCGCATGGAATACACCTTCTGGTATCCCTTACAATTTTATCAATTTGGTTCATGGTAATGCACATAACGCTGGTTGGACAGGGGTAAGTTCTAATCTTTATCAATGATCATCTCAATTTGAGCATATTTGACCTTTTTTTCTCAATTCATCATATGTTATCTTTTGTTCCCACAGGGTGATAGTATTCTGGCAGATTCTGGGACAGAGCAACTGGAGTTTATTGCACTAACACAAAGGACTGGAGATCCAAAATATCAACAAAAGGTATATGATTGTGCCCCTTACTTTCATGTATTGTAATATCATAAAGCTGCTATACCTGTCAAGAAATATAATATTGTAAATTGATGTTTCAGGTAGAGAATGTTATTTTAGTCCTAAACAAAACTTTTCCTGCTGATGGATTGCTCCCAATTTATTTAAATCCCCATAGAGGAACAGTATCACATTCTACTATAACTTTTGGGGCCATGGGGGACAGGTACCTATTATCCCTTATAGTTTAATTTTTCATGCATTTATGGTTTGATTTCAATCAAAATTTGATTTCGGATGCAGTTTTTATGAGTATTTACTTAAAGTTTGGATACAAGGAAACAAAACTGAAGAGGTGAAACATTATAGGTAATATATACTAGTATCAAACTATGTACTTTCGATAATTTTAAATGATTCTGAATTTCTAATGGGAACATCTAAACAGAGAAATGTGGGAGACATCTATGAAAGGTCTATTGAGCTTGGTCCGCAAGACTACACCATCATCTTATACGTATATTTCTGAAAAAATAGGAAATTCTCTGATTGACAAGGTAATATCAAGATACCCAATTTTCAATAAATAATATAAATATTTATCCCGTGAAAACTCTATAGATTGTAATTTCTTTTGGTGTGTGCAGATGGATGAGTTAGCCTGCTTTGCACCAGGAATGATAGCGTTAGGGTCATCTGATTATGGTCCTGATTCCGCAAAATTCTTGAATTTGGCAGAAGAGGTATTGTTTCAGACTTTCAGTAAAACGATAGCAATTTTTCAATAAATTTTTTTACAGGTTGTCCAACATAAATGTCGATATTATAACTTTTAAGAAGATTTTAACCCATTCCTCCTATTAACAATCGTTACATGATATTGACAACACCCATTCTTTGTATGTAGCTTGCTTTCACATGCTATAACTTTTATCAGTCTACATCAACAAAGTTGGCTGGAGAAAATTATTTCTTTAATTCAGGACAGGTTAGTTATATGATTAGTTTCATTTTTATTTATTTTAGGGAGATTTTTTATTTTATTAACTTTACATTATATGCTAATATTACCAATAATATCATAGGACATGAAAGTGGGCACATCATGGAACATATTGCGGCCAGAGACAGTTGAGTCACTCTTTTATCTCTGGCGTTTGACTGGTAACAAGACATATCAAGAATGGGGATGGAACATATTTCAAGCATTTGAAGAGAATTCCCGTATAGAGTCGGGATTTGTCGGACTCAAGGATGTAAGTACTAATTTCAAAATATCGAATTTTATTAATTTTTTAAGGGATAATTTGTTTATATATTTTATATCATGTTTTCAGGTTAATACAGGTGTGAAGGACAATATGATGCAAAGCTTCTTTCTTGCAGAAACACTGAAATATCTTTATCTTTTATTTTCGCCTCCTTCGGTTATTTCATTGGATGAGTGGGTATTTAACACCGAAGCCCATCCTCTAAAAATCATCCCTCGTTCTTCTCCTCGAGAAGAACAAGAACCTCATATTAGACGACGTGCGAGGAAAGAAGGTCGTTTCGGAGGGATCTAGGATCTCTACTATTGCTTGATATGTTCCATCCCCATTCTTGAGATATATAATTATATATCTATGTATTTGTGGCTGGTTTTTCTACATCATTGTAATTTGGTAGGAAAGTAGTTGAGATTTTTGGCACATCTAGTTTATACATTTATGAAACATATATATTTGACATGACTTTTAGAAAAAAAAAATGTTAATGTCAGCTGATTTTACAATGATTTGATAAAATATTACTCTTAGTTGACACTTGATGGCATGAGTCTACTCTTGATGGCATGATTTGAAGCGCTGGTGCTTCTCTAATAACATTCACACCCATGTTTTATAATTATATGAGTGTGAGTTTTTAAATTATATGAGATATTTTGAGTGGTTGTGAGTGGAAAAGAGAGAAAATGCTACTGTTTATTATAAATTTATAAAATTTAAGAATTGACTGTTCAACCTTTATAATTTTTTTTAATATTTTTGAAGTGGTATGATTTTACGAGTGAAGGAAAGAGAAAAAGTAATGAAAATGTATAGAACTATATTATTTAACCGAAAGAAGAGAGAAGTAATGAATTTTAAGATAATCATATGAATAAAGATAAATAATGAAATACGAAAGCTTTAAGGCTTTTTAGACCACGAATTAAAAGAGTTTTTTTTCTTTTAATTTTCAAAGACCAAATAGATTATTCAAAAGCAAAAAGTAGAACCTAAAAGAATAATATGACAAAAAATTGATTAAGAAATCTTGTAAAGGGTGGACAGGGCTAGCGGATTATTCTTTTTTCATATACGCTGAAGAAGATTTTTTTTCTAATGAAGAATCATAAATATTTCTTAATTTTAGCTTACATTCGTATTAACTATTTACCCTTGCATCTTATAATATTTAAACAACTAATCTCTTACATATAAAGAAAAATCTTACTAACTGGATATCCATTTGGAGATAAAAATCATAATTATTTAATGATGTGTTACATTTGATATGTATAATTACCTTGAGGACATAAAAAAATTATGTCGAGAGCTTGTGATTACTTTAATGAATCATTGCACAAGTTATTGTAATCTGTTTCAAACATATGTTGAGATCTTGAAAATGCATCATATGTCATATTGAATTATCGCAAAACATCACAATGTTCTCGGAAATAATTTTGGCATTGATTGGTATTTGCAATCAATTTCACACCCGAATGTTTGTCATTAGTCATTACTCGTTAGGTTTACTGGTTTTCTAATGGGTATCACGCAAACATGTTTACTACCTAATATGCTTCAAAATTACCAGATGAGAGTTTCATCACTTGAAACTTGAATTTAAACTCACAAGAGAAATGATTTGAAATTTGAATGCTCGATAACATCTACAACCATTTTAGTTACATATGTTTATAACTTTTAAATACTTTTTTATGCATTTTTATATCTTGGTTTTGAACTAGCTCACGTGATTAACAGAGGAATGAAATATTTTTATGCAAAAGAATTCTCTTAAATGAAATACGGGAGGATGAGAGACAACGAGAGGACATGAGAGCCGCTCAAGCTTTTACGCCAGAAAAAGAGTATTATAGAACAACGTAATCATGTTTGTAAGTAAATACATCAAAGATACTCTTATGTTTTCTAAAAACCACTTCATATACGGTGTTCACACATGATATTCGTATTAGATAATCTAATGTAAAACCGAAAATCATATCCGTCTCAAACACGTCGATATAAACCAATTCTTGAATTTTATTTTTACACCGGTTATAAAGTTATAAAACTTGTCACTTTAACCTTCTTTCTGGATTCTTGTACAAAGGTTGGATAGAGTAGAAAAGGTCATATAATCTCATATCCACAGTTCAGTTCATTTATGGTGATGGTGTGATGGTTAAACACCTCTCTGAAATCATCTTCAGGTGAAACCCTAGCAACCTGAAGAACAACAATGGTGCTACACATTACACAATAACCCTACAACAACAATAAAACCCTCACCTCATGCCACTCTACCACCACCGTCGTCTCCTCTCTCACCTTCATCGCCACCATATCTCCCCTCTCCTCACCAGAATTCTCGACCCCCCGCCGGAACCCTACACCACCACCACCGCCGCCGCCGCCACCTGTCATCTCACTCCGGCCGTCATCACCGCTCCTCCGATCATCATTCCATTGCATACGTCTATCCGTATCTGTTTTCGTCGCATCGACGTGATTCTTCTCCGGCGACTATCACTCCGTATGACGCTAATTACAGATTCTCTGTTCACCGGAGTAAGTTTAGGCGTTTAGCTGTTCGTTGTTTGCGCTAATTGCAGACTTACGGTTACCTTCATGTTTGTGGAATTGTAGCGTGTTTTTTAGATTAGAAAACTGAATTGTTGTGATTAAGTTTAATTGTTCGTTGTTTACACTTATTACAGACTTGCAGTTACCTTCATGTTTGTGGAATTGTAGTGTGTTTTGTAGATTAGAAAACTGAATTGTTGTGATAAAGTTTAACTGTTCGTTGTTTACACTCATCACAGACTTACGTTACTTTCATGTTTGTGAAATTGTAGTGTGTTTTGTAGATTAGAAAACTGAATTGTTGTGATTAAGTTTAACTGTTCCTTGATTACAGACTTTCAGTTAGCTTCATGTTTGAATAATTGTACTGTATTTTGTAGATTGGAAAACTGAATTGTTGTGATTAAGCTTAACTGTTATTTTTTTGCACTCGTTACAGACTTACAATTACCTCCGTGTTTGTAGAATAGTAGTGTATATTGTGGATTATGAAACAAAATTGTTGTGATTTTTGCAGATTATATTACTAGACATAAGAAGATTAAGAAGATAGAGGTGGATGATCACAGGTATGCTGCGTTCTGTAATTTGAATAGATGATTTGATAAGGTTTTGTGACCTAATTGTTTGTTTGTTGGTTGTGTATTGTGTTTGAATTGGGGGGGATTTTTCTGCTAGCCAGCGAGCGGTTTCCACAGCTCTATGGTGCAACTTTCTTGTGTTTTCGCTCAAGTTTGGGGTCTGGATTGCCACCTCAAGCCATGTGATGCTAGCTGAAGTTGTGCATTCGGTTGCGGATTTTGCAAATCAGGTGAAATTTCAGCTGATGTTTATGTTTTGTAATTATTTGGATAGTTTACTAAGTTTTTGCATTAATTAATTTCGTGAAATTAAGAATTACTGATGTTGCAGGCCCTTCTTTTATATGGTTTAAACAGTTCAAAGCGCGCTCCAGATGCTCTTCATCCGTGAGTATTTCATTTCACTTTGCAATTTATAAATCTTGTCATCTTTTCAGACACATCATACCATACATTCTTTGCGCTGTGAGAACTAGGTTCTTTGATTATATCTGTTAATTCTAGTTTCAGTAGTGTATAAACCTTAATCACAATCATTTTAATGGTTATAGTATATGTTTAATGGAAAAAATCATGATTGTATCTGCATTTTGTGGTTTTATGTATGCTAGGTATGGTTATTCCAAAGAAAGATTTGTTTGGTCTTTAATTTCTGCTGTTGGAATCTTTTGTCTTGGTTCTGGTGCTACAATTGTACATGGAGTTCAAAATTTGTGGATTGCACAGGTAACTTTATACAAGTTGTTATTGTTTACCATTAAGTAGCGTCAGTCACTTATCTAACATGTGTGCTTTCTAGGCCCCTGAAAATATAATGTATGCAGCTTTAGTGATTGGTGGCTCATTCATTATTGAAGGTGACATTGATACCTTTGACTAATTGATTGATGCAAATGTGTGAATGAATTTTAAAGAAACAAGGGTTTTGGTGTTTGTAGGTGCTTCTCTTGTTGTGGCGGTTGATGCTGTCAGAAAAGGTGCGGCTGCGGAAGGCATGACTGTGAGAGACTATGTATGGCGTGGACATGATCCAACATCTGTTGCAGTCATGACAGAGGTCAAAACTTCTTGCTTTAAGTATTACTAATCTAGTCACTAATGATTACTACAAAACATGTTGAAAACAATATTAAGGCAGCATATATTTATCATGTGAACTTAACTAATAACCATCATGCAAGCTATATTGTCTCTGAGCATGCTTCTAAATTCAATGAAAATGCAGGACGGTGCTGCAGTTACTGGCCTTTTAATCGCCGCTGCATCATTAGTTGCTGTAAAAATGACTGGGAATCCCATTTATGATCCCATTGGTTCAATCGTTGTTGGAAACCTTCTTGGAGTGGTATGTAGATACGTAATTTGTTATAATCTTTCTCATATTTTAATCTGAATTCTGAGTTTTGAAATCTCAAACTTATGCAACTTGTTAGTTGTTACACATCCTTCAATCTAAAATTTTCGGAGTAATGTTTGTTTAGTTTTGTTTCTAATTATTTCTAATTATTCATCACAAAGTTTTGTCATTGGATTATCAATATATCTTTTAAAGCTGAAGTTGTACACCCCCTTTGTGCTATCAGCATAAGATTCAGTTTCTATACTGATAAAAATAGATTGTTCAATGATCTTATCATTATGGAATGTATAAATATAGAAACTAATGTCGGCTAACTTTCTATAACGACATTTATACTTCATGCTCTCAATAACTCATCTTACAGTATTCCCTCCATTTTGGATACATTTATTACTAACATTACCCAACTTTTGACACAATGCATTACTGCTTAACTCTTTTTATCAATATGTTATTTGAGTCTTGTACCATATCTCTTCTTTCATATTGTTTAATTTCTTTGCTTTTGTTATTGCAATATTTGTTTCAGGTGGCCATATTTCTCATCCAAAGAAATCGGCATGCATTGATTGGTAGAGCAATTGATGATCATGATATGAAGAGGGTTCTTGAATTTTTGAAGAATGATCCAGTAAATATCGCTCTCAATAATTAAACTTCGATAAATGCCTTGCGACTAGGCTATACTTATCCACACGTTCCTGTTGCAGGTTGTAGATTCTGTATATGATTGCAAAAGTGAGGTGATTGGGCCTGGTTTCTTTAGATTTAAAGCTGAAATAGGTAACAAAAAACTCTAGAACTTTTACTCTCTTTTCTTGGTGATGCAGTTTTCGTTAAAATGTATCAAAATTTTATGGTGCAGATTTCAATGGGGTGGTATTGGTGCAAAATTATCTTAGTAGAACTGGTCCTGAAGAATGGGCTAAAAAGGTAAAAAGACATGTCTAGGGTGTAAGAGCTTAAGCTCGGCTGGTTTCAAGCTCTATATTCAAAGCTTGAATTTGGCTTGTGAGAAAATTTTTAAGATTGGCTCGGGGTGCGACTCATTTATTATTTATTAATTATATTATATATTTACATTAATAATTTCATATGTATATTTATAATTCATTTTATGCATATAACATAATAATATATATTGTTTAGTTATTTTTATCATATTTATATGTAATAATGTTTGTTATGTTACATATATGTATTATGTTAGATAGAAATTACTATATTTATATACATAATGGGCTTGCAAGTCTAGTCAAGCTCAGTGTATGAGCTCCTTCATTAACCGAACTTCAATTAGGGGCCACTGGCTAGGGTCGTTTAAGTCTTGCTCGATTTAAGTTTTTAGCAAGCCAATCTCGAGTAGCTCATGAGCAACTCAGTTTGTTTATGCCCTTGAATTCATGTCTCCTGATTGCTGATCTAATTATGATTAAAAAAATTGCAAACAATATGTGCACAGTTCCGCAATGCTGCAAAGGAGAAAGACGATGCTGAAATGCTTAAGATCATGTCATGCTACGGTACGTAGCTATAATTATATTATTTGCAGTTTTTTAATTCAATAATTGGAACTTTGGGCATTGATTAGAGTTATGAATATGATTATTATAGGTGAAGAGGTGGTTACTGCTCTAGGGAGTGAAGTTGATAGGCTTGAGAAGGAAATTCAGGAAATTGTTCCTGGAATTAGACATGTTGATATTGAGGCCCACAATCCAATCATCCCATCCCAATGAATCGCAAGAGTTTAATTTTCATTATTATTATTACTATTACTATTACGTTGTTATTTTTAATTTTTGTGTAGATGTGGATAGCTGGATCTTAAGTATCCATGGAGGAATAAAAACAGAGAGCAGGCTTTTAAAGAATAGAAAAACAAAGTCCCATGGTAAGATGGTTAAATAGGCCGGAAATGACTGTCCAGTTGACCTTATAAACATAATATATACGTATACATATATTTCTAATTTTATATGGGTTGATCTGTTTAATTAAACTTGTTAAACAGGTCAACCCCACAACTTAGTTGCAATGATAATTTGAAGCGCTGCCTCAGGTTCTCCTCTGTAAACACCATTGATTTAGCTTTTTAAATTTTCAAGTGTAAAATGGTTTTCTAATGATGGGTGTGCAAAATTGTATTCACGATCTACCAACGGTCACTGTTCAGAAAAAAAATCTTTAAGACTCCATTTGATTGGAAGGAATAGAATGGAAATGAGAAACTAGTATTATTTTCAAGTAAAATTGTGTTTGAGTGAACAATTAAAAATAAACCTAAGAGAATGTTTCACTTTAAATTTCTTTAGTTGTAGGATTTCAAAATCCTTTCGTCTAGAGAGGGAATTTGAAATCTCACGACCAAGGAGTAAAACATTTTTTTTGTGTTTTACATTTTATTATTCACTCAAACATAATTTTATTTGAAAATTATACTAGTTTATCAATTCCATTTCATTTCATTCCTTTCAACAAAACGCAACTTAATAGTTTTTGATGTAGTCACGCAGAAAAATGAAACTATTGTAAAGATCATATGCATGAAAAATGAATGCATGGATATAAGTCTTCTGAGTAGGGAGTGTGTTTCTAATCATGAAAAATGAAACTATTGTAAAGATCATATGCATGAAAAACTATTGTAAAGATCATAAAAGGCGGTGTAGCTTTAAGCAAATCTTTTAAAACTCAAATGAGAAGGTATACCGGTTGTGTTGTGTATACCTTCTGAGAAGTTTGAGCGACTTTAAACATCACCTACAAAACCTGTAAAGTCGGTCAGGGTGATTATTTTGGGAAAATTATTAAATTGGCTAATCAAATTTACATATCCGGATCAACTGGTTTAGAAATAGATATTCTATGCCTTTCTAAAGTTGAAGTCATGAGTTGGAATCTCAATGGTCATGAGTTGGAATTTCATTAGGTGCAATTTGTTTCAAGTAGGTAAGGGTTTTATCATAGTGAGCCTTTAGGTGGTGACTTTCCTTTAGAATGATGGGCAAGCTGGGTTACTGGCGTTGTTTATGTTCACGGGCGTGGGTGGTTTTTCGTTAGTGAGTTTACCCGGATGATCGGGTTTAAAAATTATTCGTTAGTCGTTCGAAAAAAATAACCATCGACTTTTGTTTTTACGAAATTAATCATTTGACCAACATGTATCATCATGTGATTATGCCAAACCATGAGGCACCGTCCACGTGGCACAAGTTTTCTCTTTTTTACCGTAGATACGCTAGAGATACGTGAGTACTTTTGTATCGCCGGCGATACATTCTATATAAATTTATTTTAATATAATTTCATTTTAAGTAATATATAACTATATAAATAATCTAATGTTATATTAACACCAACTATAGAAATGTCATTAAATAATAATATAATTAAATTTATTTTAAATATTAATTAAACATATTACTAAATACATAATAATTATGACGTCTTGAACACGATCATATCCAAAATGGACCAATGACAATCGAGATGCAAACGTTATACGTTGTGTGTTTATTCCATGAGATATTCATAAGAAACACAATCTCGTTCAAAACGATCCTAAGACGAAAAGATACATCACTAGAAGATGTGTATTTGATCTTTGCATTAAATCACTTTTTTTTCTTGAACTTTGAACAAAAAAAAGTGCATTTGAGCCGCTAAAGTTGTTACCAAACTCGTACTATTCTGTGAGATCTTCGTAACGAACCAAATATATGTTCACATATCACTTTCACTCCAGTAATTCATAGCATCAAGAGATTGCATTTGAACGCAAAGCACATGATTCACCCTTAGCCACTCTCTTTTAGAGCGCCTTTTTGCATAAATATATCAAAATCAATCTAACAAAACAAAAGTACAAGCAATCTAAACCCCAATTACAAGCACTTATTCCGTATGCAAAGGGTATTGTATCATATTGTATTGTTCTAGCAGAAACACGAATAGGCCATGTGGGTCTTCTTTGACACATATCTCGAAATATAGTTCCCCATATTAGAACCAGCAGTAGCAGAATCATCAGGAACCACTATTTTAGTCTTCCCTGAACCTATTCTTTTACCAGCAACATTTGCATAAAACAACCCTGAGATTGCTGGTACAAACACATCACTCTCTGAAGATACATAAAAGTCTATCACTTTTTCGTACTCCGAAGAATCCGATCCAAGAAACTTCGGTTTCTTATCCATCGGCATAATCGCCTCCTGCAAAATAATAAAAATAGGAAACTAGTTACATTTGGTGTTATTTGTTAACCAAAATGAGTAATTAGCCATCTGATATCTTTATTACCTTTGTGTAAGTTTTTGGGAAGAAATCTTTCATTGAATCAAGCTTGCTATCCCACCTAGATTGTGTCAAATAAACAGCACTGTTTTTGTCAAATCCTAACTTTTTCAAGAACTCTGCAATCTCTTCTGGGCCATAACATTTTTTTGAACCTTGGCAGCCCTTTTGCTCCAACATATCGAGCCTCAAGTCAACTGCAACAAACTCGCTGTCTGACTTGCGGCTCAAGGTTTTGAGCCGGTCAACGATTGAGTCAACCACTTCCCGAAGCTCTGGTTGTAGCTCAAGTGTTCCAAACATGGCCAAACATCCCACTGAATTTCTCTCTTCTTTTTCGGGTACACGGGGCTTTTTCATGTTCACAGAAGGGAAGTAAGTTGCCAACCTTACATTTCCTTTGGTCTTAAATACGGGTTCGATGTTGTTTGCGATGTATTCTTCGGTTACTCGATTTGGAATTCTCAAAACAGCAAGATCTTTTGTTGCTAATTCAGCAGGCTGAGCTTTTACTACCTTTACTACTCCATCTAGACTACTTACAAACTTCTCAATGTCATAAATATCTCCAAAGTTCCTGGAAGACACATGATTTGACTTTTAAGCATCAGCAGACTGATTATTAAATTATTATATAGTGTGACAATCAATCTTGGCTAATTAGTTTGTATCTATGTTATCTAAACTGATAATTCCAAAAAGCATAACCATTTTAAAACAAAATCCGAAACTAAAACAGTTGTGATAATACTAACCTCCAATCACCAGGTTCGGTTCCCCTAATGTCTGGAATCACAAGCGTTGCCTTCAAGTATCTAGCTACTACTACTGCATCTGTAATCTGAGGTTTATAATCACAATCATCATGGTTAAAATGAAATCAAACACAAATTAAAACAAAAAGATTGCAACTTGAGTTCTAATGCATATCTGAGGTTTATAATCACAGTGGGTTAAGATGAAATCAAACAACAAATGAAAAATAAAAGTTGCAATACTTGATACAACTGTATCTGTAATCCTGAGGTTTAAAATAACAATTACCATCTTTAAGATAAAATCAGACATAAAACGTTGCAATACTTGATTACTACTGCATATGTAATCTGATGTTTAAAACCACAATCACCATGTTTAAGATGAAATCAACGTATCAAACACTATATAAAACAAACAGCTTGAAATACTTGATCACTACAGCATAATCTACATCTGTAATCTAAAGTTTATAACCACAATCACCATGATTAAGATGAAATCAAACACCAATCAAAACAAAAAAGAAAACATTGCAAACCCTTCAGATTCTTCTGAGTTCTGATTCATACCTGTGAAACATGGAATTCAGGTCCATTGGTCAATGAAAAAGTGACAAACCCTTTAGATTCCTCCGGCTCCTCTGCTTACAACATTCAATTCAAATTCAAATCAAACATCCAAACAACAAACACGAGTAACACAATGAAGATCTATAGATCACTTCAAGTCCACAACACTAACCTAAAATCGACTTAGACCAACAAGCCCTAAGAACTCCACCTTCCTCCTTCCACGAACCATCACCATTACTCACAAAGCTCTTCTCTGAATCGCTATTGTCGTCAAAACTCTGCGTCGATCCTGCACGATTCACCTGTAAAAAACCTAAATTACGTTATAAATCCAATACATAATCAATCAATTTACAGTAGAAGATTCAACGTTTGAATGATAAATCAGAGAATCGAAGCAAAACTGACGATTAACAAGTAGAAGATTCGAAACGAAATACAGAATAAACCAATTTCCAGCAGAAGATTCAACGAATGAATGACAAATCATAGAATCGAAGTGAAATTGACGATTATTCGAAGAACAAGTGCATAATTCAGTAACGTGAAGAACAACATAACTACAAAAGAAGCATACATGATGAGAAATTGGGGCATCGAAGTGTTGACGCTTAATCATGTCTCCAAGCATGACAAACATGGTGATTGTGAGCACACCTGCAACAATCTGCCTCGGATCTATCCCCATTGTTCTCAGATCCACACACAGTGACGACAATCGATCGATTGATGTGTGATTTTTGGGGGTTTCTAATGATTAGTAGTACACAACATGAAAGTGTGATTGAAATCAAGAGGAATGAATGAAATGCAGGTTGATTGTTGGTTAGATATAAAGAGGTTAAAAGAGATCTGTGAGTGAAAATGGTGGCAGAAGTTCACATGGGTCAATTGAAATTGTATTTGATGATCCTTCATGTTATGAAGAAGATGTAGATGCTTACTATAACTTTGTAGTTATGACATTTAGGGTTCTAAAATATAACCAAACTTGGTTGAACCGTTGAATTACTGCGATCAGGAAAAGACTGTTCAAGAGACGAGCCGGGAATATATATGAAATTTGATCCAACCTTTTATTTCTATTTCGAATTTTGGAAATACCAAGACTCGTTTTAAATGAGAGAAATAATTGAGGCTAATGTAGCTTTCAGATGAGCTAATTTCCGTAACAAGTTGGCGTGACCAGAAAAACATTATTTCATCTCCCACATCGGTAGCAACCGAGATAAGAGTGTAACTAAAGCTCGGCTTGTACTTTATTTGATTACAAACCGAGCCGACTCGATCTAATGATTGACTCGGTTTTAGACGGGTATTTCTAAGTGAGTTTTGAGTTTCAAGATAGTTAGATAGTCATATTAAAAAATGACAATGTGAAATGTTTATGATTTAAATGTGTATATGTGATAATACAAAGGGTGTGTAAGAAAATAATAATAAGTAAAGCATATTCCACTTGCAACCCTAGAATTCGATTTACATGTGATTACTATTTTGTGTTATTTAATATAAAAATATCACATGTTTATATGCTTTAATCGATGGTATTGTATGTTATTTTATATAACTTTTATTAAGATATCTTGTCATATTTGTATCTATTTACATTTTAATATCTTATTATCATGACTAAGTTGTACCTAATATAAAATACTTTCTGGCGTACTTTTATTATTATTTGAAAGCAGAATATTCATTTACGCTTGTAATCTTGAATTGTTTGCAAGTTGTAAAAATTACTTTAGGTACGAAAGAGTTTGTAATAAAGATTATGGGCATATATCAAACATCACACATGCCATAAGTTATTACAAAAATTATATAGTAACTAGATGTTTAATAAGATGTCTCTAGGAAGATTAAAAGTTAAATATATGATTAATTTAAACAAAAAGTAATTTAGTCTCTCCCTCCTGCTTAATATGCACAAACTATACTCAAGTATAAAAAAATAATTATTTTTATATAATTATTTGAATACCTAACAGCTAGTTTAAAACTATTTTATAATATCCGACAACATGTTTTATCGGATTAAATTTGACACTAATTAGTTATTGACTCATAAATCGTCATAACTGACTTAAATTAAAAAAAACTAGAATTAAGCTCCTCGCGTTGCAGGGGGCGTAAAACCGTACAAAATAACATTAATGTCAAACCACCATCAATAACCATCAACACTGAAATTACGGCATGTTAATATGAAAAAATAAAAACGAAGCGTAAAATATATAAAAAATTAAGTCGACTGAAGACTCACATGTTATGACGAACCCTGTTAAAGGGGGGAAATAGATGAAAATACGATAAACCACGCGCGCACGTTGTGTTGTGGTAACTCACAAAATTTAAAACGGAACGTAAATCAAAACGTAAAACTGGTGAATCGCACATGCATGTTTGTGTCGTGTTAACTTACAAAACCTAAAACGAACATAAGACCAAAATTTGCAAAATATGAAATGTATAGGGAACCAAAGTTTAAAGTATAAAAATTTGTGATATTAAATTACAAAAAATAAAGAGTTTTGAGTTTAAAGTAAAAATAATCAAATTTTGGATGATTACTTTGCAAGATATGAAACTTTTGGGTTAAAGTGAAAAATTATTTTTTTAGAAAACCCTCTATGCATAAAATACAACACCGTTATACATATAAATATTAGTAACTAGTATGATATAAATATTACACGAATGTTGGTGAATTTCATTCTAAAATATAAAGAGAATATGCCATTTTCTCTATACAATTGTTGTTTGTTGGGGTTCGCCTTTGTCTTAAGGGGCGATTGAAATTAGAGGGGTGTTTTGTGATGAAAGCAAATTCTAAAGGGGTAGTTTTTGTTTATCGAGCCACCGACACTCTGCTCTAGCTTAAGCCATTTAAATAAATTTAATATTTAAAAAATATGTGAGTTGAGACGTCCTATGTCTAATTTTCTAATTGTCTTAAACTACTCTTGTATCTTAAACTACTTATACTTATAGGTGTTTATGACATCGAGTTTATTTTAGTTTATTTGGATCGGATTGTATGGATTTAAATATTGGTGCTATTGAAAATTTGATCAAAATTAGGCATTCGTATGTGATTTGTATTCATTTTATATTTGAATAGGAGTCAAATTCAAATTATCAGAGTTAAAATATGAATAAAACTTAATACAATAAGTTAATTAATGTTGGGTTTCTATATGTTTTTTCATAGTTTCTTAATCATAATACAATTGCAACTCCTCGAGACTTAGCCTCTTACCTCTCTGCCCTCTTCAATAATTCGATTAAGTTTACAAATGGTAAAAAAATATGGAAGCCGAAGAATAGTTATCAGATCCTACTTTTTGTTATCATTGATCAACTATGTAAAATATTGAGTTTTTGAGTTAAGACTGGTTAAAAGTGGGTAAATACTACAAATCTATTGATAAAAATCATATTTATATATAAGTTAATTAAAGTTTTATTTGGATCATACATATATCCAAATAAACTGAATTAGAAAAGTAAATATGAAGACCGAATAAGAAATTTGATTCGAATGAGAGCTGACCTGCATATTCGAGTAAGGATTTATATCGATTTTTTCAGTTTTGGATATGATTTGGATTATGGGCTTTTGTGGTTTTGGTCTTTTTTTAATATCGCTTGATCACCGGTATATTTATTAAGTATTATTATTATTATAATATTTTAATAAAAATAATAGCGATGTTTGCATTTAAAAAAGTTTAGTTGGTAGGGTTTCTATGAAATCAAGGGAAGTTTAAGGGCGTAACTATCGGAGACGAAGGCCCACATTATTGGAACAAAAATTTAGGAAAAGAAAAAGATGATTAAGAATATTTTAAGTTATAAAACAATAATTTAAGTTAAAATATGATGAACTCTTTATTATATATAGAATAATTTTTAAGCGAGTGTTTTATAAAAATGTCATTTTTAAAACGTTCTTGTTATAATTCCTAACTCTAATTATTTTTTGTTTATTATAATTTTACTTTTAAAAACACTAATTTTAAATATTTAGTATTATTAAAAAAGTTTGATGTTTAAGAAAAATTCTTATTTTATAAAAAACTGTTTTGTTTAGAAATAATATTAATCAAAAGATCTATTTACAAAGTGGAAATCATGAGTTGGAGTCTCACTAGGTGCAATATGTATCTAGTGGGCCAATGGTTTTACCATAGTAGACCTTTAGGTGGTGGGTTTCCCTTGGAATTGTGGGCAAGCCTGGTCACCGGCGCTGTCTGTGTTCGCGGGCATGGGTGGTCTTTCGCCAATGAGTTTACCCGGGTGATCGGACTCAAAAGTTATTCGTTGATCGTTAAAAAAAGATCTCTTTCTTAATTTACTTTAAAAACTATTTTTATTCTAAAAAAATATAAATAATATTATTAGTAATTAATGTGGTTATTAATGAGAGAGAAAGAAGAAAATTTTAATGAAACACATGTCACTCTTAGTTACTTTTTTATTAGAGTAGAAAGATATATAATATTCTATATAGCATAAATGTGTTCACCAAGTGCGTTATTTTATAAAATTATTATATTAAAGTATACAAAAGTGTTTATATTTTCTTAAATATATCAAGTACGAGTGTGAATGGTTTGATTCAATCCAGTCGTTATAGGTTAAAATCAAGGGAACATACAACCGATATTTTTAATCATCATCGCATGCGTTTACTTTATCTACACAATTTAAGAGTTGAAATGTAGATGTTTTCAAATTATTGAAGTAGATTTCATCTATGGACTATGGTATATGGTCTATCACAAAATTGATTTTTTTTTCTTCAACCTTTTCTTTTATCTCATGTTATTGTTATCTTGTAATATTATATTTTCTTTAATCGTCTTTAGTTTGGTATAATTGTCAAACAAAAATAATCATGAATCATAATCCATCATAAAACTCTCTTGTATTCTATTTAAATTAATTATGGTTTTGTTTTTACGTGGTTTGACGAAAATTGTTGACGAAAATTGTTGACAAAAATAGTGATTTAGTCTGAATAAAATTATAATTATAACGTTTATGGTTTTATTTATTTATATATTTAGTTTTGTCATTTCAGTCAATGAAACTATTAGTGTAACGCTTAGATGCTTTTAGCCATTTGACCCAATATATTGTTTATGCGACATGCTAATATAATGTAAGAGTTAGGTCTTAGGTGGACTTTTTGTATAATTTACTTAAATACAATAAAAACAAATTAAACCCAATAGTTCACATATTCAACCTACCCTCACCCATCTTCTCCAAAAGAAAGAAAGAAAAAATGAATGAAAAAAAAAAGAAAAATGCAAAAGAAGGGTTCGTCCCTTCACGTCGACGATCTCCAACCCCTTTATTTTTTGGGATTAAAACCGCAATATGGTTAGACACAATGAAAATTTGTGTAATCAACCCTATATAAATTATATAAACTCCTAAGTGAACATGCGTGTTGCTCGAAGAGTGTTAAAATTTAAAACCCTTAGTTTTGGTAGCATGTACATTAGTATTCACATAATTGTTTTGAATAAAATTTATATTAACCATAACACAAGAAAGTATCGCTCTCTCCATAAGATCAAACATCATTGGTGTTCGAAAAACCATTGGTCTAAATGATTACGACTCGAAAAGGATGTCACTCAATATTAACAACTTCATCAATGGCACCTCTACTTTTACCATCTTCACCGTTCAACATGCCATTGAGGAGGTCATGATCGTGATCTGACTATGTTTTTTTTAAACAACTTCCTTTCCATCAAACTTATTATTTTTTTCATGGTGTGGTTGCCTTTAGAGCCGACTCACCTTTTTTACGGGCATAAAACGAAACAATATTTTGGGGTCCTTCTAAGCATCATTTTTAAAAACTCTGATCTTTATCTGAACTTTAACACATGCAATATAAACAAAACTTTCTGTAGTTTGACATAGTTAGAAAACTTTTTAAAACCAAACCTATATAATCAAGCGTATCACACACTTAAAAGTATCTAATTTCTAAACTAAGTTAAGGCGAACCAAAATCAAAATAATCGAGCATAAATAATCAAGCAAATTACAACAAGACAATCGTAAACAAATCACAATCTTTAAGTAATCTATATAAGGTAGTAGGAGACTACAAGCAAAACAGATTAAAAAGAAAATCATATTTACTTTAGTCAACTACAGAAGTCTAAAAGCAAAACAACATTCAAGCATTCAACCAAAATTAGATAATAAAAAAAATTAAGATTCCAACCAAAGCTAGTAAAAGCATCAAGGGGTTCAAACCGATGAAGATATGAAGAAATTACTAGGTATAAGCAATATAGGCTCGGACCAAGATTCACAAAAAACGTAAAGTAAAAAAATCAAGCATTCAAGCAATTACTTTAGGAGATTTAAAGAGTAAAAGGTTAAAGCAATTTAGCGAGTGGCGAACGATTACTCGATTGAAAGTTTAGAATTTGGAAGTTGATGCCTGAAGTATCAAGTATGATATCTCGAATTCTCAATACACTTAATCAGGTAGATAGTCTGATGTCTTGATAGACTGGAAGTCGTTGTTTTGAATTCTCGATTAACTAAATCAGGTCGATGAAGAAAGGCATGAAGCAAATCTACTTTGATAAGCCGATGAGAACTTGAAAGTCGACTATATGATGCCTAGTCTAGATGCTTCATTGTTCTAGGGCATCAAGAATGCCAGGGGCTATATGATGCATATATAAGATAATTTTAACATTTGAGGCTTTATAAAAGTAAGGGCCTAAAGCGGTTGCTTTTAAATTTATTCCATTATACATCCATACTTAGCTCTTCTTAATAAAGTTCCCATCATAGAATCATTGGCATAAATAGATATCACACTAAACTCTCTGCTTTGCCTGCCTTTGTGATTTGCTACAATGATGTGATCTTAACTTTTCTATTAGTGCGAACTCTTGATACCTCCTACTTTGATCAATCAACAAGACCCTCAAACCTTTTCCATTCACCTAAATACGATTGGCTAATGGTAAGCATTTTTATGCCCTTCTTCATCACGTTGTTTTTGTTGGAATTAATCTTTGTTAATTCAAATAAAAAAGTTAATGTCAGATCCTATATGGGTGGTGTTTTAGTTTTATTAAAAGTCTTTTATTTATTATTTAATTAGTATGTTTATCTGGTTATTTAGTTAATGTTTATCAATTTGTTTTAATTCCTAGAAGGTAGGAGTAAGAGTTATAGTAGGATTTGTTTTATTTAGTATAAATAGGGTTGTTTGGTTGATGTTTAAGGTGTCAAATATTTACTTTTTTTAGTAAAGTGTCGACTAACACTATGTGTGATCAAATAGTTTTGTTCTTCAACCTTTTCAACATGCGTTTTGTTACGTTTTTGTTCGTTTGAAGATCGTTGGGCCTTCACTTGGTATCAGAGTTATACCAAACTCTTGAACAGGGTGCAAAAGTAGCAAAGAAAATAATGTTTGTGTTTTGTTCCGGCAAAGAACAACAACAAAAAAAAAAGAATGATTTCTGTTCAAACACAAAAGCAACAAGAAGAAAGTTGGATTCAAATCATGAAACCAAGTAAGAAAGAGTGAGAAAGAAAGAAAGAAAACAAGAAGAAAGGAAGAAAGAAGGATAAAAAATAAAAGAAAAAAGAAGAAAGATAAAAAGAAAACGAAAAGAGAAAGAAAAAAAATTTAAATAAAGAAAGTACGATGGAGAGAAATAAAGAAAGTCAAGCAAAAAAGAAAACAAGTTTAAAAGAAAAGTAAGCAAATAATATAATAATGACAGACCAACCAATTGTAATAGCAAGAAAGCAAGGCAACATTTCATTGTAATGTCCTAAATTGACATCCACGAATTATACAAGTTGGTCAATATGGTCGAATCATTTTTCCAAGTGTATGAGTTATGGGAGATGGAGATGTTAAAGATGAAAGAAAGTGAAACGGTGGATGATTTTTCAAGTAAGTTAACTGGCATAGCGGCTAAGTTTAAAAGCTTTAGTTCAAGCCTTAAAGATGAAGTGATTGTACAACTCGGTTCCAAATAAGTTCCTACCTATCGTGGCATCTATGGAGCAATACTTAGACCTTGAAGATATGTCTTTTGAGGAAGCAACGAGAAGAATAAAAGCTTATGAAGAACGCCTCAAAAGTCACGATAAACAAGAAGAGAATGATCAAAGTAAACTTCTACTACCAAGTTCAAGTAATCAAAAGGTTGGAGATTTAGAAAGTTGGCATCATGAAAAGGACGAAGTGATGATAATAAAAGCCGTGGTAGGTGTCAAGGAAGAGGCTTTGGTAGAGGAGAAAAAGAACGTGAAAGAGGTCGAAGAAACAAATATAAGAGTGAATTTAGGTATTTTGAATGTGGTGAATTTGGTCACTTTGCATATGAATGTATCAAGTGAAAAGATAAAGAGGATGATAAAAAAGATATAGCTTATCTTGTTCAATATGAGGAGAGACCAACATTATTGTGAAAAAATAAGATTAAAGGGGTGATTGTTGGAATTAATCTTTGTTAATATAAATAAAAAAGTCAAAATCAAATCCTATATGAGTGGAGTTTTAGTTTCATTAAAAGTCTTTTATTTATTATATAATTATTAGTATGTTTATCTAGTTATTTGATTTGATGTTTATTAAGTTGTTTTAATTCTTAAAAGGTACGACTATAAGTCATAGTATAATTTATTTTGTTTAGTATAAATAGGGCTGTTTGGTTGATGTTAAGATGTCAAATATTTAGTTTTCTTTAATAAAAGTGTCGATCAACAATGTTTGTGATCAAATAGTTTTCTTCTTCATCCTTTTCAACTTGTGTTTGCTACGTTTTTGTTCGTTTGAAGATTGCTGGGCCTTCAGTTTTATGGTGTATTTGACGATCGATAAATGACTCCATTTAAAATGGCAAACTTGTCTATCTACATGAGATTTTGGATGGAATCAAGGTCTTGAGTTTTCTTTGGATTATTAGACGAGGGAAGTTAACATTGATTAGAGTGCTTAATGTAATTTCAGTTTTGTAATTTGAACTTGTTTATCGAGTTAGTGTATTTTTTTTCTAAAACAATGAGAGACTTGACGAATGATAAATTCCCGTGTCAATAAAAATAAAATAAAAAAACCACTCTTAAAAACACATCACATCACACGCTATGATACTCTTAAACCACAAACATTATTTTCTTAACACATCAAATAACTCTTTGATGAATCCAATCAGAATCAATCTTCCTATCTTTGATATCAATTGATGGATTAGAAGTTGAGGTTTGGGCCTAATAACAAACAACACTATCAATTTTTGGATTAAGGGTTAATGTTTTTTGTAATGAAAAAATCACTCGAGTTAAAGTAGAAACATCCTTTCGAGGTCAAGTATTCAAGCACGAATTTCCCATTTAACAAATAAAACAATAGATGGATCGGGTTAGGCTCGTATACAGAACTAGGGGTGTAAACGAGTCGAGTCGAGTCCGAGCTCGACTTATTTATAGTTTTATTTTCAGCTCAACTCATAAAATATATTTTAAGCTCCAGCTTGCAAAGCCGGCCCTGAGGAGGGGCGGGATGGACTCCCGTCCAGGGCCCATTCGCTCAGGGGATACAAAATTTTTAAATTTTTTATATATTATATATATAGTTATAAAAAAATAATTATAAGATATATACAATTAAAACTTTACCTAATTACGTTTTAAACCAAATATAATTTTTTAAGCCCATTTTATTAACCAAATTACTCAACTAATAACCCAATAAAATGGTTATATATGATTGTAATTAAAGTTCATAAACTAATTTATAAGGTAGTCCACAATTCCACACATGGTTGTTGCTGCTGCTTGCGAACTACTTGTTATGTGAGTACGTGGTGTTGCTTGCCGACGAAGAATAAAAACCAGCTACGTCTACCGTCCACTTAATCGACAATTCCAATATATTATATAATTCTAGGTTATTGTTTTATTGAATCGTAGTGACTCTTTAGTGTGTTTTTTTAAAAATTAGTTTGTTATCTATACTAGGGTATTTAGGTTTTGTATAATTATATAATAATGTTGTTATGTGTTTCGTTAGAATTTATATATTAGAACTTAGAATCAGGTAGTTGTTTAAAATTGAAGTTGCTAGAAGAAATTCACGAGTTAGTGGTTAACAATTACGGTATGTCATTGTTATACTGTGATATTGTTAAAACATTTATTTTCATATAAAACATTAGTTTATATAATTTAAGTCTTTAGGGCCCAGGGGCTTTTTTTTCTAGCTCGTCTAGAGCAATAAAATCCTCAGGACTGGCCCTGCCAATTCGACTCGATTATTGTTAAATTATTACATTTTCATTAAATAAATACTTTTATATTATTTATAATTAGAATTTTTATATATAACATAATATATATTATTTAATAGTTTTTATCATAATAATATATATAATACTATAATTTATGTAATTATATAAATTCATATAGATATATATATATATACACATAAATATAAAAAATACGTAAAAAAATTATATAAAACAAAAAACTAATATAAGCTCGCGAGCTGATTCGATCTCGATATCTAAAGCTAAAACTGGAGCTCAAAATTTTATAGTAAATGTGAGTTCAAACCAATGTTGTTGAGATCGGATCGGACCGGCCGGTCCGACCGGTTCGACCGGGATTCGGTGCCTGGTCAGGTCCGGTCTGTGTTGAATCGTTTTTTACTGATCGGACGGTTTTCTTTTTTTTTTTAGTTTTTATGGTAAAAACGGGGTGTTAAACCATAAATTAATATGTCGGATATCAAATATAGTTAAGTTTTATATATAACTAATATATATATATATATATATAAATCATATATAAATTACTTATATTTAATTACATATATAAATAAAATTAAAAGATAGTTAAATCCGGTCCAACAGATCCGACCACCAAACCAATAAAACGTCGGGTTCGACTTCCGATCCGGTTCTGAAAACATTGATTCAAATCGAGTTTTTTTCGAACCGATGACGATTAACTCGCGGCTTGACTTGTTTACGTTCCGCTCACAGCACTTATATAACCCTCTTCGTCCCCACTACACACCTTGGGGGTCATCAGATACATCGGTGACGATCGAGGTGTGAAGAACTGAAGGTATACAGAACAACAGAAGAAGACTACAAATGGCTTCAACAGCAGCGGTGCCCTTTTGGAGATCTGCAGGTATGACCTACATCACATACTCCAACATATGTGCGAATCTCGTGAGGAATTGCCTCAAAGAACCCCACAAATCCGAAGCTATCAGCCGCGAGAAGGTCCATTTCTCCGTCAGCAAATGGGTCGACGGAAAGCCTCAGAAACCAAGTAATGTTCTACCCCTTTTAATTGGTTTGATTTCATCGATTGCGTAGATCTAGGGTTTTGATTCTGATCGTAGGTTGTGAGTTTATGTGGATTGGATTGTATGTGATTGGTTTTCTGTTGGTTTAATTTGTGCTTTTTGTTTGATTTGTGGTTGTTGATGTTGGGTGTTAATGGTGATATACTGATATCGTGTTTGTGATTTGTGCTACATTTGGATCTTACGGTATGTTAATGCCATGGTTGTTCTATGGATTATGGGATGCATTTATTCGACCCTGCACTTTTGTGGATGCAACTGTAACTCACTCCATCATGGCATCATGCTCTTTTTTTGTGTGAGGTTTAGGTATCACTCTATCAGGAGATGAAAATTAGGTGCTGTTATGTGAGTTTGAGGTTTAGGTTATCACTTTTGGTATCAAATATTTAACAAAGATCAAAGCAAACAAAAAGCACAATTCGATCGACAGTCATGTATTCCCACCTACTTGTTAGTTTGTATTCACTTATTTTGTGGATGGCAAGTTTGTATTTTTGGATTGCCCTTGTTGATTATTGGTGCTGTTCTGTGGTTCTGAATTATCTAAAATGTGTTTCATATTAATATCTATCATTGCAACTGCAAGTCTAGCAATGGGTTCTCGAGTGATGTGTTGTCCTAGAAAATTACTTTGGCATGTGAGGTGACGCGTAATGGGATGGTTTGTATTTGGATAGCATGCAGGTTTTCATATTCGGGTTTTGGTAGACCCATACACACTTTTGTCCGTATTTTTATTCTTCTTGCAAGTAATGAATGGATAAATATGATTAGAAAACTATATCAGAACAATAATGATTTAGTTTTATGAATCAGTTGTTTTAAGATAATGTGTGCATTGGAAATATTCAATTGAGTGTCTTTCAATCTGCTTTTTTTTAGCTAATTTATATATCAGTTTGACCTTGGCAAGAAAAAGGGAACCCGGTTCATTTAATTCAAATTTGCCACATTTACAGATACCTTATAAGTTATCTACCCTCATCAAAGAATTTAAAATGACTGCAATTGAAGTGAAACTTATTGAAATTAGCTGAACCCACACAACTAAGCTAGTTATTCCCTGCAGGGGCATTCTATATGTATGTACTTCTGCTGTTCATGGTATCAAGATTTTAAATCCTCATCAGTTTATGTGTTCGAACATCATAGTGGTTTTCTTTTTGCTAGGTCAGCATGAATATACGTGTTAGCATCATAGGCAGTCTAGACATATGTTGCAGTTAATGATATTTACTTTTGGGAATTTGACATTTTCACATTGACCCATAGTATATTCAGGAAGTGTAGCCTCCCCAACAAGAACACAATTGTCTTCTTTCCTGCAGTAGCTATTTAAAAATTTACCCATTCAAGATTCAGCTAATCAGTTTGGTCTATAATACGATCTATGGATTGAATAATTGAACTCAAGTCCCTGTGATAAAACATGAGAAGGTTATATCCTTGGTTTTAAAATGCGTGCATCTTGCGCGTATAATGCGCTGATGCGGTGTCCTGAGCGCAACGCCACATGTGTTGTGATGCATTTACATGATGCGCCAATAGTGCGCTGCATTTCGCAAGATGTGCCAGATGCGTGCAACATTGATTTTTTAACTGGATTTGACTTCTCTCTTGAACAATCTGTAATTTTTTTAAATTTTAAGTCTGTGTTATAACTTCTCTAAGCATTCAAGAGACTTTTCAAGCATCCAATAGACTTTTTTTTACCTTTCTAAATTGTTTTTAAGTCTACTATCATGCTGCCAATGTATATGTTTTATGTTTCTTATAATTCCTGTGAAATTTAATGTTTTTATGTACATATAACTTTTAGTATTATTTTTATTAACAAACGCATCACATATGTGATGCGTGCGCATCACACATTAAGATTTTGGACCGTACGCACCGGAGCGCATCACGCAATTTAAAACCAAGGTTATATCATGTTCGTCTAGCGTTGAACACTGACATAAGGCTACACAAAAAGTGATCGCTAACCATGTATATGTAATATTATTACATCTTGAGGACAGGCATTATAAGTCACACGGCAACTAGTAAGAAAGGGCGTACCCGTTGTTTGACGTAGCTCCCACTTCGCGTAGGACCGTAGGTCCATGAAAATAATTTCCAAGCGCGTGTTTTATATCCTGAGAATTGGCTATTCTTGTTGCATGAAATAAGGCACATAATAAAATTGACACTAGTAGGAAAAGTGAAATTTTACATTGCTTTTCAAAGTTGTCAGGAGGCCATGACATTGTTGTTGGTGAGATGCTGGCATACTAAGCTAATCGGTACCCTGGACTATAGTGGGGCTAAGAGAGAGCCCATTTGAGTTAGATTTCGGTTCATACAATAGAATTTCTTCAAATATGATACTTGGTAACCTTGGTAGTTTTTTTGAGTAAGCTCAATCTGATAAACCTTAAGGTTCTCTGAACTCATTTGGATTGTAATATAGGGGGATTAGAGGTGCCATATCAACCTGCTTACCTATGAATGGGTTTACTTGGGTTAGGGTAAAATGCAATTAGTTAAATTAAAATAAACAAGTCAAATGGGTCAAAGAAACCGAGTCATCCACATTGTATTTTAATGCATAAAACCTCTTAACCAATCATTTAATTTATAAAATTTTGGTTTTGTACAAAACGTGTTTTGGGTTAACTGATTGGACCTAACCAATTTCGTCACACAGACAGCTCATTCTGCCAGCTATACCGCAGGTGGACAATGATATGCGTCGACTTTTCTGTGGATATTTTATTGATTTTTCTTTCTTTGTGTAGATTTTCGGCCTTTCGATGTTGATAATTCAACTTTTTTGATTTTGTTGTTTTGTTCATGAACTGAATTTATATCCTATGATAGATTTGCTTAATTTTGTTTCTTGAACAGCTATTAGGTCAGATTCTCCTGAAGAATGAGGCTGAAAGACGTTATATTTTGCATTTGTTTCTGAAGCTGATCTGGGCTTTGTTCTTGAATAATGTTGTCATTATACACTTTGTAGTGATTTGCTGGATGGATTTAAACCTTGTTTGAATGGGTTTTGTTTCTGATGTTAAATGGATGTCTTTGATTGATAATGATCAATACTTTATTTTGAGCCTAGATTTAAACCTGCATTACTTTGATGAGTTCTTCGACTCTTACTACACTGACATTGTTTTGTTATGTAACATCTCTTTGACATCACATAATGTGTTGAATTTGGAATATTAAAATTAAAAGACTAAAATAACAGTTTTCATAGAAATTCAGATGCAAGATTTAAGTAGATAGTCAAATAAATAGTTGTATTTTTTATTTTAACTACTGTATAATACATAATCAAATTACAAATACTGTTTAATGCATAAATTCATTTTTTAAGTAGAGTAATTACATAGATACCTTGCAACTTTTGTTTTAGTTTTGATATATATAAAGTTCAATTATTTTATTTTATTTTATTTTATTATTATTTTTAAATGGATAGTTAATGGTTAGAAGTTAGTAACATAAAGTTAATATTAATTTGTCAATGCAAAGGTTTGAACCTTGGACTTTCAAAAGAGACAAAGTCTCCCATCTTTCTCTTAAATCACTAGGCTAAAAGATCATTGATTAAAATCTAATTATTTAAATCATTTCTTTTTCCAACTTATATTATGCTTATCAATATCACTAAAAGAACAATATGTATAGCGGTTATGATTTAACTTAATATACCTCTCTATTATACGCATTTATAAAAGGATCGTACAAGCTCAAAACGTAAAGGCCGTACTCGGCGTATAGTCTATATGTATTAATAAAAGGAACGTACAAGTTCAAAACGTAAAAACAGTATATACGCGTATAGTCGTGTAATACTTTTTCATAATCTCACATCAATCAAATAAATAGATATACATTAACCTAGATATACATTAACCAATTACATCCAACTTAATACCAAAATGAAATGAAAATAAACAAACTTCAGCAGGGTGTTCAAATTCGGATATCCGAAAATTTTGGATAGTAGATTTCGTTATCCGAATCTCGAAAATTTTGGATAGTAGATTTCGTTATCCGAAAATTTTGGATAGTAGATTTCGTTATCCGAATCTGAAAATTCGAATATTCTTGATTCGGATCCGAATTAAAAAAAATTGTTTTATTTAAAATATTTTATAACAAAGATAATAATTTTTATTGAATTTTCGGATATCCAAAGGTTTTATTAAAATATCCGAAATATTTAACTAATATATTATATTTTTAAAATTTATAAAAGTATTTTGAAAATCTGATTATTCAAAAATTTTTAAAATCACTGTCCGAATTCTAAATTTCAGATATTTTATATCGGTTTTCCATTCGGATATTTTCTATCGATACATATACAATCGTTTAACGCCTTTCAAACCAACTAACTTCTCTCTCCGGCGAAACTCCGGCGAAACTCCGGCGAAACTCCGGCGAAACTCCGGCGAACCCACACGCCGCCGTTGATCCTCATCAAACACCACAATTCATCCAAATCGTTTCCCACAGATTCAGATCTAACATTTTGATTCTTTCAACAAATCATCTACTCCATACACTGGTTATCACAGCTACTGATTCAATCTCTAGGCATCGTTCTTGATCTCGTTTCATCCGGCTATATGGCTTCCAAAACATCATCTAGGTCAAGAGGTGGCGCCAATGTAAAGAGCAATTCGAAGGAAACCGGCACGAAGCTCGAGGAAAATCTCAACGTCTTCAAGTCTGATAAGTTCGACGCCGATGCGTTTGTTAATTCGAAGTGTAATTCGTTGAATGAGAAGGTTCGTGTGATCGTATCCTCTAAAATGCTTCGTTTGTGATGTTAATTCTAGTTTTAGGGAAAATGTGTGTGGGATTGTAGTTATTGGATCGATTATATGACGCGGTTTAGAATTGAACTTATGTGAGTACGGCGTGAATTGCAGTTCAGTTGTATTCGAATTCACATTTAGAATACTCTTTATTTCCAGTGTCTGTTGTGTCTTTGGTCTGATTTCTGTGAGGATGGAGTGCTTATTATCCCAATGCTTTTGTTCCAGTGATGGCAAAAAACTACCGCGTCTATTGAATCTGAGTGTAGAACACTTGTGAAGAATATATATGCTCACATCCTCACTAGGAACATACATGAATGGCCCCTGGATCATTGCATTTCGAAAAACTATTCAATCCTTTTATGTCTTCATTCTCATCAGGGAAAGCAGGTCTAAAGCTCATGCACACGATCTGTGTCCACTGGTAGGTTCTATGAGTAAACTGGAACAGGGATATTTTCCCTATATGTATATATGATGAGTATATACATTTCAAAGGATGGAGTTACTGAGTTAGAGATTCAAGTTAGTAATGTAGTTATCAAGAACTCAAATATTATTGACGATGCATAAATATGCTGCTTCGTGTTAGTAAGATTGTTATCTGTTATGTGGCTAACAAGCTAGATCAAAGTATCAGATAAATCGACACAATATGGAGTTTGTTTGTTAAATGTACAATATATATTATATTATGAAATGTAGGAAAGTGTTTCTGTATTCATGAATATAGTTAAGAAATGTTAGAAAGGATATATTGACACAACATATATATTATATTTTCTGTGGCTTTGGGATTTCAAACATATGAAACACAGCAAGCATATGATTGTATGTATAGTATTAGAGATGATTTAAGAGTTTAGACTAGTAACTTAACAAAGAATAGGTATGTATTCCCATACCATGATGGTCCATCAAATCACTTATTGTACAGATGCTTTAGATGCTATATTCTACAAACACATAAACAAGCCTATAAATATAAGGACAACTAAAAAGGTACTTAAAGCAACAAGGCATACTATAAAAGCAAGCAGAGGACTTGAAGGCCGAGGTGAAACCAGTTTAGCTAAGTCACAACCAAGTAAGTTTTTACATAACTGATCCAGTGCACATTCCCTGCACATGCATCTTGTATGTGGTGCAGATATGGCACTCACTCAAGGGTGCTACTTAAAAAAAATGATGCATCGAATCAACATGGGCAGTTGAAACTGTGATGATTAGATTGGAAGGAACAAATAGTTCTATATAGAATGGGAAGAAAGCTGGACTTAAAAATCATACACACAAGTAACTAAGAGACCTCCACCCATTATACACAGTTGTTTATCATAAGTAGACTATCTATTGTTAGATGCGCATTTCATTCTGTTGATAAGTTGTTGCAATAAATCTGACTTATGCTGCATCTGCTTATCAGGAAATAAGGCAATTATGCTCGTATCTTTTGGATCTGAAGAAAGCTTCTGCAGAGGAAATGCGTAGGAGTGTATATGCTAATTATACAGCGTTCATACGGTGGGTCCCTTCCATAGAAATAATAAATTGAGTTAGATAAGCAATATCTAGCACCATTTTAGATATGTTTCGTACTTGTCATTTCTGCCTGTTGCACTGCTGATATTGGTTAATTGCTAAAAATTTTCAGCACATCAAAAGAGATATCAGATTTAGAAGGTGAACTACTGTCAATAAGAAACTTACTATCTACGCAGGCTTCCTTAGTTCACGGTCTAGCTGATGGGATCCATGTGGAATCATTGTCTATCACTGTCCCTGGTGGTTTGCTTTCAAATGGTTTATCTGCAGACTTAGACAGAGATCCATCTGACCTGGAGAACTGGTTAATCGAGTTACCTGATATCCTTGATGTTTTGTTAGCTGAAAGACGAGTAGAGGAAGCTTTAGCTACCCTTGATGAAGGGGAACATGTAGCTTCTGAAGCTAAAAGAAAAAAATCACTGAATCCTGTTCTATTAGCTTCTCTCCAAACTGCTATAACCGAATGTCGGAAAAGATTAGCCAATCAGCTTGCAGATGCTGCTTCACAACCAACAACACGTGGTAGTGAGCTTCGTGCAGCTATTAGTGCTCTTAAAAAACTTGGAGATGGCCCACGGGCCCACAGTCTACTACTCAAGCACATTCTCAGAGGCTTCAATCTGACATGCAAAATCTTCGTCCTTCAAGCACATCATATGGTGGAGCATACACTGCAGCCATTTCACAACTAGTGTTTTCTGTTATTGCTCAAACAGCAATTGATGCTGATGCTATTTTCGGTAAGGAACCAGCTTATAGCTCAGAACTTGTGATGTGGGCTACAAAACAAACTGAAGATTTTGCTCTTCTTATTAAAAGAAATGCATTAGCTTCATCTGCTGCTGCTGGTGGATTAAAGGCTGCTGCTGAATGTGTACAGATAGCTTTGGGACATTGTTCTTTGTTGGAAGCTCGTGGTTTGACACTTTGTCCTGTGCTTTTGAAACTTTTTAGACCTAGTGTTGAACAAGCACTTGATGCCAATTTAAAACGAATTGAAGAGAGTACTGCTGCATTGGCTTCTGCTGATAATTGGGATGTTTCTTCTTCACCAACTGTTGCACGTCTATCTGGAAGTTCTTCAAGTACATCCCTTAATACCATAACATATTATCAGCACAAGCTCTCATGTAGTGCACAAAGGTTCAATTCTATGGTCCAGGTGAATATTTTAGTTAAGACATTCATGTATGCTTTTATTTAGGCCTGCAAACGAATTGAACAAACACGAGCAGGGGCTTGTTCGTGTTTGTTTAAGGGGATGTTTGACAAATTCTGAATGATTAGGTTGAACCAATAAGAGGTCTGAACCATTAAGAGCTAGTATATCGTTTAACTATTCAAAGGCAAATGTCTGACCAATTCAAATAATATGTCTGAACCATTAGCATTAGACCTCTTAACCATTCAACATAGGTATAATGCTTAACCATTCAGAGGTAAATGTTTTAACCATTCAGACATGTGCTCGCGAAACAAACAGTCTGAACCATTAAGTGCTGAACCATTCAGCCATCTAAACCATTAAGAGGCTGCCGAACAGCCCCAACTTTAATGAACAGAAGAATGGTAACACTTAAATGAATGAATTTTTGCGTTTGTGCTCATTTGTAAGAACATGAACATGTCATGTTATGTTTGCCTCTTAATATTCTAAACAACCAAAAACAACACCAAACAAAGTTTACAAAAATATTCATATTAGAGTCTAAATACAATCATCATCACATTGACTGATGATGCATGCTGTAGTATTTAAACAATTTTGTTCATGTTGGTTCATTTATTAAATAAACAAATTTCTGCTAAGCGATTCATGAATGGTTCACCATACGTTCGGTTTGTTTATAGGCCTACCTTTACTATGTGTTTCATCTTGACATAGATTCATGTTGCATGCTGTAGGATTTCTTTGAGGATGTGGGGCCACTGCTAAGCATGCAGTTGGGAGGCAAAATGTTGGAGGGATTATTCCATGTATTCAATTCATATGTCAGCATGCTCATAAGAGCACTCCCGAGCTCCATGGAAGAAGAAGCAAACTATGAAGGATCTGGAATAAAATAGTGAGGATGGCTGAGACTGAAAGCCAGCAAATGGCATTGCTTGCCAATGCATCATTGTTAGCTGATGAACTATTACCTCGTGCAGCCATGAAACTTACCCCTGTAGTTCAAGCCATGTACAATGATGACCATCGTAGACGACCTTCAGATCGACCAAAACCGAAATCTCGAGCAAAGAGAATGGAAAAGACGTCTTGCAAACATAGTAGATAGATTGAAGGATAGGTTCTGCAGAAAACATGCCCTGGATCTCATTTTTACTGAAGATGGCGATTGCCATTTAGCTGCAGAAATGTATATAAACATGGATGGAAGTGTTGAGGAAATAGAATGGTTTCCTTCCTTGATATTTCAGGTACTTTGATAACTAACATATACAAGTACCTTTTAGTTTATGGTTATTGCAGAAAGATTAATCTTATGTTGTCGGTGTTGTTAATTTCAGGAACTTTATACAAAGCTTCACAGGATGTCTGCTATAGCAGCAGAAATGTTCGTTGGTAGGGAACGTTTTTCAACATTGTTGTTGATGAGGCTTACAGAGACTGTCATCTTATGTCTTTCAGAAGACCAAACATTTTGGGATGATATTGAAGAAGGACCGAGGCCTTTAGGTCCACTTGGCCTTCAACAGGTATGTGGGACTGTGGAACAATTTTTATTTATATTACATATTCATGTCCTTTTCATGCTACACAAGTAATTATATTTCATTGTTTTCCAACTTGTATATTTGCAGTTTTATTTGGATATGAAGTTTGTCATTACATTTGCTTCCCAAGGGCGTTACTTCTCTCGAAATTTAAATCGTGCTGTGAATGAAATTACAAATAAAGCATTTGCAGCCTTCTCTGCAACAGGAGAGGATCCAGACAGGTTAGTGCAGAACTGCTTTGAATTATCAAATGTTTCAAAAAACTGAAAATCTGAACTAATCATTTTACATGTGGTTATATTTAAATTCTTCTGGCAGTGCACTTCCCGAGGATGAGTGGTTTGGTGATATATGTCAAGACGCCATAGATAGGTTGAGCTGGAAGTCAAGATTAGCCAATGGGGAACGAGATCTAAGCAGCCCGACTGCTTCTGTTTCAGCACAATCAATATCATCCGTCAGATCTCATGGCAGTTCATAAGCAGATTAATTCCCCTCTTGTATATCTGGAATCTCCAACATATTTCTTTTGTAATCATAGAATTTTGTGTTCCATCTAGAATATTTCATACATCGATTTGCCTTTGTTCTCTTGCTTTCATCATGTTAGATATCATGCCACGAATTTAGAATAGGGACTGGTTTAATTCTGTTTAGTTTGAGATGTTCAACAAATAATAGAATAGAAATCAAGAAGCTTGTATTATAAACCTAACAATGAATATTAATGAGGGGTGTCTGTAAGATTAGCGAATATCAATGAATATTAGTTGCAGTTTCTACAACTTGTATCGTGTCATTAACTGGAGTCCCAGGTTCAGTAGTAGAAAACCCTTCATCATGAGAGAACATTCCTGCTTCTTGATGAAACACACTAATTGCTGGACTATTACTGTCATTGAACTCCTCAACTGCTTCTTCTGGGTTTGACTTTCTGGATTCACCATCCTTAAACACATCAAATGTTTTGACAATTGAAGCAATCTTTTGGCTAACTGAATCTTCTGACAACAATATATTTCTGTTTTGATGCAAGAACATAAAGATAAAAACCAGGAGAGCCGAGGTTGACGATAGCCCAGCAATGAGGAAAAGTCCCTTGAAGCTATCCAGTCTGAGCCTGCCAGATTTCACTTTTGCTTCATTTTGCTGATCACAACTGCCTGCAGCTCCAAACCATTGGTTGGAAATGTTCAACATTTGCTCTTCTGTCACTTGCAGGACTGCCCTTGAAATATCATGGACGAGCGGGGACCCTTTTGGAAACGCCTGTATGTACAATACAATCAGGTATGAAATACACAAAAGGAATGAAACGTTGGAATAGTGACCATTCTAAACGGACACAAAATTAGCGATTGTTTGGCAACCAACTTTGATGCGGTTGCCATTTTTGCGCCCATTTTATTAGTTAGTTGCATTCCATCGCTAATTTTGCGGCCGTTTAAGTTGGAAATGTGGTTGGTAGTAGTGGTATGAAGTCCAGGAATGGAATGATACTTACAAAACCGAAGCCTGTGGTTTTGTAGGTGGGACCAGTCATGGTATACTTGCTACAATATTTTGCCAAAAAGACCTGGATATAAGGGATTTCATCCATAATCGCAGAAACTCCTCCTTTTTGGCTTCCTAATGCAAGGGCGCTGTCGTACTGCTCAAACGTGTTGTAGTTTTTCAAACGTGTTTCATCAAATCCCATATTTATCAACATATCTCTAACAAAAGAACCTCTTGGTATCCTACTGATTCTCCATTTCTCTGGATCTCTTTGATGTCAGTGTAACTAGGTCGAAGCTGTTCTACTGTTAACATAGATGTCAAGCTCGCCGTATAGCTCGAGGTCAGCACCAGCACCACAAACACCCACACATGACCACAAATCTCGATAAGTTGCTTATCAACTTCTCCCCTACATAGATCCATAAGCAAATTAGCAAAGTTGAAGTGTGTATCCGTGTGTGTGTGTGTAAATACACACTTACTGTGTGCGAAAACGAGTGTGGAGAATGAAAACCATAAAATCATTCCAACTTGTTGACCGGGAGGGCCTCGGAACTCTTGGTTTACACGATGCTCAAGAATCCATACCACGAGCCCTGTGTATATGAAAAACGCTCCGATTGTTATCCAAAGCTCTTTTTCTAAGGGTCGCATGAAGATCCATGCACTCTTTCTTTCATCAACGATCGGAACAATCAATGAAACACCTCCCTCGGCGTACGGTAATGTGAAATCGACATAATCGGATCGGTTTGCAAGTATCGTGATGTCTCCCGCCACCGCGTCATATTTCTGTCACAATGTTAAAACATCAGAAACCAACATTCATCCAACCAACTCTTTGAACAAATGCAAATTGTCTGTCTAATTTGATTACCCCTGCTGAGAGATTGTATATAAGATCATTATAGCTTCCTGCAGGTTTCTTGCCATCTGGAGTGACAAAAGGTATGAACTCATGTTTGAGGGCGTAAGGTAGCACACCAACGACTGCATTGAAAACATCCGCACAGAAACCCGTCACGACAACTTGTTTAGTTTGCGGGTCGGTGTTGGCATCGATGAACTGAACAAACCCGCCTTTTGCTGGAACCCCAACTTTCAACTTGTTCTCATTGCTGGTTGGGATCTCCCAGCCTTTAGGGATAACATGACTGTCACCGGGCCATGTGACCGGCTTAAGATCCTTTGTTCCATCGTTTAGCGTCTTGGAGATGCCATGTTTAGGACTCCAAAACCCGATTGATCTCTCCCCTTTTCCTATTATGTTCACTATCTCGTACACCGATGGTTGTAATTGTCCATTGATGACATGGAAGGCGCCACTCAGCCCTTTGAACCTCAAGTTTCGGATCAATGGAACAAGACTTGACCCCATATCCGAGGTCCCTATGGCATCCAAATCGCTCGTTGATCCCTGTTCTCGTCGAAAAGTCATATTAACTTCATTCCCAACTTTCTCTATGGCCATTGCTAGTGCAAAAACCGCATCATACCACCATATTCCAAACATATCCAACTCCGTCACCTCGTCCTCTGGATGCTGACGCCTGAACTCCCTTCTCCATCTTTTCTCGAAGTCGATTAGCTTGCTAGACCTCGGGATATACGACTTCACGCCTAGTACTCCTTGCATCGACTCTATATCCATACGATCCAATGAATGCAAACGACTTGTTAGAACTTCTGTAATAATCCAAACATACCCTTCTTCCATCATCCCCGTTGCATTCACAATCTTGAAAAACTGCGAGGCCAACTCCGGTAACGCGTGCACCACGAAAACCCGAGTCTGCATCGTCTTCAGTTTATAAAGTTCTGCGCGAATCCAGTCATCCGAAGCCGAAGGATGTATGACTGTATGGTACATAACTTTTGTCCCAATATCCACCATGGCATCAGACAAGTGAGGAATAAGGCCTCTTCCGTAGTCATCATCTTCATACACGAACACGAGCTCCTTCCACTTGAAGTGCTGGATCATCGCTGCAACGGCCTTGAGTTGAGAGGTCGAATCATGCGCTGCACGAATAAAGTAACCGTTGTCCTTCGGTGAAAGTGATGGGCTTGTCGCAGGTGATATGACAGGAACCTTTGATCTGTTACCAATGTCGATGACAAAATTCGCTTGTCTGGACTTCATGGGTCCTATAATCGCCATGACTTGATCGTTTTTCAGGAGGTCGATCGCTGCAGAAGCTGCTTGAACGTTGTCTTGCTTGGAATCGCGAAAGTGAGGGCGCATTACAGTGGCGTAATCATCTTGTCTCTGATAGAAATCGTGTATCGCCATCGAAATGCAGGTGCTGCTCATCTTACCGATGCTAGTATCCATATCGAGAATTACTCCGATTCTTACATCTGTTCTTGTTTTGCTGTTTACTGTTAATAAGAAGCTCATGATCATGATGGATATTAGCATATGATGAAGATTAATCTCCATTAATAACCTGCAAGTTATTAATCTGTTCATGGGGTTGAATTAAGCATAGGAGAATGAATGAGAGATAGACAAGAGTGGGATGTAATAGTAGACAAAATTGAAAGCAATTTGTTGAAGATGAACGGGTCAACCCTTTATTTTAGTAGTTTGCTTGAAGAAGCAAAGCCTTTCAAACCATGAAATAATGAAAACGACCCTTAAATTCTAGAGTTATTATTATTATTTTATTATTGTTATTAGTATTATTATTATTACTATTATTCAAGTAGCTAGATCCACTTGTTCTAGTTTTATATTCAACGCTCGAGCTAGGATTACGTGAAAATGTTTTAATCTTAAACTTGGATTTGGTTATGCTTGTTATTAATAATTTATAATTTAATTATTTTATTTATATTCATATATATAACTACATATATGTATATTTATGATTACAAATTTATATACATAGCACAAACAGTTTAGTTTTTTTATTTATTATAATTTTACATATGATGTATTTATTATGTAATATATATTGATTATTAAATAAAAATTATATATTATATAAATAAATGGCTCATTTGGACTCGCGAGTCTAGTAAAGCTTGAAGCTTGAGATCAAACTTGTTAATTAGATGATCTTTAGTTTAGGCTTGCGTGTAGGTTGACATTCATTTTTCAATAAAATTTTGAATAGCTCATGAGGACCGGACTTGTTTGCACACTTACCTCTTGTTGTCCCTCTAGAGTCTAAATAACACGTTCATAATGATGTTTTCATGTGCTTTTCAGTTAGGACTTTGATTTTTGAGCGTGCATGTGTTTGGAGATTATATAGGTTTCGTGTTCTTCGACATTTTAGAGGACTATATGTTTGTGTTTATGGTCGACGATATAATGAATAAAGTATAATTGTGTGTTTTAGTTCGTTGGCTTTATGAGAGATGTACAGTTTAATCATAGTGATTTAAGGTTTTAGGTTTAGAGTTTATATGTACTACCATTTACAAATAGATGGTAAAATCTACTTTTATTATTTATTTATTTATTATTTTTATTTTAGTCAAGTCAAATCAAACATTGATATAATGTGAAGACGAAATAGTCATGAACCTTCTCAGTTAAGAAGTTAGACTTCTTCATTCAAAATGACATACCTTATTTAGTTCATCTTTGACAATTTCTTTGAACCTTGACAAACATAACGTATCCTACAAGATGGGTAAAAAGTCTACAAGACTATGAAATTTGTTTTTGCAAAATGATACATGATTTGTGAGGAGTGTTTTGGCTAAAGGTAAACACTAAATTTTCAATATACCGTTGAAAACATTAAATGAAGTGTAATTTTTTAACTCGGTGTGAAAAGAGAGGAATATTACTCACGTGACAAGTCGATCATAGTGCAACGACTAAAAATGAAAAGGAATACGTATAATAGAACCCGTTAAAACATGAAACTATTTATAACATATAAGAGTCAACTTAAGAAAATTTATTGGACTTCAGGTTGTTGTCATTCATATAAAATATTAACTTTGAAAAATATAGAAACGGAGGTTATGTCACCTAATTACTTTATATATATAAGATAATATACATTTGAAACTTTAAATTTAGTTTAGTTTATATACACAGTTATTATTAATAGACCTTTATGTTGTGTTGTAATCGATCACACGAACACAAAAAATGTTTTGTTTATATTTTTTCTTTTGAGTTTAACAGTTCAACTATAACAACAAAGATGAACTAGTAAACCTACATATATTTTCTCTATTTAGTTAAGGAAACACATTTTATTCATGTTATTTATATTTGTTTGCTAAATATGTTAAACGAAACAAAATAACTTTTTTATAAAAATACAACGTTTCTAAAATTATTATATATCCTACTTGATGATTCAAAATTAACTCTAATTAGAATTTTTGTTAAGAACTCTTCAAAAAAATAAAAATAAAATGTAAGTTTGAAATTATTCCTTTGTTTATCGATTCATCCACCATCCATGATGTTGAATTCAACATCTATTTTTTATACTGAAATGGCAACTATAAAGTGGTTCAACATCTTACTCATTTTTTAAGTTCTATTAGCAGTCATGAAACATTAAAAAAACTGCACTGATCGAATTCGATATAAGTCAACAATAATATTGTTCTTGGTTTGATATAGTCAAATAGTTTAGTATGCAAAATAGATATTTAAATAATAGATTAAAAAAGCCTTAGTATAGTAAAATAGATAAAGCTACTCATAACTACCAAAAAAGAAATTTACAATTAAAGCTTTAATCCCTTTTAAGATTTACCGACATTAACTACCAACAATCATAATATTCAAGAGACTTATAAAGTTATATGCATTATTATCTAAAAGTAGAGTTTCACTATATATATTTCAAATGATTATAAACAGTTTCAGGCTTGACTTACCCTATAAATGGCGCGAGGGCATATGTAAATTAGTTTAAGGGGGACGAACTTTATAAATATTAAAAAATTTATATAATTGGACAAAAAATTTACACTACTGGACCATAAATTAAAAAGAAAGAGGGGGGCCGTGCCCTCCGGCCCTCGCTAAACTTCGCCTATGATTACAAAGTAACATCATATAATCAAACTCACATCTTCATATATATTTATTTTAAAAATTTTCCTTTATTTGACTAGGTCTAACCTTATGACCAACTTAGCGGACGTTGACACGAATAATTCTCTTAGCCAAGGTATTTATGTAAATTTGACAAAACATATCTAAATTCTTATTTATTTATATAGTTTTTATAAATATACTTCTTAGTTAAATTTATTAAACATTCTATAGGTGTTTTATAATTTCTGACATGAGGCATAATTCAATATTTTCATATGTAGTTTGAACCATCAACCACTTAAAAATGAACACAACATATTTGATACCAATAGAACGAATACTATTTGGTAAACAATAATTACTTAATCAAACAAACATCTAATGTCATCACAATAACAAAATTAAAAAATTAAAAAATTAAAAATTAAAAATATATAAAACATAAAACATGGCATTATAAATTCAAGGGCAACATTTTATTAATTAGGACATCTCAGTGTAATTATTAATGTCGCATGTGAGTGTTCTTTGATTTGTTTTTATTGTTGTTACTTTATGCAACACCTTCACAAAGACAAATTAACTTGGGTCCATTTGCATCGGACATGAATTGATTGATCAACAATATTTTTCAAAAATCATATGGACATTGGAGCAAGAAGACAATCGGGGACCTTTCGATCTCTTACAACCGCATTCTTTGAATAACAAAACTTTTAGATCAAACCTCTAAAAAAGACTTTGGTTTATTCGTCAATGGATTTATCGTTTACGAAATTGTCTCTTCTTAGATTCATTAGGGTTCTCCTAAAGGTATGACATACGTGTTTATATTCATATTGTTGTTTTGAAGTAGCACACGGGTTAGCCTCATTATAAAAAGAATTAAGTTTATCTATGTGATCTGACTCAGACATAAGAATATATTTTTTTATTTTTTTATTTTTTCTCTTAGAGAATACTAGTTAATGCAAGTATGAGTGTACATAATGGGTGATGAAAGACGTCGACCGCTTGTATGCAATACATACATACGTATGTGGTGGAAGTGAATAGAAATGTGTGTAGTAAAAAGAGTGCGGGAACTATGGAGGAGGAAGTGGTGGGAATGGGAAGATAGACGGAATGAGAAAATGTAAGTGAACTGTCTAATGATATCAAAGTGTTGGATATGTTGTTCATCTCAAGTGGTAGAAAGTTCGAGTCTTATTGTAAATACATAATGTAAATTTAGGATTAGGTTTAATGGGTATGTGAGGTTGCCGTTAAAAAAAAATAATGTAAGGGAAGATTATGGAAATATGGGACTAATAATAAGGGATTTGATTTTTTATATTTTGTTAATCTTAAAGCACCCCAATTTCTATTTCATATTATCTATTCCGATCAAAACATTTGGTCGGTGCTTTTTTGGGGTGTGTGTTGTTATAGTTTTTTTGGGTGTGGGTTCGAAGTTTGGGGGTGGTGAGTTTTTGGTATTTGGACACGTGTTTTGGATATGTGTTTTGATTATGTTCGTTTATAGGGTTCATTGACTTTGTTTTTTTTCGGGTTCTTACTTACTTTCTTTCGTTATCAATGCAGAGTTAAGTTCAAATCGAGTTGGGCATTTAAGGAACCCTTTGTTGGAGGATGAGCGCAAATCCTCGATTCGTCGTCCTCCCCGGAGTCAACCTGTCGATTCTCACTATTAAGGTTTGAGTTTTCCTTTTGTTTGCTTTTTTGGGGCTTTGATTTTCGTCGGTTTTCTATTTTGTATCGTGTCGCCTTCTTGCGGCTTTGATTTTCGTCTGTATTGTGTATAGTGTTAGGCTTTGATTTTGTTTTGGGTCCTGCATGCTCTAGTGTGTTATGAATTTACAGTTTTGGTGTGTTTTACTTTGTGTATTTTACTGATTTTATGGTTTCGAACCGATATTGATTTTGGTTTAGGGTTACGTTAAAACTCGCATAATCGCGACAACGCGCGACATCAAAACCTAGTTATTCTTAAAATTCTAAAGATTACTACTAATAAGGGATTTAATGGTTATGATAAATTCTTGTAGTTTTGAAGAAATTAAGAGTTTTGAACTTATTTACAATTGGTTGGTTTGTTACTGGTGGTCCAAACCGAATGTTGGGCCTTGTACTATGCATTTTTTATGTTATGTGAATTGAATCATCACAATGAATTCCAATATATGACCTGACCCGTAAAAATATTCACAAGACTTTGAAAAACAGAACATGATGACACCTATATAACTATTATGTATTTCTAACTATTAACAACAATGAATATTAATGAGAGGTATGTGTGTGAGTGTGTGAGTGTGTGATTAGCATTATGAACATGTTTAATTAGTTGTGCTTTCTACAACTTATCATGTGACAAAACTCCTACTTCTTGATGAAATACACTAATTGTTTGACTATCATTGTTGTCCAATTCTTCAACTGTTGCTTCTGCTTCTATGTTCGACCTTTTGGATTCATCGTCCTTAAACACATCAAATGTTTTCGCGACAACAACCAGCTTCCGGCCAATGGAACCATGTGACACCAACATTTTGCGGTTTTTATACAAAAATACGAACAAGAAGATCAAAAGCGCGAAGGTAGATGATAACCCAATGATAAAAAAACTCCCTTGAAGCTATCTAACCCGATTCCATTCGCTTTAGCTCTCTTTCGATCACATTCGGCTTCTTCTTTAAACCAGTGGTTAGTTATGTTCATGTCATTTTCGAGTGGACCAAAATACATGAATGAAATGTAGGGTTAAAGGACCCGAGCCATACATGCACTCATGTCGGTTCATTAAAAACTTGAATCCATCCAAACTAGCTTAAACAAACCTCAGCACTAGAACTCGAGCTTCGTATACCGACCTAGACTTACTCGCAAGACTAAACTAGCATATAGTTTATATACATACAATAAAATTTATTTAATATAATGAATACAAATTACATAGTACATTGAATATATATAAACTTTTAAAAAGTAACTAAATAACATTTGCTATTATATATATAATAAAATATCTATATATAATTATTTGACCATAAATAAATAAATTAATTAAGTAATTATCAAATAATAAATGCCTAAGCCAAACTTAAGCTTGAACTATAACTCATAAGCAGCACTCGAGCTTTGGACATAAATGTTAAAATAACCGAAGCTCAAGCTTGAAAAATCACTTAAGAGAACTCGAACTTTAGCTACAAAGCTTAAACGACTGATGCTCGAACTCGAAAGCTTTTAGCTCAAGGTCGTTTACACCCTAATAACATTGAAATGGAATAGAATGGAACTTATAGAAACACCACCGTTTCGACTTGCTAACAAAAGAACCCTCTTGGCATCCTGCTGATTCTCCATTATTCTTGATCTCATATATGTCAGTGTATGTAGGCCGAAGCTTCCATATCGTTAACATAGATGCCAAGCTTGCGGTGTAGCTCGAGGTCAACACCAACACCACAAGATCCGCTTGGGTTGATGTCATGGGCTCGGGAATCTATAGGAAGTAGGTTCATTTTTATATTAAAAAAATAGTAATTCTAAAGATATCATCGTTAACCATGAGAAATATTCTAGTACAATACCGTTTATAAATACGAATAAAAATAAATATAAACAATATTTATGTATCAAACTTGATTCGAACATTAGTTATATAGTATTCTTAACATGAGCCTTTATCACGTTCGAATTTTCAACTATACCCTTCACTACAACAAGTAACGAATAAAAGATTGACGGCTGTGCCTGAGGATCGTGTTCGACACGGGTCCCTTAAAACAGATTTTGCGTCTCTACTCAAGACAACGCGTCCGTCTCTCAGGGTACAATAGCCAAAGCAGTATGTACTGACGGAGAGTGCCTCGACCCGGGAGATCACCGGGTAAAATATGTGTTATGATCTTATGTGGAAAATTGTTAAAGATGATGATGTATGAAAAATAATTTAGAGAATGTTCATCTCTAAATTTTTATAAAACTTCTTGAATCGAAAGTAAATATATTTTTTCTTCTTCTTTTTCTTTCATCATGAGTTTAATTATATACTCATACTAAAAACTTAACATTAATGTGAGTTTTATGATTCATAACCAAAACTCTTATTTGATTTATGAAATATGAGACCAAATTAGAACTCTTATTTTATTCATGACATGTTTAATACCAATTTTAATAAAGTTTTTATCCATAATAAATATTCATAATATTTATTAAAAGACTTGATCAACATAAAAAATCTATTTTAATCAATGCATGACTTTATTAGCATTATTCAAGAAATTACAATAATTTCCTACTATAGTCACCAAAGTTTCATTTTATTCATTTCGACCGCTCAACATCAATCATCGATATATAATTCATATTAGTTTCTGTTTGGACACGGTATAGTTCGTTACAAACAAGAACTTAAATCAATAAATAAATAACTATTCATATAAAAATATATAAATATAATTAATTTGTGTCCAAAATTCCAACAGAATCACCATGACTCGAGTGTTCTTCAACAGATCAATCGCCACAGAAGCCGCTTGAACATATCTTGTTTTGAGTCATGAAAGTAAGGGCGTATTATCACGGTGTAGTCATCGTGTTTTATATAGAAATTGCGTATCGCCATCGTAATGCACGTTTTGCTCATCTCACCCGTGCTCGTATCCATGTCGAGAGTCACACCAATTCATGCTTCGATCTTGTTCGTTTCGCCGCTCGTCGTACATATAACAGGCTCCTAATAATCATAAAAAAAGATCATTGTGTTTTGTGTTCGTGTGTTATTGTTATTACTTATTAATATTTTGGTTGAGACATGAAACATGATAGAATTGTTAAGATGTGGTGTCGAGGCCACGACTTTTCATGAATACGACGTCGTTCAAAGACTGAAATTAGGTCCATATGAAGGTTATCATGATACTGACATAAGTGAAGAATTATGGATAATGATTCTACGTTAATAACTTCGTGTGAAATTTCTTATGAAACACGTGACCACCTTCGTGTTGGGCCACGATATATGTCATAATTGGTTTTATTTACGTTTGGAATATATGGTATCTTTATGAGATCCTTTATATCGTTTATTCATACAATTGTGTATAGTATTTGTTATTAGTTGTGAAACTAGAGTTTCTTAGACTTTTATATCGGTTACAATATATGAGACCTGAAGTTTATGAAAACATTTAAATTATATATATATATATATGTATATATGCATATTAAAAAAACCTATATGCTATAACAAATCTCATAACATTTGAATTATATTAACATAATAAATTTTAGGGTCAATTAATATTTTAATTAGTTTATCATACTACCATTTATTAAATATAAACAAATTCTAATAACGTTAGGATAGCCTCATGATTTAGTTAAGCGAAGTAAGTTAAGTTATTAAGTTTTTTGTTTATTAGTAATTATTATCATATTATATTTTTTTAAAATGTGTTATTAATTTATAAAGTAAAATATCATTTTCATCCTTACGTTTTGTTGAATTGTTATTTCAATCCCAAAACTTTTTTTTCATTTCAGTCACTGTGATTTACCAAATGTTGTTATTTCCATTCACTCTACTAACTCCGTTAAGTTCTCCGTTAAATATGAGTATATTTTAGTCTTTTTAACAACCTAATTGTCCAACTAAAACACATTTAATCAATAAAATATTAATTAAAAATAAAAGAAAAATATAAAGCAACTATTGAGACCAGACACTTCAGTTTAAAAGTTTTGATTAACGTTAACTAGTTTAGAAACCCGTCTAGGTGTCTACTACACGTGTTGTATGAAAAAATTAAATAATAATTACTTAGTACTATTAAAAACTAAAAATAATTTTTTGAGATAAAATATGCTTGAAGTTACATATAATTAACCATTAAGTAATTAAAAATAATAATAAATTTTCAAGCTTTTGTCTTTAAAAAGTTTTGCTTTTAAAATAAATTGATTTTTAACTCTCCAAAAAATTATTAAAATGTTTGTATTAAAAAACATAATTTAGTTTTTTATGATACGACACAAACCTAATAAAAATTTATTAACAAAACATGTTAAAAACCAAATTATATGAAATATAAAGTTTTTTAATACAAACATTGTAATAATGTTTTGGAGATTTAAAAACTCAGTAGTTTTTAAATGCAAAAATTATTCAAAGATGAAATTTTGAAAAATTAGTGTTATTGTTTAATTATTTAATGGTTAATTATATGTAACTTTAAACATATTTTATCTCAAAAAAATATTTTTTAATTTTTAATATTACTAAATAATTATTATTTAATTTTTTCTTACAACATGTGTAGTAGACGGGTTTCTAAACTACGTAGCGTTAATCAAAACTTTTAAATTGAAGCGTCTGGTCTCACTAGTTGCTTCATATTTTTCATTTTAGTTTTAATTGAATACTTTATTGATTGATTTTGTTTTAATTGGACAATTAGGGTGTTAAAAAGACTAAAATACACACATATTTAACGGAGAACTTAATGGAGTTAGTGTAGTGGATGAAAATGATAACCTTTGGTATACCATAGTGATTATAATTGCAAAAAAAAATTTGGATTGAAATAACAAATTCAATAAAACATTAGGGATGAAAATGATATTTTACTTTAGTTTATATTATACTAGCTTTAGTAAACCCATGTATTACATGGGTTGAAAAAATAAAATATTAATATCATAAATTTATTAATTATAAAATAATATTTTAATATATAATATAACTTAAATTACGTATGAGAAATGACTATAAATAATAAAACAATGATATCAATTTTTTAAAATATTATTTTGATTTTTTTAAATAAACATTTTGTTTTAAAACAAACCGTATAAAAATACATTTAAAAAAAAATCTTATTACAACTCCCAAATTTGCTTAATTTTATTTTTTAAAAAATTGACTTTTTAAAAGTATTAATATATTAGAAAATAAACTTAATAAATAGATTTATTTCTTAATTTATTAAATATTAAAAAATATTAATAATTAAGGTAATTATTTAATAGGAGAAAAAAACAAGAAAATTTTGGTGAAAAGAATTATAATGATGACATACGACATTTCCATTTATTTTTTTATTAGAGTAAGAAGATGATTTTAATTTTTATCTATTTGTTTAGAACCCATTAAATTATCACCAACGTCACTACGTCTGGTACTTGCAACTTCCTTTCTTATAATTCTACAATTTATTTTTTTTGTTAAAACATAACATGGCCATCAATTCTTATTATGTTCCTACTACTAAAAGAATTTTGACTTCATTTGTTTAGTGGTATAGGGTTCATGGTACTTTAGTTCGGCCGTGCTTTTCGCGACAACTCTTATTTTCAGATCTCTTGTCGTGCGCTCTACAAAGTTTTATCGTGTTCTTTTGTTTTGTTTCGAGTGTAGTATTGCCTTACCCATGTCAATGAATGGTACACCTTTGAGTGAGACATGGACTTTTCTAGTTTCATCGACCACGGGCAGGTCTGAGGGGGCCGGGTGGACGACCGCTCAGGGTCCGATCTCCTCAGGGGCTCGAAATTTTTGAATTATATATATATATATGTGTGTGTGTGTGTATTCTTTTATAAAAAAACTATAATATATTAATTAATCCGTTAACAAACCCAATAACATTGTGATCATTTTAACCCAATAAACCTTACCTAATAGCTCATTAATATTTTAAATAATTTAATCCAATAACATTTATTCAAAAAAAATCTAATTTAATTCAGTAATACCTAAATAAAAAAAGAAATCCATTCAATGGTGGAAAGTGAAAACCAATCAAACCATCGATCAAATGTCAAAACATTAATTTGACTGTTAAGACTTTAGTATATGTTGTATTATAGGATAGGGTTGTTCAAATAGCTCGGCGCTCGAAACTCACTCGAACTCGTTCGAAAAAAGTTCGGATTTTTGCTCGCTCGAATTTTGGCTCGGTTGTAAACGAACCGAGCGGCTCGGTTTGGTTTGAAAACGAACCAAGCATGAGCAAAGGTATGCTCGCTCGTCGCTCGTTCGGTTTCGCTCGAATTATTTTTTAATTTAGTTTTTATATATCATATATTTGTTAATCTACTTAGTTATTTACCACCTATCACTATTTTAATTATTTAGTCAAAAAATCAACAACCTTAAATATAAAGATTTAATTATCTAATCAAATCATCACTTCACATCTCAAAATCTTTTCACCATTCCACCAATCACTTCCGGTCGTCCCCCGTATCCCCCACCACCCTACCGACTGCTGAGGCGCTGACCTCAAGCACTCGGACATGTAACCCCGACCTCCAACACTCTGACATGCGACCCTGAATTTCGGCAATCCGACCTAGAACAGTCTGATCGTGCATCTCGCCTTCGAGAATCAGCCTCCGAAGTGAGAAGTCCGACCTTGTTCGAAGTCTGACATTGTTCAGTTGTTCCTAATTGCAATATCTTCAGGTTGGATTTTTTTAATAATTTTGTTTTTAAAGAACATGTGCACAAGTATTGGTGAAAATATTACGGTTGGAACTTGAAAGTTGAAAATTTTGAATAAATTGTTAGTTTTGTTTTAAATTATAACACGAAACCAAACAAAACCGAGCAAAACCGAGCGCTCGGTTAAAAACCGAACCGAGTTCGAGCATGAATTTTGCGCTCGAATTAATAAATCAAACCAAACCGAGTTCGAGCAGAGCTGCGTTTGGTTCGGTTCGATTCGTGAACAACCCTATTATAGGGGCCCAGTTTTTGCTCTCGCCCGTTGACCAAAGTCGGAATTTTTTTATTAATGGGGTTAAATTTAAAAATATATTGACTTGGGGGGTAAATATATATAAACGATGATTTCAGGGGTACCCGCCGGTCACACCGGCCGAGCTCTCCCTTCTTAATTTTCGTGCCCTGCCAAGATTCCATAACATTTGTCTTTTTCCTCAAAACCCGTTGGTGCCACCGGCGAGTTCTATCTGGGTCTTGAAAAGAGAGAACCCGCCAATGGGACTGACGGGTTCTTTCTTATTAGGGTTGATCGGGTGTTGGATGTTTAATATTAACCCTTGAACCATTTCACTTTCTCATAAAATCCCGAATCCTAAACACCCAATGTCTTGTTCGAAGTTCGACCTTGTTCGAAGACTGACATTGTTCAGTTGTTCCTGTAGAGATAAATGAAGAGACTGATGCAACCTAAACACCCAATGTCTTTCCTGCATGTTGCACAAGTGCATTGAAAAAGAATGCTTAGGAAGCTTTACACATGTAACAGAAAAATACTTTAAGTGTAAAATCTTCCGAAGCCAAGCCCAATATCTTCCGAAACCAAATATGAAGTCTTCCAAAGCCTCAGAGACAAAGTCTTCCGAAGCTTCAACTCATGAAGACAGATTTCTTCCGAAGACTTTTAATACATGCTTTATCTGATGTAGTTTTCCATAAAGCTGGACTTCTTTCCGCTGCACCTCTGTAATATCACCAACTTACAGGAGTTGGTGAAAAGGTCCATGCTTTTGGTAACTGTACATTGAGGTCTTGAGTTTGTAACTTTCTACTTTATGTACTTTATCCTTTTTATAATAGATAAGGATGTGAGCTATGGCATGTTATAGTCACAAGTCAAAAGGCAATCTGCCTTTTGACTCTACAAATGATTTTGTTTGTGTCTAGTCAATTGTATCCAGCTAGCTTTCAAAGTATAGACGGCTGTAGGATGTAGTATAAGTATCTCATGTTCTTGTATCTTTTAATTATGCTTTGTAACACTTGTAATAGAACATAGAGAAGGCAATATACTACATTCTTGAAAACCATACACTTGTGTTCTTCGTGTTCTGTCTCTCTTGCATTACCTGTGTTCTTAGTATCTTTACTTGGTTAATCCAGTTTACTATTTGATTAAAGTATAGTTAATCTCCTCTTTGTGTTGTTGTGTTGTAACGCTATACCCTTTAACGATTCTACATTTGGTATCAGAGCATTTCAGGCTCTTGATATAAGATCTTACCATCTTAAAGATCCCTCACACACACAAAATACTAAACTTTTCAAATGGCAGCCATTTCCAAGACTGATATGGAAACTGGAACCATGAACAAGTCCCTACTGATCACTCTTGATTAGTTTGATACTTGGTGTTTGAGAATGGAAGGTTTCATCAGGTCTCTTGATTCAAGAATGTGGGAGTCTATTGAGAATGGACCTTTCATATCTAGCACTCCTTCTGCTACTGGTTCTGGTATGATCCCCAAAGATGTGGCTAACTACTCTGATGAAGATAGAAAGAGAGTAGAGATAGACAGAAAAGCCATGACAGCCCTTCAAACTGCCATTCCAAACTCTGTGTACAGAGGTTTCAAAAAGTGTAAAACAGCCAAGCAGCTGTGGGATGCACTGAAACTGATGTATGAGGGTTCCTCTGAAGCCAAGGAGAACAAGAAGGATCTCCTGAAGCAGCAGTTTGAAAACTTCACCTTTAAAACAGGTGAAACCATGACTCAGCAGTATTTCAGGTATGTTGAGATTGTGGATACCCTAGTGGATGGAGGAGTTTCTCTTGAAAACAGAGACATTGTAAGGAAGTTCATGTCCTCACTTCCTAGGCAATGGACACACTACTGTGTGGTGATCAAAAGAACTGAAAATCTCAAAACTCTTACTCTGATAGAGTTATATGGGATTCTCAGTGGCTACCAGATTGAGATGAACATGCAAGGTTCATCTAGCAACTCCAACAATCAAATGGGTTCAGCCCTACATGTGTTGAAAGGGATAGCATAGAACCCAAACATCATCTCTTATGCTACCCTAACAATTCATCAAAGGGTCCTTTCATCACCTTCCCAGAGACACCCAGGGAGAACTACACTCAAGGAAGCCTATTCCAAGAGACAATCTCTTCTCAAGCTTTTATGTCTTCTGATGAAAGCTATGGCAACTCTCTTTTCACTCTTGAAGACCTAGACTGTATTCACCCAGATGATCTGGAATACATGGAAATAGTCCAGCAGATGGCTCTTCTCACTCATAGAGCCAAGAAGTTCTACAAGAGGACAGGAAGGAAGTTTCCAAGCAATGCAACCAGTGGAAAGTTTGAACTGGACAAAGGCAAAGTCAAGTGTTACAACTGTAACTTGATGGGCCACTTTGCCAGAGAGTGTAAGGCACCTAGAACAAATAGTGGCCAAACACAATCTAGACCAAACTACACTGACAAAGCTCTCCAAAATGAGAAGTCAAAGCAGCAGGCTGCTGTTGCTGTTGAAGAAGGAGGCTATGACTGGAGCTTTCAGGTGGAAGATGCTTCTCCTAACCAAGCGTTGATGGTAGATCATGATGAAGCCAAGGTATTAGAACATCTCTATACTCTTGAATGCATTGCTAAAGTTAATAGATACAGGTCCTATAACCTGGAGATGAGATTTGACCTTGAGTCCTTAAACATTTTAAAATCTGATTTTAGAAAGTCTGAAAATGATTATAAACTGAAGATAGAGGACCTTGAGAAAACCATTTCAGTTCTAAAACATGAACACACAGATTTTAGGACTCAAATCAAAGATCTCATAACCAAGTTAACTGAGTGCCAGGCTGAGCTTGTGATCAGCAAAGCCAGGGCAGAAAAGAGTGTCCTTGAAGAAGAGACCTTCAAGAACATGATATCCTCATCCCTGCACAAGAAAGTGTGCTATCAAAATAGGCATGGACTAGGATCCAATGACATAGCTCCTCCACACAAAATCTTGTCTGTAAGATCTCCTAGGTTTGGAACTTGTGAAGATGAGCTTCCTCTCATAGATCCTATGAGTGAAGAGGATGAAGAAGAGATAATGATGAATTCCTCTGAGAAGAGTGAAGAGGAGGATTTCAAGAAGGGTCACTATCCTTCTGAGGAGAAAAAGGAGACTATGATGACCAAGTCCATGAGAAAGAACTTGATCAGAAAGAGCAAAAGAAAGGCAAGGAAGGCTCAAGAGATCAAGGCTACTTTTGATTCTAAGCAGAAACAAGTTTTTATCTCTACAGGATTTAAAGTGATAGGGACTGAAGACATCAACCAAAACTCTTCTGCTAAGAGTTTTGGTTCTTGTTCAACTCATCTTAGTAACAAGAAGAAGACTGATCTGCTTTGTACCATTGCTGCACAGCCTGGACCATCAAACTCCAAGCACAGTCCTCAGCCCAAGAGGATTGTCTCAACCTCTGCAAAGATGAAGGTGGAGAAGGGATGTGACCAAAGAAATTCTTATTCTCAGGAAAAGGCTCTTGTGAAGAAGAAGATGAACTGTGTCATGTGTGACAACATCATTCACATTGCTAAGGATTGTCCATACAATCCTAAAGGTACTATCCACATGACCAAAACAAAGACTTCAAAGGGTCTCAAGAAGATTCAAGCTTCGGAAGGAAAATCTGTTTCCCTCGAAAGCTCCAAATCTAAGAAGAAGGCAAGTGGAAAATTACCTTCGGAAGAGAAGTTGGTCTCGGAAGAAAGGAGTTCTTCCGAAGCACTGAATTCTGCTGCAGTGTCTGCAGAATCTTCTGAAGGTCCAGTCATCAAAACTTCTAAAGTTCCAAAAGCTTCCGAAGTTTTGAAGGTCAAGTCCAAGACTCCAAAGGTGGTATGGAAGTCTAAGAAAGACCAAGTGACAGAAAACTCTCCATCAACAACAGCTCAAGATCCTCTAGTACAACCATAGGATCTATTACTGTTGAATTACCTTCTGTTAATGAGCCCAAGACAAGCAAGGCTTGGGTTTCTAAATGTAACTAATCATTTTCTTTGTGCAGGGACAGCTGAAGACTAACAAAAATGTCTGGATCATTGATAATGGTTGTTCCAGGCATATGACAGGCAATAGATCACTACTCTAGAACTTTGAAAGGTTTGATGGATGACTAGTTGCTTTTGGAGGAGATGAAGGTGGTTACATTTCTGGAAGGGGCAAGGTCACAAATGGTAAGCTCAGCATAGAAAAGGTAAACTTTGTCAAGGAGCTTGGATACAATCTTCTGAGTGTATCTCAATTTTGTGATCAGAGTCATAACATGCTCTTTACTAAGCATGAGTGCATTGCTCTTAAGCCTGGTGTGGTCATTCCTCATGAGCATATCCTGCTTAGAGCCCCCAGGAAAGGAAACATGTACAAGATGGATTTGCAAGAACTCTAGAGAAGTTTTATGCTTTCTGTCTAAAGCAAATAGTGATGAGTCTTTCCTATGGCATAAAAGAATGTTCCACATAAACTTTAAGAACATGAACAAATTGATTAAGAATGATTTGGTAACTGGAATACCAAAGAAAGAGTTTACAAGTGATGACCATTATGTTTCATGCCTAAAAGGGAAGCAACATAAGGTATCTCACAAGCCTAAGGAAAGAAACTCCATCACTACACCCCTACACTTGTTACATATAGATCTCTTTGGCCCCACCAGTGTAATGAGTTTAGGAAGGACCTTATACTGTTTAGTGATCACAGATGACTTTACAAGATTCACGTGGGTCTTCTTCCTTAGAACTAAGGACGAGACTCTTGAGATTCTGAAGAATTTCATCTTAAAGATTGAGAATCAATCTGATCACAAGGTCAAGATCATAAGATGTGATTAAGTAACTGAATTTAAGAACCAAATCCTTGATACATTTTGTGATGAAAAGGGTATTACAAGACAATACAGTGCTCCCAGGACTCCTTAGCAAAATGGTGTTGCTGAGAGGAGAAACAGAACACTGATTGAAGCTGCAAGAACCATGCTCTCTGACTCTAAGCTGCCCATCACCTTCTGGGCAGAGGCAGTCAACACTGCCTGCTATGTGCAGAATAGAGTTTTAGTAGTTAAGACTCATGGAAAGACTCCTTATGAACTTTGGCACAAGAGGAAACCTTTCATTGGTTTTCTCAGGTCATTTGGATGTCCTTGCACCATCTTGAATACCAAAGAACAAATTGCCAAGTTTGCTGAGAAATCAGATGATGGACACTTTATTGGATACTCTTCTCAAGCTAAGGCTTACAGAGTATACAATCTCAGAACTAGAATTGTTAAGGAGTCAGCCAATGTGACTTTCAATGAACACACACCCTGTGTTGCTGGTTCTGGTCTGGATTGGTTATTTGATCTTGATTTGGTTACCAACTGTTTTAACAAATCTTGTGAGAATGTTTCAGGATCTGCAGAAAATTCAGAAACAGGTGATTTTGATCCAAGATTTGAGCGAGGAAGACCTTCAAGTCATACATCTTCAGCTCTAGTTGGAACTACTTCTACAAATGAGGTTTCAATCAGCACAACAATGACAAACTCAGCTGATACATCTGGTATGCCTTCAAATTCCAGCTCAGAGGCCCTACTACCAGATAAGAACACCTCAATTATGGAAGATAACAATGGTGGTGGTGACAGTGACCAAGAATTTCTTGATGCCACTAACCACACCATAGATGAGAACATCAATGATGTCACACACTGCATGGATCAAGTCTCTCTTGATAAGTGTGCTGATATGGTGGGAGAAAAATCCATGCCAGATCTAAATTTCTCTAATTTAGATCTCTCTCAGCAACTTGCTGTGATCCCTCAGCTTAGGATCCACAAGTCTCACCCCACCACAAACATCATTAGAGATGTTGTCTCAGGGGTAAGGATAAGAGGACAAACCCATAAAGCAAATGTTTGTCTTCACTCTTGTTTCTTATCCCAGATAGAGCCAAAGAAAGTGATGAAGCTCTAAAGGATGGAAGTTGGGTTGAAGCTATGCAACAAGAGCTGCTTCAATTCAAAAGGCAGAAAGTTTGGAACCTTTGTCCTCTTCCTTCTGGGAAGACTACCATTGGAACAAATGGGTGTTTAGGAATAAGAAAGATGATAGAGGCATCATCATCAAGAACAAAGCTAGACTGGTTGTTCAAGGATACACACAAGAAGAATGGATTGACTACACTGATGTCTTTGCTCCAGTGGCAAGATTAGAAGCTGTTAGGATATTCCTGGCATTTGCTGCATCCAAGAACTTCAAGGTCTTTCAACTTGATGTGAAGTGTGCCTTTTTATATGGAGTGATAGATGAAGAGGTTTATGTCAAACAACCACCTGGTTTTGTAGACCCTGATCATCTTGATTATGTCTGCAAGCTTGACAAAGCTCTCTATGGGCTGCATCAGGCACCCAAGAAATGGTATAAGACACTATCTGAGTATCTTTGTAAACATGGATACAGGAGAGGTACTATAGATGAAACTCTCTTCATCAAAGGACAGTGAAATGACATACTACTAGTTCAAGTGTATGTGGATGACAACATTTTTGGTTCAACTAATCCAAAGCTCTACAAAGACTTTGAGAAGCTGATGAAAGACAGATTTGAAATGAGTGCCATGGGGGAACCCAATTTCTTTCTGGGAATTCAAGTGAAGCAAGTTGAAGATGGCATCTTCATAAGTCAGTCAAAGTATGTTCAGGACAAACTTAAGAGGTTCAACATGACTGACTGTAAGATTGCTAAGACACCCATAGCTAGGAACCACTCCCTTGGACCTGATCTTGAGGGGGAGTGTGTAGATGAGCTCTTATACAGAGCTATGATTGGGTCTTTTATGTATCTTACTGCTAGCAGGCATGATATCATGTTTGCTACTTGCATCTGTGCAAGATATCAAACCAACCCTAAGATGTCTCACCTTATCACTATCAAGAGGATTCTAAGATACCTCAAAGGTGCTTTAACACTTGGTTTATGGTACCCTAAGAATCCTGACTTCAATCTGTATGCTTATACAGATAGTGATTATGGTGGTTGCAACATGACTGCAAAGTCTACATCTGGGGAATGTCAATTCCTTGGTGGAAGGGTTGTCTCATGGCAATGCAAGAAACAATCCTGTGTCTCTACATCAACTGCTGAAGCTGAATACATTGCTACTGCAAGCTGCTGTGCTCAAGTACTTTGGATTCAAAATCAGATGCTGGACTATGGGTTAAACTTCAAGGAGACTCCCATTCATATAGACAACAATAGTGCTATCTCAATCACAGAGAACCCTGTGCAGCATTCAAGGACAAAGCACATCAATATCAGGTATCATTTAATAAGAGATAACTATGAAAAGGGAGTAATTAAACTAGTCAAAGTTCACACAAATAAACAATATGCTGATCTGTTTACAAAGGCTTTTGATGAACATAGATTTAAATATCTAATATCAGCTATTGGGATGATAAACTTTGAGTAAGCTTTTCTTAAAACTAATTCTTATTATTTCTTAAATATGTGTGTCCTAAGTTGTCTAGTTCATCACTTTCATAAGCTCGTGTTTTCTTTGGATGAAAATTTCTTTTTGAAGACTTTCCTTAGATTTTTGAAAATTTCTGATACTTCGAAAGTTATGCTTTTAAACTTTGGAAGCAAATCATGCCTTCAAAATAAATAACTGTCTAAGAAATTTACCTTCGAAGAGTCTTCAGATTTATCTTCCGAAGCTTAAATACTTGTCTCAGATACTTACTTGTTTTCAAAGACCATTTACTTCCGAAGCAAAATTAACTCTCGGAAGCTTTGTTTTTTATATAGAAAGCACTCAAGTTTTAATTTCTCTTCCGAAGCAAAATTCTCAAAACTCTCAGGAAATTCTTCCGAAGTCATTTTAGCTTCGGAAGCTTTTTAATTAAAAAAAACTTCCGAAGATAATTAACCTTCGGAAGCTTTTTGACTTCCAAGAAAACTACTTTTTGAGCAAAAGTAAACTACTTTTTCAGAGGTGGGACCGACATCCGGATTTCAAATTTTATCCTCTTTCATTAAACTTTATCTGAAATCCTTCTCACATATAAACCCAACGGTTTCCCCCTCTTTCTATCATCTGCTCTTCCTCCAAACCTAAAACCCCAAATTTCTCTCTGAAATTTCTTTCTCTCTTCTTTCTTCGTCCTTAAGCTACTTCAAAATGGCCAACCTTGCTCATAGAAATGATCCCAACTTTACCATGCAGCTACACAGACAACATAATCAGGTTGCTCTGTTAAGCTCTGAGAAAGATCCTATTTCTCAGAGGTTTGCCATTTCCTAACTCTGTCAACTACTACACCTCCCTAACCATTATCTTTCACTCTATGAGGATCAGCTGCTTGAATTCTAGAAGACCTGCCAAGAGGTCATTATGGATGGGGAGAAGGCAATGTCTGCCACAGTGCAGGGGAGAACAATCTTCATCACTCCAGCCATCATCAATAGGCATCTTCAGCTGGATGATGAAAAAGGTGAGGTGTTCTTCCCAAAGGAAGTTGTCAATCATTCCTTTGAGCAGATGGGATATGAGGGAGATTTCTCTGTAAAGACCTTTAGGAAGGGAAGGTCTCATCCCAATAGAGATTCCTGCTCCATGTGGTCATCCACAGCTTATCAAACAAGCATGGTGGATGGGACCAGATTCCTGAGGATCTCTCCTTCATAATCCATGGAATGGTTTAGGGGGTCAAATTCAGGTATTCTCAGTTTGTTTATACAAATTTACTTGCTAATTTAGACTCCTTAGAGTGTTACATGTTTCCTAGATATATCCAGTACATTCTTAACTGTGAACTGGGCTCACAGTTGAGGGAAACAAGTAACATTCCTAATTGGGACGGATAAAGCTCGGCATCTTCAAAATATTGAGAAAGTCCACTGTTGGATTCTCTGGGGTAGAAATAGCGCTAGTCTCAAAAATGTTATAGCTCATTGCTCAAGGTGACAACCTAGCAGCACAAGCTAGTGTTGAGCCCATACCTGCTACCTCCATATCACCCACACAGCCTCAAATCACCATCACTTACCAAAGAAAATCCAAACAACCCCTGCTCAGGCTATTCAGTCTATGGAGGCCTCCATATACTCACCCATACAGGAAGAAGTGGACACTGGAGCTCCCACTTCTCCTGAGGAGCAGACTACTCCCATCTCTTCAAGAATCAGTGCTGAGGTTCCTCATGCTCAGCCTGATGAGCTCATTAGCCAATTGTTTTAAGCCATCACTCTGAGTCTCAACACTCAAGTGATCAACCTTCGAGGACAGTTACCATCCCCAGCCTATAGATCTCAACCAACCAATTCCCCACCTTGACTTCTATACTGATGAAGATCTAGGTTTCAGTGAGTATAATGAGTCTCTCTTCTTTACCCCTACTCAAAGAGAGATGAATGCTCCTGAGTCTCCTACATCTATCCCACATCAGTCACCTACACTGAGGTGGACACTTCTGAACCTGTTCAGGATGTCCATATAGAAGAGGCTCTCACTTCTGAAAGTGATTACATCATTAAGACCTCAACCATAGCAACTCAGCCCATTGACATCTCAACTGAGACTGCCAGTGAGCAAAGGAAAACCAACAGCCAAGAACCTCAAGCTGGTGGTGAGAGAGAGGACTCTGGTCCAATCATCTCATCCCCCAATGAGTCTTCTGATGAAAATGAGGGGAATCTAAGACTAAAGGTGCACAAACTGACTAAAACATGTTGGGAGACCCTTAAGAAGTGCTCAACCAGGAACACAAGAACCTGTGGATGTGATTGACCTATCTTCCAGCTCACCTATGCAAGTGGGTGATGCTACCAAAAAGGGGGAGAAAGTTATTACAGCCACAGAACCTGGGAGTTCTTCAAAGAGAGTGGACATTAAGGACTCACCATCCTCACTTGCAACTGTGCATTCTCAGCAACCTCCTCAAGTTCATATAGATGTGGACTACACAGACTCCTTCATACAAAGTTTGTTTGAGGATAGGATACCAAAGGCTATGTCATCTTCACCATCTTCCAATCACATCATTGGGTGGAGGTATGACAACATCAGGAAAGCCCTAATCATCATAAGAGTTCAAGGGAAACAAGCAGTCTTCAATTTTCAGACTTTGAACTACTATGAAGGTCTAGATTTAGTCAACATGCCACTTGTCAACCAATGCCAATCAAGACAAGCTAACAGACTGGCTAAAAGAATCCAAGACAGGATCACTGCAGAGTTCAGCTTAAGAAGGAGACTTAGGCAATCAGGCAATGCCATCGGTCAACTGGATGTTGAGGAGACCCTAAGATTAGCTTCATAGGGGAATCCTTGACTGAAGGCCCAGTGGCAGAACCTGAGAGCCCTGTCTCATCATCATCAACTGCTATAGAGATCCACATTCCTTCTAAGACACCTACTGGTGAAGGTTCTTCTCAACCTCTCTCTAGCCTGAGCTTAGATGCCACAACAAGCAATGAAGGCCAAAGCTCTCTCCACCCTGAGTCACAAAGGTTTGTGAGTGACAAAGGGAAAAGAAAGATGACATTTGAGGAGATTGAGGAGGAGAGAGAGAGAGAGAGAGGAAAATGAGGCTAAGGGGAGAAAGTTCCTCTACTGAGTCTTCAAGACTCATGGAGTCTGCTATCAGGGCTGCCCCCAGACCAGATACTCAGAATGATGAGTAAGAGCAGTCAGGATAAACTATTTGCAGACTAGGAACTATGACATAGACAATGTCATTTCTCTCCCCTTAGATGAGCTGAATGAACTGGTTGACCTGAAAAGGTCAAGGGAGAAGAAGGAGGCAGAAGATGCAGAACTCCTAGTGCAAGTCAAAGAAGAGAGAAGAAGAAAAAGACTGTACAAGGATATGCCTACCCTCTCCCTAGTTCAAGAAAGTCCTGCACAAGAAGATGTGGTTCAACAAGAACCTCAAGTAGACAAAGAAGAAGAAAGGATCAAGATGATCAACTACCTGAGTGCCACAGGCTTCTATCAGGCAGATGCACTCCTTCCTTGTCCTATGATTATGTTAAGTTTGAGTACTTAAAACAGCTTGAACTTGAGATAATCAAGGACAGAAAGACAACTAAAAAGAAGCTAAGGGAAGAAGCTGCAAAATCAAGAGCCATCATCCAAAAGAGCATGAAGAATTCTATTGATAGGCAGATGATGATGAGCTTCTTGAAGCTATATGGATTCTCTGGAAGGAGACTTGGCCCCATGTCTCTATCCACTATGGATGAGCATATTAGGGTAATCAAGCAGAAGATCAAAAGTGGAGAGCTCATTGACTTACACTCCACTCCAAATCAAGCCCCACCTGAAGTGGAGGTTAAGGTTGAACAACCAGAGACAACACAACCTGGAGCTCCTGCTGGAACTCAACAAGCTTCATCTTCTGATCCACAGCAGGGTCAACCTCCCTCTCCTTCTGAGCCTAAGAAAGAGGAAGTCCCAACTGAGAAAGATAGTGAAGATCAATCTGGTGCTGCAGGCCAGTCGTCTCAGTTAAAACCTGTTAAGAGAAGAAGAGGATGGCTTCTAAACCAAAGCCAAGAAGAAGAAGACTACACCCTCTTCTACACCCCAGGATGAGTAAGAACATCTTGAGGTTGTGCAGCCAGAGGATGCTGCATCAACTCCAATTCAACCAGCTCCTCTAGCATCAGGAAGACCCATCTTTTCTTAGACATACACCACAAATCCAGAAAGATGACATGTCATTAGAGATCAGGCACTGAAGACATTTACACATGGCAAGATATGTTTCAATTGCCTCTGCATGATCTCTTTGATATGAGAAGATACTTTGATAGTCTGAAGGATCCTCATCACCTTATGAAGAAAGGATTGGTGATCATCCTAATGAGGACTGTTGACATCTGAAGTTCACTAAGTGTTTTGGTAGCATCAGCCTAGAGGGAGTTTGTAGAGATAAATAAAAAGGCTGATGCAACCTAAACACCCAATGTCTTTCCTGCATGCTGCACAAGTGCATTGAAGAAGAATGCTTAGGAAGTTTTACACATGCAACAAAAAATACTCTAAGTGTAAAATCTTCCGAAGCCAAGACCAATATCTTCCGAAGCCAAATATGAAGTCTTCCGAAGCCTCAGAGACAAAGTCTTTCGAAGCTTCAACTCATGAAGATAGATTTCTTCCGAAGACTTTTAATACATGCTTTATCTGATGTTTTTTCCATAAAGTTGGACTCCTTTCCGCTGCACCTCTGTAATGTCACCAACTTACAGGAGTTGGTGAAAAGGTCCATGCTTTTGGTAACTGTACATTGAGGTCTTGAGTCTGTAACTTTCTACTTTATGTACTTTATCCATTTTATAATAGATAAGGATGTGAGCTATGGCATGTCATAGTCATAAGTCAAAAGGCAATCTGCCTTTTGACCCTACAATTGATTTTGTTTGTGTCTAGTCAATTGTATCCAGCCGGCTTTCAAAGTATAGCCGGTTGTAGGATGTAGTATAAGTATTTCATGTTCTTGTATCTTTTAATTATGCTTTGTAACACTTGTAATAGAACATAGAGAAGGCAATATACTGCATTCTTGAAAACCATATACTTGTGTTCTTTGTGTTCTGTCGCTCTTGCATTACCTGTGTTCTTAGTATCTCTACTTGGTTAATCCAGTTTACTGTTTGATTAAAGTTTAGTTAATCTCCTTTTTGTGTTGTTATGTTGTAACTCTATACCCTTCACGATCCTGCAGTTCCTAATTGCGATATCTTCAGGTTGGATTTTTTTAATAATTTCGTTTTTAAAGAACATGTGCACAAGTATTGGTGTAAGGATTCCTTAAGTCTGATGCAACCCAAAACATCCAAAGTGTCTCAGCAACATGCACTAAGTACTGAAGTGAAGAATGCTTCGGAAGTTTTACACAATACATTAGAAAACATTCTAAGTGTAAAATCTTCCAAAGTCAAGACCAATATCTTCCGAAGCCAAACATGAAGTCTTCCGAAGCTTCAAGAGACAAAGTCTTCCGAAGCCTCACCCTATGAAGACAGATTTCTTCCGAAGACTTTTAGTACACATGCTTTATCTGATGTACTGTCCCATAAAGCACCTTTTCCGATGCGTCTCTGATAAGTCACCAACTTACAAGAGTTGGTGAAAAGGTCCATGCTTTTGGTAACTGTACATTGAGGTCTTGAGTCTAAAAATTTTCAATTTATGTACTTTATCCTTTTTGTAATGTATAAGGATGTGAGCTATGGCATGTCATAGTCACAAGGTCAAAAGGCAGATATGCCTTTTGATTCTACAATTGATTTTGTTAGTGTCTAGTCAATTGTATCCAGCTGGCTTTCATAGTATAGTCGGCTGTAGGTTGTAGTATAAGTATTTCAAGTTTCTTGTATCTTTAACATACTTTGTAACACTTGTAAAAGAACTTGAGAAAGCAATATACTGCATCCTTGAAAACCATATTCTCTTGTTCTGTCTCTTGCTTTACTTGTGTTCTTTATATCACTTTTGGTTAACCAGTTTACTGTTTGATTAGAGTTTAGATAATCTCCTCATTGTGTTGTTGTGTTGTAATTGTGTTCAAACCCTAAACGATCCTGCAATTGGTATCAGAGCAGGTTCTTGATATAAGATCTAACCATCTTAAGATCCCTCACACACACAAAAACTAAACTCTTCAAATGGCTTCCATCTCAAAGACTGATATGGAGACTGGAACCATGAACAAATCCCCACTGATCACTCTTGATGATTTTGACACCTGGTGCATGAGGATGGAAGGCTTCATCAGGTCTCTTGACTCAAGAATGTGGGAATCTGTTGAAAATGGACCTTTCATACCCAGCACCCCCTCTGCTACTGGTGCTGGTATGATTCCTAAAGATATGGCCAACTACTCAGATGAAGATAGAAAAAGAGTAGAGATTGACAGGAAGGCCATGACTGCTCTTCAGACTGCTCTCCCAACTCTGTATATAGAGGTTTTAAGAAGTGCAAAACAGCTAAACAGCTGTGGGATGCACTGAAGCTGATGTATGAAGGCTCCTCTGAAGCCAAGGAGAACAAGAAAGATCTTCTGAAGCAGCAGTTTGAAAATTTCACCTTTAAAGCAGGTGAAACCATGACCCAACAATACTTCAGGTATGTTGAGATTGTGGATACCCTAGTGGATGGAGGAGTTCCTCTTGAGAACAGAGACATTGTAAGGAAGTTCATGTCCTCACTTCCTAGGCAATGGACACACTATTGTGTGGTGATCAAGAGGACTGAGAACCTTAAAACTCTTACTCTGACAGAGTTATATGGGATTCTCAGTGGATACCAGATGGAGATGAACATACAAGGTTCATCTGGCAACTCCAACAATCAAATGGGTTCAGCCCTTCATGTGGTTGAAAGGGACAGCATAGAACCCCAACATCTCTCATATGCTACCCTGACAACTCACAAAAGGGTCCTTTCATCACCTTCCCGGAGACACCAAGGGAAAAATTTACTCAAGGAAGTCCATTCCAAGAGACAAGTTCTTCTCAAGCCTTTGTGTCTACTGATGAAAGCTGTGGGAATTATCTCTTCACTCTTGAAGACCTGGACTGTATTTCCAGATGACCTGGAATACATGGAGATAGTTCAGCAGATGGCTCTCCTCACTCACAGAGCCAAGAAGTTCTACAAGAGAACAGGAAGAAGATTTCCAAGCAATGCTACCAGTGGAAAGTTTGGGCTGGATAAAAGCAAAGTTAAGTGTTACAACTGTAACCTTATGGGTCACTTTGCTAGGGAGTGTAAGGCACCTAAAGCAAATGGGGGCCAAACACCACCCAGACCAAACTACACTGACAAAGCTCCTCAGTCTGAGAAGCCTAAGCAACATGCTGCGTTGCTGTTGAAGAAGGAGGCTTTGACTGGAGTTTTCAGGTGGAAGATGCTTCTCCAAACCAAGCACTGATGGCTGACCATGATGAAGCCAAGGTATTGGAACATCTCTGTACTCCTGAATGCATTGCTAAAGTGAATAGATACAGGTCCTACAACTTAGAGATGAGATCCGATCTTGAGTCATTAAACATATTAAAATCTGATTTTAGAAAGTCTGAAAATGATTACAAGTTAAAAATAGAAGATTTGGAGAAAACCATTTCAGTACTAAAACATGAACATACAGATTGTAGAACTCAGATCCAAGATCTCATAACTAAATTGACTGAGTGCCAGGCTGAGCTTGTGATCAGCAAAGCCAAGGCAGAGAAAAGTGTTCTTGAAGAAGAGACCTTCAAAAACATGATATCCTCATCCTGCATAACAAAGTGTGCTATCAAAATAGACAGGGACTAGGATCAAATGAGATAGCTCCTCCACACACAATCTTGTCTGTAAGATATCCTAGGTGTGGAACTTGTGAAGATGAGCTTCCTCTCATAGATCCTATAAGTGAGGATGATGAAGAAGTGATAGTGAAGAATTCCTCTGAGAAGAGTGAAGAAGAGGATTCTTCCAAGGGCCACTATCCTTCTGAGGAGAAGAAATCATCTGTGATGACCAAGTCCAAAAGAAAGAACTTGATCAGGAAGAGCAAAAGGAAAGCAAAGAAGGCTCAAGAAATCAAGGCTACTTTTGATGCTAAGCACAAAACAAGTTTTTATCTCTGCAGGTTTCAAAGTAGTAAGGACTGAAGACATCAACCAAGACTCCTCATCTAAGGTCCTGGTTCATGTTCAAATCATCTCAGAGCAAAGAAGAAGACTGAGCTGCTGTGTACCACTGCTGCACAGCCTGGACCATCAAACTCCAAGAACAGTTCACAGCCCAAAAGAACTGTCTCAGCATCTACCAAGATGAAGGTGAAGGAAGGGATGTGACCAAAGCCAGTCTTGCTCTCAAAAGGAGACTCTTTTGAAGAAGAAATGTTATGTGTCATGTGTGAAAATACTTCTCACATTGCTAAGGATTGCCCATACATCCTAGAAGTACCATCCACATGACCAATACAAAGACTTCAAAGAATCTCAAGAAGTCTCAAGCTTCGGAAGGAAAGTCTGGTTCTTCGGAAGCTCCAAATCAAAGAAGAAGGTAAATGGAAAATTACCTTCGGAAGTAAAATTGGTCTCGGAAGAAAGGAGTTCTTCCGAAGCACTGAAGTCTGCTGCAGTGACTGCAGAATCTTCCGAAGGTTCAGTCATCAAAACCTGTGAAGTTCCAAAAGCTCAAAGGTTTTGAAGGTCAAGTCCAAGAGTCCAAAGGTGGTGTGGAAGTCTAAAAAAGACCAAATGACTGAAATTCTCCATCAACAATAGCTGAAGATCCTCACAGTACAACCATAGGATCTATTACTGTTGCATTACCTTCTATTACACTTACTGAGCCCAAGACAAGTACGGCTTGGGTTTCCAAATGTAACTAATCATTTTCTTTGTGCAGGAACAGCTCAAGACAAACGGAAACGTCTGGATAATTGACAGTGGCTGTTCCAGGCACATGACAGGCAATAGGTCTCTACTCCATAATTTTGAGAGAATTGATGGAGGACCAGTTGCTTTTGGGAAAATGAAGGTGGTTACATTTCTGGAAGGGGCAAGGTCACAAATGGTAAGCTCAGCATTGAAAAGGTAAACTTTGTTAAGGAGCTTGGGTACAATCTTCTGAGTGTATCCCAATTTTGTGATCAAAGACATAACATGCTCTTTACTGAGCATGAGTGCATTGTTCTCAAGCCTGGTGTGGTCATTCCTCATGAGCACATCCTGCTCAGAGCCCCTAGGAAAGGGAACATATACAAGATGGATTTGCAAGAAACATCTCCCTCTGGAGAAGTTTCATGCTTTCTATCTAAAGCCAATAGTGATGAGTCTTCCTATGGCATAAAAGAATGTGCCATGTAAACTTTAAAAACATGAATAAATTGATAAGCATGATCTGGTAACTGGAATGCCAAAGAAAGAGTTTACAAGTGATGATCATTGTGTTGCATGCCTGAAAGGGAAGCAACATAAGGCATCCCATAAGCCTAAGGAAATGAACTCCATCACTACCCTACACTTGTTACATATGGATCTCTTTGGCCCCACCAGTGTAATGAGTTTAGGAAGGACCTTATACTGTCTAGTGATCACAGATGATTTTACAAGATTCACTTGGGTCTTCTTCCTTAGAACTAAAGATGAGACTCCTGAGATTCTAAAGAATTTCATCTTAAAGATTGAGAATCAATGTGATCACAAGGTCAAAACCATAAGATGTGATCAAGGAACTGAATTCAAGAACCAAATCCTTGATACATTTTGTGATGAAAAGGGTATTACAAGACAATACAGTGCTCCCAGGACTCCTCAGCAAAACGGAGTTGCTGAGAGGAGAAACAGACACTTATTGAAGCTGCAAGAACTATGTTGTCTGACTCTAAACTACCCATCACCTTCTGGGCAGAGGCAGTCAATACTGCCTGCTATGTGCAGAACAGAGTTTTAGTAGTTAAGACACATGGTAAGACTCCTTATGAACTTTGGCACAAGAGAAACCTTTCATTGGTTTTCTCAGGTCATTTGGATGTCCCTGCACCATCTTGAATACCAAAGATCAAGTTGCCAAGTTTGCTGAGAAATCAGACGATGGACACTTCATTGGATACTCTTCCAAGCTAAAGCTTATAGAGTATACAATCTCAGAACTAGAATTATTGAGGAGTCAGCCAATGTGACTTTCAATGAGCACACACCCAGTGTGGCTGGTTCTGGTCCGGATTGGCTATTTGATCTTGATTTAGTTACCAACTGTTTTAATAAATCTTGTGAGCATGTTTCAGGATCTGCAGAAAATTTAAATACAGGTGATCCTGATCCAAGATTTGAGCTAGGAAGACCTTCAACTCACACACCTTCAGCTCCAGTTGAAACTACTTCAGCAAATGAGGTTTCTATCAGCACAACAATGACAAATCCAGCTGATACATCTGGCATGCCTTCAAATTCCAGCTCAGAGGCTTCTCAACCAGATAAAGACACCTCAATTGCAGAAGACAACAATGGTGATGGTGATAGTGATCAAGAATTTCTTGATGCTAATAACCATACCATAGATGACAACATCAATGATGTCACACACTCATTGGATCAAGTTAATCTTGATAAGTGTGATAATGTGGAGGATCAATCTTCAAGACCAGATCTAAATTTCTCAAATTTGGATCTATCTCAGCAACTTGCTGTGATCCCTCAGCTAAGGATCCACAAGTCTCATCCTACCACAAACATCATTGGAGATGTTATCTCCGGGGTAAAGACAAGAGGGCAAACCCATGAAGCAAATGTTTGTCTTCACTCTTGTTTTCTATCCCAGTTAGAGCCAAAGAAAGTTGAGGAGGCTCTAAAAGATGGAAGTTGGGTTGAAGCTATGCAACAAGAGCTGCTTCAATTCAAAAGGCAGAAAGTTTGGAACCTTTGTCCTCTTCTCATGGGAAGACTACCATTGGAACCAAATGGGTTTTTAGGAATAAGAAGGATGATAGAGGAATCATCATCAAGAACAAGGCAAGACTAGTTGTTCAAGGATACACACAAGAAGAAGGGATTGATTACACTGATGTCTTTGCTCCTGTAGCAGACTAGAAGCTGTTAGGATATTCCTGGCATTTGCTGCATCCAAGAATTTCAAAGTCTATCAACTTGATGTAAAGTGTGCTTTCTTATATGGAGTGATTGATGAGGAGGTTTATGTCAAACAACCACCTGGTTTTGTAGATCCTGATCATCCTGATTATGTCTGCAAGCTTGACAAAGCTCTTTATGGGCTGCATCAGGCACCAGGAAGTGGTATGAGACACTGTCTGAGTATCTCTGTAAACATGGATACAGGAGAGGTACTATAGATGGAACTCTCTTCATCAAAGGACAAGGAAAAGACATTCTGCTAGTTCAAGTATATGTGGATGACATCATCTTTGGTTCAACCAATTCAAAGCTCTGCAAAGACTTTGAAAAGCTGATGAAAGACAGATTTGAAATGAGTTCAATGGGAGAACTCAACTTCTTTCTGGGAATTCAAGTGAAGCAGGTTGAAGATGGCATCTTCATAAGTCAGTCAAAGTATGTTCAAGATATACTCAAGAGATTCAACATGACTGATTGTAAGATTGCTAAGACACCCATAGCCAGAAACCTCCCTTGGTCCAGATCTTGAGGGGGAGTGTGTAGATGAGCACTTATACAGGGCTATGATTGGGTCTCTTATGTATCTTACAGCTAGCAGGCCTGATCATGTTTGCTACATGTATTTGTGCAAGATATCAAGCAAACCCTAAGATGTCTCACTTAATCACTGTGAAAAGGATTTTAAGATACCTCAAAGGTGCTTCAACACTTGGTCTATGGTATCCAAAGAATCCTAATTTCAATCTGTATGCCTATAGACAGTGATTATGGTGGTTGCAACATGACTGCAAAGTCTACATCTGGGGGATGTCAATTCCTTGGTGGAAGGGTTGTCTCATGGCAATGCAAGAAACAATCCTGTGTGTCTGCATCAACTACTGAGGCTGAATACATTGCTGCTGCAAGCTGCTGTGCTCAAGTGCTTTGGATTCAAAATCAGATGCTAGACTATGGATTTAACTTCAAAGAGACTCCTATCCACATAGACAACAATAGTGCTATCTCTATCACTGAGAACCCTGTGCAGCACTCAAGGACCAAACACATCAACATCAGGTATCATTTAATAAGAGATAACTATGAAAAGGGATTAATTAAACTAGTCAAAGTTCACACAGATGAACAATATGCTGATCTGTTCACAAAAGCTTTTGATGAACAGAGATTTAAGTATCTGATATCAGCTATTGGGATGATTAACTTTGAGTAGATTTTTCTTAAAACTAATTCTAATTATTTCTTCTTAAAAATATGTGTGTCCTAAGTTGTCTAGTTCATCACTTTCATAAGCTCATGTTTTCTTTGAATGTAAAACTCTTTTTGAAGACTTTCCTTAGATTCTTGAAATTTTTTCTGATACTTCGGAAGATAACGTTTTACCTTCGGAAGAAAAATATGTCTTCAAAATAAATGACTGTCTAAGAGATTTTACCTTCGGAAGAAGTCAAAATTTATCTTCCGAAGCTTAAAATTCTTAACTTAGACACTTATTCATTTTTAAGGACTTTTCCTTCCGAAGCAAAATAACCTTCGGAGCTTTGTTCATTCTTATACAAAGCATCCAAGAGTTTATTTCTCTTCCGAAGCATAAATCTTCAAGACTCTCAGGAAAATTCTTCCGAAGCCATTTTAGCTTCGGAAGCTTTTTCAATCAAAACTTCGAAGACAAATTACTTCGGAAGCTTTTCGAATTCCAAGAAAACTACTTTTTGAGCAAAAGGTAAACTACTTTTTCAGAGGTGGGACCGACATACGGATTTCAAAGTTTATCCTCTTTCATTAAACTTTATCTGAAATCCTTCTCTCTCAAATAAACCCACGTTTTCCCCTCTTCTATCATCTGCTTTCTTCCAACCTAAAACCCAAAGCTTTCTCTCTGAAATTTCTCTCGTCTCTGAGCTACCTCACAATGGCTGACCTTGCTCACAGAAATGATCCTAACTTTGCCATGCAGCTACACAGACAACACACAATCAGGTTGCTCTGTTATGCTCTGACAAAGATCCTCATTTCTCAGAGGTTTGCCGTTTCTTGTCTTTGTCTCACTACTTCACCTCCCTAACCATTGATCCTCCTCTATATGAGGATCACTTGCTTGAATTCTGGAAGACCTGCCAAGAGGTCATTATGGATGGGGAGAAGGCACTGTCTGCCACAGTGCAGGGGAGAACAATCTTCATCACTCCGGCCATCATCAACCGACATCTTCACTGGATGATGAAGAAGGTGAAGTGTTCTTCCCAAGGAAGCGGTTAATCATTCCTTCGAGCAGATGGGCTATGAAGGAGATTTCTCTGTAAAGACCTTCAGGAAAGGGAAGGTCTTATCCCAGTGGAAATACCTGCTCCATGTGGTTATCCACAGCTTATCAAACAAGCATGGTGGATGGGACCAGATTCCTGAGGATCTCTCCTTTATAGTTCATGGAATGATTCAGGGGGTCAAGTTCAGGTATTCACAATTTGTTTATACTAATTTACTTGCAAACTTAGACTCCTTAGAATACTGTTTCCTAGATATGTTCAACACATTCTCAACTGTGAACTGGGCTCACAGTTGAGGAAACAAGTAATATCTTAAATTGGGACAGATGAAGCCCGGCATCTTAAAATTATGAAGAAGCCAACTGTAGGCTTCTCAGGGGTAGAAACAGCCCTAGTCCCAAAAATGTTAGAGCTCATTGCTCAAGGTGACAACCTAGCAGTCCAAGCTAGTGTTGAACCCACACCTACTGCTCTCCAACCCTCTACACAACCTCAAATATCCATCACCTACCAAAGAAAATCCAAACGAACCCCTGCTCAGACTATTCAGTCTGTGGAGGCCCCATATACTCACCATACAGGAAGAAGTGGATACTGGAGCTCCCACTTCTCCTGAGGAGCAGACCACTCCCATTGTTTCAAGAATTAGTGATGAGGTTCCTCATGCTCACACTGATGAGCTCACTAGCCCAACAGCCTTAAGCCTTCACTCTGAGTCTCAACACTCAAGTGAACAACCTTCAGGGGACAGCTACCATCCCAGCCTTTGGATCTCAACCAACCAATTCCCAACCTATCCTTCTATACTGATGAAGACTTAGGATTCGGTGTGTACCATGAGTCTCTCTTCTCATCCCCTACTCAAAGAGAGACGAGTAGCTCTGACTCTCCTCAGTCTATCCCGCATCAGTCACTATTACTGAGGTGGACATTCTGAACTAGTTCCGCATGTCCATATGGAAGAGGCTCTCACTTTTGAAAGTGATTACATCATTCAGACCTCAACCATGGCAACTCTGCCCTCTGGCATCTCAACTGAGGCTGCCAGTGAGCAGAGGAAAACCAGCAGCCAAGAAACTCAAGCTGGTGGTGAGCGAGAGGATTTTGGTTTCATCATCTTCCCCCAGTGATTCTTCTGATGAAGATGAGGGGAACTTGAGACTAAAGGTGCAGAAATTGTCAAAAACATGCACCTATTTAGTCTCTAAGGCCAGCCACTTGGAATCTCAGGTGACTACCTTACAAAACAGGGTCAATGATCAGCAACTTCAGATTTCATATTTGAAGGGAAAACTAGCTGAGAGACCTTTAAGGAGAGCTCAACCAGGAACACAAGAACCTATGGCAGTGACTGATTTATCCTCCAGCTCACCTATGCAAGTGGGTGATGCTACCAAAAAGGGGGAGAAAGTTATCACAACCACAGAACCTGGGATTTCTTCAAAGAGAATGGACATAGAGGACTCACCATCCTCACTTGCTGTTGTGCTCTCAGCAACTTCCTCAAACTCACATTAATGTGGACTCTATAGACTCTATCATCAGGAGTCTCTTTGAGGAAGGTATACCAAGGGCTGTCTCTCATCCCACACATGGAATTGGCAACTACATCATCAGATGGAGGTATGATGATGACAGAAGAGCCCTCATACTTCACAGAGTTCAAGGCCAACAAGAAGTCTTTCAGTTCCAAAGCCTGAGCTTCTATGAAGGACTGGATTTAGTCAACATGCCACTTGTCAATCCAAGCAAATCTAGACAAGCTGACAGGCTGGCTCAAAGAATCCAAGACAGGATCCTTGCAGAGTTCTCTCTAAGAAGGAGACTTAGGCAATCAGGCAATGTCATCGGTCAACTGGATGTGAGGTGGACCCTAAGATTAGTTTCATAGGGGAAACCTTGGCTGAAGGCCCAGTGGCAGAACCTGAGACCCTTGTCTCACCATCAACAACTGCTGCAGAGGTCCAAACTCCATCTGAGACACCTGCTGGTGAAGGTGTTTCTCAGTCTCTCTCTGGCCAGAGCATGGAAGCTACACCAAGCAATGAAGGCCAAGCCTCAATCCACCCTGAGTCAAAAGGTCTGTTGGTGACAAAGGGAAAAGGATAATGACTCCTGAGGAAATTGAGGAGGAAGAGAGAGAGAGGAAAAGGAGGCTAAGGGGAGAAAGTTCTTCGGGTCATCTAAATTCATGCAAGCTGCAATCAGGGCTGCCCCCAGACCAAATACTAAGATGATGAGTTAAGGGCAGTCATGATTACCTATTTACAGACCAGGAACTATGATGTTGATGAAATCATCTCCCTCCCCTTAGAAGAGTTGAATGAACTGGCTGACATGGAAGTGTCAAGAGAGATAAAGGAGAAAGAGGATGCAAGGTTACTTCTCCAATTCAAAGAGGAGAAGAGACAGAAAAGACTTTACAAGCATACTCCCACTCTCTCTCCAGTTCAAGAAAGTCCTGCACAGGAAGATGTGGCTCCACAAGAACCTCAGGTAGATAAAGAAGAGGATAGAATCAAAATGATAACTACCTGAGTGTCACAGGCTTCTATCAGGCAAATGCACTTCTTCCCCTGTCCTATGACTTCATTGAGTTCGAGTACTTAAGCAACTGGAGCTTGAGCTAGTCAAAGAAAGAAAACAACCAAAAGGAAGCTAAGGGAAGAAGCTGCAAAGTCAAGAGCCATCATTCAAAAGAATGCAAAGAAGTCTGCTGACAGACAAAGAATGATGAGCTTCTTGAAGTCATATGGATTCTCCGGAAGGAGACTTGGTCCCATGTCTCTATCTACAATGGATGAGCATATAAGGGTGATCAAGCAGAAGATTAAAAGTGGTGAATTGATTGACTTGCACTCTCTTCCAAGTCAAGTCCCACCTGAAGTGGAGGTCAAGTTTGAACAACCAGAGACACCTGAACCAGACCTCCAGCTGAGCCTCAGCAAACTTCATCTTCTGATCCAAGACAGGGTCAAACTCCCTCTCCTTCTGAACCTGTGAGGGAGGAACACCCAACTGAGAAAGACACTGATGATCAACATGGTGCTGCAGACCAGTCTTCTCAGTTAAAGACATTAAAGAGAAAGAAGAAAATGGCTTCTAAACCAAAGACTAAAAAGAAAAAGCCAAAGTCATCTACCTTTACACCCCATGCTGAATCAGATCAACCTGAGGAAGTGCATGATGAGGCAACCCAATCAACTCCTATGCAAGTGGCTCCTCTAGCAAATGCGACACCTATCTTGTCCTGGATTATTCTACCAATCCAGAAAGATGGCATGTTGTCAGAGATCAATGTGTTGAGAATGTCTACTCCTGGCAAGACATAATCAACTTACCTCTGCATGATCTCTTGAAATGAGAAGATACTATGAGAGTCTTGATGATCCTGACCACCAAATGAAGAAAGGAATGGTCTTGATTGTACTGAAGACTACCAACATCTGAATATCTTCTAAGTGTTTTGGTAGCATCAGCCTAGGGGGAGTTTGTAAGGATTCCTTAAGTCTGATGCAACCCAAAACATCCAAAGTGTCTCAGCAACATGCACTAAGTACTGAAGTGAAGAATGCTTCGGAAGTTTTACACAATACATTAGAAAACATTCTAAGTGTAAAATCTTCCGAAGTCAAGACCAATATCTTCCGAAGCCAAACATGAAGTCTTCCGAAGCTTCAAGAGACAAAGTCTTCCGAAGCCTCACCCTATGAAGACAGATTTCTTCCGAAGACTTTTAGTACACATGCTTTATCTGATGTACTGTTCCATAAAGCACCTTTTCCGCTGCGTCTCTGATAAGTCACCAACTTACAAGAGTTGGTGAAAAGGTCCATGCTTTTGGTAACTGTACATTGAGGTCTTGAGTCTGAAACTTTTCACTTTATGTACTTTATCCTTTTTGTAATGTATAAGGATGTGAGCTATGGCATGTCATAGTCACAAGGTCAAAAGGCAGATATGCCTTTTGATTCTACAATTGATTTTGTTAGTGTCTAGTCAATTGTATCCAGCTGGCTTTCATAGTATAGCCGGCTATAGGTTGTAGTATAAGTATTTCAAGTTTCTTGTATCTTTAACATACTTTGTAACACTTGTAAAAGAACTTGAGAAAGCAATATACTGCATCCTTGAAAACCATATTCTCCTGTTCTGTCTCTTGCTTTACTTGTGTTCTTTGTATCACTTTTGGTTAACCCAGTTTACTGTTTGATTAGAGTTTAGATAATCTCCTCATTGTGTTGTTGTGTTGTAATTGTGTTCAAACCCTTAAACGATCCTGCAATTGGTGAAAATGCTACGGTTGGAACTTGAAAGTTGAAATTTTTGAATAAATTGTTAGTTTTGCTTTAAATTATAACACGAAACAAAACAAAACCGAGCGCTCGGTTAAAAACCAAACCGAGTTCGAGCATGAAGTTTGCTCTCGAATTAATAAATCAAACCAAACTGAGTTCGAGCAGAGCTGTGTTTGGTTCGGTTCGATTCGTGAACAACCCTATTATAGGGGCCCAGTTTTTGCTCTCGCTCACTGACCAAAGTCAGAATTTTTTTATTAATGGGGTTAAATTTAAAAAATATATTGACTTGGGGGGTAAATATATATAAAAGATGACTTCCGGGTTACCCGCCGGTCACACCGGCGAGCTCTCCCTTCTTAATTTCCATGCCCTGCCAAGATTCCATAACATTTGTCTTTTTCCTCAAAATCCGTCGGTGCCACTGGCGAGTTCTGATCTGGGTCTTGAAAAGAGAGAACCTGCCAATGGGACTAACGGGTTCTTTCTTATTAGGGTTGATCGGGTGTTGGATGTTTAATATTAACCCTTGAACCATCTCACTTTCTCTTAAAATCCCGAATCCTGAAAAAAAAAACCCTCAAACCAAAAACCTTCTCAAACCAACATAAAAAATTCAGACTATCTTCGTTTAAAAAACTTTCATCCTCAAACAACTCGAAACCAAAAAATTTGAATTTGGTTTGAGTTGTTTGAGGATGAGTGTTTTTTAAGTAAAAATAGTATGAAATTTTTATGTTGGTTTGAGTAGGTTTTTGATTTTTGGTTTGAGGGTTTTTTTTTAGGATTTAGGATTTTATAAAAAAGTGAGATGGTTCAAGGGTTTATATTAAATACCCAACACCCGACTAACCCTAATAAGAAAGAACCCGTCGGTCCCATTGGCGGGTTCTCTCTTTTCAAGACCCGGATCAGAACTCGCCGGTGGCACCGGCGGGTTCTGAGGAAAATGACAAGTGTTATGGAATCTTGACAGGCCACGGAAATTAAGAAGGAAGAACTCGTCGGTGTGACTGGCGGGTACCCCTGAAGTTATCTTTTATATATATATTTACCCCTCAAGTCAATATATTTTTAAATTTAACCCCATTAATAAAAAAAATGCCAAAGTCACTATTATACTTGCAACTTAAAAAAATTGAAAATACCATTTTTTATGTGTTTTAGAAAATTTTTAACCCTCGAGGGAATGATTATTGTTATTAATATATAAAACTCCAATTATCTGTAACTATAAAATTTATACAAATAAACAATACTTCTTTTACAATCAAAATTAACGACCTTATAGAAAATATACCTTTATAGAATGATCAACGTTCTAAAACCATCAATTTCAACAATGTACGCTCATTTGAAATTCTTAGTCAACATAACATAAGCACACACATGGAAGCAGATATTAACACAAATGAAATATCCAACATCACATTTGAAAGACTTTTTAGTTTTTAAAACCACATTTTTCAACGAACATTACTTGAAAGAGACATCAAGAACTAACAATGTAATTAAAAACTAGAGGCATTTGGATTAATTAGTTGTGTGTGATACGATGGTGATAGGCCAGGTGATGACTAACGAACTTTAAAGAAGTAAATTTCTTTTTGGTTTTGGTATATTATTTATATGGTTATTAGCAACGAACTAGTATTAAGCTCATGTGTTGCGGGAGTTGCGTAAAACTATACTAAATATCATCAGTGGCACACTATTTGTTTGCAACCAACAATACCAGAAAATTTCATATACTAAAAGAAATAAAGATGAAAAAAAACCAAACGAAAAGTAAGCGTAAAAGGTCGAACCATGCACACCCGTTGCAGCATGTTAATGTGCATATATTTGACCAAAACATAAAACAAACGCGGGTGTTAAACGAAAATAAAAGAGCTAAAAATGTTAAATCATATACTCATGGTGTGGCATGTTAACTTGAAAACTTTATACCAAAACATAAAATGAAACATTTAAACAAAATGAATAGTATATATGGCTGATGTGTGAAAATTATATATTAAATTATTATAAAAGCGTTTTTCACAAATTAGTTTTAAAAATTGGAAATTCCCAACTAAACTTTACACAAATGGCAAGTGTACCGGTCGTGATATAGTAAAGTCTAGGTAAGTCCGGATATCGAATCCTTGGACACTAATGGCGGCTTTCGATAATAAACTTTTGTCGACTTCTAACCTAATTAATTTTAATATTTTAAGTAACTAATATTAATAAAAAAAAAACAAAATGACTAAAATTAATTAATGGAAACACGACGGAAGAAATAAACAAATGAAAATTCAAACTTTGAAACTTGAATACGATCAAATATGTTAAATAACTACCTAGGCAGAGATCCAACTAACATGTAATGACATAAAGGTAATGGCTCGTATGGCTATCTCTAAAAATATGAATCTAGGATTAACTAGGTATGTTGCTACTCTCTAAAAAAACTAAAGACACGTGTAATGCACTAGATAGATTTATTAAAATGTCTAATGGAAGATCACTTCTAGGTTTTCTACCATAATGTCTTTAAGATTATATTTTCTAACCATAAGACAAAGGACAACTTGATTAAATCCAATTAAATAACCTAAAACACAAACACCACGAATGAAAGGCAAAACACGGTCTCGCGAAATCTAAACCTAACAAGCAATGGTTAGGAGGTTTTAAGCAATATCTATCACCCCTAGTGTCACAGCCCAACCGATGGCGGAAACATCGGGGCGCGAGAAGTGATAGATTGTTCAAAGACATCATAGAACTAAAGTGACAATAAATTAAGATTAAATTTCATTTCCATTAATCAACATAACATTACAATGCTTCAAATAAACATACAAAATTTTTGACAAATACAAGTCTAAAACAAGCATAGCAAAATACTAGATTTGGTGTGTTTCTAAGTCCACCTAATTGAGTTTCTTGATAAAACTTCAATCATTTCCTACAACATGTATAAAATACAGGTCAACATATGAATATGTTGGTGAGCATACAAGTTTGAATACATAGTATAATAGTGAATAAATCTTAATTCAACATGAGTAAAGTATACTAAAGTTTGTACATTGCTAGCATGCAAAGCCGATAATCAAACCAAAGTGTCCACTAGCGTAATCTTAGCATTAAAAAATGACCAAGACCGTAAATATTGAATAACTTAACATAGACCCATCATAATAGGGCGGATGTGCTAGTCCTATAGTTGTACATGTTAAGGGAGGTTTAGATTGCTTGCAAGATAATGTATTCTAGAATGTATTCACAAATAGTATAACAAGTAAGCATGTTTGTATGAATTGAGTTTTATAATGATTTTGATTGAATGAATAATTGAGTGAATTTGATAATTGATACATGTTACAACCCAAATAGTGTTAAAACAAAATGGGTGAAGTATGACTCACAGTTTGGCGATTAGAATCTACAAGAATAGATGATTGAGTTTAAATGATTCACCAAAGTCACCCTAAAAGGTAAATGAAAGTGTGTAAGTTTAGGATTCAAAGTTTGAGATTTTAACAATTGGAAAGTATATAAAAATTACAAATACAAGAGTAAATGAAAGTATATACTACTTAGACACTTATTTGGACACCATGTATTGTGTGTGTTTTTTATGAGTTTTAGTCACTCATTGGAAGTCCAAAATAAGGAATCATAAGATTAGTATAATGTTTATCTTAACACATAACATTCAACGATGGTTGATTGATATTATGGTTTGGTTTTGACTAAGTATTATTGTGACATCTCTTAATTTCGTTAAAATTAAAAGTAAACTTTGTTAAGTTTTCAAAGGACCTCTTATGTCAATTTTGAAACTTTGAGGATTTATTATGCTTAATAATTAATCTGGTGAATAACAAATTAATATAATAATAACAACATTAAAAGTGTTATAATGTTTGTTTATTATTAAAAAAATTTAAGGTGTTAATAATCTTAAGTAAAGTAATGACTATTATTATTATTATTATAATAGTGACACAAATAATAATAATATAATAATATTAATGACAAAAATAATCATAATAATAAGATTAATAATAATAATCGTATTAGAAGTAATCTTGTAAAAAAATAGAAACAATATAAGTGTTGATATTTTAAAACTTGTATTTAACTAACTTTCTACATAAAATAACAACATGTAAATTTTCAGGGTTAATATTGTAATTTAGTTTAAAACTAAAACAAAACCTTAAAATTCAAGTGAAAACTTTTGAAAACCTCAGGGACCAAAGATGTGAACTATTAACCAAACCCCTCCCCTTGTTAACGCCCGCAAGTCCGGCCACCACTTTCGGCCGCGACTCCGGTGAGCTCCGGTAGGCGATTAACCTCGCAATTACTTCGATTAATTAGCTAAAACCGTTTTCAATTGACTTGTGAGCGTGAATCGAACCGTTTGGGGGTTACATCGATGATTAAACACGGTTACAGGAGCTTTCGAGCTCGAGTAACCGTCGGACGTTAACCCTCAACCAATTGACGATTAAAACTTCATAATAGTCCAATTAATTCAACCTAATCGATCCTCTATCAATCTATACTCGTAAACAACACACAATTACACCTGAAACGACTCCAATATTGAATTTGAACAACCCTGTATCGCGACTTGCAACCGTATTGCTCTTCCTCTTTCGGTCGATTTCAACCACAATTGATAAAGGGCTTCTGTTCCTCATCAACTATGGAAGCTTTTCATGCATTAGCTGAACTATATCGACATGATTATTACGGATTTTTGACTAGCCATCATTCGCGGTTATCATCTTATGGTTCATCATCAATTCGAAAACAATCGTGTAAGTGATACATACCATTATATTCGTTTCAACATCGGAAAACAAAGCCCTAACATCAGTTCCATTATCATAATCATCTAGGTGTTCAATTTGGGTTACACCGATCTAGGGTTCTTGGTTGAGAGGGGGATCCTTAGGATTATGTTTAAGTTATTAGAAACCGTTAATAACCGCGGCTGTATGCCTTGGTTCACCGGTTCCATGTTCATCTCCCAACTTGAGGTCCCGGGTTCGACCCCGGGTAACCTCATTATTTTTTTTGGTGCTTTTCAACCTTAAACCAATTTTAGAAAAATTCCTAATAAATATAAAAAAAATGTTTTTATAACTTTTAAATATTTTAAGGTATCAAATAAATTTCAGTAATATTTCTAAATTTTAAATAACTAAAAACCTTTGTAATAAAATATTTTAAAGATTAATCATGGGTTATTTATATGAATTTTAAAAATAAAATAATAAAATATTAGTGACCCGAATTTTCTCTTAATTATTTTATCTTTTAAATCACGTTATTTTAAATGGAGATTTCATAAAACATTATAAATTAATATGGTAAATGATTAAATATGTAAATAGACATTTAAATATCATTTAAATAATTAGTTTTTGATCATGCTAAATGACTTTAAATAAATTTATATTATTTTGCAAGTCATATAATTAAATATATTATAAACATTGGTCAAAATGTACTTTTTAAAACTTAAATATCCATCATGTGTATTTAAGTTTATATATTTAAATGATTTTCTTTTAAAATAATAACTATTTATAGGCTTATGGACTTGATGCGATAATTTAAAAGAATCATTTAAAATAATAATGGACCTAATATTATCTTTATTAATCTCTAAAATTTGGGAAAGTATATACTATTCTTAGAAAAATTATTAAGATTTAATTACATCATTATCATCTAAGTTCATTTCTAAGGATACTTAATCATATAAACCTATATAACTCCTGCTAATTGAATGAAAATGTAAATGACTACATTATAAATCTATTGCTTAGCAAAAACCTTAAAAATATTAACACCCTAATTCTTGTGAACGTTAAACTGATTATTAACTTTAATCTTTACCTTGTAATATATATGTTAGGTGCCTTGTAATGGATACGTTGGATTATCTTTTAATACTTTATATCATCTTGAAATGCATATATCAATGTGAGTATTTCCATACCCCTTTTGCTTATTTTCACACTTGGGGTGAAACATGTTAACTTATTATCATTACACTTGTAAACTTATTTGAGACTTGTAAACCTATGGTAATTCATCTTGTAAAGTTGTGGTTAGTTGAACTTTTGTGGTTACCATGTTATGGCATTATATGTACAATCATTAACTATTGCTAGCCCAGCGAAGTCATAGATCTATGGGTAAGACAAGCCTGCTTGGTTGATCCAAGTACACTTAGCTGATCGTATATACTTTTATCGTTTGAGACTTGTAAAACTTTTGTCGAGTTTGATTGTTGCATTGTTCATAACATCCCTAATCACTTTATTCACTAACTTATGACTTGAATTACCATCTTTTATATACTTATGTATTGAAAACTATGGAATGCTCACCAACATTTTTATGTTGACCTTTTATTTTTAACATGTTTCAGGAATACCCCAAGTATGTGTTCTACTCTTTGAAGCTTATCACATCTAGGATTGGACCTAGAGATAAAATGGAGGATCATGTTATTTGTAGCAAGTGTACATGATGTATTCTTTGTTGAAACTTTTGCTTATAAGGTTACAATTGAATCTTATGATTAATATATTTGGATTTAATAAATAGCGTTATGTGGCTGTGAACAATCGTAACCCTCACATCTCGACGTTTCCGCCGTCAAGGTTGGGGTGTGACAATTATGTAGATATAAATATAAGTCATGCATTAGAGGTAGGGTAATCCACAAACCTCAAGTGTTATATTCATATAGGTCATGTATTAGAGGTAGGGATATCCACAAACCTCAAGATTATCACCATTGCATAAAATCTCCACATAAGGGTGATTCGGATGGTCATGAGTATATAAATGAAAATACTAAAGTAAATTGATTAGTTTGGCTAAGTGTTCATGTGGGGTATGGTGGATAAATTAGTTGTAGAACCAAGGTTCAACATCACCATTTCATACCATAACACAGGCCTTTCAACATTGGTTGGAAGCTCGGTTTGGTTTCATCCACTTCTTGATTTGTAGATCACTTAGTGTTTTGTAAAGATGAAAGAATAGAGTGTAAAAGACTTAAAATTTTAGAAATATAACTTCAACACAAGCCTTCCAACATTGAAGTTGTTGGTAACTTGGTTTAGTATGTAAAAGGTTTATAAATAAAACAAGAAAACATGTATGAAAGAATCAAGTATGATATTTCCAACTTGGACCTCAAAATGGGAGCTACCATACTTGTGTCATCTTAGTGACTAAGTGGTTATATCCTTGAGGTTATTCCAAGTGGTAGAGAAAATAAAGAAGAAAGTAAGAAAGAAAGTATAAATATATAAATAAATAAATTAAAACTCACAAGTTGTTCTTGAATATTTTTTTTGCTAAAAAGATGAAGTTCTTGGATGGATTGAGAGAGTTTAGAGAGAGTTTAGAGTGATGAAAGTGATTAGAGGGGGATTGAGTTAGTATTTATAGGTAAAATTATAGTTGGCCATAAATGTAAGTAGTTGAGGAGATGAGTAGAGGGAAAATGCAAATTTTAAATTTTAACCCCTTAACTTATTTTATTTATTAATTTGCACCATAACTAGTAACTAAAAATGAGTATTTTAATATATGAATCATAATAATAAAACTTGTAATTAATTTTCTGAAATATATAAGTTCCGATGAGTTGTTCGGTTTTGTGTTGATATGCGCATTTGTAATTGTTTAAGCGTTGCACAAACATATAATCAACAAGAATTACATAAAAAATATTTTCACTATGATCAAATCTTAAGATACAAGAATTGAACAATGAGTAATATTACATTTAAAAAAATAAATGTAAAATGCGGAACGTTATACCTAGGTCCTAGATAAGGTAGCACATTGAAAAATACCATCGAATCACAACCAATGCTCCTAAGATTATCTCTAATCAAAATTTAAAAATAAAAATACAAAGTAATTAATTTTAACGTGCAAACCTAATCTAGATGTCACATAATCAATCTAGATAAAATATACACGAGCATGGCAATAACATTTAAGTATAAAACAATACACGAGTTCATATTTAATTGAGACAATAATCAAGTTCTAAGATTAATAAACAAATATATGAAGTCAAAACCAAATAATTAATCAAAACATGAATAGTTTTCAACCCAACCTAGATAGTATTAAAAAGTTAGCTACTCATAATATTTAACAATATCAAGAACAATAACAAAGTTGTAAACTTTAAAAACATACATGAGAGAAACAAAGAAAGAAAGAAAAATACCGAGAATGAATTGAAACCGAATGGTCTTCAATGTTTTTATGCTTCAATCATTGCTTCCCGATCTTACTCTTTGTTTTAAGATTGCTCTCTAATCGTACTCCAAAGCTTCAAAGTTTAATAAAAGAATAATGAAATTCTTCTGTTTTTCTTCTTTTCTCTATTTGTTTCCCTCCTGCCGTCGCTTCGCTCTTTTTTTCTTCTTGCCGTCCCCTTTCTTAATCCCCTTTTATTTCCCTTGTTCGGAAACCAACTTGAGCCCAAACTCACCGTTTGATTTATGAGCCCATTTAATCTCTTGTGACAGCCCAATGATTTGCTATGTGTCTTGTTTTAGTACCTCTAATTCACTTCATCACGTGAGGTTATAATCATATAAATGCCATCCATTTATTTAATTTCATATGGCCATTAATATCCAAATAATGTCTAGCTTCATGGACCTGGTATGACCAAATGTTTGTTTTAGTTGAATCATGGCTTTTAACCATATATCGAAATCAAACTTATATATTAAATATATAATTTTAGTGCGTGATCTCTTTAAATATTCAAACACTAAATGTGAGCCAATTAGGAGTAATTTTTCTATAAAAACCAATCCAAAACCTATTCAAGGCGAAGGGAATAATTAGATAATTTATATACAATTTAGACCACATCAATAGCCAAAGTTGTAATAAGAAAATATTAAGATTGAACATAAAAAATAAAAATTGTTAGGGTTAAAAGTAAAAAAAAATAGTAAAAGAAAAACAAAGTAATAAATCTACAATGCATGAGATACAAACCATAATAAACAACAAAAAATTAAAAATATAGGATAATTTTGCGTACGGTGATTTCTTCATTAGTAAAAGCCTATTTTCTATAAGGAGGTGGTGTTGGGCATAAATATTATATAGTTGTTTTACAAGTCTTAATTTCTAGTATAACTAGTTTTATATCCATCCGGTGGTCAGGTGGTTTTATTTCATAATGTCATAAATATTTCTTTTTGTATTCTAAACAAAAACACCATATGATTGAAAATAATGTAACTTCTTAGTATAATGACAATCAACTACATTAAAAAACACAAAACAATGAAACTCAATAAATAATGTTTTCAAAATCGGATCGAATGTCGAACTGGACGTCTTATTGGTTTGGTGGTCGAACCGGATTTAACTATGTTTAAATTATATTTATATATGTAGTTAAATATAAGTAATTTATATATGATTTATATTATATTTTATAGTTATATATAAAACTTAACTATATTTATATCAAACATACTAGTTTATGGTTTAACATCTCGTTTTTACCCATTAAAATAAAAAAAATCAAAAACCGGTCCGGTTTCCCGATCCGACCACCGGTTCGGGAAGAACCGACCGGTTCAACCCTAAGAAACGAATCGTAGCGAACCGGATCGATCCCCGGTCGGAACGGCCGGTCCGATCCGGTCGCGAAAACAGTGTCAATAACTAATAAACAACCTAAATATGAAATTGTGTCGAGTTGACTTTCAAAAGATAGACGGAAAACTACATACCAAAAATCTCATTCGTCAGTATAAATTTATAAAGTAAAAAACACCTAGATTTAAACAAACAACATGAGAGTGGACAAAAACAAAGAACAAAACACTTTATTAACCATCAAGTAGAGAATAAATCTTGTATTAATTATGTTATTGCAACTGGCAAATATCCATCCAATACATCAATACAGGCCAAAAATTATTATTTTATTAAATTCAGGAAAATATATCGCATAACCATGCAACCATTTAGACCACAATAATAATATAAAGTCTTTTTCTAACAAATTAAAGTTGCTTTGGCAGCATACCTTGGGACATTTAGTCCATTATAGTGAATCCAAAGACTAAAAAATAACACATCTTATAAATTTAAATTTATTTAGTTTTTTACATTTCTTGTACTGAGACATTGATGATTTGATCCGTAAAAAACTTCACAAGCCATCTGAAAACAATAATTGATGACACCAATAAAAAATAGTTAATGTACATGTCTCTCACTACTCACAACTATAAGTATATATTTGAGAGGTGGTGTGTGTGTGTGTGTAAAATTAGCATTATATACATGTATAAATAGTTGTAGTTTCTATTGTATTGTGTCATGAACTGGACTCTCAGGTTCACTAGTAGAAAACCCTTCATCATGTGACAAAACTTCTACTTCTTGATGAAATACACTAATTGTTTGACTGTCATTGATGTCCAATTCCTCAACCGTTGATTTTGCTTCTGTGTTCGATCTTTTGGAATCATCTTCCTTAAACGCATCGAATGATTTCACGACAACGACCAGCTTTCGGCTAATTGAATCATGAGACACCAAAATTTCACGGTTTTGATACAAAAAGTTGAACAAAAAGATCAAGAGCGCAAAGGTAGATGATAACCCGGTGATAAAAAAAACTCCCTTGAAGCTATCTAACCCGAGCCCGTTTCCTTTAGGCACCTTTTCATTACAACTGGCTTCTTCTTTAAACCAGTGGTTAGTTATGTTCATCAACTGCTTCTCTGTCACTTGCAAAACCGCCCTAGAAACATCATGGACCAATGGTGACCCTATTGGAAATGCCTGTATATACAATACAAGCAAGTCATTGTCAAGTGGACCTAAATAAAATGTAAGGTATAAAGAAGTAGGGTCACTCGTATTCTCGTGATCAGCTTGTTCAAAGCTCGAATCCATCTAATCTAGCTTAAACAAGCCCGAGCACTAGAACTTGAGAATTAATAAGCTTACTTGAGCTTCGTATTCCGGCCTTGATTGGACTCGCAAGACTAAACTAGCCTATAGTTTATATACATATAATAAATGTATTTAATATTAAAAAATACATATTACATAATAATATTATGTATATATATATATATATAATATATATATATATAATATATATATATATATATATAATATTTATATACATATAATAAATGTATTTAATATTAAAAAATACATATTACATAATAATATTATGTATATATATATATATATATTATATATACGTAATAAATTTATAGTTTATGTATATATATATATTATATATATATATATATATATAATATTTATATTACATATATAATATTATATGTTTATATTATATATATTATATATACGTAATAAATTTATAGTTTATGTATATATAATATATATATATATATATATTATATAAAAATGACTAAATAATATATATTATATATGCTATAAAATATATATAAATAATAATTGGACCATAAATAAATATATTAAGTAATTAATAATTAATTAATAAGTCGTGTGTAAGCCAAATTTAAGCTTGAAAAATAACTCACGGGTAGCACTCGAGCTTTAGACCTAAAGCTTGAAACAACCGAAGCTCAAGCTTAAAAAATCACTTATGGGCACTTGAGCTTTAAATACAAAGCTATACTACGACGATGCTCGAGCTCAAAAGCTTTTAGCTCAAGCTCGTTTACACCCTAATAATATTGAAATGAAAGAGAATGAAACTTACGAAACCAAAGCCAGCAGTTTTGTAGGTGGGACCTGTCATGGTATAGTTTGTACAATACTTTGCCAAAAACACCCTAATATAAGGGAGTTCATCCATAATTGCAGAAACGCCACCGTTTTGACTTCCTAACTTAAGTCCATTGTCATACTCCTCAAAGGTACTGTAGCTTTTCAATTTGTTGTCTTTAAAGCCCATATTTATCAACATATCTCTAACAAAAGAACCCTCTTGGTATCCTACTGATTCTCCATTTTTCATGATCTCATATATGTCGGTGTATGTAGGTCGAAGCTTCCGTATCGTTAACATAGATGCCAAGCTTGCGGTGTAGCTCGAGGTCAGCACCAGCACCACGAACACCCACACGATCACCACGAATCGTGATAAGTTGCTTATCAACTTCGCCCCTACATATCACATCCATAAGAAAATTAATAACTAGTTGTATGTTTTAAAAATCGGGTCAATATTCATGCTAAATACATAAAAAAGTGTGCCTAGACATGAGGTGATATACAGACACGCTACAAATAATTTCATTATTAACGTGACATTTGTCATCGCAAAAGACCACCAGTACTATAGCTGCTATTCCTTTTTAGCAGCGACTTGTTGCCGCTAATAGTCATCTAAGTCGCCACTAATTAAGGTCACCTTGTCGCGATTAAAAGTTGTAGCCGCTAAAGGTTACCTTATCAAGGGCTTAAAGAAAGAGTGTGTATGTGAGTGTTTATATTTAGCAATCCATATATACTTACTGTGTGCATAAACAAGTGTGGAGAACGAAAACCATAAGAGCATTCCGACTTGTTTATAAGCGGGGCCTCGGAATTCTCGGTTTACGCGATGCTCAATAACCCATACCACAAATCCAATGTATATGAAAAACACACCGATTGTTATCCAAAGCTCTTTCTCTAAGGGATTCATGAAGATCCATGCACTTTTTCTACCGTCTTTGATCGGAACGATCAACGAAACACCAGCCTCTGCGTATGGCAATGTGAAAGCCACTTTGTCCGCTCGCTCTGCGAGTATTGTAATGTCTCCGACCAATGCATCGAATCCCTGTTACATTCTTGAAACATTATAACATAAACCAACATTTATACCACAAGTTTTAAGTACATAATTTGTAAACAAATACGTTTCAGTCCTTCTAGCAGAGGTCTCATGTTCAAATCTAGATATTGCATTTAAAATTTTAAAGGTAATCATTAAGCGTTGAAATATGTTTTACCTGACCTGAACTCATCTAGGGTTTTGTGAATTTACCATTATTATGGGTTCTCAAGTTAAATATTTTTCCAAAATAATTTTTGATAAGTATGTATGATTTATTACCCCATGTGAGAGATTGAGAACAAGATCGGTATAGGATCCTGCAGGTCCGTTGCCATTTGAAGTAACAAAAGGTATGAATTCATATGTAAGAGCATATGGTAACGTGTCAATGACCGCGTTAAACACATCCACACAGAAACCGGTCATGATAACTTGACCGGTTTCAGGATCGATGTTTGCATCGATAAACTGATCAAACCCGTGTTTTGCTGGAACCCCGACTTTTAACTTGTTCTTGTTGCTGATTGGGATCTCCCAACCTCTAGGGATGACATGAGTGTCGCCGGGCCATGTAACAACCTTAAGACCCTTTGTTTCATTGTTTAGCTTCTTCGAGAGATCATTTTCGGAACTCCAAAATCCGATAGGTTTCTCGCCATTCCCGTATATGTTCACGATTTGGTACACCGACGATTGTAATTGCCCGTTGATCATGTGGAAATCGCCACTGAGCCCGTCAAATCTAAAGTTACGGATCAACGGAAGGAGCCTCGTTCCCGTTTCTAAAGTTGCTATTGCATCAAAATCCCTAGTTGAGTCTCTTTTTTGTTTTAAACCAGTACCAGTTTTATTTTGGATAATATTATTATCTGTCGCCAAAAATCCTCTATTTTGCAATAACATCTTTTCTAGTGCCATTGCTAGACCAAAAACTGTATCATACAACCGTACCCCTGTTATGTCTACTTCTGTCACGTCATCCTCCGGATATCGACTCCGGAACTCCCCTTTCCATCTTTTCTCGAAGTCGATTAGCTCTTTCGACTTCGGGATATACGACTTCACACCAATCACTCCTTGCATCGAGTCGTCTTTATGATCCAAATAATGCAAACGACTCGTTAGCCCTTCGGTTATGATCCAAACGAACCCGTCTTCCATCATTCCCGCTTCACTCACTTTTTTGAATATCCGCGAAGCCAACTCCGGTAGCGCGTGCACCACGAAAACCCGAGTCTGCATTGTCTTTAGCCTGTAAAGCTCACCGAGTATCCAATCGTCGGTAACCGAAGGATACACGACGGTTTGCGACATGACTTTGGTACCAATAGACCTCATGGCACTAGAAAAATAAGGAACTAAACCTCTTCCATACTCACCATCTTCATACACAAGCACCACTTCACTCCATTTAAAGTGTTTGATCAATTCTGCAATGGGTTTGAGCTGAGAAGTCGAATCGACCGCCGATCGGATGAAATAAGCGTTGTCATTCGGCAAAAGAAACGGGCTCGATGCAGGCGAGATGATTGGAACCTTTGCTTTGTTACCGAGATCGATAACAAAATCCGCTTGGGATGATGTCATGGGCCCGAGAATCGCCATGACTCGAGTGTTCTTAAGAGATCAATCGCCGCAGAAGCCGCTTGAACATCGTCTTGTTTCGAGTCACGAAAGAAAGGGCGGATTACCGTCGTGTAATCATCGTGTTTTCGGTAGAATTCGCGTATCGCCATCGAAATGCTTGTTTTGCTCATCCTACCCGTGCTCGAGTCCATATCGAGAATCACTCCGATTCGTACATCGATCTTCGTTTCGCAATTTGATGCACGTAACAAGCTCATCACCATAACAAACAACATCAAATGATTACAAGAATACTTCATATATAACTTCATGTTTTGCAATAACATCATATCTTCTTTCTTTTTGGGGTTATTGAGACATGTAACATGATAAAATAAAAAAAATAATCAAATGAACAAGAGACACTAGTGGATCATATAATAAAATGAAATAGCATTTAGTCAAACGTTGATTGGGTCAACTTTATGGCGCTTGTTTGTTTGATGACGCCAAGACTTTTCAAGAATTAGACCCATTTCAAAGACCAATACTAGGTTCATACGAAAGTTCTTTTTTTTAACTGATGCATAATTAAGTAAAATAAATATTAACGAGTCTTAGATTAACTAGTTTAAAATGATGTAATTTATGATTTTCTAAAATAGATATCATAGGTTGGAGTCTTATTAGGTACAATATACTTTAAATGAACAAAAGGTTTTATTACAGTGGGACTTTGGATATGGGGTTTTTCTTAAAATGATGGGTGAGACAGGTGTGGGTGGCATTTCGCCAATGAGTTTACCCGGGTAACAATAACACCCTGTAGGATCATAATTTTCAAGACTTGTAGCGACAAAATTGAGCTATATCAACAAAATTTTGGCGTTTTTAAAAAAGTTATCTGAGCAAGGTTATTGTTAAAATGTCGTTGGTATAAGTTAATAGCGATGACTTCTAGACGTTATAGATTGGTGCCAATTTCTGGTTTTTATAGAATAAAATGATATATTTGATTTTTTTCCCCTTATAGTGACGCTGCAGCTTAATTTTTTTTATTAAATCCGGTTTTACCTATAGCGACGATTTGTGTTGCAATATGTTAAAATTTTAACATATGGTGATAATATGTTTTCGTTACTTGCTTAAAAATAAAAAGTTTAATTAAATTAATTTTCACCAATAAGTGACCCGTACGGTTCAATCCATCTAATAGGTGATATATTTTCATGTGTTGATATAATTTGCAATCATAAGAAACTCATTAGAGGATTTTAAAATTTTAGCTTTGGGATATTGTGACGCTCAACTTAATATTATAAAATTTGATAATTATAAAATAATATTTTAAGATATAATATGATTAAAGTTATGTATGAGAAATGACTATAAGTAATAAAATAATTATATCAAATTTGAAAACAAATATTATTAATTTTTTTAAAAAAAATAAACATTTTGTTTTAAAACAAACCGTATAAAAATATTATTTTTAAAAGTTTTCTTATGACGTTGTGCTAGTTAATTATACTAGACTCATGCAATTTGTTATCGTATCGATTGAATGGCCTTTAATATGTATGATCTTGATCGGTCTAGAATATATGTTAGTGTCTTGAAATCATATTTTTTAAAGATTCAAAAATATTTCTATTCTAATAAAAAGGTAAATGAGGTGTCACATGTCAACACTACAATAATTCTCATCAAAATTTTCTCGCCTTTTTCTATTATTAAATAATTACCTTAATTACTAATAATACTATTTTAATATTTTTAAATATTTAATAAATAAATGAATCTATTTATTAAGGTTATTTCCAAATAAATTGATATTTTAAAAAATTCAAATTTTTAAAAACAAAATAATCAAAATTGGGGGGGTGTAATAAGAAAACTTTTAAAAATGATATTTTTATACGGTTTGTTTTATAACAAAATGTTTATTTTTCAAAAAAAGGAAATTAAAAATAAAATTTTAAAAAGTTGATATCATTGTTTTATTATTTCAGTCATATCATATCTTAGAATATCGTTATATAATTAATAAATTTATTACATTAATATTTTATTTATTCAACCGTGTAATACACGAGTTTATTAAAGCTAATAATTAGTATATTTCAAATTAAAAAGAATGATTTGACGTTTGTTTTCCAAATAATATAGTAGTCTTTTTGGAGCTTGTGGGATGTAGGTAACAAGAACGGCTTTTTGGATTTAGAAATCGACTTTTACGTTTGTTATGTAATGAATTGGACTTGTGTCAAAAGTAATAACGCTCTTTACCCTTGTAAGTTTTTATCTAGCCATCCAACCATTGCTCGGTATTGAAGCCTCGTGACTTGAAGGGTTATTGCGATTTTTACAAGGAGGGCCTGCCTTTAACTATAGTGGCATTCAAACCTTACGACTTATAATCTAAACATTGAGGTTTAATCACGTCTTTGAGGGCATGATTGATTGCTTCAGCTTTGTGATTATTTATATTACAACCTATAAGTTGTGTTCCCGGTTTACTTAAAGCAAAAAGAGAAAGAAAATCATTTTATTTCTTTTTCTTTCTCGCTCTTTTTTTTCTTTGTCTTTTTTTTTCTTTTCGTTTTCTTTAATTAAAATGGTCGATTTTAATTTTAATTTTCTTTCCACTTCTTTTCTTTTCTCTCAACTCGAGATCACAACTTTCTTATTTTTCTTACATTTCCTTTCAATAAACAATTCAAAAACATAACTATTTTTTTCACTTTCTTATTTTCTCTCTTTACATTAACTCGGGAACATAACGTTACGCTTGATCATCATCTATATACTTGTGACTAAGGCTCCGAATAAATGTATTATAAGGCTCTCAATCAAAATCAATGTATAATGAGGATTCCATCTTGAATGAATGAATTATAAGGCTTTAAAATTTACAGAAAATCATAATCAGTTTTTATTCATGTTCAGAGCTAATTTAGTTTTATTATTAGGGTTTTGTAAATTATCTTCATTTAAGTACAAATCTTTAATTTGTCATGCCTTAGTTTTTAAAATTATGTCCGTTTCAATCCATTTTACTACACCGTTAATATTTTGTTAGCTGAGTGTTAAATGACCAAAATACTTTTTGAAAATGGTTTATGAACAACATCATTTTTCCACCGGTGGGATTTTTTTAAGATCACGATGGAGGTGGCAATCAGAAATCTCCTATTGTGTTTCACCATGTCGTTGATATGACATTCTGAAGTGTGGTGGGGTTTTTGAGAGTGGTGGTAGAGATGCTAGGAGGGTATTTTGTTATATGGAGTGAGAGAGATCATTAAAAGAGACTCGTTTGATTTATAAAAAAAAAGGAAAAATAAAGTTTGTAATAACCATTAAACACTAATGGTATTTTTGTCTTTTCAAATAATCTAACTGAAAAAACTAATATCATTAGTTAAAAGTACGAAAACAATTTCAAAAACTCAGACAAAAAACAAACACAAAATAAAATTTAATACTTAAGACAATTTATAAGACTCAACAACTAAAACAAAATTAATGATTATTTTCTAAAAGTATTCATAGTAGATTCATTATTTTATATGTGAGTATGTCCCCTATATTACAGGGGATGGTTGTGAATTAAGAAAAGATAAAATTTATCAAGTTGTACTGTAATTTCGCATATTTGGAGAAACATGATACAACCCTCATACTTTTTTTAATATTTTTAAAAGCGATTGTGAGTGAATAAAAGTAATAAGATAATGATAAAAATGTAAAAATATTTTATTTAATTAAAAGAAAGAATAAAAAGTAATGTTTTTAGTGTATATATGAAGATGGAGATGAGAAAGCTAATGTGAATGCTCTGATGTATCATATTGCCTTAGCAACTTGTGTATAGTCAATGATGTGTACAGGTGTACAAAAAACCGGTTTAAAAAAAGCTGGTTAGAGTCAAACCGGTTCCTATCCCGACCCAACAGGCGATATGTCTACGGGTTTGTAACATTGTTGTAACACCCGGTTATTTTCTTTGAAGCTAAAGAAAGAAGAAAAAAAGAAAAAATAAATAAAGTCCAAGTTGAGGGACCAATCTTGTCAAAACGGGAAAATCTTTGGAAGAGTGGGTGTGTAAAGGGGCATGGCTGCCCACACCCCTCTCCCATTCACTATATATTTCGGCCAAGAGAAGGAGGAGAAGGAGAAAGGGCAAAACTTTGGGTTTTTGAAGAATCGAGGTGCAAAAGTCGAAGTCAAGTGGGTTTGTGGGAAGCTCTACTCGAAGAGACTGTTAATGTGAGTTCTAGGACCCCTATTTTACATGTTTTTGACTGATTTTGGGGCTAGAACACATAGCAAAATCGTTTTGAAGTGTTGAGTGTTGAACCTGTATGTATGTGTATGTGTGTGTTTCGGGTGGGGTTTGATTTCGGGCTTGGTTGTGCTTGAATGGTGTTGTGGTATGTGTTTCTAAGGTTTAGGATGGTTGATTTGAGTTTAGAACAGGTTTGAGAGGGTTTGGAGGCTGAAATCTGCAGTTTAGGTTCGAAGAAGACTGCATTCTGCATCAGCTATGGCTCATGCGACTGGAAGCCATACGACCGAACGGCATGCGATTGGAGGCTATACGGCCGAAAGGCATGCGACTGAGGTCCATGCACATGGGTTCCATGCGACTGAGGTCCATGCACATGGGTGCCATGCGACTGAGGTTCATACGCATGGAAGTCATGCGACTGAAGTCCATGCGCCCGAATGCCATGCGACCGAGGTTCATACGCATGGTAGTCATGCGACTGAAGTCCATGCTCCCAAATGCCATGCGACTGAGGGTCATATGCATGGAGGTTATGCGACTGAAGGCTATGCGATTAGGAGTCCATACGCCTAAGTGCTCATTTGCCCCATATTGCCCATACGCCCAAATAGGGCTCATGCGCCCGAAAGAACTTAGTTTATTATCTGATTTTCATGGAAATGAGTAGATATAGGCTTTGACTTGAGAGTTCCCATGGGTTCATGTAAGTTGACTTTTGAGGTCATAGATGATATGATGGGCATGATGATGTATGATTGATGCTTATGCATGTTTTATGTATGATGTATGTTATGTATGTATGATGGTGCATAGTATGGCGATGTTTGTATGTTTATGTTGATGTTCCTTATTAGAAGGCTAAGCTCATGGAAGCGGTTTGAGTAAGCGGATTTGTTACCGCTATCTTGTTTAAGATCCCAAAATTCGGCCTCTAATTTTTGAATTTCATGCTTGGGGCAAACTTTTTGAGCATGATATCCTTCAGTTCATCCCAAGGGAGAGTCATAGCGACTTCTGCTCCTTTGGTATTCATAATGCTATTCCACCATGTTAGGGCGGTTAGCTCGAACACACTTGATGCGAAGGTGGTTCGCTTGCCCTCCGGGCATTCACAATGCAAGAACACGCTTTCCATGCGTTCAAACCATTGAAGGAGCGTGGTAGCACACTCCTCACCTACAAATTTCGGTGGATTGGCGCCCGTAAACTATTTATAAGTAAAGATAGCATGAGAGGGTATGGTTTGAGTAGCAACAGGTTACGGTTGGATAGCTTGAATATGAGCAACAATGGTGCGGAGTACAGCGGCCATTTGAGTTGTAACCAATTCGGCTATCTTAAGGTCGGAGTTCTTGTGGCGACAAGTTCGACGTGCTTGACGAGTTTGACGATGAAGGGGAGGCATTCTAAAAATAAAAAAAGTGAGACAATATAAGATTTTGGGTAATTAGTGAAAATATGATGGTGATTAATGTAAATATGAGATTGTAGTGAAATATTTTATGAACCTTATAAAAAAACCATTTTAACACATGAAAAAAAAAATATTTTTGAAATTTGAAACGTTAAGATTTGAGGCAGGAAATACATACATGAATCACCATGACTTGTTGTCCCGATTGTAATCTTAAAGAAATACGAGGTAATGCGGGGAGTCGAAACGTTGCGCGAATCACCACGTCTTTCATGTTTCAACCAAGATCATAAAATGGGATAAAATGAGAAGTCAAAAACACTAGTTCACGTATCATCATTGCTTTTATGATTCAACACAAAACAAATCGAAATCGAGGGAGGGATCAAAACACTAGTACACGTATCACCGTGGCTTTCATATTTCAATCCAACAATATTAATGGAGGTAACCGGAACGGTTACGGTGACTGCTTAAAGTTAACAACCTATATAACGCGCATTCACTTTGGCCTATAAGGTCAAACACCTTGACTTGAACCTTCCAGGTAAGTAAATCACCTTTGATTCTCGGAAACGTTTTGCCAAAGGTTCGCATCTAAGTATTTTCCCTCTTCCAGTTAGTACGAACCCAAACTCAATTTTGAGATTCATAATTTGATTTTTTTTTATTTATTTATTTTTTAGGTAAGGTAAGAATACCTTGGATTTCTATAAGAGTGTGTGTGCGTGTACATGAGGGTAAATGAAACAAATAAGTAAATAAGAGCAAATAAACAATCAAGTAGGATAACACGTATAGGCAACACGTTTTGAGACCCTAAAGCATAAACTATAATAGGTCGTTACGTCTAACCACCTATGATATAGTCATGGCTCTGATACCAATCTGTCACACCTCGACCAAAATGGCGGAACATGCCGGGGTGCAACTAAGATTGTTCAAATGCACACGACACTATTAAAGTGACAATATTTAATCAACTCATTCATTTCATAATATGTTCTTACAAATACAAAAAAATAAATAGTTCTTAACTAATAACCTAACGGTCCAAAATAAAGTAGCGTCTTTAAATCTTCATGTTGGGTGTTTTACCTTTGAAGAAATTGAAGATTTCAATATTATTGAAGTTGAAGACTTGAAGCACGAAATCAACAAAAATATTAGTCTAGGGTTTATTTTGAAATTATTTTTATTGCTAGACTAGTATAAATATTAGCACATATTATCATTGTAAAGTGTGACTAATTCACCACTTGTTAGGGTGAATTAGGTCCATCATCAACAACATCATATCATCATCCTTCATGGGTGATGATTTCAACAATATATCAATAAACATCAAACATTAAACACGTTTGTGTTCTTTATCATGTTTATCATTATTATATGTTAGCATCTAATCATTCAAGTCTTGTTATTAGGATTTGCGGCTGCCTCAAGTATCAAGCAAATTAGGGTTTGCGACTGCCTCAAGTATCAAGCAAATTAGGGTTTGCGGCTGCCGGTGGGCTGCAAAAGAGGCTATCATAGGCAGCTTATGTCAAAACAATAAGGCTGCCGAATGTAGGCTGCAATGTGCAGCTACAAAAGTGTCTCTTACGAATCAAGGAAGCTGCCGAAGGCAGCTCTTGCGAACCAAAAAAAGGCTGCCAATTAGGGTTTCATGCTAATTAGGGTTTCATGCTAATTAGGGTTATGGCTGAATGGGGTTGCCCTAATTAGGGTTTGCCGAATAAGAGGCTACAATAAGTGGCCTTTGCAGCCACATTAGGGACGCCCTAATCTGGGCTGCCGAACCAAAGTGGCATTTGCGGCCACATTAGGTATGCCGAATTAGGGTTTGCAACCTAGTGTTGCAAATGGGCTCGGGAACACCATTGGGTTTGTTACTTGGGCTCTATCATTAAACAAAAACATAAGTTGGACTTAGGCTCAAGTATTGAAGATTGGGCTTATGATCAACAAAACAAAAATTAGCGTTCGTATTCGAGTTCTAATCAACAAAAACAAGTGACATCGAGTTCCATAATATAGTTGTACCAAAGTTTTGAAGACCTCGTTTCCGCATCAACAACAAATTTCTTGACTTTGGACAACTATTCAACAAAAACAAGATCAAGCTTCAATTCTCATTGGAAATCTACAATTTTGGGGGAGTATTGTTGGGTATTCTACCTTTGAAGAAATTGAATATTTCAGTATTATTCAAGTTGAAGACTTGAAGCGCGAAATCAACAAAAATATTAGTCTAGGATTTATTTTGTAATTATTTTTATTGCTAGACTAGTATAAATATTAGCACATATTATCATTGTAAAGTGTGACTAATTCACCACTTGTTAGGGTGAATTAGGTCTATCATCAACAACATCATATCATCATCCTTCATGGATGATAATTTCAACAATATATCAATAAACATCAAACATTAAACACGTTTGTGTTCTTCATCATGTTCATCATTATTATATTTTAGCATCTAATCATTCAAGTCTTGTTATTATCAATATGAATCCTAAGATCCATGCTCATTGACCCCGTTCATATCGGGAACACACAATTGGTATCAGAGCCGGAGTTGATGGATTCATATTGATTTTGATGAGATGTCATGGTTAGATTGCTGAAATTATTGAAGATCTGAAGAAAACAATTCAACAATCAATTCAACATTCATGTTTGCGGCTGCCTCAAGTATCAAGCAAATTAGGGTTTGCGGCTGCCTCAAGTATCAAGCAAATTAGGGTTTGCGTTTGCCAAAGTGGGCTGCAAAAGAGGTGGTCGTAGGCAGCTTATGTCAAAACAATAAGGATGCCGAATGTAGGCTGCAATGTGCAGCTGCCAAAGGTGTCTCTTGTGAATCAAGGAAGCTGCCGAAGGCAGCTCTTGCGAACCAAAAAAAGGCTGCCAATTAGGGTTTCATGCTAATTAGGGTTTCATGCTAATTAGGGTTATGGCTGAATGGGGTTGCCCTAATTAGGGTTTGCCGAATAAGAGGCTACAATAAGTGGCCTTTGCAGCCACATTAGGGACGCCCTAATCTGGGCTGCCGAACCAAAGTGGCATTTGCGGCCACATTAGGTATGCCGAATTAGGGTTTGCAACCTAGTGTTGCAAATGGGCTCGGGAACACCATTGGGTTTGTTACTTGGGCTCTATCATTAAACAAAAACATAAGTTGGACTTGGGCTCAAGTGTTGAAGATTGGGCTTATGATCAACAAAACAAAAATTGGGGTGTATTTGAGCTCTCATCAACAAAACAAGTGACATCGAGTTCCATAATATAGTTGTACCAAAGTTTTGAAGATCTCGTTTCCGCATCAACAACAAATTTCTTGACTTTGGACAACTATTCAACAAAAACAAGATCAAGCTTTAATTCTCATTAGAAATCTACAATTTTGGGGGAGTATTGTTGGGTATTCTACCTTTGAAGAAATTGAAGATTTCAATATTATTGAAGTTGAAGACTTGAAGCACGAAATCAACAAAAATATTAGTCTAGGGTTTATTTTGTAATTATTTTTATTGCTAGACTGGTATATAATAGCACATATTATCATTGTAAAGCGTGACTAATTCACCACTTGTTAGGGTGAATTAGGTCCATCATCAACAACATCATATCATCATCCTTCATGGATGATGATTTCAACAATATATCAATAAACATCAAACATTAAACACGTTTGTGTTCTTCATCATGTTCATCATTATTATATTTTAGCATCTAATCATTCAAGTCTTATTATTATCAATATGAATCCTAAGATCCATGCTCATTGATCCCGTTCATATCGGGAACACACACTTCAATCAACCGACAATCAAACATGTAGCATTGCATAAAATATGTTTTGTCAACATGTATGTTGGTGAGCAATTCCATGACTTTATAAATATAATATAAGGCAAAAATTCACAACTCAAATATGTGAAACCGTAAATAAAAGCGACAATTAAGGTATATAAATCATAAATAAATGAGTCTCCTTTCTAATTGATAAAACTACCATATTACAAGGGAGAACGTATGATCATACTTATTGAGAATGAGGATGAGGCTAACCGATCAAAAGCAATAAACATGTAGCAATTAATCATATGAGGTATATAACATACAATTAGACAATTATTCTAAGCAACACATATCCTAAAGGTTGTGGGTTGAGGATCTAGGTGTTAAATCATTTTTTGGTTGAGTAAGTATGCTTGCTACCCCCAAAGTATAGAAGAGAAAACGGGGATGAAATTACTCACTTGGAAAAAAAATGGCGTTGATGAATAAACTTAGAATAAAATCCTCAACCAAGCGAGTCCGACGGCTTAACGTGTGTGTCCTAGATTGAAAGATCTTGAGTAATTATTGAGTCTTGAAGATGAAATATAAATGGTATAAAAGTTCATAAAAATAAGGCTTGGGTTTTCGGGAGTTTTAGATATATTTTACAAAGTGTGTTTAATAACGTAAGTATAAAATGAGTTTTACAAGAAAACGGGTCATTGATGTTTAGTTTTACTCGACCATTGTTAAGTTTTACATAAGGGAGTTGGTTTAGTGCTAGTGTGCACGATCCCGTTAATGTACGCATCAAGATCCGACTTACACTCTCTTAAACCTGAGTTTGAGACTTTAATTAAGAAAGAAATTCCCTTAAACCCAATCTTAGTATAAAACCAAGTTTGGTTCCGTCATACCAAAATCTTATTACTATAAATAATATAAAGTGAAACATAAGTAAAAAAAAAATTTAGGAAAGATTTTTTTTTGGCGTTTTGAACGGTGACTAGCTCGTTAAGACGATAAATTCGACTTTTACTCGGGTTTATTTTTACCCGAAACATGGTTTGAGCTAATATTTGTTCTAACACTTCCAAAATCTTACGTAATATGAGTAATATGAGTAATATAAAGTAAAACATAACTAAAAAGATAGGTTGAACTTTTGGTGGTTTGAATATTGACTAACTTGTTAAAACGGGTGTTCGGTTTTACTCGGTTTTTACCCGAAACTTGGGTTCAAGCCAAGATTTATTCTACACCTCCATATCAACCATATAATAACTAAAATATCAAGAAAAACTCAGATCTAAGTGTTTATGTAACATGGTCGCTTAAAAGTTATTTAAAGTGCTTAAACGAGCGTTCGGTTTGGTTCGGTATTGGTCTTTGACTCGGTATGAATCCGAGGATGGTTACCACATGTCCAAAACCATTGAACTAAAAATAAGGTAAAATTTCAAGATCTAAACTTAAACAAGAAAGTCAAGCAAGTAAACTTTCCGAAAACGATCCAAACATGTCTAAAATGCATAAATATGAGTTTGAATGCCCACAAGCCTTAAATAAAGATGAAAATGAATTTGTAAACATAAAATAAATTAAAAAAAACTAAAAATATCCAAAAACACATACCCAAAATGATTTGAAATGCAAGATTCGATTCCAATTACTTTATAAAGTCAAACTAAGCAAAATTAGCTAGAACAACTTACAAGATCAAAACTTTTGAGAGAAGAAGATGAAAATGTGCAGGTGAAATGATTGAGAATGAGTGATATTTATAGGGAAATATTAGGGTTTGAGAATTGGTAATGTGACACCCGTCACCTTAAGGTCCGTCAAATGACTTAATTAAGCATAGAATTATTTTAATTATTCTTCCTCTTCTTCATGAACTCCTACTTTAAGGAATCATGTCTGCTTTATTTCTTTTGCGCCTGTACTTCCTCCGAGAACGTGTGCTAAGCATAAACTTTTTATAAATTTCGTCACCATTACCACCAAATATATCATTTTTAATTTCAACCATTATCATTAATAAAACCATTTTTAAACTATCAATTACCATTAAACACGCTTTTAACCTTAATATAACGAACATTTTAAGGTCGTAATCACCGAAACAAATTTTGGGGAACTCGAGGGTTAAGTGCAGGGACTAAACTCGCCATTTTGCAAACTTGGGCTTGGAATATAAACCCATATTCCAGCCCTTGATCTCATTTCATCTTCATCTTCTTCATCCTCTTCACTTTCTTCTTCACATCTTCTTCATTCTAGCACCAAATCCAACCCGCGTGGTCTTGTTCTTGTCGTCTAGACTCCATCTACAGCCTAGTCTACTCTATTCTAGCAGGTAGACGACCTTGGTTACCCCTTTTCTGCTTATTCACGGCTGTCCAAACTAGGGTTTCGGGTGTTCGGGTTCAACCCGAACACATGAGGTCGTGTGGGTGCGTGTGAGGTCTTTCTGCTTGTGTTTCATGTTTGTGTATGTTTGTAGAGTGTTTCTGGAAGTCCTTGTTGTGTAAAACCCGTGCTCGGAGCAGCCGAAGGCTGCTCTGCACTTCCGCAGTCGCGAACCTGCAGTTCAGGCGACTGGATCTGTCATGCGACTGAGCCGTGCGACTGGGTGAGTCGTGCGACTGAGTCATACGACTGTGTCATTCGGGCGACTGAGTTGTGCGACTGGGGACGTCATGCGACTGAGTTGTGCGATCGTATGTATGTGTGCGAATGAGTCATGCGAACGAATGAATGCGTGCGATTGAGTCAGGTGACCGACTGAATGTATGCGATTGTGCGTGTTTCGCACGACTGGAGTCCAATCGCACGAATGAAGGTTCAATCAACGAAAGTAGCTAATTCGCACGATTGAGGGTTGATTCGTGCGCATGGAGGTTGGGTTGTGCGAATGTGTGTTGTGTGGTACGACTGAATGCCAGTCATGCGAATGAAGACTCAATCGTACGAATGAAGACTCAATCGTACGAATGAAGCTGATCCGTACGATTGAAGGTTGATTCGTACGAGTGGAGCGTTGAGACGAGCGTCTGGTCCGGTTGTGTGACTGATGATGTTGAGTGTGAATTTCCCCTTGAACGTCTGATGATGATAAGGTAACATCAGTAAAAGTGTCATTGCTTGACCACAAAGATTAAAGTCAACGCTATCAACATGCACATACTATTTCAATTGAAATCGACCTAATATTTTATCGACAAACCGATTGGAACTCCAAATACTTAACAAGTGCTATCTTTCATAACCATGAGATCATTTCACGGATGTCATAAGCAATGACGACTACTAGTAGTACTTGGATCTACATAAGATCTGATACGTGTGTCCGCTGTGTGTGTGCTACCCACGAGCGAACCGATACAACCCGAACCGACCAAACATTACTATACACTTTATACACGTCATTAATGCTTACAATAACTGTCAATAGGTGTTTGACTGTTTATTGTATTCAACTGTTGGGAATCTTGATCATTCATACTTGCCACTTAACATGTGAGTTTCGTGGCCCCTTTTACGTTTATACTACTTTACAAACATGGGGGAAAAGTATGCTCGCCCGCTTTCTATGCTGTACACATACATTCAATTACATACTTAGAATCAACGTGCTACTGTTTTGTAGGTACTTACCTGATACATGCTTGAGTCTGCTTTGTGGTTCTTTCTTACAACCATTTAATTCCAGTGTGGAAACCGACGGTTAGGTATTGGTAGTACTACTGGGTTGACACCCCCACCCTCGTGTTGGTATACTAGTTAGTACCATCAAAAGCCAAGAACGGGCCTTGGTGAATATATTCCGACAATATTCTTTGTGTACGTCATTAGGTTTGGTTGTAAAGCTCTTGTCATGTGATTTTGCTTACTTATAACTGTACGCACGGTATTCTGCAACAACTTTATACAGCATCATTACTTATTTACTTTTAAACCTGCGAGCTCACCAACAATTTTGTTGACCATTTTGAGCATATCTTTTCAGGTGATCATGTTAGCTGAGGTTCTAGGTGTGCTGCCTTAGTAAAGACCCTAGGATGCATTTCCGGGCTAAACTTGTCATTTTGAAAACAATTGTTGTATCTGTTTCAAACAACATTACACTTTGTAACTTGTTCCCGGGTTGTGGGAATTGCCTACAATGTTATTATCTATGTTTATCTTATATCATATATATGCTTATGGCTATGTTGTCGTGAATACTGACTAAACACGACACAAGTCCCCTTGTTGTCGGGTGTCGTCATGACACACTTGTCATCATTATTATTATTGCATCTCTATCACTCACCATGTGTTATGACGATCCCCGTCTCGTCGCATCCCCGTGTTTCCGCTCTTAGCGGGGGTGTGACAGGTAATGCGTTTGTTCGGTGGGTAAAATAATGCACTTTGATTATTTTATTTAAAATAATTTAATTTAAATAATTATGACCAGTATAAAACATGTTTGGAGGGTTCTATAATAATTATGGGTTAGGTCTTGGTTGGTTTCGATGGTTAAAATACGAGTTCGGACCTTAAATGAGCTTAAACAACCGAAAACGTTAAAAAAACTGATTTTGCTGAAACGAACTGTGGGTCACGTCACGACAAGTATGAAACATGATTACAAATAAAGTCCATCAATTTAATAATATTCAAAGATCCGAAGACCAAAACGAGTCGGGTTTACAATACAGAATAACAAATACAAGGCTTGTCGAAAATGACGAATGTCACAATCTATGTGTACGTACGTTGTGTGATCATATTCTAAAGCCTGGTATGATTTGAAAGAAAGTAATGGACGGTTTTAACGAAAATAAAGTATATTTTATTTTAAAACTAGAACTCACTTAGCAACGGTGACTTTTATGTGTTTCTAGTTGGCAGGTAAAGGTTGCTGAGGATGGCACGGGGCGGCTACTCGGTTCATTTTGGATGGCATTCTTTTGTTTAATATTTTTACATTGTAATGCGAACAAACGATGTTTTGTAATGAATGTTGTATTAACTTGCAAAAGCATCTATATTGAAATGAAAAATTATTTTAATATTTCCGCTTCAATGTTTATTAAAGCTAATGTAATTATATGTTTTATGTGCGATGATGGACCAGCTGTAAGTGTCCCGGGAACAGTGTCTTACACTTGCACCAAAAACCGGTTTGTAAACCGATTTCAATTTAAAAAAACATTTAAACCAGGATAAAAACCTACTTTTCTAAAAAAATCAGTTTACAAAATGGTTCAAACGGAGTTGAATGGTTTGAGAATTATTGATGAAAAACCAGTTTGTACATATTAAAAAAACCAAACCAGTTTAAAAAAACGGTTTGAGAATTATTATGTGTGAATAGCATGTCCCAAAAGACTTAAGGGGCGTTTGGTTGAAAGGAATAGAATAAAATTGAGAAACTAGTATAATTTTCAAATAAAATTATCTTTGTATGTGTATTAAAATGTAAAACCCAAGGGAATGGTTCACTTCAAATTCCCTTCATTCTTTTGGTTGTGGGATTTCAAAATCGTTCCACCTAGAAAAGAAAATTAAAATCCCACAACCAATGAAATTTTAGATGAAACATTTATTTGAGTTTTACATTTCATTATTATTTAAACATAATTTTATTTAAAAATTTTACTAATTTTTTAGTTTAATTTTATTAATTCTAACCAAACGTTTTTTAGTAATTATACAAAAACAAATACAATAAAAGGGGCGGGGGAATGTAGATTAGAAAAAAGGTTTTCACTTCGACTGCTTTTATCAATCGCTAACAACTCTGCCCTAGGGTTATCCCTGCGACTGCTTTTATCAATCAATCAAACAAGAAGAAGATCGATCACATTAACAGCATCAGCAATGGCTACAAAGGTCCAGAGGATCATGACCCAACCAATCGTATGTTTTTCTCATCAATCGTGCCCTAATTCTCTTATTTTCCCCGATTAATTGCTGATTTTGATCGTTTGTTTTCTTGCAGAATCTCATCTTTAGGTTCCTACAGAGCGTAAGTGTTTGTCTCAACAGGCTTTATGTTTTGATCTCGTTGGATGGTTTGGTTAGTTTATCAGTTGTTTGTGATGCAGAAAGCTCGTATACAGATATGGTTGTTTGAGCAGAAAGATTTGAGGATTGAAGGCCGCATAATTGTATGTGTAATGAGCAATTAAGCATTGGTTTAATTTTCAGTTTTGTGCTTAATTAGTCAGTTGGAGTTTGAATATGATTAGGGCTTCGTTTTGATTTTGATTTTGAATATGATTAGGGCTAATTTGAAACTTCGTGATTGCATTTTGCTTTGTATTAGATGCTAGACTGCTAGAGTAGGATAAATTGGGTGCAAATTTGCAACAACTATTCAAATTAACTTCTAGATGACTCAATTGATATCAAAAATCAAAGTATGCCTTTGATTCCGTCTTTGTTTTTTTTTTCTATTTTGTGAATGGATACCCAACACCTATGGAGTAGGATTTTGATGTGGAGTTGTTTTTGCTTTAGTTATTTTGACCATGAGAACTTGTTACCGGATTACTCACAGACCACATTAACCAATGGGATAAGGTAAAATTTGGCTTGCATTAGACATGTGGCCTTTAAGGGGTTGTGTTTGCTCTAGTTGACTTGCATATTTTTTGTTCTCATGTTTTGTGATCATTAATCTTGGAGTGTTTTCTTAACAAAACAAGAGATGCAAAGAGCAGTGTGAGCGATACTCAAATGCAGAATGTGTTACGCTATTATTGACTTGTGTTTGCAGGCATATTATCTTCTTTTAAACTTAATGACATGAGGAAAGTTATGTGTGTTATCTGTTTGATGTAGGGGTTTGATGAGTACATGAATTTGGTTCTTGATGAGGCTGAGGAAATCAGCATAAAGAAAAAGACCCGAAAGGCTTTAGGTTTGTCATATGTTTATTATCTTGATTTCCTGTGTACGTATTTTCCGCCATCAGTGTTTGATGTTTATCTGCTTTTGATATTTTTAGGCAGGATTCTGCTTAAAGGGGACAACATTACCCTCATGATGAATGCGTATGCGACTTCTCTCTCTCTCTCTCTCTCATACATACACACACACACACACTGTTTCCATATGTGTTTCTTGTTTCTAATGTGATTAACATTCTTTTGTTTGTCATTATGTTCAGGGGAAAGTAAAACAAAGGATTTGAATGAGGATAGGGGTTGAAAAGAACATTTGAGGCTTATGTTGGTCTTTGTTTTGATGAATGTTAGCTAGGGATTTCTGTGAGAATTGATCCAGCTTTTGTTGATGTTTCTAGGTTTGTAAGCACCCAACTATGGATATGTTTTAATATATGAGCAAATCTTATTAAAAAGTTGCATTTTGTATGGGGGCTGGCTAAGATAAGCTATTATTGTTGCATAATTACTTACCATGCATCACAAACCTCTCATTTGTGACTGATATGTATTATCAATGTGACTTGATTTGTGCATCATCCATTCTGGTTGAATATTAATGTCGTTCAAGTCAGCAACTAGAGGATGCTCGTGCGGAGAGGTACAATGTTGTTTTATGAACCATACTATAGTTTAAAGAGATATTGTAGCCATATTGAACAGCATATAATATATTTGTAAGTTGGTATATGGTACATGTTGTGTAGTTTCTGATGCACACTCTTTATTGCGCTTAGTGATAGTACTTCGCAATATCATGCGGCTAGAGTCCTATTATGAGAATGTATCATATGTGCCTCGCTAGTGACTGACCATAACTAGTTGCATTGCATCAGCTAATGTATGATGGCTATGTGTGAGTTTTGTGCTACATGAATAGCATTATAGCATAAAAAGAAAGCATATACATACAACTTTAGCTTCATGTATAATCTAAAACAGTGGTCAAAAACTCAAAATAGCATAAAAAGAACACAAATATATACAAAATTCATCAAAATGTTTCTGCAAAGAAAGACTGTAAACTGTTATTTCCAACAACATACAACATTTGATGCAGATTAAACTTTGAATCAAGAAGCAAAAAATTTCATCATAAGAAAATCAAGCACTTGCCTTCTGCAATCTCTCTCTTAAAATCTTCAAACCCATGTGCCTGCAACATTCACAAGCAAACAATCACCAAATCAAACTCATGATCACCCAACAACACAACAACACATGAATCAAACACAAAAGATACCTTCCAAGCATCAAAACCGTAGCCTGCGGGTTGGTCCCAGGTGAGACCGCGAAAGTAGAACCATCAACCACCCGAAGGGAACTGACACCCATCACCTTCAAATCAGCATCCACCACTCTCCCCACCACACACCCACCATGATAATGCCATATCGTGTTCACTGTCCGCCTGCAAAACGCCCCCATCTCCTCATCGCTCGACTGGTTAGCCGGCAACCTAACCCCCACGAACCTAAACTCTGCATGACGACGCCTGTTCCAGAACCTGAATCCACCCATAGCCCGGGTCCTAAGCAGTTCCCCGATCTTCCGCATCCCATTCACACATCTTTCCAAATCCAACGGATTACTGAAGTAGTTAAACCGCACGATAGGGGTCGCTGTGATCTCAGTGGACGCCAAACGGAGCGACCCAGCAGACAACGGCCCGATGATCTTCTCCATGATGCTGGCCACACTGAAGTACATTCTAGAAGACTGCGACCGCCTGTGGTTCACGTGCACATGCGAACCCACAGGACGAACAGTAGATGACGCTTCGAGATAAGCACCCGAATCAGTAATCCCCACCACCTGTATCAAAGAATGATGCAGCAAACTCGGTGACAGAAACGATACACCATTCCTAGGTTGTCATACAACAACTCCCCAACGAAAGGCGAGTGAACCACCACCGGAATCCCCCAAGACGAGAGGTACGACCGCGGCCCAACGCCGCTCAACAGCAGCAACTGCGGGCTCCCAATCGCGCCAGCAGCGAGTATAACCTCCCCCTCGGGTCGCAACATCGCGTGGTGGTAACGACCAGTAGTGTCCCAAAACACAACTCCAATAGCATTCCTCTTTGAACTAACAGATTGATCAGATCCACTGAACAATATCCTCTCAACAGTAGCATGAACAGCAACTTTGATGTTGCTTTCAACAGCTGTGTTTAGCAGATCTGCAGCACTGTGACGGTGGCCTGAGCCGTTGAACGTCGAACCACCGATTTTCGTGCCGATAACGTGTTGTAAACTGTAGCCGTTGAACGGCTTAACACCGATCTCCAACAAACCGTCACGAACCGCGGATTGAAACGGTTGTAACTGCGGTTGAAACACGATGGCGTTTTCGATCCACTTATACGATCGATCGATGAGATTGCGATCAAAGTTGATACCTGAGCGGTTGTAGAACTCGTCGTCGGCTCGGCTGTAGAAGCCGGCGTTGATGGCGCTGCTACCGCCGAGGACGCGGCCGCGGGCGTTGGGGACGCCGTCGTCGGAGCTGAAAGCCTCCGCCGGCGAGTAGAACGAGTCGACTCGCCGGAGCGTGGGGATGAAGCCGTCTTCTCGCATGACGCTAGGGTTTGTGTGAGGAACTCCGCCTCTCTCGAGGAGTAAGACGCGGTGGTTGGAGGATAGTGTCGCCGCCAGGGGGCAGCCGGCGGTGCCACCGCCGATGATGATGTAGTCGAAGGTGTCCTCCGGCGGGAGCTTTGTGGCGTTGACGACGAATGATGTGTATTTGGGACCTGTGATGCAAGAAGTTGATTTGATGGATTTAAGAAATGAATTGAACAAATGAAGTGAAGATTGTGGGGATTCTTACTCTGAGATGTGGTGCGTGAAGTTAGCGTGAAGAAGATGATTAATTTGATGCAGAGGATGGTGATTGACGCCATTAATGGCGGAAATTTGGAGCTGTTGAGTTGCAGTTTAGAAATACGTGAATGTGATGAAGATGAAGTTGGTTTTTGGTGGGAATTCTGTTAAAGTATGTATGCATCTTGTTATGTCTAAAATTTTATTTTTAAAGGAAGGTTGGTTAAAAAAACAAAAGCTTAATGTTAATTTTGAATCTTTCTTTAACAAAGTTTATAGTTGTTTTTATATATTTATAAATGTGTTTTATATATTATATTAAATAGTTGTAAGTAATTGTTAGTAGATGTTAGAAAACATGTTATTATTTATTTCTATATTTAGTTAGACACAATTCACACATATTGATTGTTTAACATTTGTAAAGGTGATTGGGTGAGCAGAGAGAAAATGTAATTATAAAGATATAAACTATATTATATAATTAATAATAGAAAAAGTATTAATTTTTTTAGTGTAATTATAACTATAAGGATAAAATCCTAATGTAAATGTCTTGAGAGAAAAGTTATAACTTAAAAAATATATCTTGTTGAAGATGGTAATGCACGAACGCATGATAGAATGTAAAAGATTTCAACATACATATGAATTTATGGAGTTATGACTCGCTTGTTTCAAGTTTGATTACACTTTTAAAGTTTTGATAGATGCCTACCGGTGTAGGTTTTCGATGACGTGATTGGTATTCCTAACAACGATTTTGATTGACATATTTTGTTTTGTTGGTTGAATTTATTAACATAATAAGTTAGTTTCATTTGGATTGACTAATACAAGAGTTGCACATATAAATGTAAACGTATTGTATTTAGAGTTTGATTGATTTATTATTATTACTTTTTAAGTAAAGTAAACTCATAAAAAATGTTCTAGTCAAATCAACTCAGCTGATATTTATATCTTCATATATCAATGACGTTATATTATTAAAAAGAGAATAAATGTGTTTCTGACCTACACGCTACTCATCTTTTTATAAATCAAATCTAGCATATGTAGCTTGTAAGTAGCGAAGAATGTATTGTCTCATGAAACCTACGAGTCGCTACAAGTAGTGATTCGATGCACAAACCAAAAAAAATGTTTTATGTTAATGGTTTTCTATTTGGTCATTTAACTATGCATCATACATGAGTTGACTTTCATTTTTGTCAATAACTTAGTAGCTACTCAACATCACTACACCTCGTATATTGTTACAAAATTCATAATTTCTAAATACTTTCAACTTTTAGGGTTGAAACGGTTCATTGTTTATTATTACTTTTTAGTATAGTAAACTCATGAACAAATATATAAGACGTGTTGTCTCATCCATGTAAGATTGATTTAATAATAAATCTTTTTAATAGGAAAAAAATAGTATTTAAAAGATAGCAATCTATATGCTTGTGTCTATTGTTGATATTTTATTTTGTTTTCATAGATGTCATTTTTTATTTTATGTTATGAAAATATTATACATGAAGATGAAAGTGGGGAAGGTTGAATGTGGGGTAACTCTCACTTGGCTGCTCCAATAGTTATTATATCTTTAGATTTGCTTGTTTTAATTAAGCAATTAAACAATTCTTAGTATAAATATATATGTAACTTGATTTTCTAGTAAAAATATATCATACAAGTAAAATTATGTCATTATTTTTTTTAGATATTATATTCAGAAAATGAAATTCAGATGAGTTTAGAAAGTGTATTGATAACTTTAGTCTTACATCGTGTTATAATATTAGTTCTCATAAGCTTCAGGTATGTTGGGTATCAAATTTATGTGTACATATTTGCTATACGTGTTAGTTTATTAAAAACATGCACCAATTTCTATTCCCAAATACATTTTCTTAGTAATTTTATTTTAGGTAATTTTATTACGTAAGAAAAATAGAATACAAAACCTAAGAAACTAGTGAATTAGTATTTTAATTAATAACCAAGAACAAAAATTTTGGATAAGAAGAAAATGTTTAGTGAGTATAGTTTGGTAAAACAACACACATCTTTTAAGTGATTGGATAGATATCATATAATATCATACATATCTCACCAGTAAAGTTACTTAAAAGTGATCTCATATCCAATCTCGTACTCAAAATACCTGTCCAACAATTACCATCTCAAATATTACGTATTTCAACTCGAAACTTATAAATTTTACTCCTTTAATGTGATTGATGACTTGAAACCCAAAAATAGTTCTGTGACATCTGTATATAAGGATGTTATCAAAGTTTGATGACATGACGTAGTCTTGATGAATAGTTTTTCATTATTTTGGTGATATGTTTAATGTTATTATGTTAATCTATAAATATATCTTACTTACAACTTTCAATCTTAAGAGAGAAAACATTTTTATCATACATTTGAATAATGCTAAGCTACAAACCTTTGATATCCCGTCTAGAAAGACCCATATGTTGATTTGCTTAGTCAAACACTCAAGCCATTTTAGTTTCTCCTTTCAGTTCGATACTGCAAGAACATATTCTCTGCATTCATCCATTGTAAAACCTGTGTTTGATCTCTTTCTCTACCAACATGGGTACCTCCGTATCATTGAGGGCTAGATTTTGGTTGGGCAACTAAGTTATGATTAAGTTATGATTGGGTGTCAATGTGGATTGTGGAGTGAACTTATTTTATAGAGGTTTTGTCTTTAAATATTAAGATATCGGATTTAAATTGATGCATTATGTAAATTAGTTTGAAGTAATTTAAAAATAGGAGTCGATTGATTTGGTGTAAAAAAATATTGATTGGATGTACATGTGGTGGCTAATGATATGGTTGTCGTGTTGTAGGGAAAAGAGTTAACGATGGTGGTATTTGTCACAATCGATGAGAGTGACGTGTTATTACCAATACACAATGAAAACAACATCAAAGACAACTGATAATCAAATCGTTATAGAATAACTTTTCAATGTCTCATTTGTTTCATTTTTAGTAAAAATAAACTTTTAAAAGATTACTTTATATATTTTTGTTTTATATATTACATTTTTACCTTCTATCGTTATTTTTGGTTTTGTCTTTTCGTTTTTATATAGTCTTTTTTTCTATACATAATTATATTCGAGTATCATGGCTAACGGAAAGACAAATTTTAGATATAAGTGGGTATAAAAGGTAGGTATACTGACTTTGTTAGTGTATCGTGATTTAATTGGGAGCGTAAAAAGACATATATTTTTTTATATTATTTTTGCCCAGCAAACAAACTCAAATATATATCTCAAAACGAAGAAACTAGATTTGAGATAAGCGGTTACAAAACAATAATAAAATATTGAAAATACAACAATTCCAATAAGAAATTTATCATTACGTGATTTTTCATTAAGAAAAACATAAAGTTATATGAAAAAAGAAAAGAAAAAGAAATGTTCATCTATAAGAAAGAGACAAATAATTTGATTGTTAATTGATTGACTGAAAGAAGTGAGGAGTAGAAAAACAAAACGAGAGGTAAATTAATGTAATATTGGATATATCTTTGGCATCACTTATTTTTTTAAAATCTAATTAATTATTGAAAAACCATTAGTTCACCTAATCATTTTTGTTAGATACTTAGAACTAAGGGCTGTTTGATTTTAAAGACTCGGTCAGAAACGGCTGATCGAGTAAGAGCTTTCTCCAAAACTGATCGGGTAAGAGGAAAAATATGCATGGGTCAGTGGTGTCGGACCGGGCCAGACGCGAATCAAACACACTGACCGGGCCAGACGCGAAGCAAATCAAACAGCTCTTAAGTGTGTTGTGTGATGCGAGTGTTAGCTGATTTAGTACTAAATGGATCTTAGTCTCGTAAGTATGTAATTGTGGGTTGGTTGTTTATCTGACTCACTTTTATCACTTAAACAATACATTACATTCATTTTAAATACTTTTTATATGTCATTTACAACGTATTAGTTTTCAAAGCTTTGTGTTAATAAAAAACACTTAGGCTTTACATTAGCAGATTAAACAAATAAGAAAACTTAGTAATGTGAGAAAGTGACCAACTTTTAACCATACCTACAAAAAAAATAATAACAAAATAGATACCGATTGTTTTGTAATAGCTGGATTCTATTTGTTAAAGTTTTTGAAAAGTCTATTCTAATAGGCATGAAGAATAAGAATCTATCGGTAATACATAAGTTACTTTAACATGTAAGATAATAAACTAATACATCTTTGTTATGTATAGGTTGTTTTTTATTAATAACGATATACTGAAATTTATAATGTGTCTTTGTTAAAGCGGTGTTACGTAATAGTTTCAACTTACCATAACGTGTGAGCATGACTGGCCATGACACCAGAAAGAAAAGATGGACAAAAATGTGGATTACATGACAAGTTTAGTGCTTGAATTAGTGGTAACCTTGATAGCGAAACCTTATGAACTTATCAAAAGGCGAGAGCGTATGATTGGTGGCATGTTATAGTTGTCAAGTCGTTAAGAAACTTGATAGAAAAGGATTGCATCTTGTTCAATTTGCTACTCTTGTATGAAGAGTTGAATATACTTGTCTTTTAATGAATTTATAACTTCATCATCTCCATCTTACAAACAATTATATAAAGTTGACTAGTTGAGTCTCCAAGTCCTTATAATGTCCTAACAACTTCATCATGTAAAGAGAGTAGAGATTGTGAGGGCTAGGGACTGCATCTTGTCTTACATCGTAGTTTGTCACTATGAATGCAAAGCGATAATAGTCAACCAACATATGTTCTTGACGATTTATACATTGTTAATCTTTAAGTTGACGTGTTATTAGTGTTCATACTTGCTCATCTTTGAAAAGGTTAATAGCGTCTAGAAGTTATTTTGGCATTATTAATCTTGCAACTTGCAATAGTAATCACATATAATGTTTTTTACTTTTTTGTAATATATTATTCTAGTAGAGAGGGTGTTTGAAAGATAACAAAAATAATCAATTTAGTAGGAGTGTGTACACATCATATAATAGGTGGAAAAACACATGGTAGAATGTTAACTTCAAGTTTTATCACCAACATTCTTTCTTTCGTTAAAACATGTAATACATTCGAATCCAAATATGCTAGTCAACATGTGCGTCTTAATTGATTTATGATTCCTAAATAAAATCGTTTTTAGAGGCCTAAAGCGTAAATAAAATCGGAGGTCTTTTAAAACTTTATCTTCAAAAACTCTCATGTTTTGAAGCGCACAAGCACTAATTGATTCATGATTCCTAAATCAGTTAATTTAAAGCAAATCCTAATTGATTCAATGATTTTATATACTAATCAATTATAACAAGTAAAAAGCTAAAACAAATAAACAATATGCAATTTGCAAATCATTTAAAAAGAAGCATATGCAAAACTAAAACAAATTTAAAACAATTAGCAATTAACAACTTGTCCCTAAAACAAAGAATTAAAGAAAAACAATTAGCAATACATTAAGCAACTTACCTTATTTGAGGAGAGAATCAATTAATAAAAAAACCCGCTCAGCCTAGTACCTAATCATTAGTCTGTTACTCCACTAGATGTTTAGATGAAATCGAAGTTTAAAAGCTTCTTAATTGCAACAAAATCAAAGAAGCACATTGTGACTCTACCGAATGAAATTAGAGAAGCAAATGAAAGTTAGGGGGGTTCTTATACGTGACTCCAATGAAGAAATAGAAGTTCTTGGTGGCTAGGTTTGCTTGGGGCAAGCAATATCATAGGCGAATGATGAAATCGAAGGTGCGTGATTGTTTATCTTAACCTTTGACTTTGTACGTCTCTTCGTTTCAACTCCCCCTGCCCCAATCCCATAATCAAGAATTGATCAATAACCTATGTTAAAGATCTACGACCTGCTGACCTAGGTTCCCTTCTTTCTTTCATTCTTTTAATCTAGTTAATTTTAGGCTTAGATGAACAATAGGCTATACAATACGATTTACTTTTCAATGACCTATTAGAATGGGTTGGCATAAAGCCGTAGCTTATTTTTTAAGTTGTCAAGCCACCAATGCTAATCAATAAGGTCATTATTAGATTGAGATTGGTGTTTGACTTTTAACATGTGCAACAAAAGATGTTAGAGTAAGTTTAAAAATCTACCGCAATGAAAGTGAAACGTTATCAAAACAATTATTATGTTAAATAGGTGACACCTCATAATAATGTATTATATATTATCAGTAACTATACGTATGATTATTTTGCGTATAAATTGTTAGATCTCTATTATTATTAAGATGTTACTAGGCATCCCATATTAAATCGGCATATTGAATTGAGAACCCAATTCAGGTAAATTAAATCCATATCTTAGAAATTTAAAATTTCTATCTTAATTACAACTCATAAGTTGTTCTTCAAATACATAAACAAAAGATGATACACGAGAACAGAATCATGTATCAACTAATATAATCCAACTTACATAACGCTTTCATATAAATAGATATCAAATACAAACACGGAATAACACAATGTGATACGCGAAGTAACACAATGTGTGTTTAGTTTACAAGACAAACACGAAGTAAACATGCATTTGATACGCGGCCAAAGAATCGTGCCATAGAGAAAATATATAACATTTGCTAACATCCTAGTCTGAAATACATTGTAAACTAAACACACAAACATGATTTCCCGACCCTTTACATATAAAAAATAATTTAAAATGATATAAAACAACACAAATAACATTATCAAAAACATTCAATTACTCTACATTCAACTATTTATAATCAAATGTCAAACCCAATGATAGTAAAACTTTGAATTTTAAATTTTAATCTCATCAGTTTTAAGTACTTTTACTTTTAACCTTTACTTTTGGTTATTTGACTTTAACCACTAAATTTTAGAATCTTAAAGATTAGCTAATAACTGTTTATATTAAAATTTTATTTTTTGAGTTTGACCAATAAAAGTTTATAACTCAAACCATTAAAGTTTAAGATCTTAAAGATTGGTCACTAAAATGTTAGAGTGAAATTTTATTTTTTTGAATATGGCCACTAAAGTTTAAAACTTATGAGTTTTGCCATTAAACTTTGATTTTATAAATTCTGACAATAACAACAAAACTAACACAGCCTTCGTGTGAGGTATTGACTAGACACCCATCGGTGTAGTGTGTGACTTTGGCCATAAAAGTTTAGGATTTTAAAGTTTGATCACTGATTTGATTATTGACTTTGACTACTAAAATGTAGAATATTAAAGTTCGGTCACTAAACTATTTATAATGAAGTTTTATTATCATGAGTTTGGTTCCGAAACTTAGTATTTTTGAGTCTCATCACTAGACTTTGATTTTATGATTTTCAACGAGCTAAATATATAACGTGTAAGTAACACATTGTTGCATGTGAAAAAATTAACCGGGTCCAACCCCACCCCGTGTAACTTGAAGAGAAAAAACTAATTATACTTGGAATTTAAAGTTCCAACTCTTAGCTTAAGAAAGAGAATAAAAATCCTTTGGCTAAATGACATCTAAAATTGTACATAAACAACTTTCTTTAATAATCTCCTAGTGAACATGACTTTTAAACATTTTTATACAATTCGATAGATTACCTGTGACCTGTTATCATCAATAATAATAAAATAATATTACTATGATAATAATAATAATAATATTATTATTATTACTACTACTATAATAATAATAATATTATTATTATTATATGAATCGCGTATTCATCGTCTTCTTTCTTCTTCATTTCTCATCAGAACCTTCTCTCTCATCTCTCATGGCTTCCAATTGGATGATTCACACCCCCATCATCATCATCATCAAAATCTCCAAACCCTTGCAATAAACCCCTACAATCTTCATCAATTTCTTCATATCCACATCAACAATCACACACACAATCACACAAACAATCGATTTCATTTTTTCGTCTGCAAATCGGAGAACCTCCGTCAATCATGAAGCCGATTATGCCACCGCCGACCACCGCCAACCGCACCGCCAACCGCCCTCGCCGCCGGCCGGACCTAACCCTACCGCTACCCCAACGCGAGCCACAGATCGCCGTACCACTGCCGCTACCACCGTCGTCCGCACCTACCACCACCACCGCTCAACTCAGCACCACCGCCAAACAACCGTCGTTCAACCTCTCGGAACTCGACCGCCTGAACCGCATCGGCAGCGGCAGCGGCGGCACCGTCTACAAAGTCCTCCACCGTCCCACCGGTAGACTCTACGCCCTAAAAGTCATCTACGGCAACCACGAGGACGACGTACGGCGTCAGATCTGTAGAGAAATCGAGATCCTCCGTGACGTCGATAACCTTAACATCGTCAAGTGTCTCGATATGTTCGATCGTGCAGGTGAGATTCAGGTGTTGCTTGAATACATGGACGGTGGATCTCTCGAAGGAACTCACATCTCGCACGAAGCTTCGTTATCAGATCTCACTCGTCAAGTTCTCTCCGGCATCTACTACCTCCACCGGCGGAAGATCGTTCATCGTGACATCAAACCTTCAAATCTGCTAATCAACTCGAAGAAACAGGTGAAAATCGCCGATTTCGGAGTGTCGAGGATTCTAGCACAAACGATGGATCCTTGCAACTCATCTGTAGGTACTATCGCCTACATGTCGCCGGAGAGAATCAACACCGATCTGAACCACGGGAAGTACGACGGTTACGCCGGCGACATCTGGAGCTTCGGTGTGAGTATTTTGGAGTTTTACCTAGGGCGATTTCCGTTCGCCGTTGGTAGACAAGGTGATTGGGCGAGTTTGATGTGTGCGATTTGTATGTCGCAACCACCGGAGGCTCCGGCGACGGCGTCGCGAGAGTTTAGGGATTTCATATCGTGTTGTTTGCAGAGGGATCCGGCGCGGCGGTGGACGGCGGCGCAGCTGCTCCAGCATCCGTTCGTCGCCGGAAGTGCTGCCGGAGTTGCTACTTCCGGCAACCATAGTGGTGCTCATAATCAGGTGCATCCGACTCATCAATTACTCCCTCCACCTCCCTCTCGTCCTCGTTTCTCTTCATCTTCTTCGTCTTGATCTTTGTCGTTTTTCTTTGTAATTTTGTTCTTGAATTACTTGTGTTAAAAGCATTTTCGGATGGTGATTTCAATGGAAGGATGAACAATTTGATCTTTAGAATCAACAATCAGTGTTACATCAGTGTTACTTGATTAATCCTCATCTTCTTATCAGTGCTTTTCTATCACATATTATGTGTTTACATTTAGGGTTTGATACTTTGATGTTTGATGGATTAACATTAAGATTAAGAGATGGGTGAAAATGGTAAGATCTATCTATGAGTGTTGGATTATAATTGGATTGAAGATTTATTAGCATGACAACATTTGCTTTTGTGATCTGTGATTTATGGTCTATGATATGTGATGATGATGGTAACTTTGTATAGATCTTACCTATAAATCTACATCTGCAAATTGCTTATTGTGCATGTGTGTGTGTGTGTGATTGTGTGTGGTGTAATCAATGGTGGAGTGGGTGAGAAAGATGATCTTTTCATCTTTCACATCTTATCTTTATAGCAGAATTGCTTTACCAATAATGATGGTAGCCAACTCAATAACTCATGCTTTTATTATGCCATTTTTCACCATCATAATCCACCATGTGTGCACAAATTGCAGCCTGAACCTCCACCGGTGGTTGTGGTGGTTCACCGGTGGCCAGTGGTGGTCGTGGGTGGCCGGGTGGTGGTAATCATGTTATTGCAAAATCAATTTTAAGTTTTTAGTAGATAAGCATGAAAAACATATAATTGACGTATGTATTTGCTTTAAGCGTGATACAGTAGATGATTAGTTATGTTATTATCTTTGTGTTAATCTGTCATGCGGTTGATTGTTATTTTTATTTATTCAGCTTTATGTGATTTTTATAGATCTCTACTTCATGTTAGTAACGCGTCTTGTGGTTTTTAAAATGTTATCGAAGATATGAACAAGTGAGTTGGTAAGAAGGATTAAGTATCAACTTAGTGGTGAAGTGATTTGTATTTGTAGTTCCGTTAAAGATGGGTTATGTCAGGTCATTTTTAATATGCTATATATGGTTTTTTCAATCTTTCGAAACTTATGTTATTTTAAGTAATATTATGACTTTTTAATGACGAGACTTACAAGGTCCTATATATGTCAATTTAGTTAGTTGATACTTTTCTTTCTGGATAATCTTGTGATTTAACAAATTTGACCTATATCTAAAGGCAACTTGATGGAAATTGTCAATCTATCACTAACCTTGGTATATTATATGATAAAATCATGCATTTAAATTTTATGTGGTTTTTATCTGTATATATTTAAATTCATCCATTTTAATGAGATCATTTATAGATATCAGTTGACCGGTATTGCACCGAATATATCATAGACGTGACTTACTTCTGTAGCACATGCTAACGCTTGCAAGTCATTGAGTACATGATTAACTTCACAAATATTATGTACCGAACTCACTATCTAGTTCTCTAAGTTTGATATATCTTTATGATAAAACTTATGCATTTCAGATCTTACGTAGTTCTTATGTGTAAATGTTAAATGAGACTTAACTCTCATCCACTTTAATGACATCACAAATGTCAGCTGGCCGATATTACAATGAAATATCACAAACGTGGCTCACTCCTATAACACATGCTAACACTTGTAAGTCACCGAGTACATGATTAATTTCACAAACATTATGTACCTTACACACCATCTAGTTCTCTAACTTTGGAATTTCTTTGTGATAAACTCATACATTTCAAATATTATGTGGTTCTTACGTGTATATGTTAAGTGAGACTTAAACGCTCACCCACTTAATCACATCACATATATTAGCGGGTTGGTATTACACCGAAAATATCACAACGTGGCTCACTCGTATAACTAGGGGTGTTCATTTTCGGATATCCAAAATTTTCGCATAGTGGATTTCACTATCCGAATCCGAATCCGAAATTTCAGATTTTCGGATATTTCGGATATTTTGAATTCGGTTTCGGATTCGGATATTTTTGAACACCCCTACCTATAACACATGCTAACACTTGTAAGTCACCTAGTACATGATTACTTCACAAACATTATGTACCCTACTCACCGTCTAGTTCCCTAACTTTGATATTTCTTTATGATAAACTCATGCATTTCAAACCTTACATGGTTTTTATGTGTATATGTTAAGTGAGACTTAAACTCTCACCCACTTTAATGACATCACAATATTACATATATCGACAGACCAGTATTACACTAAAAATATCATAGACATGGTTCGCTCCTATAACACTTGCTAACACTTGTAAGTCCCCAAATGTATTACTTTATGATAAACTCATTCATTTCAAATCTCACATGATTCTTACGTGGTTCTTACGTGTATATGTTAAGTGGGACTTAAACTCTCACCCACTTAATAACATCACAATTATAACGATAATATCACATGCGTGGCTCACTCCTGTAGTATATGCTAACACTTGTAAGTCACCGAGTACACTTGTAAGTCACCAAAGTACATGATTAACGCATAGCTTTTTAAATTCGAATATAGAACTAAATTTGTTCTTAAAATTCATTGAAATTAATCTTGTTAAATAATTTGTTTGGTTCGTAAATAAAAAAAGTAAATTAAAATTTACTCCACTAAATTCCCTTAATCTAAGAAATTCAAGAATCCATCATTATCTCAATAAATCGTTCAAATTGTAAAGGAATTCATATAGTATAAACAACATATCCCAAAATCTTTTTAGCTATATTAACAGCCAAAATCAATGATGCAAAGATTGTTCAAATTAATCATATCATAATGTGTTTGGTTCATCAATGAAAAGAATCGAAATTCACTATTTCCTCAATCTAAGAAATTCAAAATCCATCAATATCTCAATCAATCGTTCAAATTTAAAAAGAATTTATAGAGCATAACCAACATATCCCAAAATCTTTTTAGCTGTATTAAAGGCCAAAATCAATGAGGTAGGAATGTCCAAATTGTAAAGAAATTCATGTAGTATAACCAACATACCCAAAAAGAAATATCACCTGTGTTAATGGCCAAAATCAGTGATAAAGTTTCATTGAAATATATATATTGAGCACCTAATTGATCTCTAGCACCTAATACTACAAAAGTCGATTTATCTCTTTACAACTTTGAGCAGTAATAAGTTTCATTGAAATAAATATAATTTTTTCAAATTTTTTATTTTTTTAAAACGTTCTAATTTCTTCTAAAACATCTCATGACAATTTTCAATTTTCATGCCAATTGAAATTCTTTTGAACATACGTGATACCATTTAAAATAAAACGTACTAGCCTTAAAGGTCACAACAAAAATGCCATATTTTGCTCAAGTTTCAACATATTTGACTCGTTTATTCTTAGCTTATTGCCTTTCTTACCATATTTTTTTCATTTATAAGCCAGCTTTTTAAAGCTTTAATGAAATTACAGTAACTTCAGTTTGTAACTTTTTTCGCAAATTGCATTTTAATAATCCAAACTATTTAGTATCGGTTCATAATAATACTTACTATCAATTTGACCGCTGACACTCTCAACTTTCACTTTTATTACCAATAATAATCACAATAGCATGATATTCAAATTTTACACTCGATTTGTATATAATTTAGCTTGTATGTTCTTTTTATTTCATTCAAATTTATTGTTACGAACCGAATCGAGTCCAAATTGAACGCAAAAAATTGAAAATTATATTACTGGGATTGTTGTTGGTAAAAAAAGTGAAAATTGGAAGTGTTAACGGCCAACTTGATAGTATGGATTATTTTCGATTAATAAGTAATAATTTTGATTATTAAAATACATTTTTTCTATTTTTTTAAAAAGTTTATACTATTAAAAAGTATTTACTTAGACTGTCTCCATCCCGAATCCCGACAGACGTGGAGAGAGGAGAGGGTGACGAAAATCCTTAGACACCGACCGTAAGGATGGGAATGTAAGATCTGTTCATGTTGATGGTGTCATTGCTCCACATGTTGAGTCTTTTGTTCATCCTTTATTTTGTGATTTTGCAAAAGGATAGGTTCAGCATTAAGAGAAGGTTTGAAAGTGTAATAATCACATATTATTACTGTGTTGTGATGTTTGTGATTGCTTGTTATACGTGTAAATAATCACATATTATTACTGAGAAATGAATATTATAGATCCAACGATCATCTTTATCATGGATTCAACGAATTAAAAAGACTAAATTGTCTGTACCATTAGAAATTTTCCACTATCAACTATTGAAGGTATAAAGTTTGTGATGGTCGTTTTCTGTATAAAGAGATTTATTTCGTCTGTTTTGACAACGAATACTTGTTTTTCATAGAAAAAAAACATATTCTTTGAAATTCATTATCCATCTTATTCAATTATTAATTTTATGTACCCATAAAGTACTTTAACAGTAAGTGATTACTATCAAAGCCATACAAAATCCAAAACCAATGTTTTTTAGCTACAACAACTCCTAATACACAGTCGTAACAAAACTCATCAAGTATCATTTGATGGTTAATTAAAAATAATAATTCTTGAATTATAACTTGTGTTTTCGTTTTAATTGTTAGGAATAACCATTTGAACTTTTAAGTATAAGAATAACATTTAATTTTGTAAAAGTCTTTATGGTTTATGTGAAGAATAATTTATAATATAATAAACTGCACATAGCATAGCATACCTTAAGAAAAGGATAAATACACATTTGAGTTGTTAAAACCAAACAACCTCCTTATGACATAAAGCAAAAGCAGCAGCTGTTACATAAGTGTTAATAATCCTTGTACAAGTGATGAATTTGACAAACAAAATTATAAATGAGATTAATGTCTCTCTCTCTGTGTCCAAATACATAGTTAAACAAATCAAAATTTTCATCTATTTCTATTTAATAAAATGAGAGCAACTAATTTTGTTGTTGATGGTATTTAACAACATCCATTGTGTTCAAATCAAAGACCTTGCTAATGTCTTTTAACCTACACTTGCTAACATCATTCCCATCTCCAATTAGTCTTTCAAGCTCCTCAGATGCTTGCATTACCTGCACACACATTTACATTCATCATTCATCTCAAAACAATAATTGTATAGATAATACTAATAATAACAAGAATAATATTAACAGCTATAATGCATTAACCGAGATTACAAAGTAATCAGGGTTAAAAACCTATATAAAAGCAATTGATCAAACATATACAGGGTATCCGTGTGTTTGATACAGTGGTGGATCTAGAAATTGGGTTAATCAATTAACTATTAGGTTTTCAAGTTTGAGATATTCAGATTATATTTGGTTTCTCGGGTTTTATTCAAGGTAAATTTGGTTTTTCAGATTTATTGAAATGCTAATATGTTATATGTGAAGCTTATTTTATTTGAATCATAAGCTACATCAGATGTTTAAAGATTAGAACACTAGTCCATACATGAATACAAGTTATTTAGTAATATAGAAATCCATACCTAAACATTAAATTACAGTGTGTGTGGGTGCGCGTGTGTGTGTAAACTCTTGCACAAACAAGCAAAATATGAAACTGTACAACAAAGATTAAAAACACTAGTCCATAAATCATAGATAAAATACAAAACAAAACAATAAAATCTTAAAAATATTTATGTTATTAAAACCTCCAATAATATCAAAACCAAATCTGAAAATCCTAAAAAAATGCTCAATATGATCATATAAGTATATCATGTCATATTTTAAAATGTTAACAAAAACTTATTTATCAAACATATTAAGCAAAAATCAATTACTTTTGCACAAAATTAAAAAAGAAAGGGGAAGTGATGAAACCTTGGACTAACTCTAATCTAAAATTGTTTTTATATGGTAGTTTTGGATTTCAAACTTTAAATTGATTTTGATTCTCTTGCGAATTGTAAGTTTGCAACAGAAAGGGAAGCGATGAAACCTTGGACTAACTCTAATCTCATATTGTTTTAATAAAATAATTTTGGATTTCAACCTTTAAATGATTTTGATACTGGATTTCAAACTCTTGCAAATTGTAAGGTTGCAACAGAAGGACTTGCACTCTGGTTTCTGAGGTATGCAGTGCAAAAGAAGTTTCGATAGGAAAACATCACATTATAACACTGCCCCAAGGCTTCATAGGGTATGCCTCTGCATAACCTCCTAAAAGGGTAGGTCCACCCCCCCAGTTCAGTTGGCTGGAATAAAATCGACAACGTAATGAAACCAGCAATGTAATTGAAGCCTTTATCAAGTTAGGTTGATTTGTAGGAAGAGAGATTTTTCATGTGAAACGTTTTACATTATGTATGAAGAAAATGTGTATATATCTCTATCATAGTATCATACATTATTTAATAAAACTTATTGGATGTTTTATATAAGAATCATGAACATTAAACACAATTAAGCAAATTAAAACCTTAAGTAGATTATAAGTTTTTGATTTTTTAAAAGATCTCTGTTATTAAATATCACATAAATAAAATTGAATTGCATGATAATTTTTTAAAACATCTTTATCCATTGAATAAAGACAAGCTAAATGGAAGGAATCACATTCCATCAGGAATGGTCCATTGCATCCTTTTGGGGGGTGTTTAAGATTGCTTATTTGAACTCCCTTTGCTTATTGCCTTTTAAAAGAAGCGGTTTGGAACTTAAAAATAGCAACTTCAAACTGTTTGTACAAAACAACTTATCTAACTCGCAAGAATTCAAATAAGCAGTTTGGATAAAGTACTATCAAACACCCTCAGAACAGCTTATTACTGTATCAAAATGTAATGTGCAGATACACAGTTTTAACAAGCTTTTATTCATTCCAGTGGAATGGACCCTTAAATTCCTTCTCCAGTTCACAATACCAAAAAACACTACTTAATAGATCAAAAGCTTTGGTAAACCAAGAGTTTAAGGTGTAATTTACCAGTGGAGGGTGTTCCTTCTTTGAGTCATCGTCTGCTGCTTTGTTCCCATGGTCTTTCTCAGGAGAGTTCTGATTCTTTGAGGAATCTGATACCAGCTCAAGAAGTTTCTCACTTCCCTGAAGATAAAGACAATAACTGAACGTGAATCATGACAAGAGACATAAGAATCTAACATGATCGATAGGTGAATAAATAACGACGGAAACGATCACTAGAGAACCATATGATAGCAACCCTCATATTTAATAGTGACACGTTCATAAAGTTAAAAATTCCCATTACCACCTAGCAGACAGGATTTTAGAACCTTAACTCACCTTTAGAGCTCTCCAGTGGGAATAGGTGCGAAATAAGATCCAAAAGAAGGGTACGTTTGGCAAAGGTAGAACCTAATAAAGAAGACAAAGAGATAGGTAAATCTTTGTAGGAACAAGGAAGTACTAGAAAAGAATAAGCCATACAGCAATTTAACACTAATTAGAAATGAATGAATAACATATTGAAATCTAAAATTTCTATGTGATACAAATCTTAAAAAACAAGAATTATATATATTGTGCACATCAAATCCAACTCTGCATAGATATACTTACGGCAAAAGCAGAGGTAACTGGGAGCAGGGTGACAGATCCATAAAAGTAATTCTTGTGAAGAACAGTCCCCCTGCCGATAAAAAAGAAAACACTATAAATTCGACAACAAAATATATTAATACCATGGATTAAACAAACTAATTATATTTGTAAAGTCAAGCGTGAAGAGTAAAAACGTTTATTACAGGATAAACAGAAAGACACAAAGCATAGGTGCCGCTTTGTAGAAGACATTTATGAGTTAACATAGAAATGATGAAAGCCATAAAATTGCAATACTCAAGTAACTATATTTCTCATGTAATAATTTACTTATTGGGGTGACCATCACAAAAACAAACCATCAAATAGCTAAACTAAAGCTGGTGGGTCAGAAACTTATTAACAAGAACAGATGCAACAAAACTTAAAATGAAATAACCAACAAAATCTTCACATAATAGTATGATACTTATATTTACCTTAATGCAATATGCCTTAATCTTCGTCGAACAAGCCTTGCATTCAAGCTTCAAAGAGATCAAACACAAAGAGTCAGCATTCAGCTACGTCTGGCGCTAGCTTTATATTAATTTGATCGTTAAAACATGTAAAATAAGTGCTTAAAGATTTTAGTTGGAAAACCATATAACATCCAAAAATTTGGAAAATAGAAAAATAATGTTCTTGGTGACATATAAGAATTGGAGATTGTTTGCAAGTGTTGGACACTCATCTGACGACACTTACGATTAGTGCGCTGGCAATATAAAACATGTAAATGGCTGGGTTTGTACTTATTAAATTTAATCTTACATTCACATAATCACGGATGATAGATTAGCAATATGATTCATTCATTCATTCATGCCCTAAATAGGTGGCAATATGGTAGTAGATGCATACGGCCATACGTATTTCTTCTTGAGCTATTCATGGGGAATGCATACAAGATGAATATGTGTTTGAGTACACAAAATGTGCTTAGTAATACTAATCAATATGTTATAGCACATTGGATTTAGTATTGTAACTTACAAAAAACATGGTTGGTGTTTAACTAGCTTGACATCAGTCGAGTTTGGAAAGGAAGAAGACAAAGATATGGATTTTGATTCATTAAGTTACAAGACCAACCGTTTCTCCTTGTTTGACTTTAGCCTTTTAGGTGGTGTTGTTTGGTTGATTACTTACTAGTTTGAGTTGTCAATTGTTTCTCCTTGTTTGACTTGAGCCTTTTAGGTGGTGTTGTTTGGTTGATTACTTACTAGTTTGAGTTGTCAATTGTCATGAGACCAATTTCAGGTCTTCCCTAACAATTAGTTGGACTTGGTAAGACTTAATTACAACATGTTTAGGGTACCATGACATGTATCTTATTATGGTGACGAAGAATGTTATAGCAATTTTGTTTGTGTAATTGCCTGGGCTGCAAGATTTTGAAGGAGGTATCTAGAGGATGTGAGTTTATGTGATTTGTGAAATCTAGGCACACGTCAAAACCTTGACAATATATGCAAATTGGATTTCCATTGTTTATATACAAATGTCATATTGTTAAAATTGTGATACATCATACATGAAGAGCATGCTTACATTGATTAACATGTCAAATGATCATTAACAAGTTACTGTTCCATAAATCGTGCGAAGCTATTGGTTGGTTGGTTGCACACGTTTTATGCAAAGGTGATGTACCTTGTTGTCGTATTTATATGTCTAATTAACTGCTTTCTGTTATTTAAACTGTATAATAAACTTATGAATTCACTCAGCCCGTAAGGTGAGATGTGTGTTCCAGGATCTAACATGTTGCTCTAGCAGGAGGAAGCAAGGTTGAGATAGGTATCAGTTTGGGCATAGGATTGGTGTGCCAATTTTGGTACAGACGCTTACATTGAAGATAACAACATTCGAATTTGATATAAGTTACTCTATTGATGATTGCTTACATTGGTTAAGACCTATGTTTATACAATAGAATTCCTGGCCAACTATGGTATGACACTACATTGATAGTTGAAGAAACACTACATATATACTTGCTTGGATGAAAATATTTATTGGGCTGTGTTCACATAACCAACTTCAAGTAGATAACCATGACAACGACATTATAATATCCTGATTAAAGCGATAGATACAAGTGCTCATGCGATTACAAAATATCAAAAACAATGATAACAAACAGAAACCAAACAAACCTTGACGGGAAGACAACCTCCACACTGGTTAACTGCTTCGGAATCGACTTCAAAAATATCTCAGAAGGCTTAACACGCGACAAAAGCCTCAATCCCAAACTACACATCAAATCAACAAAAACAAACAAAAAAATTCACAATCAATCGCTTAATCACACAACAACATTACCATAACACAACACGATAACCCCAATACCTATGAATTTTATTCTTAAAACTCCCAGCAGGCGCCTTCTCCAAACCGCCCCAAGCCTTATTCATCTACACAAAAACACAAAAACTCACCAAATCACCAACACGACAACACCAAACAACAAATCAACCACCAAAACACGAACACCGTACCTTATTAGCAGCAAAATCGATACAAAGCTCGACATTCACCGCAGTGGATTTCGAATCCGAGGAAGAAATCTTCTCCCAAAGCTGTTTGAATGTTGTAGGAGACTGTGAGGATTGATTTTGCGAGTTTGAGCGGTCAATCGATCGGACGAAGCACCAGTTTCTTCCTCTGATCGGGAACACTAACAACCTTGCTCTCATGGTGGATCGTTGTGTTGATCAACGCATGAATCGGTGGAATTGATAGTGATAATGGTGAGTGGTTATTGATTGGTGGATTGAATGTTTGAATCAGTGTAAATGCATCGATTTTTGGGGGAAATGATGGTGGAAATTAGGGTTGAGAAGGATGATTATGTTTTTGTTGTGTGTGTGTGAGATCAGAGAACAAAGAGGAATTGAAATGTGCAGAGAGAATGAATGTTTTAAAAACTACCCCTTTGTAATTTATTATTGTTAATTTTGGTTGTTATAGTAAAAAAAATGAGTGTGGGCGTTTAACCATTCTAGTATGGTTGTTACTTGTTAGACTGTCCTTAACGCTAAAAGTCGTATTTTTCATAAACAGTCTCAGTCAGCATGACATCAGCTTTTCATTAACATTCATACATCCTTCCACAATCAATTTTTACCCCTAATACCATTCCTCTCACAAACAACCATTAAAAACACAAAACAACACACATTTGTGTATGTGGGCCCCACAAAATGCATCCATGGAGCGTTCTTGGCAAAGGGCGAGTCAAGGACGAATGGGCATGCACAACGCAACCCTTCCGAAGGGTGGTAGGGAAGGGCTAAGGGCAGGGCTAAGGGTGCGTGTTGTTGATAGTCTTAATCTAGTGGTTGGGACACCTCTTTTTTAAGGAGGGAGTGGCTGATGTTGCGATTTTGTTTCAACTTTGAGTAAAATAGCTACGGTTTTGAAGATATGGGTGATCATAACAGGTGAGTCTTTGAATCACGCCTCCCAACTTGGTTGAGGGTTTCGTGCAGTGGAAGTGAGGTTTCGTCTCACCATTCAGATTAAGCCTTGAACGTCTTTATTCTATTCAGTTAACAAGAACGAAAACTCTTTCTTACAGTTTAGATGTGAAGTTCATCCTATCAACAGGTGACATGTTGTTTCCTGCTCTTACATTTTACCAGACTAATGAAGATGATTTCCCTTGCTACAAACAAAGCAAGCCAAAAGTCCTAGGAATGCAACGTGTTAATGACTATGAAGTCATGAGTACAAGTCGTCGGTAGTGTGTGCCAAGTATAGGCTAAATTTGCATATATTATATCATGAAAACCATCCAGCCCATCTTTAAAAACTACGTAAAGCAAGAGTTAAGTTAAACACCGAGTACATGTGAATAATATAGTCCAAAATATTTTGTTTTACTTATTTATTTGTTAAAAACAAATATAAAAATTATATGTTGTGAAATTTTTTATGATGTTTACTTGTGTTTATTTATATATAAGTGAATCTATTAGTTACTAGCATAGATATAAATGAATCGAGTCTAAGACTAAGCTGAAACACAACTTGTTAATAATTGTTTCAAGCTGAATTCAATCAATGATAATTAACTGATTTTCGTATATGTTATTTACCTACGCAATTGTGGGTTATATACATATATGAATAATCCAACTAATCTGTTCATATATTTCTTTTTTGAATTATAGCAAGAGAAGTATGGGAACCAATAACCATACAGATTTATATGTTTTTTATTTTCAAAACTGTAAAAGTAAATGGTTAAGTTTTGTTCTTTTTGTCCTCGTAAAATTTATTTTCTACGTAGATCCTTCTCCATATATATTATTTATTTTTTATGTAAAGCTTAAGCTCAACTTCGACTCGTTTATACCTCTGTACCTTAAAGATAAAACACAACCTCGAAGGACCCAAAATCCTATAGTAATTCATGTGAAGAATGAAAAATGAATGGTAAAAAATGGAAGCATAGATTAAAGAGGGAAAGCCATCATATGCTTTTGAATCTAGAATTACATTATACTTGCACAAACAACTACAATAACTATTACTAGTTCTACTGGTTCTCATCTTCATCTTCAACCAGCCTCCCACAAACCCATCTTCTTCCTTTGCCTCCTTTTTCCTGTTTCTCACCTTCTTCTTCCACTTCCTTCCTCTTTAAACTCAATCACTCCATGATGACAATGATGATGATGATATTGATGACAATGATGATGGCGTTAATGATGATGATAATGGTATCGATGATGATGAGAGATCAATGTGTGCTGTTCCATTCACATTCGCCTGCAGACCCACCTCACCAAGCTTTGCAACTTCTGCAGAGCGAGTGCCGTTCACTCCTCGCGCTGTTTCCTTTACACCTTCATTTATCTCCTCCTTGTCAGAATCAGCCCCTGGAGATCCAGTATTACCAGTCTCTATGGACTTGATATAACTCATTGCTTCAGCAATCAACTTTCTGGTTTCAATTAAAGAAGCTTCAGCCATTGGACTCTTTGCAGCAGCAGCCTCTAATGCCTCTGCGGCTCTCTGGGCTTCACCGATCAAAATGCTGAAAAAATAAAAATTCTTCAGCATCACTACACATATTTATTTAAACTAAATGGGTGTTTGGCATTGCGTCATGAAATGATCATGTGATTCAAATAATCAGAATCAGATAATCAGCTTAGTATTTGGACGTTCTACTGTTTGAAGTCAAGATGCTAATATGATTAATCAATTAGTGTTTGGCAATTTTTGATAATTGGATAATCCGAATCAGTTTTCTTGCAGCAAATCCTAAATTGATTACTTGATCACTAAATAACCAGATGATTATGACCTGTTACCAAACACTAGAATGATTACCCGCAACTAGAATTGCACTAAACAGATAATCACTTTCAAAACATAAAGCCTCAATCTAGGTTGTGGTCTAATACCCTTAAGATGTAAAAGATGAACTTACTTTGCTCTCAAGATAGCTTCACTTATTTTGGGATCTGAAGCTGCTCTTTGTGCTCTAATACTCTTTATCATCTCTAACTTGTATCTTGCTTGCGGATCCTTGAATCTAGGTTGTGGTGCCTTAACAGGACCGCTAATTGTCTTTGACCTTGTCGGTTGACTTTTAGTTTTGAGAGTACTAAACCCATCCCTCTTGGATCTGTCCTTCTTAGGTTCCTTCTTTTTCGTCCCCCAGTCAGGATCTCTAGTCGCAGATAGATTTTTGCCACGTTGTTTTGCTATGCCAGAGTAAACCCGATCACGGTATGTCTACTCCAACATAAAGAAAACAAGAAACTTTAATCAATAAACCATTAATCTGTAACTAAGTAGGATGGTTCAGAATGAAGTCCATTCTGTGTAACAAAAACTTACAGGGTCAGCCCATTTGGCAGCAATGGCCTCTGAGATTTTCCTTCTTTGCTCGAGGTTTTGGGTGCTCTTACCCCTGGGCCAGACCCACGTTTCTTCTTTCTTGATTCAATACCTTCTCGAAATTCCTTACCAAGTTGTTGGTTAATTATCTCATACGAATCCCACTGCAGTTCTTCCTCACCACCAAGGCCCTTTCTAGAAGCTTCCGCAATGAGGTCAAGCCACTCACGGTGGCACCGTGCAATCATCCTCCGCGTGAACCTCTTCCTGTCCCATGTGAGCTTGACTGCAGCTGCAATCTTTAATCTTGTCTCACGACTGCATGTTATTCCAAAGTTTGCAAGCATCATAAGGGCAAGAAAACCCATTCAAATGTCTTAGAAAATTAAGATTCAAATGACAACATCAACATTGGAAATGTAAAGAGTATTGAAGAACAAGAAGGAAAATAGACCTACGTTTGATTATGTATTCCCTTAAGCAGCTTCATCTTGACCTGCAAGAACAGATGTATATTAGAGATGGCAATCATGACCTGCTCTTTAACAAATGGGTTGCCTTGAGGTTAAAAAGATTGCATACGGGTTCATTTGGGTCAACTCAAATCATACCATGGTCAATTTAGGTCTACTCAAATTACACAACTTTGTTAAAAGAAGCCGCTCTTATAAAACTTGCAAACTTAAAACAGGTCCAAACGGGTCAGCACTACCAACTACCATTGTTTACATATATATGTAAATGTAAACCTGTGATGTTTAAGGTGCCAAAGGGGCACACCCAGGTGAGGCGCAAGGAAACCACCTTGTGTGCATCCAGGCACTCAGGTGAGATCCCTGCTAGATTCCGGCCAAAATCTGCCCTATTCCAATCTGAACAGCTAAAAGTAATCTGAAAAGTCCAAAAAATGGCCTGAACCCAGCCTAGAACATCTTGAACTAGCCCAAAACATGTGAAAAGCCTCTAAAAGATGGTCACTTTACACTGTACACCTTGCTTAAAAAGCCTTCGCTTTTCAAGCACCTTGCCTCTAGGCCCACGGCTCACCTTTGTGCTTTGAGTGTGCCTAGCGTCTTAGGCTGCGTTTGTTGGAAGGAATGGAATGGAATTGAGAAACTAGTATAATTTTCAAGTAAAATTATGTTTGAGTGGTAATGAAATGTAAAACCCAAGGGAATGTTTCACCTCAAATTCCCTTGGTTGTCGGATTTCAAAATCCTTCCACCTAGAGAGGGAATTTGAAATCCCACAAACAGTGAATTTGAGGTGAAACATTCCTTTGGGTTTTACATTTCATTACCCACTCAAACATAATTTTACTTGAAGATTATACTAGTTTCTCAATTCCATTCCATTCTTTCCAACCAAACACAGCCTTAGACTACCTAGATGTAAACAAGTTCACATGTATATGGGATTCAAACAGCAAGCAGGCCACTCTTACAAACCTTGCAATCTTTAAAACATGTCCAAATGGGCCACTCTTACAAAATTTGCAAACTTAAAGGCTTAAAGCAGGTCTAAACGGCCAGTCTTATAAAATTCGCTAACTTATAGCAGGTCCAAACAGGTCAGCACTACCAACTACCATTGCTTACATATATATGTAACTGCAAACCTATATTGTGAAGGCTCCAAGGCATGCCACTATGTAAGGCAAGGTGCAAGGAAACCACCTTGCGCACATCCAATGGCGAAGCTTGGTAAGAGGCACCCCCCCCCCCCTTATGGTGCGTATCAAGCTCCGCCACTGCGCACATCCATGCGGCATGCGCTCCAGAAAGATACCTGCAGAACCTCATCCAAAATCTGCAAATTCTGACCAGATTCCAATCTGAACAGCTAAACTTAGTCTGAAAAGTTTGAAAATGGCCTAAAACCCCTAAAATGGTCTTTATACACCGTGCGCCTTGCTTAAAGACAGCCCTCAATTTTTAAGCACCGTGCCCGATTACATGTAGGCCCAAGGCTCACACTTTGCACTATGAATCCTAGATGTAAACAACTTCACATGTATATAGAATTCAAACTGCAAGCTTAAAGGCTATCTCTTCATTCACATTCAAGCACAAATCAAACTAAAAGAATTACCTTCGGAGACTGCATAGCTAGCCTCGTTCTCTCCCGTATCTTCTCTCGAGTTTCTGCAATTTTGTACATGTTACAACAACAACAACAACAACAATAATAATAATAATCATATGCTTAAACCAATAAACACATGAAATCCATAACTAACTACACACCAGGACTATGCTTAATCCCCTTATTCCAAGCCTCCTTCCCCTTATTCGCCTTCGAAATCTTCTTCCTCCTCAACAGCTCCTTATCATCATCAACCGGAGGTTTCTCACCGGCGGCCGGAGAATCTTCAACCACCACAACCTCCGGCGGCATCGCATTACCGTTATCCTTATCCGTAGCCACAGGCTCTAGCGTAGCAACCGCCCTAATCTGCAACCGACCACGGTGCATCTGAACACCGGTGCGATGGTGAAAACACCTCCATCTGGCGGCACTTTGATTGCTCGATAGAAACGACACATGGTGAATCCGTTGAAATCCGATCGAATACAGGTGGTTCCTGAATGAAGACTGTGGAGTAACGATATCTGCAAAAGAACATGATGAATTGTGAATTGTTCTTGATGAGATGAAGATTAGGGTGTGAGTGGAGAACTGGTGTACCTAATGAAGGCATGAGGAGGTCATTCAGTTAGGGGTTGAGTTTACTGTGAATATCATAGAAGATGAAGGAGGATTAGGGTTTGGGTTGAAGATGAAGATGGAAGATGACAGGGGAAGATAGCCACACACATATGCATACCGGTGAAGCAGAAGATAAAAGATTTTTTTTGTTTTAGGGGCTTTGGAAAAACTTATTAAATTACTTTTAACTAAGAGAGTAAAAAATAAAAATATCATTCCAAAAGTCATTAAAAATTTTCAAAAAATCAAAAGTGGTTTTAATAAGTTTTTTCAAAATGCATTTATTATTGTTATAGATCTAATAATAATAATTTACATGTAAATATATTTCAGATTTATTACACAAAAATTGTTCTCTTTTGTGTGTAGGGCTGCTCAAATAGCTCGACGCTCGAACTCGCTCGAACTCGTTCGAAAAATGCTTAGAATTTTGCTCGTTCGAATTCCGGCTCGATTGTAAATGAACCGAGCGGCTCAGTTCGGTTTCAAAACGAACCGAGCATGAGCGAAGGGTCGCTCGCTCGTCGCTCGCTCGGTTTCGCTCGAATTATTTTTTTGTTTAGTTTTTATATATTATATATAATTATATATGTTAATTTTATATATTTAAACTGTAAAATTACAATTTTACCCTTAAAACCCTAGCCCCAAATACCCCCCCTAAATCCCTAATTGACATTATGTCCTCATTGCATCTCCAAATCCCATTTGATGATTCCAATCTCCTGTTGTTGCTGCCATTGAACCTTCTCCCCCACCCAAATTGACCCGCGACAGCCTCCCCCTGTTGCGATCTGCTGTTGGCTGTTGCCTTTTAAGTTTATCCCCGCGCGGCCTCCGCCTCCCCCTGCTACGATCTGCTGCTAGCTGCTGCGATTTGCTGCGAGTCTGCGACCCTCCCCCTGCTGCGAGACACCAACCTCATCTGGTGCGACCGCAACCCTCCCCCTGTTGCGACCATAACGGCGCAACCCTTATTTGCGACCCATCTCTGACCCCCTTCACACGACTGCTGTAGTGCTGCTACCTTTGAACCCGCGGCTGCCTCCCCTCTGCACGATTGCTGTTGCCTTTGAACCTGCAAACTTGCCTTTGAAAGATAGTTTACAAGGTAAAAGCACTATAAACTATACATTAACAAAAGTGTTTCTGTGAAATTTGTTTGATATTGGCTTTATTGTTTCTGTGAAATTTGCTAGTTGATTACAGGGTTTGATATTGGCTTTATTGTTTCTGTGTTTCTGTTAAATTTGGATTTCTATTTTGTTGGATTTCTATTTTATTGAACCTTTTTTGTATGTTTTATTTGTTAGTTTGTTAACTTTGGGTTGGAAATTAAATGTTAAAACTTGAATGAGTTATTACTTTTATTTTAAATTGTAACACAAAACCGAGCGCTCGGTTTAAAACCGAACCGAGTTCGAGCATGAAGTTTATGCTCGAATTTGTAAATTCGAACCAAACCGAGCCGCTCGGTTTGAAACCGAATCGAGCTCGAGCGGAGCTGCGTTCGGTTCTGTTTGGTTCGTGAACAACCCTATTTGTGTGTAGACTGTGAATAATAGGTTTTTTTTTATAGTTAGGGGTTGTTTGACAACTTCTGAATAATTAAGTGTTGAACCAATAAGAGGTCTAACTATTAAGTGTTAAATCATTAAGAGGTCTGACCCATAGTATATCGTTTAACTATTCAAAGACAAATGTCTAACTAATTAAGATAATATGTTTTAACCATTCAGTATTAGACCTCATAACCATTCAATATCAGTATAATGATTAACCATTCAGAGGTAAATGTCTTAATCATTCAAACATGTGTTCGCGAAACAAACACTCTGAACCATTAAGTGTTGAACCATTCAGACATCTGAACCATTAAGAGGCTGATTAACAGACTGCCAAACAGCCCCTTACTATTATTGGGGAAATATTAATCAAACTGCACAATGTATGATTTTAACACATAATCATTTGGTTAATAGAATGCAACTGTCCTCTAAAGAGTGAGTGAAATAGCGGTCGTCTAGCAAGTTTTGTAAAGTTATAAGATGTGAGAGGAATAAGTGTAAGATTAACAAAAGTGTTATACTTTTATGTTGGAGGGGTCCAAATGCGGGAGAGATGGTCATGTGAGGATATTCAAAAGTCCAAAGGTAAAGGATTTTGAGAAGTAAAATATGCAAGAAGAAAACTGTAAGGATTAAATGTAAAGGCTGATACAACCCAAACGCCCAAAGTCTCTCCTGCATGCATGCACAAGTGTACTGAAGTAGAATGCTTCGGAAGTTTCACACCAGCATCGGAAAATACACTAAGTGTGAAATCTTCCGAAGCCAATACCAATATATTCTGAAGCCAAATATGAAGTCTTCCCAAGCTTCAAAGACAAAGTCTTCCGAAGCCAACACTTGAAGATAGATTTCTTCCGAAGACTTATGAACACATGCTTTATCTGATGTACCTTTTACATAAAGCTAGACCCTTTTCCGTTGCAACTCTGTAAAGTCACAAACTTTCATAAGTTGGTGAAAAGTTTCATGCTTTTAGTAACTGTACATTGAGGTCATGAGTCTTTAACTTTCTACTTTATGTACTTTATCCTTTTTGTAATATATTAGGATGTGAGCTATAACATGTCATAGTCACTGGTCAAAAGGCAATCTGCCTTTTGACTCTACATTTGATTTTGTTTGTTGTCTAGTCAATTGTATCCAGCTGGCCTTCAAGTATGGCCGGCTGTAGGATGTAGCATATGTATCTCAAGTACTTGTAACTTTCTGATATGTTTTGTAACATTTGTAATAAAACTTGAGAAAGCAATATACTGCAGTCTTGAAAACCAACTCCTTGTGTGTTTTTCTATCTTGTTATGTCTCATGTTTATTTGTGTTCTTAGCATCTTTACAAAAGGTTAACTAGTTCCCTATTTGATCTGTTAAGTATTCTTAGCAACTCTCCTCACTGTGTTGTTGTGTTGTAAGTGCATACCCTTCACCGATCTTGCAAAAACGTTATAAATTCAGTTAGACCGATGACACAATTGAAGAACCTTTCTTAGATCACAATTATTTATCAACATAACAATGTTGTCAGAAGCTATTTTCAGACCCAATATGAGTCAGGTAGTATCAAGCTTGTGGTAAGATCACTAATAAAGGTTGACTACCATCTTGAGTACAAGTCGAGAAAGGTGTACACGATAGGTTATGCCTTTAAGTCATAAAGCAAAGTATGTAATCACCACCCGACCTAATATTTCCTTACGGATTGAAAAGAAGAGAGAGAGAAAGACAAAGAGAAGATTGAACCATACAAGTATGTTCACAAAAATTTTTGTGACGTCATAGGAGGACATAGATATCAGCTTTTTTGGGGGAGACATGTTCACAGAATAAGCTTGCATATTCTCATGTTGGGTGGTACTAGGTGCTTAGTCAAGGTCAAAAGGTAGCAGTGAGCTACTTGTTCAAGTATGGAAATCATAATCACACAATGTGACTTGCACAACAGATAAGAGCACATGAGTTTTTTTTACAAGGATGTGATGAAGTGTTGGGGCAACAACCATGACTAATGGAGATCATTCATTCACTAGATGGCAACTAGCTCTCACTCATACACTATGGATGTGTAGAGAGGGTGAACGTGTCTCTCGAATTATCAATTCAATATTATGTTACCGACCTACCGTACGAATGGGACATCATCTTTGATGTGGCATAGTTTAAAGGGAGAATTACATATATCCCCTTATAAATTTCATTAATTACATATATACCCAACTTAAAATTTTAATTACTTATATCCCCTTTTCAAACTTAGTTAATTATATATACCTAAATTAAGTTTAATTACATATATCCCCTTCTAAAACATAACTAATTACATATATACTCAAACTAAAAGTTTAATTACATAATCTACTTTTTAAAATAAACATAATTTTATTATTATATTAAAGATAACTTAGATAATTAGTATTTTACTCTTATTTTTATTAAAATTATAAAATTATGTTTTTCCTTCTTTACTTGCTTTTCAAGTTTCGATTGCTTATTAATACTTTTATACTAACATCTTTTATGTTCTTTTTCGTATTTTTTTACCTTTTTATATTATTTTTTAAAGTACGTGTATGACACACTTCCAGTCTCATTATGTAACATAAAATTATGTGTTCGGATCATCTTGTAACGTGACTGTAAGTGTCTCGTATAGGAACCGAAAAAAAACATCAAAAGGTAAAAAACAAAATGATGAAAAATGTTAGTATAGAAATATTAGTCAAATAATTAAAACTCGAAAATTAGTAAAAAAACATAATCTTATAGTTTAATAAAAATAAGAGTAAACGCTAATTAAATATGTTAATTAATAAATATAATCAAATAGACAAATGTAATAACTAAGTTTTAGAAGAGGATATGTATTTGAACTTTTAATTTAGGTATATATGTAATTAAACTTTTAATTTAAGTATATATGTAATTAACTAAGTTTTGTGAGAGAATATATGTAATTAAAATTTTAAATTGGGTAATTATGTAATTGATGGAGTTTGTAGGGGTATATGTAATTCTCCCTGGTTTAAAAGTATTTTTGGTATAATGTATTAATTATAGGTGTCGTTTACAATAGAATAATATAGTGATTCATAGGTTAACCACTATAGTTTTTGTGGTTTTATAAATTCACCACTACATAGAAACCACCCCAAACTCCATTATACCACCCCCAAAGTTCAAGAAACCCACCCCAAATTTCAATAAAACCGTTGCAAAAAGCTTTGAAAAAACCCAAACTAAATCTTACTTACATAGTTTAATCGTAAAAAATATCTGAATGAATAAAAAAGTTACTTTAATTAAATAATGTTATTTAAGAGGGTTAAAAATAAAATGTTTCAAAAAACCAATTTTTTTGACCTGCCACTTTAAAAAAGTTGCTTTTAAATGTTTTTAGTTCTTCACAAATATTTTTTAAAACATTTTTTAAATACAAAAAAGTAATGTTAATATTTAAGACGTACAAATATATTTTTAATATTCTACGGTTTTTTTATAAACATTATGTGATGTTTGTACTCTTTTTTTCAATTGCTTATAAAATCTGTGAAAAAGTTGCAAAACATTTATGTCGTTTAATATTTGAACATATATACTCTTGGAACAAGTTTGTAATTAATTTAATAAAAATACACATCATGATCAAGCCAAAAATTAAATGGTTTATCTTTACATTTTTGAATATATATCGACAACAAATATCTTATTTTGTGTTCAGTACCATAGTAAATATTTAACATTATACATTTAAGTTATTGATTTTATCTATATTTAAATGAATGTGTGAAAAAAATAAATATCTAATATTCACGTAACAATAGTAGATAAAATGAATGTCATCGTCTTAAATATTGATCTCTGTTTTTTATATTTAAAAAAAATCTTAAGAAAATATTTGTGAAGAACTTAAAATATTTTATTTTAAAAGAAAACTTTAATTTTAAACTGCAGGTCCAAAAACAAAGATTTGGGTTTATAAAAACTTTTTTCTCTAACCCTTCTAAAACATATTATTTAATTAAAACTAAAACTTTTTTTGTCTAATAATATTATGAGTGAGAAAATGAAAGTTTTTAATAAATACCCATTTTGGTAATACTTTTCAAAACATCCGTATTGGTAAATAAAATTTATAAGAACATCATTTTAGAAAAAAAACTCAAGAGATACCACTTAAATCTTTTAAAACCACCTCTAAAGTAAAAAAACACAAAACTTAGATTAAACTTTATGCAATTTAATTGTCTCAAGGATCTTCAAAGTGATATTTTTGAATCGTAACCTCATTTTAGAAATTTGTTTGTTTTATTTTAATTCATTTTATTACGAGTTTATATGTATTAATCGTCACTAGATTTAACATATGTGAGTTTGAACGAGTTGGTTTACACCTGTTTGGTTGAGACTTGAGAGCACTCAACCACGTCCTATTCGTAGCAATGCGCGAATCACAAATTCGTAAAAAATGAAAATAGAAAGAGACATGCAGCAACACACGAGACTCAATTTCGAGTTATTTATATAAAAAATTTAAACTCTTTTTCAAATGAAGCTTTTTCGAATTAAATTTGTGAAATAAACTATTTATTAGCAATAACAATTTTGTCAATTGAAAAAGATTTGGTAGAATAAATCATTTACCAAAATATTATTATATTGTTTGTATCTCTAATGTCTAGAAAAAATAATATATTCTAAACATGCTTATATATATACATATTAGGTTAGTATTCCGTGTATTACATGGGTTGAATAAATAAAATAATAAACAATTAGTAATAAAAATTTATGCACTATAAAACCATGTTTGAAGATAAAATATGATTATAATGCATGGCTATTTCAAGTAAATAAGCAATAGATAGGTTATAAATAGATAGATATATAAATAATAGATAGTTTAGAAACCCATTTATTAAACAGATTATAGTTAGTAATAAACACGAAAAGTTACAGTACGATGTTTTAATATAAGATATGTATCAAATTATATATACGTACTTGTTTAAGAGATAAAACTACTATAATATTTTTAACTATCTTATCTAAATTGTTTCATTTTTAAATATTTTATTTTAAGATTTTCTTATAAAAATTTATTGTTTATAAAAATATTGTTTATTAAAAACTCAAGTTTCTAATTATTCTAGTTGTTTTAATAAAATTACATTTAGAAAATTCCATATTTTTTATATTTATTTTATAAAAAGGACTAATTAAAAATATTTTATTTCAAAAGCTTCATTGTTTTAGAAAAGATATGAATTTTATTTTTTTAATAAAATTCAATTTTAAAACATAGTTTGATTTTAAAAAATGTAGATGAGAGAGAAAAATATATCAATTGATCAAATTCATTTTATGAAGAAAATAAATTGTTTGAGTGTTTAAATTACTTTAATACACTTTGAGAGGGAAAAATAAAATAATGATGTTTAAAAAAATGACAAGTGTCAAAAATGTGGTTTAAGAAGATGACAAGTGGCAAAGAAAACCTTCTTTTATTAATATTTATAGATTACTGTAATTTATTTTATCATATGTCATTTTAAGTATTAGTCAACTCGTGTAACACACGGGTCACTAAGCTAGTATTTACATATACCATTAAATGGAGCTTATTTACATATACCATTAATGGAATGTGATGCATAAATATATATAATCTAATCAGCCTATAAACCTATAACTTTAATACTTTATATTATATATTAGATAATGATAAAAATACAAACATAATACGCAAGTTTTATAATTTGGTAATGTCCTACATATATATATATATCTATGAAGTGTGTAATCATTTTTAGATTAAAGTATTTAAACAGTACTTTAAAATCTGTAATTTGATATTCGAATTAAAAAACTATGACTTTTTGCTAAAAACGTATGTTAAACAAACTCAATATGTTGGTAAAATGTTTTAAGTTAAAATGTAAGACTCTAAATGGAGGAGCATGTGAGTTGACGGTTATGAATGTTATTGGAGTATGTAAAATGTAACTCCATCAACAAATCTTTTGTTAGAAACTCCTTTACTAGTAACTCATTTACTATTGATCTCTCAAATTGTTTTTTGTTAGCAATTACCATGATGAACCAAGTTAGTCTTGATAGCAATTGATGTTTATATCTGCTTGCTACTCACAGATCAACTTGTTGTTAATCTCAGATGACATTAATAATTATTTCCTATTGACGATCGGTATGTAAATTCAATATAACTCCCAATTAGTTTCCGATGCGTAACAAAAATTGAATCAAAAGGGGTGCTACCCTAGTACTCTTGAATTCCGTTTTTATTTAGATGCTAAAAATCATAACAATATTAAACGCGCATGCATTCTAGATCTTCTTTTAACCATTAGAACTTATACATACTTAAAACTAGTAGATATACACGCGCGTTGCGACAAAGAAAAACTTAAGATTGATTATCAACCCCCGGATTATCTTTTGATTAGCCGAACACACACGAGGTCAGAAACCTTTAAATATGACTGCACAAAACCACTAATTCCCAACAAACAAAACAACTCCATTATATTGAACTTTGCAACATAGCAATGCCTCCGGTTTGTTTTGATCTCCCACCGATTATTGTTCCTACTTCAACAACTCAGACTTATCAAGAAGAAGAAGTGGATACGATATTAGCATCAATTACTTCAACTTTATATACCACTAGGTTAAAGAAATATAATATTAAACATAATAAAATTTTACTTAATTATAATCGATATTCTAAAATAATACATGATTTAAACTACATAAAAGTCAAATTTACAAGTAATAAAACAATGATATCAACTTTATAATATTTTCCAAAAAATCTAACATTTTGTTTAAAAAATAACATTTTTATAAATATCCTTATTATAACTCTTATTTTCAATTATTTTTTGTTATAATACATTTACTTTTTAAAAACACTAAATTTAAAATATTTTATATTTTAAATAAGTTTGATGTTCTAGTAAAAAAATATTTTTATAAAAAGTTATTTTTTTATAAATAACATCAATAAAAAGATATATTTCTTCATTTATTGGAAAACCATTATTAATCTAAAAAAGACTTAAATAATTTTTTGTAGTTAAATTAATTATTTAATAGGAACGAGAAGCGAGAAATTTTTTATGTGACTGAATTTGGTGTTAACATGTGTCTTTAATAGTTATTATTTTATTATAGTAGTATGATTTATTGCAATGGTTTTGAATCCACCAATAGGAAAAGCACATTCATAATGAATATGATACACACACCTCTATTTTACTTCATGTTTTTCGTTTCTTTCTAATCTTTCCTTTGCATTAGGAATATCTCATTTCTCTCTACAAAATAACACAAATAACAACCCACATCAGTAATCAAAATACATTCAAATAAGTTAGTAATTAAACTTGCTATTTGCCAATAGTGGCTTTTAAGCATATACGTTGATTACAAGTGTAAAAAAGAAAACACTGATCTTCTTATACTTTCAATGTGAGCACTCAAATGAATTTGCTATAATAGAAAATTGTAAAAAAAATCATTTAAGCATCAGTTGCTAATTAATTTATAAGTAATATATAAAATGATTATTTTGTCAATGGTTAATTCAAGTAACTTAGGGGGGGCCTATGTCTCAAACTTAGATCTTGCGAATGGAGAGGAACTACGCACACCACTAATTCATTTTATGCATGTTTGGGATTGCTTTTAAAAAACAACTTACCACAAAAATACATAAAAGAGTTGTAAGCACACGTAACAAAAGCTTTGTGCATTAGTATGTTGTACCAACAACATACATTATTGTAAATCACTATTAACGCATTTCAAAACGTTAGTATATAATTTATGTATGTTTGGGATTGCTTTTAAAAAACAACTTACCACAAAAATACATAAAAAAGTTGTAAACACACATAACAAAAGCTTTATGTATTAGTATGTTGTACCAGCAACATACATTATTGTAAATCAATATTAACGCATTTCATTCAAAATGTTAGTATATAAATGAATCCAATACAATATTCAACTAGTAAAATTCTTTTTGACTCTGTAATGCCAAAAGGACACTAATATACGAATGTCGGATGGAAATTATATTTTATTACAAACATCTTTGTTTATTGAGGCAGGCATTAATAATAATGCACCTCTTCTTTCACGTACTCCAATGATTAACAAAGATGCCAAAAGAACAATTTAATTTCTAAAGACAACACACTTGAAATTATTACATTAATCGTTGTCGAATGTTTATTAACATAATGTCACAGTAACTCAAACAACTTATTCAACGTGTGATAATGTATATCAAACATCACAGCCCAAGGGAGAACGGAAAGCCTGTATTCCCTAGCCATTCGCCACCATCGATAAAGTTTCCAGCAGTGAAACCCGCGGCTTCTGTGGCACTGGTGATTACCCTGTACCCGGGCCACGTCACTCTGTTCGACGTATCTGCACCGGCCCCAGTATTCTGATACTCACCATAATACAAAGTAGCAAGTGCAAAATCCCCGTCCCAGGGATACCATCCCGCGGGGTTTATCACGTCATTATCGTTGATTGCATTACAACTGTTCTTGAGAAGTTCCTCCACGGCCGCCCTAGGTAAGTCGGAAAGCTTGCTTGCACCGGTAGTAAGTCGGACGTGGCTCCAATTCTTGATTTTTGGATCACGATCCCAGTGTTTTGGTTTGGGTCGCTTCGGCCCTGAGCCGTGACCATGTTCCTTTGGTTTGGTTTGGTCGACGAGCATGGATGTCACAGTCTTGCAAAACCGCTGCAGCATTGCCAAATATGAAGTCTACCGTGCCAGCTATGTAACAGTTGATGTAAAACTGACGGTTTGAGTGGACATAAAGAGTGTCTTGGTATGCTATCATGCCGCATCGGTAGAAAGCAGAAAGATCAGACCCACTCGTAGTGCTACCGCTTGTTGGCCAGATGGCCCTGCCGCATTTTGAAAGGTCATGTCACGCGCTAGGAATCCAGCACCCACCGCCGCTACATAAAAACATGATTACGTATGACATTAGCTAATATAACACCAAAAGCTTTTTAGTTTTATGGTATCAAGTTGTATAGAAATATGTGTTTTTTTAATAGGTTAGAGTTTAAGCGTTATAATAAATGAAAAAACATAAATTTAAAAGTATGTTTATACGGTTGTTAGTACATTTTACAGTACTTAATGACATTAGTATGACAACGATATGTCACCAATCTAGAGTTACAATATTATAAATAAAAAAAGAACCCACAAGTAGAGTTACAATATTTATAAATAAAAAAAACACCCACAACAACGAAATCTTTGTCAACATATTAATGCTGAATAAAAAAACCATTTTTTGTGTGGTAGCCATAAAAGATTGTAGAAAAATGTCATTTTTTAACAAATTTATTGGGTTTCAACGTTTCACTTCTAGTTATCTTGATTTGTTTTGAAATAATAATCTTTAAGCTTGAAGCTCAAGATATAACATATAACATAGACATTACTGACCAACAGTAGCAGAATTGAAGGTGGTGGTGCCTCCGGCAACACTCCGGCTTGCCGTGACGATGGTTGAGGTTCTTCCGGCACCGATAACATCAAGTTTGGTTTACTACTCGGGATATCGACGTTTTCCCTGTACACCCCTGCCGCTATCTGAATCACATACCTACAGTGACAAGAAACAAATATATTTAGACAGATATTATTATAAGATTATCTTTTCTACCGACTAACATTAAAACTACAACTCATTATTTTACATGTTTTTTTTAAAACAGGTAAATTATGATAAAAGATAAGCGGACCCTCTTGACCCTCTGTAGTTGCGTACCTGGTTGAGCTTCTACTCGGGGCCGCCGCCACAGCTGCGGAAATCGTCGTAAAGTCGCCACTACCATCGGCCGCCACCACGACGTTAGGCGTCACCGTCCCCGCCTGCAACAACCGTCTATCGCCCACCGACAACCACTCGGGCCACTTCACATCACCCTCATTCATCAACTTCCTCGTGTTCACAGTCTTCACTTGCTCCATCATATCCCCATCCGTCATGTTCTTGATCAACGCCAACGAGTTACTACACATCTTCCGACCGTCGATCTCGCCATCGATAAACGACTCGCGCACACGACGATCATGTTCGTCGTGCGAGAATCCATCAATACATGTATCCTGGTTGGTGACAGTACTACTCAAAAGAGTAATAATGTCATCAACGTACCGGCGAACACCTCTGTTCGCCGGATACGTCCTGAGGAGCTCCACAGCTTCGTGGAGCTCCTCGAGCGTACTGGAGACCATCTCCAGACAGTCGTTAACAGCGACCTTCTGACGTTTCGTCAGATCGCTCCTACTCATAAACTTTTTAATAACAAAGTAGTTTCTTTCGATTCTCTCCTTCGTCCGATTGATCGCGATATCGATAACATCTTTCGATGTCTTCACATTCGCCGTCATGTCGCCGGAGAGTGTGGCGTAGCAGAGGTCGGGGTGGAGGGTGGCGCTACATGATTGTTGGACGATGGCGTTAGCGGTGGTTGACGACGGAGTGTCGGTGGGTTCGCCGGAGACGGTGGCGGTGATGAGTAGGATTGAAGTGAAAATGGTGAAGATGGTGATGTTATTGTTGCCGGATTCCTGCGAAACTCCGGCGAGGGGCTTTTTGGTCATTTGGTTAGAGTGTGTGGAGATGATAGTGAATGGATTTGTGGGAGTATAATGGTATCAAGTGGTGTTTTTGGCTGTTTTTATGGATATTTTTTTGCATGTTTTTTACATGTTTATCCCTCTATAATTGGAGTCTTTTGAGTTATGAGTACATAGTACTTACATATACTAACATTTTTGTGTGTGCTAAAAGTAGGTGGTGTGATAATGTTTGTTGTTAGTTTTTTAAAAACATTTTTGTTTCTAGGTTATCTTAATGAATGGATGTCAATAGAAAAATACATCTGTTATTTTAGATAACGAATGCTACCAAAAATCTTAAACTTTTTTTTATTTTAGAAAACGGATGTGTAATAAAAAGTGACATTTGTTATCTCTACTAGCGGAGTTGATGAAGAAAGCTAACTCGTAGCCATCTTTTAGTTGCGAATCAACTCGGAATAAAAACCAAGCTTCTTCTTTTGGTACATCATTGTTTTGTGGGTCTTTTCTGCTCGGAATTCTTGACCTACATTTTAGTATCGTACTCGTGATATAAAGATCAATATTCACCCGATATGTGTTTGTGTAATTGTGCATGCGCATATGGTTCTAACCTACTAACCTGTTCAAAGGGTTGAAGGAAACAAGCTTTAATTTTAGTTTATTTTTGTTTAAAAATGTAAAATTTATAAGTTTCTAACTCACTATTGTAAAGTTCTAATGCACCGTTATAAATCTTGATGCACTGCTTTACGCATCTTGTTCGTGAAGTTTTGCTATAAATGTTTTTTATTTTACTATATAATATATATATATATATATGTTTTTATTTTGCTATATATATATATTATATCAGTACTATAATAATATTAAAATTAAGATGTTCGATCGTTATTCTTTTTCAAAAATAATAAAGTACATTAAAATTATCTTATATTACAATTTTCAAAAAGTAAACAACATATGGTTTACCTCTTTCCACCCCAACTATTTAAATCACACGCTTTCAAGTTTCATCTCAATTATTGACTCTTTTTAATAAAAAAGTCAAAAAGTCATATTACTTTCCAACTTAATTTAAATCTGTAACGTGTATATATGTTTATTTTAATTTTAATAATAGAATAAAAATACGTGTTAAGAAAATATGCAGAATCAAATTTTGAACTGATTATAACATGTAGGAATCTGGTATGTCTTTGCATCTTATTTTATAAGAAAGTTATAAAAGCATATTTTAACACCTTATCGAAAGCTTATACAAATTAAATGCATCTTTAACACCTTACAAGCTTACAAAGGTTTCGTTGTCATAATAATTTATATAATAGAATCAAACATTTCATTGTCTCGTATATCTCCTATAGATCTTTATTATTTATATTAGGCTATCAAATAATTGTAACATTATAATGTACACATAATGACAAAGAGGAACATTATGTCTTTAATTAATGCATAAAGTAATTAATAAAAATATTGCAAGTCATGTAGATTAATATAAATGTTTATAAATTAGTGAAATTTATGTGTTTTATGGGATTACTGAGAACTTACTATGAATCTTTTTGGTTAAATATTATAGATATAAGCAAGCCCGAACAACACTAGATAGATCTACAGTTCGATTTGAATACTGATTCATCATCAAGACAAACAATATAATTGTGATATCCAACCGGATGTACAAATACATCACTCCAGCTAAGAAATATTTTTACGATCACCACTCAATTTGCCGAGATTAAACCAGCAAATACATGTTAATTTAACTTGCACACTTAAAAATATATACTAATAAAACACATGTTCTTCATCTTAAACTCACTGCCTTCTTTTCATTCAACAACCAATACATAAATAAACTACCATTTAAAAATGAAACTGCTAGAGATTATGGCCAAACTACCTTTTGACCACTATTCGAACTAAAATTACAATTAAAAATAGACTATTAAAATAAATAAAAAAACAACGTGTTTGAGGCCTACATGAGTTGTACTTCACAAATCACAAATGCTAACTTTCATCACGTATGAAATTGGATGTAATCCAATTTACAAGGATGCCCCTGAAGTTTGCTGGTGTTGTCATAGTCAATTGGGTATTGTCAATGATTCCATCTTGGATACTAACCCAAAGAGCACTAGTAACAATGTTTTCAGACCGAGGCGTTTTACCGGTCCCGGTGGTCAGATCGGATTTAAGAACCAAATGACCTCATAATTATATGTATAAGATATTATATATATAGTTATATATAATAATTTAATATAAGTAATTTATGTATGTATTTTATAGTTATATATAATAGTTAACAATGATTTTATGTCCAACATATTAATCTATTGTTCAGCACCCATTTTTACCCGTTAAATTCATAACAAAAAAAAATCAAAATCCAATTCGACCGCAGGTCCGGTCCCCGGTCCGACCACGATTCGGGACAGACCGACCAGTCGAATCCCTCCAAAACAAATTGATGCAAATCGGTTTGACCACACCTCCGATTCCCGGTCGGACCGGACGATCCGATCCGATCTTCACAACATTGACTAGTAATCCTCATGAACCCCTTTGAGAACCCGTACACACGATCCAAATTTAGAGGGTGATGAACCGATATAAAATATCTTTACGGTCTTTGAAAAAGTTTGCCCTCGAACTTTGAATAATATCATCTTCATCCTTGAGCAATTTTTTAAATGAAATGTTGAAAAAACATTTTCTAAAACAAAAGTTTTGATTAGTTAATAAAAATGTTCTATTAATTGAAGTATTTATGCCTAATTTTAAAAATATTTTATTTAAAACAACGTTTTATTAATTTCTGACTCCATCAATAAAAGTTTAATATTTACATGAGATTAGAACCAAACTATTTCATAGATGCTGATTAATTAGCGGCATAAGGAATCCCAACTACCATCATATTACATAACACACAAGCAAAACATATTTCTTTTCACTGTTTAATTAAAAAAAATTTAACAGCAACTTCTAGATTAATTAGAATAGAACGGGCAAAACTTATATAATTTAAAAGTTGCCTCCATCAAGACTTGAACTCACAATCTTTCACACCCATTTATATCCGATAAAATATTGTGTTTTTTCAGTTTCTCTTATCAAACAAATCAAACAAACAATACAAATGTCACATCTTGTTTTGTTGAAAGGAACATATATTACTCTCTTTTATAAAATAAGATAGAATAGAAACAACAGATTTAGAAAATAAGGCTATTTAGTTTCGGGAGCCCAATGGGCCACTAAATCCACGTGTATAAACCGTTTTTTCCCAAAACAAAAGCGGTTCAGATAAAGTCGATGAAAGTCCAAACCAGATCGACCCAAACCGTATCGGTTTCTAAAACCTGCAAATTAACGAAAAACCATGCCGGTTCAAATCAAATCCGTTTCAGACCAGATTCTTAAGTTTTGACCCAAACCGGTTTCAAATATATATACTCAAACTAGTTTCAAACATGGGTAGTGAATCGGATCAGACTGAGTGGGTTTCCATAACGGTTTAAAATTCAGTTTGATTATGTCAACATGTTTAATTAAGCTTTGGTTTGATTCGATAACAATTTTTACTCGCATTTTTAGTGTTGTTTGTCTAATGGTATGCCCTTTTATAGTATAGCTCAAAATAAAACAATTCAGTTAGGGTTTGCTTATATACAACCAAGGTGGAAGAAGATGAAACATGGGTAGGAATTATGAATAAGGCAACTTATTTAGTTTTCTTTTTATGTTCTTACTTTAAATTATTGTTTGTTTTTTCTGCAGGAAAACGTCTGCAGTCTGTTGATCACGTCCGCAGTCTGCTGATCACGTCCGCAGTCTGCTGATCACGTCCGCAGTCTGCTGATCACGTCCGCAGTCTGCTGATCACGTCCGCAGTCTGCTGATCACGTCCGCAGTCTGCTGATCACATCTGCAGGCATCTGCAGCAGAAAAGATGGACCAAACGTTTGCAGTCTGCAAGAAAAAGACCGTTTGTTTTTTAACACCTGTAAAGTGCTAAAATATTATATAATTAAAATAAACCTATTTTTTAAACTTTAAAAAGTACTTCAACATTAAAATATAAATAAAAATCATACAAATACATTAAAATATAAATAAAAGTCATACAACACTACAATAATATTCATAAAACCATACAAATACACTAGAATAAAAATAAAAGTCATACAACACTGCAATAATATTCATGAAGCCATACAAATACATTTTATTTAAATCGTTTATTCGACATTCTGCATTAACTGCTCAAAAAATTCATCTCGTAACTGAGTTGTATATTTCAAAACTCATCACCCATATGGATGAAGAAAATCCATTTCAACATCAAAAAGAACAAAACAAATGAGGGGTTTTGAAGAATACAAATAACCCTTTTTTGGGAGAATTACATATATGCTCCTATCAACTTCATCAATTACATATATATACAAACTTAAATTTTTAATTACATATATCCCCTTATAAAACTTAGTTAATTACATATGTATCCAAATTAAAATTTTATTACATATATCCTCTTTTAGAACTTTGTTAATTACATATATACCCAAATTAAAAGTTTAATTACATATATCACATTCTAAAACTTAGTTAATTACATATATACTCAAACTAAATGTTTAATTACATAATTCGCTTTATTAAACATAAATATTACATATTTACCAATTTTATTACTTTTATTAAAATTAACTTATATAATTAGTATTTTACTCTTATTTTTATTAAACTATAAAATTATATTTTTATTTTCTTACTTGTTTTTCGAGTTTTGATTATTTACTAATATTTTTATACTAACATTGTTATGTTCTTTTTGTTTCTTACCTTTTCATGTTAATTTTTTCGATATCCATACGAGACACTTACAGTCTTATTATGCAACAAAAATATGTGTTTAGATCATATTGCATAACAAGACTGCAAGTGTCTCATACAAAAACGTGAAAAAGTTAGTATCAAAAGGTAAAAAATAAAAAGAACACAAATTGTTAGTATAAAAATATTAATAAATAATCAAAACTCGAAAACAAGTAAAGAAAGAAAAATATAATATTATAGTTTAATAAAAATAAGTGTAAATAGTAATTATATAAGTTATTTTATAACAAAAATAAGAATATGGATAAATATGTAATATTATGTTTAATAAAGTAGATATATGTAATTAAACTTTTAGTTTAGGTAAATATGTAATTAACAAAGTTTTAGAAGTGGATATATGTAATTAAACTTTTAATTTGGGTATATATGTAATTAACTAAGTTTACAAAGGGATATATGTAATTAAAATTTTAAGTTGAGTATATATGTAATTATGAAGTTTATAACGGGGTATATGTAATTCCCCCCTTTTTTGCCCCTCTTCATAGAAGAAAATCCGCTCTCTTCTGAGCTACCATAGCCTGAAGGCCGATCAGATTCAAATGTGCGGCGTAGGGAGGGGCAACGCAGGGAGGGGCGGCGTAGGGAGGGGCCGCGCAAGGAGCAATAGGTGGTGGCAGAGCAAGAGGCTGCAGTGGCGCCAAAGGGAAGGAAGGCAGCAGTGGTGGAGCAAGAGGCTACAGCGGCCCCAAAGGGAAGGAAGGCAGCAGTGGTGGCTCGACGGTGGTGGGGAGAGGTGGGGCGATGATGAGAGGGAAGATGAGAGGGAAGATGGGGAGGAGTTCAAGTTGAGAAGTGGAGATGAGATAGTTCGAGGTAAAAAGGAAAATGAAAAAGAAGTGAGAAGAGGTTGAGAAGATGTTATAAGTGATAGTTTTATGTTTTCTTCACGTAGACACCAGGAAAATATTTTTTAATAAAACATCTTTCGAAACACGTCTGCGCGTGGTCTGTGCGGCGCAGACAAAAATGTCAGAAAATACTTCTAAGAAAAAACAAACACCCCCTAAGAGTCTCTTGATGTAATGTTTTTTTAGAATAATTATTGTTTTACTGATATTAACCATTTAATTAATACATTATAGGATTTAAACACTTTTATCTTTTAAATAATTTTACCATCAAGATATCCTTTAAGAATCGCCCATCATCTAATGTATGTTTGGTTTTCTTTTGTTATATTATGGCATAGTGCTTCAAAGTTATTGGTCGGATATGATGATGACTAATTGCATGCAATTTCAATTGTTCTTGACTACAAAGGGAATCTTATGAACAACAATAATGTTAAAATACATAGTTTAATGAAATAAACTGCCTTTAGCAATTTGATGAGGTTTAACTATTATAATTTTATTTGTTTTTAGTTTACAACTATTTAGTTGATGCCGGTAGTCTTAAAAGTTGCTCTTGAAACCTTTTACAACTATTCAATAACAAGGTTTTCAAAAATGCATATATAATTTGGATTTGACATAATAGAGAGTAACTTTTTTTACTGATTTTAATAACCAACCTATAGTTTCATACCGATTTTAATAACCATGTTACGTCTTATCACCAACTGTTACATTTTTTTTGCTGATTTGCAAAAGTTGCTGATGTTGTACTGTAGTTGTCATTGATTCATTATATATGTATAGGCATGTGTTATATATTGATTCCCCAATCTTGTAAAATATAGTTTAACGTTGCATATTTGAGATGACATCAACCGTTGCCACCTAAGCAATTTTAAACTTTAAAGGCAAAGTTAGTTAAAAAATGAGGTTAATGGGTAGCAAATTCGAAGTTAGTTTCTATTTTGCGCATAATTTAAAGTTTGGTTGCTAAAATAATATTCGAAGTTATTTCCTTTTACTAATGTTAATTTCTTCTTTGCTTCATATTCATATTTAAGACTTTAAGGGCAAACCACTTTATATTAGATTTAAACTTGAGACCTAACAGAAGCGCTCAAGCACCTACCATTGCCCCACCCATTGAAGGTTAACTAATCTTACTAAGTTATGATAATTGAAACGGCAATAAAAGACTCCATCTGTATTCACATTCTTAAACTGTTGGTTAAATTCAAGTCGAAGATGAACTACTTCAAGATCAAAAAAGCTAGAATCTTTATAACCAAACATACAAATGTTAAAAAATACTAGATATGCTACTTGACTCAAAGCTACATCAATCCAAGATATTATGATTCTATTTGTTTTGTTTCGAATTTGCTCTGTTTTGAGGTATATATCTAAAGCTTGATTGTAGCTTCTTGAAAGACTCCTTTGCACCAGCCTGCAAATCTTTTAAGGTTTGTGATGTTAAAGAAGTTGAATCCGCACTCTTTGACATTAGTCTTCCTTGAACTCCATTAGAGTATGAATCAAAAATCAATATCAGTACCAGTATCAGTAATATTGCAAGTAATACGAGAGAATTTGTGTTGGATTTTGGGTTCATGATAGGAAGATCTTGATGTGTATAACAGGAGGTATGTGTAGGTTTATTTATATGTGAGTTTGTTGTTGATGAGATCTTTGACTATGTTAATATTTAATATTAGTTGTTACATTTTCAAAAGGTTGTCATGTGATTATAGTGACATGATAATAGTATTATGTAAAATTCAGACTTTAATTATGGTGTTGTGCCTTTGCGGCCTCTATTTGCTCCTTTTTCAAGATCTTCTCATGTTTTTTTAGTTTATTTTTGAAATGGTAATATGAAGGTGATAAGTGAGTTTGTTTGATCCCGATGTTTTCTTTTTATGTTCTTTACATCTAACTAGTAAAGAACGTCGCGCATTGCCGCGGTTTTCTTTTATGTCATTGCAAAAATTAAATTAATAGTAATTAAGTCTTAATAAAAGATAACAAATTTACAAAGTATGTGAATAACTACAAATATTACTGAGGTTAATTTGGAGTTTGCAGTGTCTAAACAATACTTCAAACGTTAAGGTATAGTTACCTTAGTAAAAAAGTTAAGGTCATAACGCAAAATATAAAAAAAAAATTAAGGCCAGAACACAAAAGAGAAAGTGACCATACATATTGCGTCTCACATAAAATAGTATTGTAAGTTCCATTGCTATATGTTTAGCTAACACATACTTGGTCAATCGTGTTTTAGTTTGATAATAAAATTTTAAGCAACTTAGATACACGATAGAGATTTGAAGAATTTTTTTATATTATGGAAAAGTAGACGTGGAAGAACACAGGGAGCTCATTTTTTGTAATTTATAAGGTTATCTAAGCAACTAATAAAATGTAGCATGAGCCATAATTTAGGAACACAATTGGTCATAAACAATAGTTTAGTTTGATGACTTTAAATATTGACACTTTCTATATCTAACCAAATAAGTACACCATACTCGAACTAAAGGGACTTCTATATCAGTAGCACAATTTTAAAACTCAGAAAATTAAGGTATACACTATCATATGTGAGTAAATTAATAGAGAAGGGAAGTCAAAATTAATAGAGAAGGGAAGTCAAAATTAATAGAGAAGGGAAGTCAAAGTCAAAGTCAAAATCAAGTGGTTTGTCACAACAACAATAAGAATTTAAATTAACAGTTAATCTAACTACCAAGAATATTAGCAGCCCTTCTTGTTTAGATTCTATTAACCAAAGAGCTACCGATGATCCCTTCATAACAAACTACAATAGCCTTGCCCATCTTGACTTTGACTCTTGAGTCAAGTAACTGCAAGAGTTTATCAGCTCTGACGACATATGTTTATATCAAAATTCACAAGATTCCATTAAATACAATATGAAACTGAGATTATAAAACTGTAGTAACTTTTTATGGATACTTTTATAGGAAATCTATTCTTACCTTCCTATAGGTGTTTATCATCTCAACAAAATAAAGGTCAACATAGTGAAAATTATCAAAATTCTAACTTGGTGATTTTGAATTCATAAACCCGTAAGGGATTAGCCGGAACTTGAATCATAGACCATATAATTGAAGAAAGATTTGTCATCATCTTCTTCCATTGTTGATTTCCAGACATGTCTTCATCAAGCAATAATTTGTAGAACCTTACTTTCCTCATCTCCATATCTACTCAAAACTAAAGCATAAACTGTTTGTAGATATGTTAAAGAAGGACAAATGCAAATGGAATCAAAAGTAATAAAGTTTGTAAGTTGGACTCCTAACACATTAATCTTAAAGGTAATAAAGGTATCTTTATTCACCCATCAGATTTCAAAATTGAATAATTACTAAAAGATACAAATAAAGTTGAATTCTGCATTTTCCCATATTCTTATTTGAATTTTCTTTTAGTGCAATGTAAGAGTGGATTTGAAGACGCCAAACGTACAAACATACCCGAAGCATTTGTATCAGTTTTTTTGGTTTTGAATAATTGGTAAACAGGGAAGATGCTAAAATAAAAGGCAAGTGTTCATTTTTCGCTTTTTATTGAGCAAAATTCATTTTTCTTCCTTATGCATGTGATTTGGCTACATTCTATGAAGTTAGTTCAGAATGAAATCTATTGAAGAAATTTGCAATTACAAATCAAATCAGTTTCCATTTCTACGTGTGTCATGTATGTCGCTTCTTGAGAACGCATTTCATAACCATTTACATTTACAACCTTTATGCAATCCAACTAAGTATGCACCAAAAGATGAAGCATAGAAAGCAAAAGCAACAAACTTTATACCAATTATTCGAAATTAAACGGAACACAATGTGATTGAGATATATATATATCCAAACAAACCCATTTAAACAAATAAGATAATCAAACCGTATAAGGTTTTAGTCATGATCAGGGTTTGTCCCCAGTTAATTGAAATGTCCCAATTAAGTAAAATTTGTACAGTGGAAAGCAAATCGATCGTCAAAATACAAAAAAGAACCCAAATTAAAGACTCAAAAAGACGATGAAGAGAGAGAAAAAGAGATCAAAAGCGAAGAAGAGAGAAGTAAAGTGGGGGAGGCAGTGGAAGAGGCCGTGGTTGTTGTGAAGATGATCATCTTCTCTCTCTATCTCTAGACGAATTCAATGTCAAAGCAAACGCAAAGTGCAACACGTAGCATTTGCATTAAAATTACTATAATAACCCTGGTTACTGTAATAACCAACCAAAGCTAATAATATATATTATAATATAATATAATAATGTTAGCTACAAAAGCGTTAAATAATTTTTTCACTACTATTATGAGAAAATTGCAAAAACAGTCCCCGTGGTTTGATCATATTGCAAATTTAATCCCCAAATTTTACAAATTGCAAATTTAGTCCAAACTTTTGGAAATTTGTTGCAAATTTAGTTCCCACCATTAGTATCCGTTAGTTTTTAACGATCTAGCGACTAAATATGCAATATGATCAAACCATAGGGACTAATTGTGCAATTTGCTCAAAAAAGTAAAAAATTGAAAATTAAAAAAATAGAAATCAAATAAAATTTAAAAATTAAAATCAAACATAATCAAACAACAATAATAAATTTCAATAATTTGAAAATAAAAATAAATAAAGGTTATAAATCAAATCAAATTTAAAACTAAATAAAAGTAAAAATAAAACATATGTAAAAAGAGAAAGCGAAAAGTATTAAAAAAGAAGTATGTGATTATAGTAAAAAACTAATAAAACTAAATAAAAATTAAAAATACAAACTAATAAACATTTACAAAATTCAAAATAAATATTGAAAAAATCAAACTAAAGTTAAAAAAATAAAAAAATGGTTCGATTTTATTTTTCGCTTTTTGGATTTATACTTTCACAAGATGAACTTTTATATTTTAATTTTTTAATATGTATATGATTTTTTAGTTTTTTTAATGTTTTGAGAAAATTGCGCAATTGGTCCATATGGTTTGACCGTATTGCATATTTAGTCCCTTGATCGTTAAAAACTAACGGTGGGGACTAAATTTGCAACAAAGTTTCAAATGTTTAGACTAAATTTGTAATTTTTAAAATATGGGAACCAAACTTGCAATATGATCAAACCACAGGGATTACTTTTGCAATTTTCTCTTATTATTACTTATCATCTTGATTTAAAAAAATGCAAGCCACTTTGAGGCGTTTAGATTTTGAAAACCAAGATGTGAGGTATGAGCTTCACGCATGCAAACAAATAGGTTTAAGTAAGACCAAAAGTTACATCTCTCTTGTTATTTACATATTACTTCTTCTTTGAAGCTCAGAAATCCTCTCAGTGAAACCGAAAAGAAAACTAATCGGAAGGAAAAAAACAAAATGTATTTACTTGGGACGATTTAGGTCTCTTCGTCCTCTAGGTTACAACTTAACATGTCTTGATCTTATGTGAAAGCTGATAAATATCAAGGGATTTCTTATGTGTTCTTTGAGTTTTGTTGCCGATGAAGATTGCTGAGGCTCTATTAGAGCATTCATAGTGGAGTCCTTAAAAATATAAGTATGTTTGGTTATATAGAATGGCTATGAGTGTTTATGAGTGAAAGAAAGAGAAAATGTTATTGTAGATTGGTATATTAAAATAATCACGATTTATTTCTTAGATTTTTTTAATATTTTTTAAATGGTTGTGAGTGGAGGAGAAAGAGAAAAGTAATGATAAGTGTATAAAAAGTATTATTTAATTGAAAATGATATAAAAATGTAGTGTTTTTTAGTATAATTATACGGATAAATATAAGAAACCAACTGTGAATGATTTTATGATGTTCGCAAGGCGAATCATGCTAAGTATAGAAAGCTCCGCCTAAAGTTTGTTTATTAAATAAGCTACAAATCAGGATTTAGCTTGTTTAGCTTATGAGTGACTCGACTAGTTTACACACATATATTCTCTTATTTTGAACCAATAAAATAACTTTTGATAACTAACTATTGATTGAAATATATAAATCATAAATGTTTTATATTATTTCCGGTGATAATAATTTGAGGTAAATTAGTTTTTATTATTGATTGAAAAGGCAAAAAATAAGTACTTATGATCGATATGAAATGGCTTGTTTGGCTAATTGTTTAGGGTAAAATTCCATGTCGATGAAGCTTGTTTTTACTATCAATTTACTGGGTTAGTATCTCGTGTATTACACGAGTTGAATAAATAAAATAATAAATAATTAGGAATAAAAGTTAATGAATTATAAAACCAGTTTGAATATAAAATATGATTATATTTGCATATGAATAGATATTTCAAATAAATAAACAATGGATATGTTATAGATAGATAGACATATAGATAAATAGATAGTCTAGAAACTCATTTGTTAAACGGATTATAATTAGTAATAAACACGAAAAATTACAGTACGATGTTTTAATATAAGATATGTATAAATTATATATACGTACTTGTTCAAGAGATAAAACAATTATACTATCTTTAAGTCTCTTATCTAAATAGTTTTATTTTTAAATATTTGTTTTAAGATTTTCTTATAAAAAATTATTATTTATAAAAATCTTTTTTATTTAAAAACTCAAGTTTCAAATTATTCTGGTTGTTTTGAAAAAAACTAATTTTAGAAAATTCATATTTTTTATAATTATTTTTAAAAATTTCTGATTTAAAATATTTTATTTCAAAAGATTTAATTTTTTTGAAAAATATGAATTTTAATTTACTTAATAAAATTTAATTTTAAAAGCATAGTTTGATTTTAAAAAAATATAGATGAGAAATAAAAATATATCAATTGAGCAAATTAATTTTTATGAAGAGAGAGAAACTGTTTAACTGTTTAAATTACTTTAATACATTTTCTGAGAAAAATAAAATGAGAATGTTTAGAGGATTGACATGTGTCAAAAAAGTGGTTTAAGAAGATGAAAAATAAAAAAAGAAACTTTTTTTATTAGTATCTGTAGATTTCATATTATTTAGACAGTGACTTGTATTTTAGATTCATCTGTGTGTTTTTGTTTAAAAAAAGGCATGATGTAACACATAAGTTCAGGAATGACATTCACTTCGAAACCTTATCTTCCGTTTTATTTAGTTAAATATATACGAATAGTTATATGCAATAATGGTGAATATACGTTATAACAATTCATTTTTTCGGGACAAAAAGTCCTACTCAAGAGAATGACAATTAAACTTGAGCCCGTCAAGAAAAATCAAAACCCAAACAGACGTTGTTTTGCAATATCTGATTCAGTCTTTTAATGAATGGTTCAACACTTAATGATTTATACTATTTGTTTCGCGAGCAAATGTATGAATGATTCAGATATTTGTCTCTGAATGGTTAAGCATTATACTAATGCTGAATGATTAAAATGTCTAATGCTGAATGGTTAATGCATCTTATCTCAATTAGTGATACATTTTTTTTTAAATAGTTAAGCGATATACTAGCTCTTAATAGTTCAGACATCTTAATGGTTCAGTATTAAATGGTTCAAACATATTAATAGTTCAACACTTAATAATTAATATATTTTGTTGGTTTAGCATTTAAACATTCAAAACATGTCAAACAACCCCTAATTCTTTGCAGGTTGATAGTGAAGTTTGTTTAGTGTTTTTTGTATTATCATGTAACGTCTTTAAAAGTTTGTAATTCATTCGCTTATTATCTTAATTCCTAAAGTTTATAATCCCATGCTAGTTATAAAGTGTAGATCTACTAGTATGATTAATTTGCATTGAAAGATTATTGCCGACACAACATACTTACGGGGTTAATTTTCTTGTTAGTATGGAAGAGTTAACTTTTTAAGGCTATGGATATAATGAATGAGGTTATTGATCGGTACACTACACGAAGCCGAATAAGAAACTGTTGATATCAAAAATTAACTTTGCGAAGGGGTATGATTCTTGATTTCGGATTATTATTATTATTTGTTTCTTTAATGGTAAATTTATTATACTCTTACATTACACCAATTTATATTGCTGTTTAGTTTTGAACTCAAAACTTACTCTCTAAAAGACGAAACCTCTATCAAATTAGTTATCCTCACATGAACTTGATCTAGGATGAGAGAGTTCACTTAAATTTCTTTTAACTTTTTATAATTTTAGGTAAATTAACTATTAGTCCTCCACTTTTATTTATCTCAATAAGTTACAACATTTTCTTTCGACTATTTATACTTATTGTACAATTTATACTTATTTATAATGCATGTTTATTTCAACATTTCCATCAACATCTTTAGTTTAAATATGAATCATTCTAAAAAGTTACAATTTGACTATCTTATGTTTAGCTATATATGTAGTTGCACTCCATACCATATAACTTTTTACACACTCAAATCTATGTGTTTATTTTTGTTTTTCTATTGTAGATTTTAAAATTCTATATCTTATAAAATCATTGTGATGTAAATTTAATTCAAAACGAAGATGTAGGTGGAACTTAAAACGTTAAACCATCAACACCAGAAAAATAAAAACCAAACGCAAAATAGTCGTAAAACGTTAAACCACGCATGTGAAACTTAAAACATTAAAAACACCAACTAAATTGATTTATGGCTAGCATGTTACAACAATGATAAAAAAAATAAACAAAACAACATTGAACCACACGTGTACATTATAATTTTAAAATAAACAACTAAATTGATCTACAGCTAGCAAGTTAAATTTCAAAATTTAAACCAGAAATAAAAACGTTTGTAAAAAATAAAAAATATTGGGAATGAAAATGAAAGTACAAAACTATAGGGGGTTACATTGTAAACTTATAAAAGTATTGAGTTTAAAATTAACAAAAACTAAAAGAAAAAAAAAGATATGTACATTTTTTATGCATGTGACACAACAATTAAGGCATCCACAAGTTGATAATTAATTTTATATAGAGTAATTGGATTTTTATATACCAAGATTCATTTATTGGTCAGCATTAATCCCAATTCAAAAAAATGTTTGTATATACTTCAACGGTGGGTTTATTTTCCTTCAACGATCTTTCACTATCTGAGAGTTAACTATCGTCGGTTTTTTAATTAAATGGAGCCAACTTTGAATCATTTTCTAGCTCCGTCGTCGCTCGACCTTCATTAGGTCCGTTTTTCGGTTTCTAGTCTCTATCATCACCTTAAATCTACCCACCAATGAGTAAAGTGGTTCAAATCAGGGGGCGAAAATTAACAGATTCAGGTTGTAAAAGTTTCAGATCTTTGAAACCAAATTTTGATTTCAGTTTTCTACTTAGTGTATTGGCCATATAAACATTAACACTCCAACCCGAGAGGCTGATGTGTCACTATCACAGTAATCAAAATCCAAAACATAATTCCATTATTAATAACGATTACAAGTCCAGTTTCTAAAAAAGAAAACACCAGTCTAAAACCTAATAGGAAAGTTGATTACATTAATGAAATAAAGTCTTCTTATCCAGATTTTTCACTCTTCACTCCCCTCCCAGATGGCCCTGCTAACCTGACGTGCATGAAAACAAAAGCACGCCTGAGTATAATGCTCAGTGAATGGAATAACTGATAACAATAATAAACAGATGTGATGATAACAGAGAATAACATAATATCAAATAAAACATAACCCGAGCTAATAATCATATCATACAATAACTGAACAGAAGGAACACGGGTAGCTAGCCCGTGAACCAACGTGAAATGGAGTATGGACAGACATACAAACCATTCACCAGAGTCCTAAATGGAGTGGTGTGCAACCATCCATCAGGAAATACAAGACTAACCTAGGATCGATCCATACGCCTCTAAGAAACTAATAATATAACAGGACGGTCAACATAAGTTCAGTGTCCTCTTTAGAGACGCCGTGATCTCAGCTCACCGTCACGGTTGGTGCCACGTTATTGATGCCGCAATAACGCGTCTTGGTCATCCCCAAGATAGGGAGAGCTCGGGTAACAAAATTTCAGAAATATAAGGTAATCTAGCTAGTTATCACGAAATCAAAACAAACTAGATACGAATAACAGGAATCAAAACTAGAGATGAACGGGAATCAAATACGAGTCAAGAATCAGGAATTCGTACCTTAATAAGCAAATTAAATTAAACAGAGTAGTGTTGTTCCTAACTCCTTTGAATATCTGCATTTTAATCTTCTTGAATGAGATTTATGAAAGTTTTGTTACGTTGACTTATTAGTTCGTAAATACATATTCAGATGACGGACATCTTAAAATCTTTTATTTATAGATTAACTTCTTACACAACCATTTATTTAGGTTACCATTAAAGAATTGCATGTCTAATCTTTCGATTATTTATTTATTTATTATCTTTCAATTATTTAAATACATGCATATTAATAATTATATGCACACATAGTTGAACATAATTATGAATCAATTTACTATCATGATTCTTTTAAATGAAATTTTACAACCCCGTATGTTTACTATATATACTTTTAAAGAAATCGACAGTGGTTATCCCATACGAATTTATATCCACAACCATGTGTGAGAGGCAAATAGAGTGTGAACACAACTGTAACGAGTAGGTGCAACAAGAGATATTTAAAGAGATGTTTAGTCGTCGAAATCGGGTCGATCAACAAACAATCATGTTGTATAGTTCATGTAGGTACAAAACAGAACCGGAAAGCAGAACTTATTACCCGAATTGGGTGAGACTAATGAGATATGCACGTTTGAACAGTTTGGTCCATGGACGAATTAGAAAACAAAACCACGGTAACGATCTGTGAGGCTGCGTTTATTGCTGGAAATGAAACAACAACTTCAAAACATAAACTATAGATTATGATTCAAAGGAAACGGGTAGACAGATTGTTACCTGAATCACAACAAAGAGGATATTTGAGCAAGACGGATTAGTAAGCAACGATTCGGAGCTCGTAAGCAATGCGGTGAACAACCCTCCGAACGAAAGTGTTGATTTGTGATGATTAGTTGCAGTGGCGGTTCGTCGGTTTCTTGATAATGCATCAGCAAAATTGAAGGGCTAGAGGTTTCGTGGGGGTGAATTGTTGGTTGAGTAAAGTATAAATTGTTGAAAGTCATCATCGGTTGAACGATCATCCCATTCTCTCGGAAGTGTGTTGGAGAGCTACGTGAATAAGTTCACCAGGAAGATTATATCAAGTTTAAGCATTTTTCTTTCTTTTCATTAATATCAACAAATATTATTTTATATTTATTCTTGATATTATTATTATGATACTTTACAGGTATTATAGTAAAAGTTTCAGATCTTTGAAACCAAATTTTGATTTCAGTTTTCTGCTTAGTGTATTAGCCATATAAATATTACATATAATAAAGAAACTAATTGTATTAACTCTCAGTTAGTAAAAAATCGTTGAAGAAAAAAAATCTTTAAAGAAAAATAAAATTAAAGTTAACAATGTCTGTAAATATTTACTAAATTTAAATTGATTTTGGATAATAATTAAAAGTTATGATTACTAAAATCCAATAACCATATTATATATAATAAGGCTAGTGTTCAACCGGGAGTGAAAATAGTTGAAGTTGTTCAGGTGGGAGTGAAAATAGTTGAGGTTATGAGTTCAAGTTTTACTTTAGGTAAAATATTCAGAGTTGAACCAGAGGATTTTTTAGCAATGAGTTTTCTTCTGTGGGGGTTGAGATGCGGTCCCAGCTGAAAAACGGATAAATGAGCCTGATTAAAATAACGTATATCTTCCGAAATAATATCGTACATTATTAAAAAAATTCAAATATATACGGAAATTACCAATTGTTTAGTTTTTCTTTTCATCGGAGTTCTCGAATACACAAGTCTTGTCTCGATATTTAACAATTAACAGTGGAAGAAAAAAACCACATTGGGTTTTGAAAGATGGCCCACGTGTTCCTAATTTCTATGGGCTTTAAAATTGCAATTAAAAAAATTATTATTATATATAATACTAATTATCATCATATTTATATATTATAGTTTTTACTTAAGCTTTAAAATGTTGTATTTATTTTTGTTTTTTCTTTATTTTTAGTTTTTCTTATGTCTATTCTTGAATTTTTTATATCTTTTACAATTTAACTCTTATATTTTTTCACTTAAAACTTTGCTTTCCATATGTTTTTCATCTTTAACAGACTTTTCGTTTTACATTTCGGTTTAAATTTTCGCCGTAACATGTGCGTGCAATCTTTACGCCTACTTCTTTTTTCCTGTTTAACGATCACGTCATAATGTTTCGGTCTTAGATTGACTTGGTTATTATTTTTTAATATTTTACGTTTCACGTGCGGAGTTCAATGTTTTATGTCTACTTTCGATCGTTTTTTTCCTATTTCTTTTTTAGTATAGGTTTTTTCTATGTTGATGGTTGCCGATGATGGTATACAATTGGTGTTATTTAATATGGTTTTACGTTTTTGTCGCAACACAAAAAACTTAATACTAGTTTTTTTGAATATCAATGTACAAAATAAATATCAAAACAATGCATCACATGGGACGGGTTTACACGCATGTGATCTGTAGTGGATCGATAATATAATATTTTAGAGATCCACAAATAGTCGCTATGGCTTGTGGTGATGAAAATGATGCAAGTGTAAAATTTTCAAATACAAGATTAGATAGAAATATCAGTATAATCAATAGAATACTTATGTTGATTTGTTGTGAAATGATATAAAAGTTTTGTTAAAAAGTTTAGATCTTTGTTATCAATAAAACATATATAGGTAGGTTGTTTGATGAACATTAACTTACTAGGTTAGTACTACGTGTATTACACGAATTGAATGAATAAATATTAAATAATTAATAACGAAAATTGATTATAAAACGATGTTTGATATACAATACGATTGAAATTACTTTATGAGTAATAATTATAAGTAATAAAATAATTTTTTTGCTTTTCTAAAAAATTCAAACATATTATTTCACAACAACCCATTTTACAAAAGTGTCATTTCTAAAAAAAACTCAATATAACTCTTGAATTTTAATTATTTTGGTTTTTAAAATATTTATTATTTGAAAACACTAATTTTTAAATATATCATATTTTTAAATTTTTTTGATGTTTTAGAAAAATTTCTTATCTTACAAATGTTTCTTAGAAATTACATTTATAAAAAAATTCTTTCTTAATTATTAAAAAACTATATTTAATCTAAAAAGAAATAAATAATATCATTTGTAACTAATGAATTGTTTAATATGAGAGATAGTCGGAAAAATTAGAATTAGAAACTTTAGAATTATGCTAAATGTCCTGTTAAAATCGACTTTTATTATAATATATATATATAAAGTACTGTTAAGAAAGGAATTAATGATTAACATGGATTATTAGTTCTCCTTGATGATAAATTTTTTTATGATAAGTTATATAATAGCAACATTGGTTAAATTGTTTGAATCGAATCCGTGAGTGTTCCTAGTTTCAAACTTGGCTCTCCATGCCTTAAAAACAACTAGGTTTTGCCGTGCGTGTTGCCGCGCGTATGCGAGTTGTAATGTAACCCTAAATCAAAATCAAAATGAATGTTTAAAATCACAAAATCAGTAAAATACACAAAGTAAAACATACCAAAACCTCAAATTCATAACACACCAGAACATGCAAAACCCAAAAACTAAATCAAAGCCCAACACCATACACAAAACAAGTGAAAATCAAAGCCGCAAGAAAGTGACACAGTCCAAAATAGAAAACCAACAAAAATCAAAGCCCCGAAAAGAGCAAACAAAAGAAAACCCCAAACCTTAATAGTGAGAATCGTCAAAAAGTAAAACACACACAAATCCCAAATCAATAATACACCAGAACATGCAGAACCCAAAAACTAAATCAAAGCCTAACACCATATACAAAACAAGTGAAAATCAAAGACGCAAGAAAGTGTCACAGTCCAAAATAGAAAATCGACGAAAATCAAAGCCCCGAAAAGAGCAAACAAAAGGAAAACCCAAACCTTAACAGCGAGAATCGTTAGAGTATCGATAACAAAAGAAAGAAGGCAGGAACCCCAGAGAAAGACAACGTCAACGAACCATACAAATCAAAGACAGATGTCCAGATACCAAAAACCCACAAAAAAACCTCACCCAAATATCTCAAACCTACACCCAAAACAAAGTATATTAAAACACAAACAAACAAAAAAAGAAAAAAAATGAAAAATTAAAACACAAACAAACAAAAACAAAAAAAAATTAAAACACAAACAAAAAAAATAAAAAAATATGAAAAAAACAAAAAACCACCCGCACGGACCAAAGCTTTTAATAAGAATAGTAATTCTTTAAATATTCCAACCTTTTTAGTCTTGTTTTTGAAATAAATGTAAGCTTTTGTACAAAAACATATAGAAAGACACTGTGTTTGTAAGAAAAACATGGCTTGTTACATCTTAAACCCTTATAATATATTGTAACTACAAAGGTAACATTCTAATTGTTAGTATAGATATAAAATATTTATCAAATTATCAACAACCCCCAAAGACGATTGATAGAAGAAATCATGAGTTGTTTGAACCTTTAAAAAAGATCTTGAAACAAGTTGGTCTCGAGCTCGACTCCACTCGTCACCCATACATGATATAGCTTGGAGTGGTATTAATTAATAGCTTTAGAAACCTATGTGTTACATATGTCAGATCAATTAAAACCTAAAACTAGGCATATATGTTCTTATTCGTTTTGATTAATGAAAATAATTACATCAGATAAAAATCCAAAAATTGCAACTTAAATTTATAAAATCATAGATACATAAAAACTTTATTGTAAACTATATTTGTCGAGACATTACTAGGCTTGTTATTCTAATGTAAAAGTAACAAGTTTAATCCATCCCTACTCTTCACCCTTGATAATGAGACATAAAGTTAATCATGTGTAAAAACAGAGTCTTTCAAGTATAACCTAATTCTTGATAGAGATTATCCTTAACTTTTATATATTGTCATAGCGAAATACGGCCAGAGAAACCATTCTTTCTTTAAACTTGAAATAAATCGTTTTGTCTGAAAACGTCAAACTAAATCTTGGAATGAATATATGATTTTCAATGTTACTATTAGAGATAATTATAACTCCTATAACATTTGATGTTAGATTGGTAGGTTTACAAATTATTATGCACGGATAGTCGTTTCAATCCAATCTATTATTACATCTAATTTTATACTCATCTGATAATCAAGTTTTCTGAATATAAAAGATGTCAAGACATTCTTTGTTTGATTTTCAAAGAGAGACATAATACTTTTAGCTATGAAATTAGTTAGGAAAAAAATATTTATAAAATATCACTAGTCTTTGATAGAAATAAAATTATATAATTAAGATATTAGTTATATTTTATTTTAATTAGTTTTTTTAAACTAAATTAAAATAGCTGTCAAAATGAGAAAATAAAAAAATAAATTACTTGAATACTTTATCTAATGATATGCCAAAGATTATCATATGGTTCAACAAAATCATAACAAATACCGAATCATTGAATATCTATATATATTAATAAAAGAAGGTTTTTCTTTTACCATTTGTCATTTTTTTAAATTATTTTTTTAACACTTATCATTTTTTAAACATCCTCACTTTATTTTTCTTTCGAAAAAGTATTAAAGTAATTTAAACACTCAAACAATTTCTCTCTCTTCATAAAAATTAATTTAATCAATTGATACATTTTTCTCTCTCATCTATATTTTTTTAAATCACACTATGTTTTTAAAAATAAATTTAATTAAGAAAATTAAAATTCATATAATTTCTAAAATATTTAACAAAACATTTTAAATCAGTCCTTTTTTAAAATAATTATAAAAAATATGGATTTTCTAAAAGTACTTTTATTAAAACAATTAGAATAATTAGAAACTTGAGTTATTTTAATAAACATGATTTTTATAAATAATAAATTTTTATACTAAAATCTTTAAACAAATATTTAAAAATCTGATTTTTATAAATAATAAATTTTTATACTAAAATCTTTAAATAAATATTTAAAAATGAAACTATTTAGATAAGAGATTTATAAATAGTATAATAATTTTGTCTCTTTAACAAATATGTATATATAATTTTATATATATCTTATATTAAAATATCGTACTGTAACTTTTCGTGTTTATTACTAATTATCATCCGTTGAATAGATAAGTTTCTAGACTATCTATTTATCTATATATATATATATTTATTTATAACCTATCTATTGTTTATTTACTTGAAATAGTTATTCATATGCAATTATAATCATATTTTATCTTCAAACATGGTTTCATAATTCATAATTTTTTAATTACTAGTTATTTTTTGTTTTATTAATTCAACGCGTGTAATACACGAGATACTAACCTAGTGTAAATATATACAAATGAATTTTTTTAGTTGTATCACTCCTTACTATAACATAGTTTTCTTTTTTTAAATTAAAAAATATATGATCGAGCAATTTAACTGATAATAAAGAAACTTTAGATTTAAAAGTGTATATAAAATAGAAACACATATTAAGTTAGTTATTAGATTATGGAGTTCATTAAAATTATAACTTAATCATGTTTTCTAAAATCAAAAGATTGTTCCCAATTTACCTTAAATAATATGTAACTTATTACCAAAAATTCAAACATAATTATGGAAAAAGATCTAGAAACAGATTGTGGAGAATCGCCTGATATTAAAGTGGGTTATGTAGTTTGTGCAAAAAAAATTTAAAAAATCTTAGAAGCCTTAAGAATATGCCAAATACCCTATCAAGTTATCTTTTTATTAAAATAAATAAATTTAATACCTATTTATAGAAATTTAAAATTATATATCACACGATATCTTAGTTACTTTTATCAAAATTTTATTTCATACGCAACAATAACTATAACGTAAATATACATATTTAATAAAAAAACAATAAATAATAGGTATATTAAATAAGCTTTAATACATGTTGAAACATAAGAGCTAGACTTAATAGTTAATACAACCTTGATTAATTTGATTACCCTAATAACACACAATGTTCTTTTATCGATTAATTTGATCAATAACAGACCATTAGCCCACATGATCATATCTATTACTCGAGTACAAAACCTCGAGACACTAGATTAACACGTCCTCAAATGAAAGTCCTTACATCAGCACACCCCGATTAATCTTAAATTTTAGACTATCATCAGGAGAAAACTCATATTAAATAAACAAACCATATGTCCCAACCTAAAACATTTTTTTATCACATGAGAAACTTGAACCCAAAATCGTTTTCTATTTTAATAAAGTTTTCAAGTATTTTACTTTAACCATTTTAGATAACAATCATTATTAATAACAGTGTCATATATTATTATCGTGTTTGTCCGTTTAACTAAAAATCAAAAGGTGTTATGTGAATAGAACCATAGATAGCTGTCAAATGTAGAATTCTACAAACACATCTTAAATTTGGTCCACAAATCGTCTGAATTTGAGTTTGTTTTTTCTTGTGCACCGATACGAACCTTCAGTGTTACAGACCTTCACACACAAACACAAAAACACACATCACGTTCTCACTCACCATAAAAACCACAAACCACCATGCGAAAATTCGTCGCCCACAGAGCCAAATCTATCATCACAAACGTCAACGTGTCGTTATCGAACACCCATCATCATTATCATCATCAATCGTCTTCTTCTTCATCTTCATCTTATTATAATTATTACACATCCAGACTCGCTAGATTCCTCTCATCCATCGCTTCTGATTCATCAATGGCGTCTAATAAGTCAACTCCGTCTCTTACTGTTGAATCCCTCAATCCCAAGGTTGTTTTCTCCTTTGATTTTGCTTTGGGAACTTGATTTTAGTATTGTATTGGGTTTTGTTTGTTTATTTTTGTTTGTGATCTTAGTGATTTGATTGTTGGTTTGGTGGGATTTGGGTTATATTGGATCTGTGGTGTTGAGATGCGTGAAGGAATTGGGGGAAACAGTTGATTTTGTGTAATTGCAGTTGATCTAAGAAGGAGATTGAAAGTGTTATTAAAGCATGAAGAATGTTTTATAGAGATGGTGTTTGGGATTGTTTTTTGAAAAGGTGCTTATCATTTTTTGAAAGGTAAAAAGACAATAATACCCCTTTAAAAGTTAGAATAAGTGACAATTTGTGAGCTTTGGAGAGGTATTATTGTCTTTTTACCCAAAAAGTCATAAGTACCTTTTATAAAAAGCTTAGCCAAACACCACGGTAATATATGTTTGAAGTTTTTGTTTTTATGTGTGAAAACAATTAAACACTTAACTTTGTAGTTTAAGCTACATGGGTATTTGTATTAGTGGGTAGAAAGCTAATTGTGTAATGATTTGATTGATTTCTATAGAAATTAGTGGTTTTAGGGGTGTTTAAGATTGCTTATAAAAACACCTTATGGTTATGCTGATTAAGAATGACTAGGCAATACACCACCACCTGTATCATGTAAGATTTGAACCCGAAACCAAGACGTCCCCTTAGGGACTATTAAGAGTAGCTAGTAGAGTGGTAGATAAAAAGATTGATAAAAGAAGTTATTTTACCCTAGTAAACTTGCATGTTTGAATCCATCAAGAATACTCAGTTTTATTTTTTAATAATGAGGTTTGCATAAGCACTTTTCATATGATCCAAACACTCAGAAGTGCTTATTAGTAGGATATTACTGGGTATGTTTGTTTGTTTGTTAATTAGGAGTTGGATGTTTGAACATGCAGTCCCAAACACACAATAACTTCATCAGCAAAAGGAAATATTAAGTTTGTTAGAATGACCTGTGTAATTAATTTTTTCTTCTTTAATTCCAGGTTTTGAAATGTGAGTATGCTGTTCGTGGTGAAATCGTGTCATTGGCTCAGGTAATGAAATGAATTGCTACTGTTAGAAGCCCATATTTAACTAAGCATGATCATCATGAATGTATAAATTAATAGATTAGTAGCTAAGTTAGTTGAATGAACACTTTCTGATGTTTCTACGTCAATTTATTACAGAAATTACAGCAAGATTTGCAAGCAAAGCCAGGTTCTCATCCTTTTGAGGAGGTATCATTTTCACTGTGCTTTCCTTTTCTTCTTTTAGGAAGTTATAATTTCTGCTTCACTGCTCATTATTTTGAAACATTTGCAGATAATTTACTGTAATATTGGAAATCCACAATCTCTTGGTCAACAACCAATTACTTTCTTCAGAGAGGTTTGAATTCTGCAATATTATATAGCACATATTTCACTTTTTTTTCCTGTAATTGTTGCTTACTATTGTGTCTTATGCTAGGTTCTTGCTTTATGTGATCATCCCACCATATTGGATAGGAGTGAAACACAGGGTTTGTTTAGGTATGTGCATTTTAAACTGGTGTCAATCATGTAACTTTCTCTATGTTAATATATGAATTCAAGTACCCTAACATGCATAATTAAACTTATAGTGCCGATTCCATTGAACGGGCATGGCAGATTCTCGATCAAATTCCTGGTAGAGCTACAGGTGCATATAGTCACAGTCAGGTAAAACTGCTGTCTTTTGAGCTCTGAAGCAGACACACATAGATGTGTATGTTTGTATAATATTACATAGGTAAATGAGTTTATCTTTAGTAGTAGCATCATTTGTTTTTTATAACTGGCATCAGGGTATCAAGGGATTGCGTGATACCATTGCTGCTGGAATTGAAGCTCGTGATGGTTTTCCTGCTGATCCAAACGATATCTTCTTGAGTGATGGTGCAAGTCCAGCGGTAATTTCTGTGTTTCTTTTTTCATGTTTTTGTGCTTTTATCGTTTGTTACATGCAAAATATCACAAAAACTATGGAATGTCAAATTGATAACAGATTCTGTCATCTCTCTGTACCAGGTCCATATGATGATGCAGTTGCTAATAAGGTCTGAAAATGATGGAATTTTCTGTCCAATTCCTCAGTACCCTCTTTACTCTGCTTCAATTGCTCTTCATGGTGGCACTCTTGTATGTGTTTTAGATACCAGTTTCTGTTTAACCATATTTTTTTACAGTTTCAAGATTTGAGTAAATTAGCTTTTATAAGAAGCATACAACTGAGAAATACATAATGATGTTTCAGGTTCCTTATTATCTTGATGAAGCAACAGGGTGGGGACTTGAGATCTCCGAGCTCAAGAAGCAACTTGAAGCTGCCAGACAAAAGGGTATTACTGTTAGGGCTTTGGTTGTGATTAATCCAGGAAACCCAACAGGCCAGGTAAATGTGAATACACGATTACACGCGCGTGCGGGCGCACACAGCAATTAATGTTTTATCTGTAACTAATTCATTCTCTCTTTTTCTAATAAATTATCTTTTAAATGTTTATGTAGGTTCTTGCTGAGGAGAACCAACGAGATATCGTTGAGTTCTGCAAGAAAGAAGGTTTGGTTCTTCTAGCCGATGAGGTAAATAATCTGTACAAGTTAGTCAAAGCGTTATTCAAGAAAATATCTATGTAACTTAAATAATATCAACATTATACAGGTGTACCAAGAAAATATCTATGTCCCCGAGAAGCAGTTTCACTCTTTCAAGAAAGTATCTCGTTCTATGGGATATGGTGACAAAGATCTCCCCTTGGTTTCTTTTCAATCCGTGTCTAAAGGTAGGTTTTCTGGGTAATTACACATGTCATACAAGATTTTGAATTCGACTAAAAAGTTATTGATTTTCAGGATATTACGGTGAGTGTGGGAAAAGAGGTGGTTACATGGAGGTCACTGGCTTCAGTCCTGAGGTTAGGGAGCAAATTTACAAGGTGGCATCTGTGAATCTGTGTTCAAATATTTCTGGTCAAATTCTCGCAAGCCTTGTTATGAGCCCTCCAAAGGTATAATTGGTTTAACAACACGACAAATAGTTGATTCATCCTGATTATAAGTTCAATATGTGCATGTATGCAGGTTGGAGATGAATCTTATGAATCATATTCTGCGGAAAAGGATGGCATCCTACAATCACTGGCAAGGCGTGCAAAGGTCAGTTCAATACATTGATCACATCATTACGTTGAGGACAATCTTTGATAAATTATAATTATGGCTTTTTGATTTTTTGTTATTGAACAATAGACATTGGAAGATGCACTGAACAACTTAGAGGGTGTTACTTGCAACAAAGCCGAAGGCGCAATGTATCTTTTCCCACGCATTATGCTACCCAACAAAGCAATAAAAGAAGCAGAATCACTTACAAGGCACCAGACGCGTATTATGCTACCCGTCTTCTGAACGCCACTGGTATAGTTGTGGTTCCCGGCTCTGGTTTTGGTCAGGTAAGAAAGAAATCAGGCTTTCAAAAACAATGTTCATTTCATCTTATATCCTCAAATTAACCTTTTTTTAACTTGTGTTAGGTGGTTTAATCGTTGATTATTTTTGTTTCTTCGCAATAGGTTCCTGGCACATGGCATTTTAGGTGCACAATATTGCCACAAGAGGAAAAGATTCCAGCCATAGTTTCACAGTTAACCGAGTTTCACAAACAGTTCATGGATGAGTTCCGTGATTAGACGAGCCTGCACAGTCGTCGCTTCTTTGTTCAATCGGGCCTTCGTTGATTTTCAATAAAAGGTCAAATAACTTCTTTTACAGCTTTGCTATATGTTTTGTTAGCTGTGTGTTGAACGTTGTGAAATGGGAACTTTGACCCTGATCCTCAACGAGTGAGACTTTTGTTTTGTTTTAATTTATTTCAAGAACATGTTTAGTACTATACAAAAAACATTTTGGTACTTTTGCATACACTTCTATGCACCCTAAACTTGTTACAGGATGGATGGAATAATTGTTTGTGGTGTACCACAAAGCATAAAAATCTGTGATCATTAACTGGTAAACTTTTGCCAAAATAGTGGACCGGAAACAAAGCAAATCTTTCAACTCACAAAAGACAGGCAAAGGGATTCTTGTGCCATGTGAAAATTTTCTGGTATAAAATCTGAAAATCAGTTCTAGCATTTACTTTTCCCTTTTGAACGATCAACGAATATTATAAGTAGGGATGCAAACAAACCGAGCCCGAGCTCGTATGGGCTCAAGCTCGGCTCATGATGATTTAGGAGAACTCGAGCTCGGCTCGTTTCAAGTTTTTTTAAAACTCGAGCTCGGCTCTACAAATACTATTTCAAGCTCGGCTCGACAAATACTATTTCAAGCTCGGCTTGTGATGACTTAGGAGAGCCCGAGATCGTATGGGCTTAATCTTGAGCTCGGCTTGTTTATTTATTTAAAAATTATTTTTAATATTTTCATATTGAATTCTGATATATATTTATTATTATATATTTTAGAGTAAATTACCATTTGCATCGCAGACGTTTGTTCATTTTAACCACTTGCATCCCTATAGTTTCAAATTCTCGATTTACCCCCTAACGTTTCATTTTTGTCACCGTTTGAATCCAAATGACTAACTCCGTTAAATTCTTCAATTAACTTTTATGAAAATGATTAAATTGCCCTTAAGATTAAAAAATAAAAAACTTAGTGGGACCACCCACATCTTCTTATTCTTCTTTAACCCCCAAACACACATACTCTTTCTCTCTCTATCTTCTCTTCATCACCCACCACCATAAACAACACCACCACCATCACCACCACAACCTCCCCCTCGCCACCACCGTAGGAAATCGTCTGATAAACCCACACCACCGTCATTGCCCCTCATCAGCATAGTAGCAACCCATTAGGTCAAGCCACAACATCACACTGCCCCTCGCCACCACCATAGCAACCCACCACCATAGCCTTCTCACCACCATTATAGCAATCTATCAGGTCAACCCACACCACCACCACCGTCCTTCACCACCAACATAGCAACCCTTCTCACCACCATTATAGCAATCTATCAGGTCAACCCACACCACCACCACTGTCCTTCACCACCAACATAGCAACCCACCACCGTAGCCCATCACCACCATCGTAGCAACCCATTAGGTCCACCCACACTACCACCACCGCCCCTCACCACCACGACCAGAACCACCGTTATTTGCGAGAGTCGATCAAAAGCCAATCGTTGATACACCGCTTCGTAAGAGGAAGATTCATTTATCTTGATCCACCTGGGATCGTGGAGTAGGTTAATCGAGGCTTTACAAACTCAAACTGTTGTTGGTTGATTGCAAAGAAATAGGGCTTTGGTATGCCTGTGAATGTTGAATTGGATTCAAGCAGAAGGGGTCAAGCTTTTGATACATCTTTAGATGTAGGTTTAGGGTTTCTATTAAATCAGAATTACCGGAGTTACCATCGGAGTTGTCTTCGGTTTAGGGTTTCTATTGATACATCTTTAGACCGGGGGATTTCTGGCTACGATGGTGATGATAGTGGTTGCGGTTGTGGTGATCAGATTTTAGGGGTTGGGGTGGTGATGTGTGGCTACGTTGGTGGTGATGGGGACTGTGGCGGTAGTGATGGGGCTACGATGGTAGTGATGGGGATACTGTGGTGGTGATAATGGTTGCGGTAGTGGTGATAATGGTTGCGGTGGTGGTGATGGTTGTTGCGGTGGTGGTGGTGATAGGCAGTTGTCATGGTGAGGACCAGGTGGTTGTTGTGGTAGTGATGGGGGTGATTGTGGTGATGGTGATTTAAAGAAGATGATGTTGATGAATAAGGGTAATTTCGTTATTTAAATAATAATTTTCACAGAAACATTAACAGTGTTAGTCATTTGAACTCAAATGAAGATTAGAATGAAACGTATAGAGTCAAATGAAGATAACATGAAACGTTAGGGGCCGGATGCCAATTTTGAAACTGCAGGGATGCAAGTGGTTAAAATGAACAAATGTCAGGGATGCAAATGGTAATTTACTCTTTATTTTATAAATAACATTATATATACTTTTTAATTGTTTTTATCATGACTTTATATAGAATAAATATTATTTATATAATGTAATTAATAAATTAAATGAAAAAATATATAAAAAGCTCGTTTAAGCTCGCGATCCAGCTCGAGCTCAATACGTAAAGCTCGGGCTCGATAATTAAATAAGCTTTTATTCAAGTTCGTACTTGGCTCGAGCTTGATAAAGCTCGGTTTGTTTCGAGCTTTTTATCGATCCGATCTCAAATAGTTCACGAGCGGCTCAGCTCGTTTGCATCTCTAATTATAAGTTTGGTCACCCGGGTAAATCCAATAGCGAAAAGTCATCCACGCCCGTGAATATAGACAGTCTTTGTGACCCTACCCACTAATTTTAGAGGAAACCCACTATTCAAATGCTTATTATAGTAAAACCCCTGATCCACTGAAAGTATATTGTATCAGATACTCATTGTCGTCATTCGACATTTTCCAGTTACCTTTTGATTAACACAAATATTATTTTCCAATCATTCATGCTTCCATCTAAAATTGGGTATTTAAATACGTCAACTATTGCACAAATACATTTAAAAATGAGTGTGGCGAGTTTTGGTAATCTTAGTCTCTTACTTGGTAAAAAAAATCAAAACTTGTTTGATACACGTTACTTATTACACGTCGTGTTCACTATCCCCATAGGTTTTGGGTATGTATGTTTATTCTAATATTCTAGTGATTTATAACATACTAATTACCAACTTATTTATGCATCATTGGTTGTACCATGTGCTTGGTAAATTTTATCATCTTTTGTTTTTTTTTTTTAATCTTTAACTTTTCAATTTTAGGCCAATACTTTAACATGGTTTTAAAATTTAGCCCCCAACAATTTTACTTTTAACTTTGGTCCCCCATACTTTTCATCCTTTACAAATTTTTCGTTTTGGTCTAAATTTTACGAGTTAACACGCTGTGACTTGCACATGTGGTTCAACGTTTTTACTTCTATTTTTTCTTGCTTAACGGCCCCGTTACAACACACGGGATCTAGATTGCTTTAATTATTGTTTTTAATGTTTTACGTATCACGTGCGTGGTTCAATGATTTTAGGTATACTTTTGTTTAGTTTGTTATTTTTGTTTTTATTTATTTTTTATTACCAGTTTTACTAATGTTGGTAGTCGTTGACACTGATTTGACATTGATGCTACTTGTCATGATTTTACAACCTCGCTGCAACGCAGAAGGCTTAATTACTAGTTATCATCTAATATCAAACCCGTTTTGAACATATTGAAATTTTGATACTTCTTATGGTGATGTTCACTTAGGGGCGTTTGGTTGGAATGAATGAAATGAAATTAAGAAACTAGTATAATTTTCAAGTAAAATTATGTTTGAATGAGTAATAAAATTTAAAACTCAAGGGAATGTTTCATCTTAAATTCTTGTGATTGTGGGATTTCAAAATCCTCCCACCGAGAGAGTGAATTTAAAATCCCAAGGGCTTGTTGTCTCCCTCTTTTTTTCATCGGTAGTGTAAATTTTTTGTCTGATAATATAAATTTTTATATAATACTCGAGTTCGCCCCCTCTACGTAAATATTCAAGCTCCGCCACTGGTTTTCTCTTATAAGAACTTTCAAGTTTCTAATGAGTTCAACTATTTGAATGGGGCTCAAGTCTTTTGATTCTTCAATTGTAGTCTCATTTACCATTCATCTTGTTTGCAAAGCTTTAAAAACCTTTTTTAGGGGTTGTTTGATTTGCTTATGACCTGGTTAAAATATCTTACCCACTGACCCGGTCAGATATTTTGGCCGGTCAGAATGTTTGATTCGCGTTTGATCCGATTCGACACCATTGACCCATACATATTTTTCCTCTTAACCGATCAGTTTTGAAAAAAATTCTTATTCGGTCAGCCGCTTATTACCGAGTCCTTAAAATCAAATACCCCTAGATGATGTTATTTGTTTTCACAAGTGGTTCTAAGATATTGAACAATAAAATTATCAAGTCAAACACATCCTACGTCAATATTTTAATTATCAACAATATTAAATTGCTCTTTTAATTATATCAACAATAATTCAAAACAATTTAATCATCTAACAATAATTCAAAACCTAAAAGTATTCTCTTGAATTATTAACAGATATTTTTGAATGACTTGTTCTCTAACAGACATGATACCTATTCTTTTAATTTGAACGAAAAATATTAATCGGGCCCACCTATCTGTTTTCCGGCATGAACCGCACTCTCCAATCCACTCAAGAATAAACCCATTGTTAAGATAACCTTCTGATTCAACTCTGGCATTTTGCTTAGAGTGAGACTTAAACTCATGACATCTCAATATTTACATAATACCTATCTAATTAATCTATTTAATTATTTGTATACATATTTGTGACAATATTTATTTTTAGGTGTGCTCACTCATATAATTGGTGTGCTCACTCAGATTGAAATTAATTTCTCTCTCAAATAAGATACATTTAACAGAAGGAATACGTTCAATAGAGGGTAAGAGCAACGCCTCTATAAATAAATATGAGTTTGTGTGCTTGTATATTATTTTACTACTTAATTTGCAAGTAGATGTAAGATTTAAAATTTTAGATTTTTTTTTACTTTCAATTCTTAATAATATATTTTTATATGGAACTTTAACTTAAATCATGCTTGGCTCAATAGCAAATTATTTAACTCTATTCAACTAATTGTCATAGGCTTAAGTCTTTACTCTGTCATGCGCTGTTGTTCTTTTTTTTTTGAATCACTTTTATATTTTTATGTTTTAAATTTCATAATTAATTTTACACATAATTAGCTGATTATGGCATGCTAGTACTATGAATAATTAGGCTGATATCGACTAAAAAACATTGATATCGGGTATATAGTTATGTTTTTATTTATGCTTTGATCTCTAAATTACGTATTTTTTATACTTAATCACGTTAATATCACTGCTATGAAGTTTACAAACACGTACCGTCACCCGAGCTTAATTTGTAATTCTATTAGTTTAGAAAATAATGCCCAAATGGTTATTAATTAAAATATCTTAATTTGTTAGATGATTCTTCCTTAATTCAAACAAATATTAATTAAATATCATTGAAATAGAAAAATCATTAAAGTAATATTATTTTTAGTTTTTAGTGTATTATATTTGTATATTAATGCCGGAATAACTTAACACACGTATGGCGGAACAACTTAACATATATATACTCACAACAAGTGTTATTCTATAGCTAACGGATATACTTCTAATCATTTATCCCCTAAATGAAAAATGTAAGCTTTTAATAAATACTTATTTTTTAAACCACCAATTTTAGTAAATTAAATTCTGAACACCAGTTTGGTAAAAAAACTCTCTGATTTCATAGAATTAAAAGGACACTTTTTTATCTAATTCTTTGAGAACGATCCATAGAAATAACTACTTTGATTAGGAGTGATAAAAAATATCCGGATCCGAAAATCCGAATCCGAAATATCTGAATTTTCGGATATCCGAAAATTCAGATTCGGATTCGGATATTGATTTTCAAAAGTTTCGGATATTCGGATATCCGATTATCCAAAAACTAAAAAATAATTTTTTTAATTTTAGATATATCTTTACTTTAAGTTGAGATTTTTTAGTTTATATTGTGATTTTTATGATATGAGTTGGTTTTTGTGTTATTTTTATAATATTATATGTTTAATTATTGTAAAAAACTAAAAATAAAAATAAATAAAAAATAAATTTTGAATATTCGAATCACTATCCGAAATTTTGGGATATCCGATTTTAAACACCCCTAACTTTGATTATTGAAATTTGATGCTACCTTCATGTTCAACATAGAATCGAGGATATATATGCAAATTTATTGGATTTTGTATAACGCTAGATATTCTTTGAATCGAGGATACATACGCCTTTTCATATCAAACAAATTGCATGTATGCAAAATTTTATATCGTACAAGACGGGGCGTTAAATTTGAAAAAGGGATGTTTTTTCTGTATAAAAATCGTAACCTAAAGTCAAACCAAATTATATGATTTGAAAACATGGTAATTAATCATCGCAATCATTCATGAGAAGGCATGACAATGAATGGAGTAAATTACACGGATAGTCCCCAGATATTATAACTTTGATTCATACTTTCAATAAACTACAGATGCGGGTCTGAACTATGCATGGTATGCACATCGGCAGTCTTCGATGCTAACTGATGTTAAGTTTTTCTGTTAAGTCAATGTAAAATTATCAATATACTCCTAAATTTAAAGTAATAATATTAAAATAAAACCTAACTCACCCTCCAACCAAAACCCACCACTCCTAACCCCGATCTCTCCATCTTCTTCTTCCATCTTCTTCCATCTTCTTCCATATTCATCTTCTTTCTCCATCTTCATCTTTATCACCATCACTATATGATAGATCAAACATCACTACTAGTTAAAGTTTTTTTCTCTCCCCCTTCCCTCCCTCCCTCCCTCCCTCCCTCCCTCCCTCCCTCCCTCTATCATTTCAGATCTCATGAACTAGATTGTCATCGTGTTCAGTGGTAGCCACAGGTGTTTGTCTAATTGCCAATGGTGAGTCAAAGGAGTAGGCAACAACTATGGCGGTGGGTCGCATGGAGCAGGTAGTGACGGTGGGTGCGTTAAGATTGCTACGGTGATGGTGACGGTGGGTTGAGGTTGTTGCAGCGATGATAGTGGTGGGTTGAGGGTGTTTCAGCGACGGTGGTGATGGGTTAAGTGTAGGGGCGGATGTGGTGGTAGGTTGAGGGTGAAGGTATCGACGATGGTGATAGACTGAGGTTAGGGGCGATTGTGGTGATGGGTTGAGGTTAGGGGCGATTGTATGTGGTTGGATGAGGGAGCAAACGGTGATGGTGGTGGTGAGTTGAGGGTGTAGGCGACAACGGTGATAGTGGTTTGAGGGTAGCGGTGGGCGTTGAATGTTGAAAACCATAATGTGGAGAAGAAGATTAAGAAAAGAGTGGTATTTTGCTCTTTTAAAAAAAACCAACAGAGAAACTTAACATCAGTTAACGCCAGAGACTAACGGTGTGCATACAATGCATAGTTGAGGCTCGCAATTGTAATTTATTGAGTGCATACCCGAGGGACTATCCGTGTATTTTACTCACAATGAATGATTATAACCATCACAATTGTCTATTGTCAACGCTTACATATATAGTAATTAAGTTACTACCGACATTTAAAACATCAATAATGATTGTTTAATTTCTATTGACAGTCAATAGTAACTTTTGTTATTACCGATCATCAAACTATTAATGAACTATCTATTTGCCACTAAGGTTATAAACTGATATCAATCAGTTATGCTGACTACCGATGTAATTAATTACCATTGACACTTTGAAAGTTAATTACCATCACTTTGCGACTAATGAATAGTTTATTGAGTAAACTTGATTCTCTTGGTCAGCTTAGAAATTATTTCATTGTCATATTCTCTTAGATGTTGTAAGTTGCTTTAGATTGTTGAATTCATGAAAATTTTACGACTAGAGGCATTCCCTGTTAAAACTCTTCGAGAATCGGCCTTTGACCTCCATCACGGAGTTGCTTGGGATCGGATCCCGCCTAGAGGTCACCGACTCCTTTGAAACCTTGCGTGTTTTAAAGGTCTCACTCCTAAGTTGTTAGAAGTTTAATAAGTGCTTGATATAAGAGTACTCTAATATTAGAATTGGTCTAGAGCAAAATTAATAAAAAAAGGTATACCACTAATATCCATAACACGTATGCGTATTGAGGAGCATAAGTTTAATTAATTAGATAAGACAATATATATTATTTTAAGATGATTAATTTAGGGCCACTAGTATATGAAGGCATGTATAAAACTAAGGTTTAAACCTAAAAATGTCAACATCAAGAGTATGAAGATAAGCCACTCATACCCTACACTTTATTCTTAATTAATCACTAATAATCTAATACTAATTCTCATCCAATAATTCAACTTATTTATCTCGTACAACCTACTTTTGTTATTTTATGTCCATATGAACTTTAAAAATCTTATCCTTTTTATACACATATACACTCAAGGTAAACGAATAGTTTACAAGTTATTTTAATTATTTGAACTCCCTCTTTATATTAAGATATTTTGAAAATTAGAACTAGATTACAATCAAAAAACCGATTCAAATTCGGATAAGTTGAATAACTGAATTATGAAAAAAATACAAAAATTATAACTCGGTTTGGGTAAATTGGTAAACAAAGCTACTCATGATAGAAACACATGTAATTCGAATTCGGACTTGTATTTGATGTTTGTGTTCGAAACTCACAAATTTACTACTAAATTAAATTCTATTGGAATTCCAAAGTTTTCAAAATTGAATGCTAAAAATCATTAATAGGCGGATTTATGGTAAAGTGAAATTGTGAGGAAGATTGTACTCAAGTAGTCAAGTTTGTCTCAACGCTAACAATAAAAAGAAAATCTTAATGTGTACTTGTGTAATTTTATTAGTAACTCCAAAATTTTTAATTTTGTATTCCTCTTAAAAAAAATAATTTTGCTACCTTTTTTTAAGGTAATCTGCTCCCATGCTGCAAATGGTTAAATCTAAATTTAACCTTGTCACTTTTCTTTCTTTTCTCACAATCAGGAAGCATAACATCATGTGTTGCGTAATTCTACTATATTTTTTTTGCACTTGACTGGACGGATAATTAACCGGAAGATAACTTAGATTCGTCCAGCCAACAAGCAGAAAGTGTGCTTATCTTATCACATAATCATCTTTACATAACTCTTATCATCTCTTTTAAGGCATATCTAACAAATATTTTTGAATCCAACACTACATCCGTTTAATTCTTCAATATAAAATGAATGATATGAAAAGCAATTATTTATGATGTATGGAAGTAGTTTTATATTGTATATGTCACCCCCTACCCCACCCCCACCCCCACCCCCACCCCCCAAATGTAGATGCTTAGTAGTTAATACAATACTTATGTTAAATAGCAGCTATGTAGTCCTTCAATATTAGAAACCTGCTTCCATGTTACTGGAAAACCACTACAAGTGATTTTAAAGCCAAACACACTTTCAAACACTCTCATAACATCATCAAATGGCAGCAAATATCACTTCATCACCCTTGTTCTTAATTCATTCTAACCCTAATCCCATCAAGAAAACACCAACATTCAAAAGGGTATTGATACTTGCAAAACAAGGCTCCAAAAACACATCTTCATCTCTCATTCGGGTCGGGTCATCCATCAAGATTCAAAAGGTATGCTTTTACTCTTTTACCCTTCATCTTCGTCTTCTTCCGTCCACCTACAACTTACAAAAACCACACCTTGGTCTTGAACAGGTTTTTGAAGACAAATCTACAGGCATAGTATGTTATGTAGATGATCAAGGTGAGATTACATGTGAAGGATATGACGAAGGGCCTCGCCTTCATGAGAGTGTTTCAAGATTATCTTGTCATCAAAGGTATATTTTCTTTAAAGATCGCATCTTTTTACCTACAAACATGATGGTGGTCAGTGGTGATTGTTTGCTTGGACTCATTTTAAGTTAACAAGTTTTATAGCAACAACCCAAATTGATCGTGTCAGTTTATAATTTGACTATTACTAAATTGACATGTTGTATAAGTTTTAAAAGATTTCAAACTTATTCACAAACAAATTCATTTTACTCAAATCAACCCATTACTCAATAAACAAAAGGGTGTCTATATAAACTTTCATTAGTATTTTGTCATAAGTTTTTGAAGGCCACCTACGTTATAACTTATAACTCACCTAATCCCATTATTAGTAGGTTATCTACGAGTCTTATGAGTTTACCGGTAACTGGTTCTCATTAAGAAAAACTATCATAATCGCGACAATGACTTTTTAGGATTTTTATGAAATTTTGATCGGATTCTTGAAATTTAACAGGGTAAACCAAGAGATTGTTCATCTTCTTGATAGGAGTCTGCTTCAAGTTCAAGTTACAGATGGTGGTAAAGTCAACTAACCATGGTTAAAATTGATTAATGGCTTATGTAGAGATGGAGGGAGAAGCCATCTTAGCCGTTGAAATAGTTGATCTGACATGAAACAAAAAGGATTAATCTATATGCAGAAAAAACAAACATAGAGGAATCTATATGTAATATATATATATATGTGTGTGTGTGTGTCAATAATTGTTTGCCATTGTGTCTTAAACGATGAAACAGTAGTTAGATGTGTTTTTAATGTTTGTGGTTATGATAATTCAAATTTTGTGTTCGGCGAGTTCTGATTATTTATATATAATCACTCTTAGAAATATGTTTTGTTATGATTGATTTAAAAACAATTGTTCAAATTTTAGTTATAAATGAAATTTAAAAAATAATAATCAGATAATCACTTATAAATTGTAACGTTAAATTGCATTGAAACAATCGGCATAGTTCATAGACAAACTTAGCGATAAATCAATTGAACGATAGGCGTGAGTTCATAAACAAACATAATGATAAATCAATTGTAGAGCGATGCCAACATATTTAAGGCTCGTGGGGATAATTATGTTACTCGTATTTTGTCTTGTGTTAAGGGTTGTATAATATAATATAGAATATAATGTTATATTATATCGTATGAGTTTTTTCAATACATATATGACAAACATAATGTATTAAGTAGAACCATATATTTTAACCAGAGTAAATTATCCGGATGATCCCTAAGGTTTGTATAAATTTTACATATCATCCCTAGGTTCAAAATATTGTTTATTTGATTCAAAGATTTGGGAGTTCTTCGCTCTTTTTTTCGAATGAGGAAAAACCTTTTTTTAATTCAATTCAGACTTTAAGATTCCTTCACGTGCGTAGCATGTAAGGGATTTTCGTCATTTTGAACTAGTGGTAAATGAAACCCATAATTTCACGTTAACCCCTATTTGTCAGTTGCATTGATTGAAGACGTTCCCTCTCATTGCTACCATTTTCTTCATAGTAACAGTTTGATCAAAAGAAGAACCCATCGTATTCCTCTGCATTTCTATAATCAGGTAGTGTATTCGAACCAGGAAACATAGCCAACTCATTTAAAGCAGAGATTGGTTTACACATTCGAAGTATTCATAATCATTATGATGAGCAATTCGTGTGCAGTAAGCCAACATGTGTTTATAATTCTTGAAAATCCGAACTCTTATTTTTATTTTTATTTTTTTTTATCTTGTTCATATATCATGCGATGAAGTATCAACATGTTTTCTACGAACTTTTGCCGCCGTCATATATTTATGGTAGTGTTAAGTATACTGATTTTTAGATATTAATACGTTTTTAGTATATTACGTTGATTGGTTAGGATTAGACAATAACCAGAAATAACCAATTGGATACTCAACTAATTTATTATCATTTTCTTAATCTTTACACTGATGTGGATCTTAGTTTGCAAGCATTGGATGATGATAAGGATGTTCTTCTACTTGCTAAGTGTTAGGATAATAATAGTTTAATTGAAATTCATGAAACTCTAAGTTGATAATGTCAAGATAACTAACATGTGTTATGGTTTAATAATAAAAGATAATCATATGCTAAATACATATTCCTAAACACTCAAGTCATTTAAGAATTGTTTATCTAAAAGTCAATTGGCATGCAAAAAGATTCAGTCAATGTTCACATAAGACATTAAGGCATAATGACACCAAGACTTATCATGTTGATGCTTTACTAAGTCATAAAATGCTAAATAATCATCAATTTGGTGGAAGTTAATATAAAACCGATACAAATGATCTGTATGAATCGAGATAGATGAACAAAAGATCAATAAAGTATCACACGTGTTCTTAACGACCAACATGTCACAAGTGTGATGATAATCAAGGTAAACGATAAAAAAATCAATAAGAATTCAATGTACGTCGTAATTGAAGGTAATCTGATAAAGAACGAGAAAGATCAAAATATTAAATAAAATATACTTGAAAATAATTTTACAAAACAAAAGGGCTGCTTTATAAAACAGGTGAACCAGAAAAATAAATCACTAAAGCAAAATCAATTTAATCACTAGAAGCTCAATAATTAAATCAAAAACTATGCATCTAAACCAATTGTTTAATCAAAAAGAAATATGACGCATGTTAGTTGTCTTTGTGTAAGTTGACACAAAAGAATTGATAATATCTAGTAATATGCATTTCAGTCTACCGTACATATTACATATCAACGGAACCGTATTGATCAATAATGATCTAGAAAACCGATCATATGTTGACCTTATTGCATTTGGAATTATTTTGATATTGGTTCAACTTTTCTAATTTAAAAAGCTAGTAACTTAGTTTTAAGTGATCATATAGAACACATAAATCACTAGAAATGTTTCATTCACTAAGAATCAAATAACACATGTTATAAAGGAAATATCTAGGTGTTTATATGTCTCTAAACAGATATACAAAATTCACTAGCAAATGTGCATGACTTGCATAACTACATGTGGTGAAAACTCATGGAATCCTTGTCTACTTTACCTAGAATCAAAAACACTACGAGCATATAAAACATGCTATTTTGCGTCACATCATGACCGATTTAGCGGTTAACTATAATCATTTATTAAATGATCCAACTATACTATTTCATGTGGAATTGTGTTACTGTAAGCTCGTCATTTATTCCTTTGAAATAGTTTTAATTTGATATTCAATGAAATCAGCTCTTGATTGTATGATTTGGCGTCATTATCGGTTAAATGATAATTTTTGAGTAATTAAAAGACTCATGTGTGATCACATGGAGAATGAATGAGCCCACATATTTCCTATTGGATTTTTTTAGAAAGTAAGAAGTCGTCATGTATTTGTTTAGTTTTGAGACTCCGGTAATGAGTTTTCCTAGATAAATGCTACAGATGATAATCTTATCAAAACTTTTAAAATTTTAAAAGGATGCCTAATTACACCTTTTATTATTATGTACTACGAAGGTAATCTAGCCGATCATGCTATTTTGGAGAATGTTTTTTATCTGGTAACTTTTAGCTACTCATCATGTATGATTTGATATGACTAATTTCAGTATAATGTGAATAAACTTTTCTTTTTTTTTTCATAATTGTATGTTGACTATTTTTTGAGGCAATCTATCTGATATTATTTTTAGATGTTCTTTTGAGGTGGTAACCATTATGTCAAAAGTCTTTTAAACCAAGTGAATTCCGTATTGATTTACTAATGTGCAATGCATAATTGATAATTTGTTTTATACCCAAAGATAAGATGGTGCATATTCTTTTAAAGCTTTTAGTAAGGTTATTGATACCAAAAAGATTACCGGTAGGTGTTCATAATACATATTCTTTAAAAGTTGTTAATAAGGCTATTAACACCAAAAGATTACCAATAGGTGTCCATACTGAATACAACTTAGAGATAAAAATAATATGTTTGTAATAGTATCCGTACAACTCTTGTGTACTATATATTATTACCATTAATAGTTTTATCGAAGCTTCTAAACAATTTCTTTTAGAACATAATGATAGAAGGAAGTTAACACAAAAGATTACTTATCTGAATATGCTATGTTTAATATAAGAGTTTGAATCAATCAATTATAGTTTATAGGAAACCATCACAAGATATTGAATCAAAACAATATGAGAGTTTAAAGGAAATCATCCCAAAAGTTTACACAACAAAAAATCACATACTTAACCAAAATCATAAAAACAACATCACATAACGTGTGAACATTAAGCTCTTTAAGATTCTTAAAAAAATCAGACGCATCTTGATGAATATATGATAAAAGGACACAAGATGACAAGCTAGGTGCATCCGTTCTCAACATGCTTGCTATTGTCTTTCATCATCATTAAACTTCAATGAGGTGTTTAGGGCACATGCATGACCAGTGGTTATCCCGCATTACAAAACATGTTGCATTGCCCCTGCAAAAACTACCATTGGGATCGTCTCGTATTCAGTTAACATGGGTCATTGTTACCGGCCCATATGTTCTTTTGTTCACGTCCATGATCTTTGCTATGACTATGACTTCTCCATCTCTTGTGAAATTGAACTTGCACCATCAGATTGCACTTGGTGGTTTTGAAGTAGGAGCTAATTGTTTTGCTTCGTAGCTAGTAGACATGATATTAGTTTAGGTATTTAACGACTTCACATTCAATATAATGTTGCAACATGACCCTGTTAAAGGCATGAAACATAGATAAAGATTTTTCTAGCACGTCTTTATACGTTATTTTGCCACTTTGTTATAAAAGTTCGGGTTTAATGCAAAATAGTGCAGGAGTTGTAGTCGCTAGTGCTTTTGCAAGTTTGAAACCTAAAGCGAAGCCAACCATATGTATCCTTTACAACTAAGATCAACTTTTTGTAGTCAATTTTACCTTAAATAGTTTTTTTTTTATAATTCTAAAAACTATTTAACAATAATTTTTTTTTCAATCCTCTATAAAATTGTCGAAAAAAATATCATAACTTTTGCTTTGTTTTGAAGAGAAGTCTCTCCCGGACTCTTTAACATCATCAAATGGACTTTAACATCAAGAGTCCACAGAAGTTAATTATACTTAATGACGCCAAGTTTCACCAACTCGAGTTTTGAAACATTCAACGCAACATTTACTTTAACGGTTCAATGTGCTAATAAGTAATATGCTAATAAGTAATAACTTCCGGTTAAAACAAACTTTAAATTTTTTTTTTTGCAACATTCATTAATCGTTGACCTTCAAGTTCAAATGAACAAATCCAAACAAAAATCACTAACAAACACCAGAAAAAACCGGAATATAATCTTCATTTACAACAAAATTTATGATTTATCGCTGATTTTCACATATTTTAAGTAGATACACTCACAGAAGCTACGACTTTTCGCTTCCACCTTCTCTCTCATACACACATCAAATCATCAATCACTTTGTAGTTTGCACGTTAATATTCTCCCCAAATCAACTTCATTTATCTTCTATAATCACCAAATCTTCGTTTAATCGTTTTTTCGATCTGTTCATCGAAGTTGTTTGTTAACACTACAATCGATCTAAATAAAACGATGAATGATTCGTTTAGCATGTTAACAAGCTGTGTATGATTTGTGTATTGTAGTTTCTAATTTTATTGTTCAGCGAATGATGTACAGAAAAGCGAAATTAGGGTTTCCGGTGGTGTAGTTCAGTTTATGATTGTGAAGATGTGTGTTAGTGTGATATAGCCCGGGCCTGAGGCTCGGGATTTGGAAGAATGGATGCTGAGAATGAGCAGCAGGAGGTTCTTAAAGTTAACAATGCTTATTTGCAGAAATTCAGACTCTACGAAACTCGCTCTGTATGATTACGTTTTTCTTATTTGTATCTGATTTTTTGGCTATGCTGTTGGAATTGTATGATTTTCTGCTTGCTGTTATCGATTTTTTTGTAAGATTAGGAAACATTTAATCAGCGTGTTTCGGTTGGTATACGGATATGTGATCATTGATTGAGTGTAAAACCAGTTGTTGTTGACGTCTTGACGCATATCAGGAGCTATGTCATAATTCTTTTGAGTTTACTTAGATTAAGGTTTATGTGCTTGCTTAGGCTGTTAAAACTTCATAGACTAACAGTTTTCTGCTGTTAATGCTGGTTTTAGGACCTCATGTCTGTATGTCATAGGAAAATCAAGAATGGAATACATTGGTTGGTTAAATGTTGTGGTTTGAATGTGTATTTAGTGCTCTGTTATTTATCGTTTAGACATCATACACCTGTGTGTGAGTGTGAATGGGACGGTGGTAGAAAACTCTGATTTTGTTGGTTTCTACCTTGAGGTTTCATTGCTTGAACAGCATCAGGCAAAGAGATATTAACATCCTTTGAGTGATCATAAGGTGCTTGTAAGAAGTTTTTGCTTGTATAAACTATAATGTGTCAATCAATTTATATAGCAAATCAACTTACTTGTTAAGTCGAATTACATTTAAAGTCATTGCACAGGGTCCTTACTTCCTATATATTAGACTTCCTTGTCTTTTCAGTTTTAAATGTAGCTCTGTATCATTTTCTTAGTTAAGATACTTCTGATTTCATAAATAAGACACTTTATTTCTAGCGATTAAACTCTCTTAAACTTGTCATGTGCCTTACTATCTTTCACTGCATGCCAAAGTATTTGTTTACTAATTGGTATGAACTTTTTTGTCATAATCTCATCATTTGTTAAACTCAATCATATTCTTATGTGATTGGTAGGCACATTGCTGGCCACTAACAAACCTTTTGCATCTTTTACAGAACTTTTATATGGTTGGACGCAGTAAGAACAGATCAGTGTGGAGGGTCTTAAAGATTGATAGGAGGGAACCTACTGAGCTAAATATTACTGAAGATCCCACAACATACACTGAAAGTGAATGCTCCGATCTTCTAAAGCGTATTCATGAAGGAAACAAGTCTACAGGGGGGCTTAGATATGTGAATACTTGTTATGGGATTGTTGGTATGCTCTATTCTGATGTTTCTAAAGAATGAAACATTTTAAGCAAGTGATTCTCACAACTTATATTTTCCTGTGATTTTAGGGTTCATAAAGCTTCTGGGACCTTATTACATGCTGCTTATTACAGAAAGAGAGAAAATTGGTGTAATTTGTGGTCATGCAATTTATGCAATTTCCAAGAGCGAGGTCTTACCAATTCCCCATTCTACTGTTCAACCAAGTGTGGCTTACTCTAAGAATGAAAACAGGTCTTTGTCAATTCTGCGTGCAAATGTAACATGTACTTTTGGTACTTTTAAGGGGGTGCTATGCGAGGCTTTCAGAAGTCTGAACTACTTTTTTTGCATATGTATCTTCATATATAAAGAATGTCAATGACAGATTTTTATGACATATCGAGTTCATGCCTTTATAAATCTTCTCTAGCTTTATGGTGGTTGTGATGTTTATATATATAAGGGCTTTAATGTGAATGTTCTATTTTTGATATTACTGCTCAGCATTTATTTCTTACTTTATATTTGTATGCATTTGGTTATAATTATTGTTGACTTTCATATAATGTTTGACTGCACTGACTAGATACAAGAAGCTCCTATGCTCAGTTGATCTTACAAAGGACTTCTATTTCAGCTACTCATACCGTATTATGCATTGTTTTCAAAAGAATGTATCCACCCACGGGACCGGAAATGAAACAATGTTTGTTTGGAATAAGTTTTTAACTAGCATGATTCGCAGTCAGCTGAGGAATAATCACTGGACAGTACAACTAGTTTATGGCTACTTCAAACAGGTATATCTAGCAATCTAGCATTCATTGTTTCACTAACTGCCACTGGTATATTCTACTAGCATTGCTTGTAAAACTATAGCATAATCTTGTTGATGATTATGATTTTTTCCTCTTCAAAATTTAGGTCAAAATTTCAATAGGTGAAAAGGATTTCATGTTGACCCTCATTGCTAGACGGTCTCGCCATTATGCTGGAACCAGGTTTGATGATCAGATGATTACTGTTGTTATATGGATAAAAAAACAACATATTTCTGTTACTTATTCACTTATTTACCTATTGTTTTTTTAGATATTTAAAGCGAGGTGTAAATGAGAAGGGTCGTGTTGCCAATGACGTTGAAACAGAACAAATTGTATTCGAAGATGTACCGAAAGGATCTCCTGTGCAAATAAGCTCTGTTGTTCAAAATCGGGGTTCAATACCGCTGTTTTGGTCCCAAGAAACATCAAAGTTAAATATTAAACCTGACATTATATGTAAGACTAAAAAGTGCTGAATTGTTTAACTAAAGTTTCCCAGGTCATTTTGATTTAACTATATGATATCCTTTTAGTGTCAAAGAAGGACCACAAGTATGATGCCACCAGACTTCACTTTGAGAATCTTACCAAGAGATACGGAAATCCTATAATTATTTTGAATTTGATTAAGGTGCAGATCGTGTTACATATCATATAAATGTCTATTTACATATGTTTATCAATTACCACCGTTGTGTTTCTTTTTAACATTTAATCATCTTCTGCTTTTGCAGACCAAAGAAAAGAAACCCCGGGAATCCATTCTTTGTGTGGAGTTTGCTCGTGCCATTGAGTTAATTAATAAAGATTTGCCTGAGGAAAAACGTTTAAAGTTTCTTCATTGGGATTTAAGCAAATATTCTAGAAAGTATGCTGCACTCTGCCCTGCTATGTTTTCTGATTTTTCATAGGGCATTAATCTGGCATTGACTCTTTTTTGTATATTTAAATTTTCCAGCAAATCTACAAATGTGTTGGCACTTTTGGGGAAAGTAGCCACTTATGCGTTGAATCTAACTGGCTTTTTTTATTGTCAAGTAATCCCAAATTCAGAATCCCAAGAGCCGTTAAACCATTTGAGGTAAAGCCAAATACAAACTCAACTATGCAGATATTAGTTTATATAATTGTACTAATGTAAAAGAAATAATTGGACTTCAACTTAACTATTTGTTAGATATTTTTTCTAGTCCCTTGTATCTTACTGCTTTTTACATGTTTTCTGACCTTTATGATCAAAGTTTTTTTAACTGGACTTTGAGCACAGTGTTTGTTTATATTACAAAGTTTTCTAAGTCATTAAAGTGCATACCTGGCTATTTCTTACCTTAATGTTGAAATATAATAATAAATTATATAAATGTTTGATCAATTTACTGTATTTAGAGGCAAACTGACTTCTTGAAGTTATATTATTTTTTAAAATAATTTTATTTGCAATATAACTTAATTGGGCCAAAATTCTAGCCATCAAAAAGTGTATTTTTCTAACATGATGATAATTTCTATATTCTAAACGATTGTTGACAGTTGTTGCTCTTCTCTGTAGCAGTATATCCGTTTAAAATATAAAAAAAAAACTGCTCTCAGTTTTGATATTGAGACTCAAGTATTTATTTGACATCAGTGCTTATGAGATGCTTTATCTTATAGAGCAGTTTGGTCAACTTACCTATGATGATGCTTACAGGCAAACCATTTGTTTACTAATTTACTGAACTCTGCAATCAGCTACCTAATTTATTTAAATCAGTGTTAGTTTTATTATTCTTTTTCGACTCTGTGGATTTCGTTAACGCCTAGGGTTATGATGCAGGTATGATAATGGTGACCATTACAGTTTCCAGACTAAAAATAAAGACGCTGAAAACCTTAGTTTCAGGCCTCCTAAATATCAAACAGGGGTCCTAAGAACAAACTGCATAGATTGTTTGGATCGTACGAATGTTGCTCAGTTTGCATATGGTTGGGCTGCACTTGGTCGTCAGTTGCATACTATAGGTTATATAGATACCCCTGATATTGAGCTGGATTCCACTTTAGCAGATGATTTAATGAGAATTTATGAAAAAATGGGTGATACTCTAGCGCTACAGTATGGTGGTTCTCCAGCTCACAATAAGGTAATGCACTATCATTATTAAAAGTATTAATTTAGACATCACCAGAATGATCATATTTAAAGTGCTAATTACATAAAAAGTCTTTCGCACAATTTCTGTTTCAATGACCAGCTTACTTTACTTAATAAAACCCTATCAAAGTTTCATCCTTTCTGTATTTTATTCAATTGAAGAGGTAACCTTGAATCTGAATTTATAAACTTTGATGTTTTTTTCTATCCTAAAAAGGTTACTTGTCTTAATATGCAATTAGTCATTTGAAAAGATTGAGAATTAATGGTTATGTACCGTTTCATGTTTTCTGAATTCACAACTATGCTTTTGTGACCAATTTTTATATTAACTGTACACTTCTACACTGCATCGTGATTAGGTGGTTTAATGTGTTATATCTTTTCATATAGATATTTTCTCAGAAAAGAGGTCAATGGAAGCCTGCATCTCAGTCTCAAGAAATCTTTCGAACTCTTCAACGTTACTACAGTAATGCTTACATGGATGCTGAAAAGCAGGATGCCATTAATTTGTAAGTGCAATAGAACTTAGATTGTTAATAAAAAAATTATATATTTGCTCGTGTCAATCTCCTTGAGTTTGACCTGCATCACTGTTTAAACAGGTTCCTGGGTCATTATCGACCACAAATTGGGAGACCTGCACTGTGGGAGTTGGATTCAGATCAACATTATAATGTTGGTAGCCAAGGTTCTAACTTTCCAGTGGAAAGAGCTAGGTACTATTCATGATATTTGCTTACAAATTGTCAAGAAAATGAATAAATAGAGATATTAAGAAGGAAAATTAAACTTTAAGTGACTGTGTAGTAAAGGAAATAAAAATCTTTCTTCCACACAAGTTCTGTAACATTTTTTTATAAATGCAGGCTTATTAAAAGGTCACTGTCACTTGGCAACATGCCTGAATTATCTATTGGAACTACTCAAAATAATGAAGAACCCTTACCTGAAATCACTTCTGAGAGTGATCCAGCTTATCAAAGGTCAGAATTTCTTTTAGATCTTACCATGGGTATAAATTTTAAATTTAGTAGATTACAAAAACTATTAAATATGAGACAAAATGTGGAATTTGTGCAGATATACAAACTTGACGTCTTCTGAAGAATGTACTAACAGTGCCCAAATGTTTTACAAAAATGATTCTTTCAACTGCTCAAATTTTCTTGATGTTGATTGGCTTTCATCATCTGGAAATTCATGTGAAGATGAAACATATGAGAGGTATTTCATGATGTGTTTTGTTTTGGAGTGTCAATTGTTTCAGGTTGAACCCGTGCACGTATTAACCCATGTATATATTAATGTCAAAGACAAACGGTTTGGCGGGTTGCAAATTGGTTGTAACTAAGTTGTAAATAGTTAAAGGGTTGTAATAATTGGGTTAAATGGGTTGGCAGGTCTGTTCAATTAAATAAGTTAAGCAAGTGAACCCGAACATTACCCATTTATTAAACATTGGTTAGGTATGAAAGTCGAATACCTAATTATTTTGTGTTCGTGTTTCGGGTCGTTTTAGAAATTGCCACCCTTAGTTTTATCCGTAATGTGTTTTCAATCAGTATTTAATTTATCATTGGCAAAACATTTGTTAATTTTGTCATTACTTTTTGGCTGCAGGTCAACGCTTGTAGGCTCTCCAATGTGTGGTCGCTCATCAGACAATGTTGTAAATGAAATGTGCACCTTAGCTAGTGATTCTGAGATACGTACTAATGTAAAGGTTAGTTTTTTTGTTTCACCAAAATTGTTATTCATTTTTTACGACCATGAGAACCTGTTAGGTAAAACTTAGTAGTTAGTAGCTCCATCAGTACCCTACTAACAAGTGGGACACCATGTAAAACACAGCTCACTCTGGGCAAATGACCCTCAAGGGTTTTCCTAAACTAATCATATTGTTGTTATTTGTTGAATTATATATATGTTTTATGATCTTATTATTATTTTTAAAATTTAACTTGGGTGCAGGATGGTAGAAAGCCGATTGCAAGCGGGTTTTCAGATAGATTTGCAGAATGGGTGACCCATGGGGATATTATGTTCCCATGATCAGTTTTGTCAACAAAATCTAATTTTTTCATCAAGAGCCATTGAATTCAGTCATCCCCTCCAAAGGATGTGGGCTGCGAAGGAGAAATAAATGGTAAGATAATACCATTAGAAAAAAAGTAGTGCCTGCATATTTGAAACAGTAAAGAACCCGACAAACCGCTTTACGAGTGAAGAATGCTAACCGTTGTAAAAACGTATTGGAAAAATCATGCATGAGAGGATTATAAGTGAAACTCTAGTTCAAGTACAGATTACAGAGTAAAAAACTACAGTTATTTTTTTTTCACAATTTAAATCTTTGTAAATCATTGTGTTTAATTTATTTTTTGTTTAATGTAGTTTATTGCTTGTTAGTAACTTTTCTTTTGTGATGATTGCATACGGATTATGTACCCGAGTTTCACAAGTTTGTTATAAAACTTGTAGGTTTTAAAATGCATAACAAGGTAGCTTTATGTCAATATATGCTAAAAAAGCTTGCATATATATAATCAATACCATAAAAGACTGTTGTGCGCCTGTACGGATTGTAGAATAACAATATTTGGCTCAAATATGATATTGATGATGGTAAATGAGGTGATTTTAAAGTTCTTTCAGAATAGAGTTAATGCCAGTATGCAACAACCAGGTGAGGGGCTATAATTTTGTTTCTAAGTTGTTGAATTCATACGGTGAAGCGGCGATTTTGGTAAAACATTTTATTGTTTTGCTTTTTTCTAGTAGAAGTCGTTACAGAGGTATGTAGTTAGAAAAGTTAAAACGTGCTACCTTAGATTGTATCGGTACTCTAACCAACCTTGCAACATTAGCTAGGATTTTGTTTAGGAGTTGCTTGTGGGCATGGAAACTTTAATTCGATTTGATGATACTCAGCATTTTATAAAATCAATTTATGAAATTTCCACACCCCCATAGTTTTTTCAGCATTTCATAAATTTTTCAAACATTTCCCTTTAAAGCTTTTAACCATATATTGTTATAAGTGAAAACATGAATCATCATGGTTTCTTATAACTGTAAAGCTTAACATTATAACACTAAACCGTTCATATATTGTAAGATTGTATTGTCGTGGTAATACGTAAATGGAGTTTTGACCTATCTAAATTGTCCCTAGAAATTCTAGCATTGTTCTACCATAGAGAGTACGAATGTATATAGCATTGAAGTTTGGAATCATTCTTTATCAATAAATTGTCTGTTCTTTAAAAGTTGTCAATGATTGAACTTAAATAAAAGGGTAACTTTGTAAAATAGTAACCAACTTTCAAAAATGTTTCAATTAAGTAACTCAAGTTTTAAAAGTGTTCCAATTAGATCACTCATTTTTATATTTTATACAAATTAAAAATCATAACATATTTTTTAACATGTTATACTTTTGGATTCTGTTAGAAAATATTATTTTTTATCTTTTGAAGCTGATATAGAACGTTGACGTAAATTTTAAGCATTTTTTTTTATTTTTTTCATAACTAACATGTTTTTTTTATTTTTTAATATAATTTTATATATTGAAAATTCTAACTCCAATGTTTTTTCCATCATTACTTTTTTGTCATAATAAAATCTGGTGATGACTTGATTTGATTGTTTGGAGGTCCAATTTGAGAAAAATATGTATGAGTGACTAAATTATAGCACTTTTGAAACTTGATTACTATTCTGTTGACATTTTTCCTAAATTAAATATACGAACAGAGTGTCATTTGATGAGTAACTTCAAACAAAAGAAAGTAACTTAAATTAAAAGGGCATTAATAATTGGAACATAGTTTGCTCTCCAAATTTAATTCCATAAAGTTTTCAATTTACTTTATTTTGATTGTGTATTAGTTTTGGAGGAAGAGATGCCATATGTATCAGACATGTGAGTTGTGACCTTATATGATAACAATCCGGTTTTCTCATGCTCATTTACAGAAAAGCTCGTTGCTAGGTTGACAAGCGACTTTTGAACAAGTCGATAAGAGTCTTTATTGATGTCGGTATGTTGCCTAACGACTTGAGGTGATGTCACAACTCTTGCCATTGAATCTGAGCGTGGATCTCTGATAAGTAATGTCGTTACTCTACCTTGCGAATTCAAAAACAAAACGGCAAAATTGTAGCCCCACTCGACTAATTGGTGCAAGAAGGTAATTTCGAGGGATTGTATTGCTATCTTGGATAGCGACTAACCCTCTCTTCAAACTCAAAGAACCTAAGAAAACAACCCACACGTCATCTTGAATCTAAAATTTAACGCATTTTTAAATATAATCAAAATGATAATTTAACAATTTGATATGACCTAAATGTATTCTTGAACTAAACTTTGCTACTAAATTAAATTAAAAATTTAACAATATCAAATTTTACAATAATGCAAGCTATCAGGTACCAACGAGACGCATACGTTATGTCTTAGCCTGACCTCACCTCATAAATGCAAGCTTTAGGTTTTATGACACATCTAATCCCATTTTAGTTTTTTTATCAGTAAATTAAATTTTAATAATCATAACTATAACTTTCTTTATTACAAATTGTAAATTTATAATCATGCCCCTTTACATTTTTGTTTTTTAAAGATATTTTTAACAACACAAATGGTCATCTAATCTTCTCTATATCTACACTATATCCAGGTCTAACTCGAATTCTAAACCTTATGATAAAAGACAACACTGTGTTAGTGTGTTACACACCGAATGTCATTGAATACAAACTTTCTGTGTTACAACTTTTGTTACTTTGTATGTTCTTTTAACCCGTCAAAAATTTGTATATAGTCTTTCTGACCCATTATATTGAATATTGCAGTAAATTAGGATAAAGTTTCTTATAATTTAACATCATATACTGAAAACACTTGTAAGAAGTTATGTTTTATTTCAACATGCTCTTTGACTCATCTTGTAAATATGTGAGCGTCAACGCCCTCGATGTCCAAGTTAGTAACGTTTTGTATCGAGTACCGATAGCATACACCATTACCGAATCTGTATCAACCAAACAAAAAAAGTACAAGTATCGATATTTTACTTTGCCTAATTTCAACACCCGTAAAAACCAAAGAGTACTAACTGCCTATAAAGTACTAAAAACAACATTTTTACCTTTTCGATATTTTTAATACATACTGAATGTTTTATGTTCAAAATCATAAATGTTATAAAATTTCTAATGTTTTTGGTATTTTAGTAGCAATTTGTTTACCAACGAAAAATCAGCTCTGATACCAAACCAATAGATTCAGTTTCAGTATCAGTATTTCCGTACTGGTAAGATACTGATCTCATATCACCCCATGGGCTCTACTCAATTGACTGCATCAAAAAAGAACAGGACAAGAGGCTATCGATTCACTAATCTACAAACATTCAAATGTTCAAAAATGGTAAAAGAAACAGCAGAAAAAAAGAGCCATAGTTGCCTGTTCCACAAATTTATAAAAATACTTAAACAACATCCACTTCAATAAAACTTAATAGATTCCTGGTACCAGAAACAACTAATTGCAACCTGTCACAAAACTTGGAACTTAAAAAGATAGCATAAAGCTGATGAGATTAAGTTTAATCCCAGCCAGTAGCAGCAACACCTTCAGCTGTTGGTACAGGTGCGGCCACAGGTTCCCATCCATCGGTAGCACCCGCTACTGGAGCTGAAAAAAACCAAAAATGAATTTCAAAACGAATTGATCATTGCTTCGCAACAAGCATACGAAAATTAGTAATAGACGTGCCTTCTTTTATAAATCAGGAGTATGTCAAACATTTACCAAATAAATTTTTTTGATAATATAAAGTTTTATATTAACATGAATTGGGAGATTTTATGCAATGAAAAAAAGATCTTTTTTGAACATCTTTCAACACGTTTGTCCACTACAGACAAAACAAAACCCAAATTGCCTCGTTTTATGCACTGAAAAAAATTCTCTTTTGAACATTTTTCGACCCGTTTATCTGCTACAGACAAGACAAAACCCACATTCACTCCTTCATAAGTAAATAGAAAAGTCATGTGTGTTTGTTACACATCAACAAAGCATTACGATTTCTACTTTCTTACCTTCGGCGTCAGTCCAACCGCCTGCAGCAACTGGGGCACCAGCAATTGGTGGTTGGGCCACATCACCAGCCCATTGAGCATCAGGAATCTGGGCTGACCATTGATCATCCATCCCAATGGCACCAGTTCCGTAATCTTTGTAGTCCGCTACAGCCATTTCTTCTTCTTCTTCCTTGGCCTCCTCTGGTTCCCTGTAGAAGAACAAATCAACCTGCAAAAAACAAGTTAGTTTGAGAAACTCTACAAATGTTGTGGATTAAACGAATGAAAGAGTCACAAAACTGCAAACTCAAGTTTTTAGATTAATACCATAACATCCCACTTATGCCCTTGGTTGATAACACCTCGCATCTGCAAAACCATCCTTGCTAGAAGCCAAAACAAACAACCAATGCTGTGTTTCCCCTTGTTGTTAGCAGGGATACCGATGTCAACATATCTCATAGGAGAATCAGTGTCACAGAAAGCTATGGTGGGAATGTTTCCTAATGCAGCTTCCTTGATGGGCTGTGAAGAATCAATAATGATGTCATATAGAACAACATACAACAGATAACAACAAAGAGTCGGACTAAAACAGATATACATGAGCTAGATCAACTTTAATACAAACCTGATGATCAGTACGTGGGTCAGTCAAGATAAGAAGACGTGGCTCACTGAAAGAGGTCTGAAGCTGGTTGGTAAAAGTACCAGGAGTATGGCGACCAGCAATGGCATGAGCCCCCGTATACTGAGCAAACTTGAGCACGGCCCTCTGACCATATGGCCTAGCAGATTGGACAATAATGTCCTGCGGGTTCTCGATAGCAACAATCACCCTAGCAGCCATTTGCAGCTTCTCCCATGTCTTTCCAAGATTGATTATGTAAATTCCTAAGTAAAAAAAAAGATACTACACATGTCAGATGTATAAAAACAAATATCAATAAAAACACTGATCAAAACTACTCAACATGTTATGATAAAAACTACTCAATAAAAACACTGATCAAAACTACTCAATCATTTTCAATAAAAATGATTGAAAAAGAAATTCACTTATCAAAACAACTCAACATGTTATGATAAACGAAGCTAAAACAACTTGCGTCGATACTAAACTACCAAAATTTATTTCAAAACTATGTAGTCAAAAGCACACAAGATGCTAGTTTTGACTCCCAGCGCAAACATACCACCTTGAGTCCATCTCCATCAAGGCGCTGGCACGAATTCCAGTCAAATTCTGCAAAAAGCCAGTTTCAAGCAGCTAAAACTGACCCGAAACATCCAAAAATGGCCTAAAACCAACCTAAAGTAGCCCCAAACCAGCCTAAATCATGCCTAACACCCGTACAAAATTTTTTGATGTCATGCACCATGCTTAAAAAGGACACTTTTTAACTCACTCTTTGTGAATTTCGCCATGAGTGCGAAAACACCTAATTGTTTAAGTCTCTTATCTATGAGCAACAAACTAGCATCCTCTTTTGATATATCAATGCAATCATAAAATCCTTCCAGAAAAAAGATAAAATTTCCCACATAAAATCAACTAAGACGACACTCGATTATAATAAAACAATCTGCTAAGAAAACACACTTCAATCCACACCTTTGCAATCTCAAAACTCTAACAAATCTACTCAAATAAAAAGTAAAAATTTAATACGTATTCATCAACACAAATACACAATAACACAACAAATTAAACAACAGCTAAATCGCAAGAATATCACAACAATAATAACTGAACCTACAAATTAACCTCAACAAATCAAACAATCCACACTCCACCACCAACAAACACGAGCAAAAATCACCACCACAACAACAAAAACCGAACAAATCGGCACTCAATCACAACCTAACAACCAAATCCTCACCAAAAAGCAAACAAATCATACCGTCATTCCGTCGTTTAAACACGTAACGCTCCATCTGAAAATCACAGTTCTTCGTCCCGAGGTGGACTTCAGCGGACAACATCATCTGCACATCGGCCTCTTTTGTCGACAAAGGTTTCGGTTGCGCCATTGTTGCAGCTCCGATCGGCGGTGGTTTGCTTGTCGACGGTGGTTGTACGGCGTCGCCGGCGAAGAGAAGGTGAAAGCTTGAGGTGGGTGATAACGGCAATAAGGGAAATATGTAGATGATGAATGATAAACCCTAGGGTGTGTGTTTTTACGAAAAGGCCCCTTGGATGTAACACTTGGGTACCTTTTGTTTTATGTTGGGTACAAATGAGTCCTTGTGGTTGTGTTTGGTGTCAAATGTGGCTAGTTTGTTAATATGACCAGATTAGAACGTTCATAACTCATTTATCATCTTTATCCATATAATTATATTAAAAATTATAATTTTTAATATTTTCTTTATAAATTTATATTTAATTTTTTAATATTTTTTCACTCACAACCATTTAAAATATATTAAAAAATATTATATGGTTTTAAACAGTATTTCCTAAAAATACAGATTCAGTAGTAAATTTCGCATATCATTTATTCACAACCACTTATAACCATATCATATAATATAGGGAATACACTTACATAAATATAGAAAACCGATTATGAATGCTCTTAGTATTCTCGTTTTAAAATTTTATTAAGGATGAAAATATGTGTTAGTAGAAACACTATACATGTTGTGCTAAAAAGAAAGAAAATAAACTCTATAAATAAAGGGGGGAAATTTTCTGAATGTGATATATTTTTATAATCACAAAAAGTTCGTCCATGTATGTTGTAAGGTGTCAAACTCGAAAGGACTCGCGGTTGGATTCTCATAAAGAGACATAGATTTTATACTAAAATTTTCAATTACTTAACAACGGAAACATCCTAACTTGTTTAAAACATTCAATTAATTTATAACTTTAAAACATTCAATTAATTTATAACCGTAAAACATTCAAGTATTGAATAAGTGTAAACTTCAAATATTTTATAACTTCAAAACAATGTATCTATAATTGGATTAGGACACAAGAGCTTTGTATTACGTTGCTTGTTTATTATATAGCGATTTTCTTTGTTGGATACGAGTTTTGGATCACCTTGTAGGCAACATGATGTTTGCTTGTTAGAGCCATTATTGGTGTATGATATGCTCATGTGCCTTAATAACCACCAACGTCATGAAAAACGTCATTTATGAATGGTAATCCGGCCTTGTCCCAGCATTATATTTTCTTCTTCGCAAGGGAATGCGGGAGTCGTCAATTGTAATTGTTTTTTGGGGGGTGTGAATAGCTTATCTGTTATCTTGCTCCTCGGCATGTTTTGAACATGTTGAATTTCATAAGACTAAATTGTTGAAAATTAGAAGAAACAAACTGCAAATAAAAATACTTGATTTAGAAAATAATCTGTTACATTGTACGTTGGCTAGTTGGATGTTTTTTTAATTTGAACAATATATAAGGCTATTAGTTCACACTCGAGTATAAACTATGACGGTCAATTGAATCTTACGATAATTACAAATATGTTTCCAGAGTCATGATAGGTTTTGTGTCGCATGTCTATGATATTCATCGTCTTTGTATAGGAGGAGTAGTATGTGAATTTAACCATGTATATGACTAAAAACAATACTTAGTATTGGTGTTGATTCCCGAACATAATAAACATATTTAACACACAAAGACTTGTAAGAAGAGAAGTAGTGTTTGCATCCTTTACAATACAATTTTTACAAAATTTTACCGAATACGTTATTAAGTGCATGTTACAGATATGATTGTTATTAAAATGAATTAAAGGGTTTTAATGCAAACTTAATATCTTCTTCTTCTAATCTTTTTCTTCTTTTTATGATAAAAGAATATTTATGAGAATACATGTTAACACCATATTTTTTCTCGTTAAACTTTTTCCGCTTATATCTCTTATTAATTAATTACATTAAATACTAATAATATTATATAGATTTCTAGATTACAAATAGATTTTAATAATCAAGAAAAATAGTTATTTATTAAATTTATTTCTAAAAACAATTTTTATATAAATAATATTTTTTCTAAAACATCAAACATTTTTTTAAACCGGTGCTTTTAGAAAGTATAGTTTTTATAAACCAAAAATCATTAAAATTGAAAGTTGCAATAAGTAAGTTTTTAAATATGACATTTTTAGAACAGTTTGTTTTGAAACAAATTGTTAAAGTAAAATTTGTTTGAAACAAAAATAATTAAATTGAGAGTTACAACAAGAAAGATTTTGAAAAATGATATTTTTATTGCTTTGTATTCTTTAAAATATTTTAAAGTATTGATATCATTGTTTTATTATTTGTATTTTTTACTCATATGATTGTCATTATATTTTATCTTATGATATTGTTTTTAAATTAATTTAAGTTTTATTATATTAATAATTTATGTTTTTAACCTCTTTTAATACACGGGTTTATCAAAACTAGGTTAAGATAACAAAGTAAAAATAGAATACCCAACATTGTGAGTAATTAGATAGCTTAAGTTTAAAAAATGTTCCAATTACGTCACTCGTCTTTCATGTTTTATTTAAATTATAAGTTTTAAAATGTTTTTGGCATGTTTTTTATTTTGTTTCAATTATGAAATATGTTTTTTTTCTTTTTTACGCTGACATGGAACGATAACGTGAATTTTTAGGTGGTTTTATATTTTTTAATATACTTCCCATATTTTTTTATTTTTTATTTCAACTCATACGTTTTCTTCTCCATTACTTTCTTTACATATAAAGTTTTTATAGTGACTCGATTTGATACTCTAAAAGTTCAATTTGAAAAAAATATACAGAAGTTACCAAATTAAAACACTTTTAAAATTTTATTATTATTATGTCACATTTTTCATTTTAAAAATGATAACGGGATCTCACATGACAATTCTAGGCTTACGATTTGAACTATATTTTGGATTTTCTGTTATGATAAATCACGACAAAGTCAATTGATTGTAAGATAGAATAAGATATTATAGCTAATTCAAACACAAATACATTTTTTTGCTCTAATTTATCTTATGATCATTAATAATTATCATGAGATGATATTTTTGTTAAATATTTTGTATCAATACTAGACATTAACACGTCATAATGCCCGCTCCTAATGTCTAATGTCTAACAAAACGTGGTTCATGCAATGATGAAAGTAACAATTGTAACTTAGCACACACGTCGTTTCATGTAACAATATTGAATTCATAGACAAACTAAAACCAGCGTTTGTTCCATTTATCAAGATTATAATCGTATTAAAGTCTCAAAACTTAAATAACTTTATTTTAACAAACAACAGAGTGATCATTTTTATTAAAAGTCAAGTATGTTTCGAGAAAGATTTTGTTTTTTTCAGGTATGTAACGCACACAAACAAGTCATTCAATAATTAAATCTCATAATCATATTACCAAATATTTAAAGCAAACAAAATAAAGCAAGCATTGACTTTGACCGAATGTAATGGGGGTGTTTGCCCCTCACAAGACGCTTGAACACGCCCTCACCATTGCTTATGTTGGCGTGAAAGGCATCCGGCGTTATCACCATAATGCCATCTATCACACCCCAACCTTGACGGCGGAAACGTCGAGATGTGAGGGTTAAGATTGTTCATAATCACATAACGCTATATTTAAATGTAAATATTAAATTTATAAGTTTCAAAAGGCATTACTAACATAAGTCTCAAAATGAAATAAGTTCCAAACAAAACAAAACATTACATAAGCATTTTATTTAATTAACTAGGTTCAAGTCCTAGTTTTATTGCAAGCTTCAAAGTTCACTTTAAATTTGAAGATTTCCTGAAACATGATAAAAATAAAAGGTCAACTATAAATAGTCGGTGAGTTTTCAAGGTTTTCATACATAATATGATAAGGTTACAAGTAGCAATTCATGTCATAGGTCATAAGTTAGTACGGTTATAGAACACATATCGTTACAACCAACCTCGACTTGATTACAAGTATAAAAGATTGGCTAAGTGTATTTGGTTCCCATGATGAACAAGCATACGTCATCAGGAGCCGACAATACCTCGACTTTAGCACCAAATAGGCTTGTCAGGCCCAAAGATCTAAGACGTCGCCAGGCTAGCAATAGTTAATGATTGTAAACAAAAATATGTATCTCACATAAACACTTACAACATACAAATAACCATGACAAAAATATGAATTGCAAGTGCTTTACAAGTCTAAACGTTTACAAGTGCGTTATATATAAGTAATCATGTTTCACCCCAAATTAGTGTGAAAAGATAAAAAGGGGGCAAGGAAACTCACTTGATCAATAAGTATGCAATGAAGATTAATAATAAGAATGATATAGATCGTTCCAAGATGAATCGTCACTAGGCACCTAAATATATATAATTACAAGATTTAAGTTTACTAACGAGTTTAACGGTTCAACGGGAGCTAGGGTTTAAATTGATATTTGGGGGTTTCAACAATTAAATTCATTAAAATGATATAGTTGATTTTAATTTTATTCCATGAAAATAAAATATAATAGTCGAGCGTTTTATTATGAAGCAATGAAAATACTTACGGGAAATAAGGTTTGAATATCAGTTTAAACAATCTTTTATAATAATAATAATTTTTTTTCTAATACTAATGTTTTAAACAATTGTATTCAAACAATGTTTGAGTAAAAAATAATGTAAAGTTTTAAATCTCTTTTTTTAGAATCTATTTTATATAAACTAAATACTAATATTGTTTTATAAAATACTTAAATTATTCAGGAAATAAATTTATAAAAATCAATAAAGTGATTTTAAAAATAAACAAAGTTTATAAATTTATTTTTTAATAATTTACAGAAGTTTTTACATATTTAAATTTGTGAAAGAAAAACAAAAGGAGTGGATTGAGGCTCCCCGGGTTCGAACCCGGGACCTCAAGTCCACACTCCACGCCTACAACCAGTAAACCAAAGGCCTTAGCCGCAGTTTATCTCCATTTTAATACCTTATAAACATAACCCAAGCAAAACCCCTAAATTGGATGAACCCTAGTTTAGATTCGAATCAAATTGATCATCTAAACGATGATGATAACCAAATTAACCATGGGCCTTTTGTTTCCCATGCTTAATCGAGCATATCCATGTATGTAACTTACCCGAGCAGGTTCGAATTGAAGGTGATCTTAATCGAATAACAAGTCGCGACCGTGGTATTTCATGGATGAGAAATCCCCAATGATAAACCAATTAAACTTGCAGATAGCTTCGTATAATGATCCAGATGCGAAGCCCCTTGTCAATTTAAGTTAATCTTGTTCGAAGATTGGGTTTCGATAGAGTTGCAGAACCGCGATGAATAAGAGTTCGAATTCGATGTTGGAACTTGTTTTAGATGAAATTAAGAATTGTATTCGTTTAGGGATTGATAGGTGGTCGTTTAGGTTCGTTTAATTAGATTATTATAAAGTGTTAATGCTCGAACGGCTATGGGGTTTAAGACGTTTCGGTTAATCATTCGATTGGGTTCATAACCGACGTTAAACGCAATCAAAGTTCACAATGGTGTTCGAATTGAGTTCAAGAACGGTTTGGAACAGTTTCGGGATCAAGAAACGACCAATTTTTGACGTTTAAGAGGTGGCCGGAGCCGGCCGGATCTTGGCCGGAAATGGTGCCGGAAAAACGGGGTTAAGGGGCGGTGGTTTGGGTTTTTAATTAGTTACAGGATTACCCCATGTAGTTTCAAAAGTTATCATTTTATGCATAAAACCTTTATTTTAAGTTTTTAAAAATGACAACTAACCCCCCTAAGTTAATTAGTTCTAATTTAAGATCATTAAGTTTCTTTTTATTATTATTATTAATATTAATATTAATATTATATTAATATTAATATTATTATTATTATAACTTGTATTATTATTACTACTATTATATTAACATAATTAATATTATTTGATATTTTATTTTAACCTTCATATATATTAAAAGTTAGTGATAACTAAAAAGAATAAACATATGAGTTTCATAATTGTTAATAATGACCCTCATAAGAATAAACGAAGTTAACTTTTAATTACAAAAATACGAGTTGTTACACCATCCTATGTCAAATCCCACACAAACTCTCAACACACCAACACAACTTAAAAATATAAACTTTAATCAAATCAAATAGATCTTTGATTATGTTATTTTCTTGTTTGAAATAAACCATGGATTCAAGGATCTTGTTAATGGGCTTTTTTGATGGTGCTATTAGCTCATCGATGATGGTTGATGACAATGGCGGTGGTGGTGTAAAGGAGGTTTTCTTGCGATGGCGGTGACGATGTGGTGTCGTCGAGCATCGAAGGTTGAAAAAGGAGGGATTAACTTTCGAATTTTGATAGAGTAGAAAAAATCGATTGAAACAAAATAAAATTCTTGTTGTAAAAGGTAAGTCTTTATATCAATAATTGACAAGACAAAAATATGTGATGAGTTCACCACTTGTTTTTACATTATTATTTTTATTATGTTTTACTTTTTTTGAAAATAATAGAACAAAAAAAGTAAATAAAACAAAACAATTAGATTATGATTGAATGGACGTTAACCATTACATAAGTTATTTGTTACAAAATGATAATGAGTTAGCGTTGATTTATCAAAACATGCCCTTATCTTTAAACATAAAGTTCAACAATATAATCATGATGCAAATGCATTTGTATCAATTATCTATGTTATTATATAATACATATTAAATGATAATCTATATCTATACTGCTACATAATATATATTAGAATGATAAGATGATAATTTCATTCAAAATGTAAAACACCTATACAACATTTTAATTATATAGTACAAGTGTTTTAGTAATAGTTTCACTTTTGCCGTCATTTAATTAACTTGTTTTAATTATTGTATTATTTAATACATATTATTAATATATTATTTAATAATATGATTATATTTAATTCACTTCATTAATTGTTATTTTATTAGAATATTATAAATGACATTTAAATTTATATTTACTAAACATATTTTTATAACTAAATACTATTTAAAATTAAGTATTATTTTATTTAAAGATTAAGTATATAACATATATATATATATATATATATATATATATATATATATATTCGTGTTTATAATAACTATAATACTAGTATATTTCCACATACATATTGTGAGTTTAATAACTTTAATATTTATCTATATATTTTATAACAAAAGTGAAAGGAGAATAGAAATATAATTTTATATATGGATCAAAACACCAATTTAAAAAGTAATACTTAAATATCAAAAAATTAATCATTTTATTATATTTATGATTTTATAATAAAGTATATGCAGGACCGGTGAATGGGGTCAATTACAACACAACAACACAAAGAGGAGATTAACCAAACTTAATCAAACAATAAGACTGGATTAACCACAATAAGACACTAAGAACATAAGTAATATAAGAGACAGAACAAGAGAACAAAAGTGTATGGTTTTCAAGAATGCAGTATATTGCTTTCTCTATATTTTATTACAATTGTTACAAAACATAATTAAAAGATACAAGAACATGAGATACTTATACTACATCCTACAACCGGCAATACTTTGAAAGCCAACGGGATACAATTGACTATACACAAACAAAATCAATTGTAGAGTCAAAAGACAGATTGCCTTTTGACTAGTGACTATGACATGTCATAGCTCACATCCTTATCTATTACAAAAATGATAAAGTACATGAAGTAGAAAACTACAGACTCAAGACCTCAATGTACGGTTACCAAAAGCATGGACCTTTTCACCAACTCATGTAAGTTGGTGACCTTACAGAGATGCAGTGGAAATGTATCAAGCTTTATAGAAAAGTACATCAAATAAAGCATGTGTTAAAAGTCTTCGGAAGAAATCTGTCTTCATAAGTTGAAGCTTCGGAAGACTTTGTCTCTAAGGTTTCGGAAAACTTCATATTTGGCTTCGGAAGATATTTGTCTTGGCTTCGGAAGATTTCACACTTAGAATATTTCTTTTGCATGTGTGAAACTTCCTAATCATTCTTCTTCATTGCACTTGTGCAACATGCATGACAGACTTTGGATGTTTAGGTTGCATCAACCTCTTCATTAATCTCTATAGTATAACATATGATGCTTATAATACAAATGTTAGAACATATGCACATGCCAAACAAAATCGTCATTTAGTTTCAATGTTGTTCATTTATTGTGATCGAGCACTAATCTCTCTTTCTCTTTCCCTTATCGGTTGTTAACATTTCACTAACAATTAAGATGATAATTTATGGTGACAATTTTTGCATTAACTTTCTTTGGGTTATCAAATCAACACCAAAAGTTGCCTCTGATGATCACTAAACTTGAACTTATATTCATAAAACGAAATTCTCTACAATCTAGGTAATAAGTGATTTCCGACTACAAATACAACTCATGTTTTCACTAATATTGTTGGGATAATATAGTTGTATTAAAAACTTTTGTGATATACGTAATTGCTTACATTCATCCAATTTTTTTAATAGTTATATTTTAATTTATTTATAACGCAGCGAGCTGGATATTGACTAAATTCGAATCGCCAAAAAATCGCGTAACAGGCGTATCGCCGCAACGCACAAGCATTTCCAATAGTTATACTTCAAACAAAGTTGTTGGATCAGGAAGAAGGCTAATACAACCAAAACTAAATCACTTAAGTTATTTTGGTGCTGCATGCAAAGGCTTTCGAAGCTTAACGCAATCAAGATGAAGAGTTTAAGGCAATCAAGATGACGCTCCAAACCATCCCTTCAGCCTTCTCAACATCTCTCCCTCGAGGAGTTTAAGGCAATCAAGATGAAGCTACTAATTGCACCACTTTGAGCGAAGTCTCCTGTGTAGAAGACTCCGTTAATATTACCTATGTAGACGGATCTTCAAGTTCCCTCACAAGAGAAAGATTCATTGATTTGCCTAGAGGAAATTTGGACCAGACAGCAAGACTTTTGGGCCTCAATTCAGACTCTTTAAATGAGGAAGAAAAGAAGCTCAGAAGGAAACTGGTGACTCTGCTGGATACAAGAAAAGAGGACAAGATTCCTAGTCAGTCTCTTGTGCCTAGAAGGAAGATAATCTAGTGGAGGTTCGATGAACCTTCTCATAACTTTGTTGTGGAAAGATAGAATGGTGAAGTCAACAGACTCAATGCAACCTCTCTGTTACACTATAGTAGTTTTGGCATTGCTGAGTTAGCAGAGAAGCCATTCTCCAACCCCTCCAACTCTAAAACTGTTGCACTCGTCAGAAATCATCTCAGCAATCTTCATTTAGCTGAGCTAACTACAAAAGCAAAGACTGAAGAAGAGTTGAAGTTGAGAAGACAGGAAGACAAGGAAAGATCTCCCACCAAAGGTGCTTCCTTTCTACAGATGGTGGAAGGTCCTGAATTAGAACCTATAGTTTGATAGGAATATGATTACAGTTTCCATCAACTAACTCTTTTCAGAGGGCAACAACAAAGGGTACATGTTATCCAAGGTGACAGACTGGATTTCCTGTCTACCAGGATTTGTACAAGCTTCTCAGCACCACATCAGGGAAGAGCAAGGAGACAGACAAATATTTGCTCTCCTTGGTGCTGAAAGTTTTGAGAAGTCGAGATAAGTGAAGTTTTGATAGCATCAGCCTAGGGGGAGTTTGTTGGATCAGGAAGAAGGCTAATGCAACCAAAACTAAATCATTTAAGTTATTTTGGTGCTGCATGCAAAGGCTTCCGAAGCTTATCATGGAACTTCCGAAGGTTGTAGAGTTCTTCCGAAGACAAAGGAAAAGTCCAACTTCCGAAGACAGAACTCTACTTCCGAAGACAAATGCATACTTCCGAAGTTCAAGACTTAGAAGAATAAAGTGAAGACCACTTCCGAAGTATGATGAAATGAAGAAGTATCCAAGCCTTGGAAGAAGCAGCCTCTTCCGAAGTATAAAGTGGCTTCTGAAGTGCTTACTCTTCCGAAGCCATTTAACCTTCGGAAGACACTGCTATAACCAGTGGACACAAGTATGGTTTCTGAAACTCCGCTGCAGACTTCTGATACAGCATGACTTCTTCCTAAAGAACCATGTTGTTGACCATACTTTATTCCACTGTTTACTTTTTCATGATAGTACAGTTGCCAACTTTAGTTGGTGACAAAAGGTAACTCAGAGACATGTCGTGACTACCAAATCTCAGATAAGACTTTATCTGAGATACCTTAACTATAGTCTTGTAGTATAGGCTTTAGCTAAAGGATCCCAGCTGGTATCAAAGTATATCCGGTTGTAGATAGTATTATATATAGGTTCTCCTTGTAACTCATAGAGGTAAGATGATCATCTGCTTGTAAGAGTCTTTGTATCTTGAGTTGAGAATCAATATATAAAAGTATCTTGAAAATTATCTTTCTGTGTTCTTAGTTACTTTTCATATTATGATCAACTCTTATTGATTATTACCCGAGTGTGATTCTAGGTGAGTTTGAGAGAAAACCTTTGTGTTTAAGTGACAAACACCGATCCTGCAAACACGATAATATTCATCTTGCATACGACATATCAAATTTATCAGTCCTCATTGGTTCTCTTATGTATCTAACAGCAAGTAGACCTGATATCATGTTTGCTACATGCATTTGTGCAAGATATCAGGCTGCTCCTAAGGTGTCTCACCTGGCTGCTGTTAAGAGAATCCTCAGATACCTCAAAGGAGCACCTAAACTAGGTCTCTAGTATCCCAGAAACAAGGATTTCAATCTTTATGGATACTCTGACAGTGACTATGGAGACTGCAATATTGACAAGAAATCAACATTAAGAGGATGTCAATTTCTTGGTGGAAGGATTATCTCATGGCAATGCAAGAAGCAATCCTGTGTCTCTACATCAACTGCTGAAGCTGAATACATTGTTGCTGCTAGCTGCTGTGCTCAACTGCTATGGATTCAAAATCAGATGTTGGACTATGGATTCAACTTTATAAGTACTCCTATCCATATTGACAACAACAGTGCTATCTCCATTACTGAAAATTCAGTGAAGCACTCCAAGACTAAGCACATTGACATCATGTATCATTTCATTAGAGACATTCATAAGAAAAATCTAATCAAGTTAATCAAAGTTGATACAAATGAACAATATGCTGATCTGTTTACCAAAGCTTTTGATGAACAAAGGTTTAAGTATCTCATAACAGCTATTGGGATGATAAACATTGATTAATCTGATCTCTTTTGAAAACCTTTTTAATATGTAAGTCTTGTGTCAATACAATTTAAGCCCTGTTACAAGAAATTATCTCTGAAATTTTCTAAGTGTAAATTCCTTTCAAAGAGAAATTAACCTTCGGAATACATTCTTATATCTTCCGAAGCAAAATTTCTCAAAGGATAACTTTCTTCTTGGAAGAATTTTTGGTCTCGGAAGAAGCGATTGATTTCATATCAGATCTACTTCCGAAACTTACAAATTCTCTATTCGGAAGCAACTCTAACCTTCGGAAGCAAAGATTTGGCTTCGGAAGTAAGAGTTGCCTTCGGAAGACAAGTTACTTTCGGAAATGTTTTACACTCGGAAGAGAGATTTCACTGTGTAACGTAAATTTCTTGGGCCCCACACTGTAAAAAGCAAAGATTTTGTTAATGATGTCGGATTATTTAACTGATATTTAACCTTACCGTCACTGTCATTTCATCCACTAAACCATCACATCACCTTATCCTAACCCCATTACTGCCATTCCATAATCTTTAAAATAATCTCGACTATTCACTTTCACTCTCTTACTTGCAAATTTTACAGCCCTAGAAATTTCTCCTACTCAACTTTACCCAGCTCAAATCATCCCCATTCACCTTTCCAAATGGACTTCAACCCTCAGCACAACCAGGTCGCACTTCTTGATTCATTAAGAGATGCTAACTTCTCAGATATCATCTCCTTTCTAACCCAATCTTCTTATTACACCGCTCTGACTGTAAACCCCACAATTTACTCAAACCACATGTCTGAATTTTGGGCAAATGGTCAGATTGAAACCCTAAACGGGGTTCGTGTCATTCGATCGAGCATCTGTGGCCAGGAGTTAGTCATTTCTGAACAGATCATCAGGGAGCATCTAGAGCTTCATGATGAGGGCGCTCCAACAGAATTCCCCAAAGTAGATTTGGACAATTCTTATCTCCAAATAGGATATGGTGGAGACGTTAGCAGGTCAACTGTCTACAATTTAACTTCTCGTACAAATGGAAGTTCCTGCTACACGTGGTCCTTCACTGCTTGTCGAATAAATATGGGGGATAGGATCAAATCCTATATGAACTTGGGTGCCTTGTTCAAGGGTTGGTTAAACGCCTCCGCTTCAACTATTCAAGATTTATGCTGACTAATCTTATGGGAAATCTTCAGAAGGACACATCCTTCATGTATCCCAGGTTTCTCCAGCATATAATCAACTGCGAACTGGAGTAGAGCAAGCTTGTCTGTGCAGCTGCTCTGACTGCTCCTCAAATGAGGTCGACCATCTTCAAGACTTTGAAGAGAGTGTCCACCAACTTCACAGGAAGAGATACTACACTTCTTGTAGGTATGACTGAGCCAATGGCTCCTGGTGACATCCCTGTTAACCCCACTGGTGATGAACCCACACCAGCAACTACCCCCACAATGCCAACACTACCTTCTCCACCCATCACCATCACTTATCAGAGATGCCCCAAACGAACCCTTGTTCAATCTACTCTGATTGAACAAGCCCCTCATGTTCAATCCAAAAAGACTCGAGTGGAAACATGGGCTCCCACTCAGTCAGAGGTCTCTCCATCCTTCTCTTTTGACCTCAATTTGGGTCCTGAGTCTCCTCAGTCTCAGACCCATGAGCCCACAACCCAAGCTGAAAGCCCTCGGGATGAGTCTCTATACTCCCCTGAGCAGCCAACAAGGGACAGCCCCACCAGAGGCTCAATGCCTGTAGACATTGACCAAAGTCCCGGGTCAGTAGGTTTACCCATCCTATCTTTCACTGACCTTTTATTTAAAACTGATGAAGAGATAACATCTCTCCATGGCAATGAAGTTGATTTACAACATCCTCTCCAAGATCAACTGAGCCTGGATAAATCCTTTATCTCTAGCCCCCATCAGCAACCAACAACTGAGGTGATTCCCACTGATGTGGAGGGGACTCATGTAGATTCATCTGCCACTACAGAAGGTGCCTCAATGGACCTTGTGGACAGTGGTAACATTTCTCAGACTGAATCTACGGCAACCGAGCCCTTTGATGACTCTGAAAGAGACATCATTGAGCATGGGAAACCAGGGTGCCAAGAAACCACATCTAGTGGTGAGGTTGAACATACTAGGCATGTTACCTCATCTCCCCGTGATTCTTCGAAAGAAGATGAGGGAAGCATGCAACTCCTCATTCAAGATCTTCTCTCTAAAGTTTCAAACCTAGAATCTCAGGTTAGGACTTTAGAGGCAAGATCTGCCACTCAACAACTTGAGATTGACAATCTCAAGGCTCAACTAGCTGAGAAACAGACAGAGAGGTCTGTTAGGCATGTACCTATTCAGGTCTCCCTGACTTCCTCCTCCATCTCATCTAGCTCTCAAGATGATGCTACCAAAAAGGGGAGAATGTTCAAAGACAAACACACAAAGAACCACAAGCCAGCCTTCCACTTCAACATCTTCCTCTCCCATCATCTCTGCACCTGAAACATCTCAAGTCACTCTTCAGATTGATCCAAGATGCTCAATGATCTCTACAGACTCTTCACCAAGTTTCTGTTAAGATCTTCCTTTGAGTAGCCAAGCCATGATGCTGCAATGATCTACTTTGGAGCAGAAGAGCTTCAAAGGCTGACTGCACCTTCTACCAATGTGGAAGAAGTTGGTCAACCTAAGGTCCTCATGGAACCTAAGATTCAATTCGAAGGGGAAATGGGAATTGATGGCCCAGCAACTGAAACAGTTGGGATAAAATCTGCATCTCCTTTAACTTCTGAAGCTGAAGTTAAAGCCTCGGAAGAACAAGCCGAATCTTCCGAAGCTGAAATGGAAGCTGCGGAAGGACTGTTCAAAATGTCAAGGAACTGATCATCACAGATGCTATCCTGGAAATGGCATCTGGAATGAGCAGTGAGGACTTTCCAATTGCACCTCCATCTCAGACACCATCTCTGACTCTCTCATAATTAGAAATCTCTCTTCAAGAACCACCACAGTCAGGATCTTCAAAGGATAAAGGAAAAAGGAAGATGACTGCGGAAGAGATTCAGGAAGAGGAGAAGATTGAGAAACTTAAGAAGAGAGGAAGACTTCAGACTGAGAAGTTGCTAGCTGCCAGCACAAAAGCAGCTGCTTCCAATCAGGAGGTTGTCATCAATAAAAAAAGAGAGCAGATCATTGACCAGCTCATTGAAATGGGAGCTGCCAATAAAGAAACACTCCTGCTACCATTAATGGAGTTGGTGGATCTGGAGAAGGAAACCACGCTGAGACTTGAAGAAGAAGCCAGGTTGGCCTTAGAGGAAAAGGAAAAGAAACAGAAGGAGGATGAATTGTAGCTGAGGAGAGACAGGATAAACTTCCTACTCTCCAGATGCTTTGATCTTCAAGAACTCTCTCCACACAACAATGATACGATCGTCTAGCTCTACAACAAAGAGCAGGATCAAATGGAGAATGAAAGGAAGAAGGCTGCAAAAGAAAAGGCCAGAGAGAAGAAGAAGAAAGAAGAATAGGCTAGGGTCACTGCCTCCAAGAAGCTTACTGAGAAAGCCTGGATGAAGGACTATCTTCGGGCTCATGGCTTCTCTGGTAGGCAGGTGGGTCCTATGTCTGAAAGGACACTCCAACGGATTGTCGGTGAAATTAAGGCTGACATCTGGATGGGGAAAAGGAAGAGATGTATAGAAGGGTAAAAGGGATGACCTTCACTGCTTTTACCCAACCTCAACCTGAACCTTTCACCCCTAAACCCACATCACTACCTACTACTACTCCCTTATCTCAACCACCCAAACTTCCCATTATCCAACCCAAAACACTAGCCAGAACCTCTGAACCTAAACCTACCCAATCACCCTCCAAACCATCCCTTCAGCCTTCTCAACATCTCTCCCTCGAGGAGTTTAAGGCAATCAAGATGAAGCTACTAATTGCACCACTTTGAGCGAAGTCTCCTGTGTAGAAGACTCCGTTAATATTACCTATGTAGACGGATCTTCAAGTTCCCTCACAAGAGAAAGATTCATTGATTTGCCTAGAGGAAATTTGGACCAGACAGCAAGACTTTTGGGCCTCAATTCAGACTCTTTAAATGAGGAAGAAAAGAAGCTCAGAAGGAAACTGGTGACTCTGCTGGATACAAGAAAAGAGGACAAGATTCCTAGTCAGTCTCTTGTGCCTAGAAGGAAGATAATCTAGTGGAGGTTCGATGAACCTTCTCATAACTTTGTTGTGGAAAGATAGAATGGTGAAGTCAACAGACTCAATGCAACCTCTCTGTTACACTATAGTAGTTTTGGCATTGCTGAGTTAGCAGAGAAGCCATTCTCCAACCCCTCCAACTCTAAAACTGTTGCACTCGTCAGAAATCATCTCAGCAATCTTCATTTAGCTGAGCTAACTACAAAAGCAAAGACTGAAGAAGAGTTGAAGTTGAGAAGACAGGAAGACAAGGAAAGATCTCCCACCAAAGGTGCTTCCTTTCTACAGATGGTGGAAGGTCCTGAATTAGAACCTATAGTTTGATAGGAATATGATTACAGTTTCCATCAACTAACTCTTTTCAGAGGGCAACAACAAAGGGTACATGTTATCCAAGGTGACAGACTGGATTTCCTGTCTACCAAGGATTTGTACAAGCTTCTCAGCACCACATCAGGGAAGAGCAAGGAGACAGACAAATATTTGCTCTCCTTGGTGCTGAAAGTTTTGAGAAGTCGAGATAAGTGAAGTTTTGATAGCATCAGCCTAGGGGGAGTTTGTTGGATCAGAAGAAGGCTAATGCAACCAAAACTAAATCATTTAAGTTATTTTGGTGCTGCATGCAAAGGCTTCCGAAGCTTATCATGGAACTTCCGAAGGTTGTAGAGTTCTTCCGAAGACAAAGGAAAAGTCCAACTTCCGAAGACAGAACTCTACTTCCGAAGACAAATGCATACTTCCGAAGTTCAAGACTTAGAAGAATAAAGTGAAGACCACTTCCGAAGTATGATGAAATGAAGAAGTCTCCAAGCCTTGGAAGAAGCAGCCTCTTCCGAAGTATAAAGTGGCTTCTGAAGTGCTTACTCTTCCGAAGCCATTTACCTTCGGAAGACACTGCTATAACCAGTGGACACAAGTATGGTCTCTGAAACTCCGCTGCAGACTTCTGATACAGCATGACTTCTTCCTAAAGAACCATGTTGTTGACCATACTTTATTCCACTGTTTACTTTTTCATGATAGTACAGTTGCCAACTTTAGTTGGTGACAAAAGGTAACTCAGAGACATGTCGTGACTACCAAATCTTAGATAAGACTTTATCTGAGATACCTTAACTATAGTCTTGTAGTATAGGCTTTAGCTAAAGGATCCCAGCTGGTATCAAAGTATATCCGTTGTAGATAGTATTATATATAGGTTCTCCTTGTAACTCATAGAGGTAAGATGATCATCTGCTTGTAAGAGTCTTTGTATCTTGAGTTGAGAATCAATATATAAAAGTATCTTGAAAATTATCTTTCTGTGTTCTTAGTTACTTTTCATATTATGATCAACTCTTATTGATTCTTACCCGAGTGTGATTCTAGGTGAGTTTGAGAGAATACCTTTGTGTTTAAGTGACAAACACCGATCCTGCAAAAACGATAATATTCATCTTGCATACGACATATCAAATTTATCATTTGTTGTATCTATTGTATTTGTAACACGTTGATAGTGTTCATGTCGCTTACCAAGTCTCACACTTTTATAAATCGTACATATTGGTTATCATTATATTGTTCCACATGAATACATGATACCCTCACCCATGTATCAAAAGAAAATCGTAGGGATGTACAAAAAGTTCGCGGCTCGAAGTTCGCTCGAGAAAAAACTCGAAAAAAGCTCGCTCGAAAAAAGCTTGTATCTAAGCGAGCCGACTCGACTTGGCTCGAATTCTAAACGAGCCGAACTCGAGCCAGCGTTAGCTCCGTTCGAGCTCGGCTCATGGCTCGGTTCGTTGGCTTGGCTCGTGACTTGGTGCATATAATATATGTATATATATAATACTATTTTTATGATTATTATTTTTATATTAGGATTTTAAAAAGGTTTTTTAAAATATAATTGAATTTTTTTAGAAACATTAAATATTTTATTTAAAAAATATATAACTTGATAGTAAATTATTTATATCCAAAATAATGATTTTTGTTCTTCTAAATATGTAGTATAAAAGAAAAGACAAAAACCCTAATATATATTTTTTTGTGTTTTCATATACATTAATGTTTTTTCAAATTAAGCTGGTTCGAGCTTTCTATAAACCGAACTCGAACCGATGTTTTTTCATCTCGTTAAAATTTTGTTTCATCTCGTTAAAATTTTTAAGCCGAGTCGAACCGAACCGTCTGGATAAGTTTCGAGCGAACCTAACTTGGCTCGGCTCGTCATATATAGCCGTAGAAATACGAGGATTCCCCCAAAGTTATAAAAAAATGTATCAAATCAAACATGTTTTCTTATTAACCCGACACAAGAAGCGTCAAACCACCTAAAACCCTAAAAACAGTCGCCGGAGGGTTTCTACCACCACCGCCTCCGCCACCAGTTCGCCGGAGAAAATGGCGATTTCAAAGCAAAAGAAGAAACCTCCATCATCATCATCATCATCCAAAAATACCGACAGCGACCTCCAATCAGAAGTCGCCAATTTCGCTTCTTCAATCGGACTCTCTTCATCAACTCCATCCTCCGGCTTCAACGATTCCGATTTCCGCAAACGAGGCCCTATCAACAAACAACCTAAAAACAGCGATTCTGAATCCAAGAAGAACGATGCAAATCTTCAACACAACAAGAATAAAAACGACAGATTCAAAAACAGCAACATGAAAGGTAAGGAGGAGCCACCGGTGAAGCCTAGGGTTCAACCGCAGTTAACCGTTGACAATTCGAAAATGTTTGATAAGTTCAAGCATCTGCCGAAGCTGCCGTTGATGAAGGCGAATGCATTGGGTGTTTGGTATGAGGATGCAGCGGAGGTGGAGGAGAAGTTGATCGGAAGCGGTGTGAATCGGAAGAAGGCGGAGTTTAAGAACGTTGAAGAGTGGAAGAGTGTGGTGGAGAAGAAGAAGGAGGTTGCAGAGAGGCTGTTGGCTCAGTATGTGCAGGATTATGAGATGTCTAGGGGGCAAAGTGGTGATATTAAGATGGTGTTGGCTACACAGAGGTCGGGGACTGTTACTGATAAGGTGTCTGCGCATTCGGTGTTGGTTGGGGATAATCCGATTGCAAATATCAAGTCGATCGATTCGCTTTTAGGTACATTTGGTTAATGAACATAATCTAAGAACAACCATAGACCTGACTGTCGCATATTTTGAATTGGAATTGTTTAGTGATGTGATACTGGTTTAAAAAGCGCGAGGCGCACCTAGGCGTTTGAGTCTCAAAAGCCTAAGGCGTGAGCATCAATAAGTTTTGTTTACAACTAGAAGCTACGGGTCTCATTTTACATATCAACCTTTTTATCGAGTATACCATTTGTAAGAATACAGACCTTAATTTTGACACATAAGTACATGAGATGGATTCTGATGCGCTTCCCATAGCGCGTAGCATGCTTTTTTTCAAACGAAAGATGTGATAAATATGTATTGACTCGTAATTGCAATTTGCAAATTGCAGGTATGGTGACATCCAAAGTTGGAAAGCGTTATGCTTTTACAGGATTTGAAGCACTGAAAGAAATGTTCATATCAAGGTTGAGACCTACCTGCTATGATAATTCAGTTAAATAATATATTTTCTTCCATTTATATGATCAATAAGGCATAATGTGGTTATATTATTTTGTGATCACCAATGCTTCTGGTTTCACATGTGTTTAGGGTGTTTATATACTAGATATCCATTATATTCAGTTCTTAGGCAGTTATTTGTGGATTAAAGTGATATTGTAAGTTTATGATCATATTATATCCGTTCTAACAAATTAATGTGTTCTTTGTTCTTTTCAGTTTATTACCTGATCGTAAGCTGAGGACGCTTTTCCAGCAACCCCTGAATCACCTTCCTGAATCAAAGGATGGCAACTCACTTTTATTGTTCTGGTATTGGGAGGAATGCTTAAAACAAGGTACATTAAAATGTTTCAATATTATTTCACCAAGTTATATTTATAGACTATTCCAGCAGCAGTAGAAAGAAAATAAATTAAAGAAGAAAAGTGAAGGAATCGATACATTCATTTATATAGTTTGTTTGCGTTTGAATGAAGATACGAGCGCTATATATTTGCACTTGAAGAAGCTTCTAAAGATGTACTAGCTACACTTAAGGATAAAGCATTAAAGGTTATTTTACCTTTATGTTATTGTGCTTTACCAGTTTATGTATTTGCCATAAACTATATACAAGCAGACTCTAAAAATTTAGGTTTTTATATATATATGCTTGCAGACTATTTATGCATTGCTGAAGAGCAAGTCAGAACAAGAACGCAGATTACTCTCGGCACTTGTGAATAAGGTTTATATATCAATCCCTTGTTATAAATAAACAATAAACTAACTCACAATGTTGGTTTCTTTGTAGTCACTGCATTTTTGTGGTTAGGGAAATGAATTTTGTTAATTTGTTGGCCTGCAGCTAGGGGATCCTGAAAATAAAGCTGCATCTAATGCGGATTATCTATTGTCGAAGCTTTTGTCAGATCATCCAAATATGAAGGTATACCATTTTTAAACAGTCTAAGCACTTAAAAAAACTTATGTTTTATTATAAATAATTATATTATGTAATTTTACTAATTTTCGAACTTCACAGGCGGTTGTGATCGATGAAGTGGATAATTTTCTTTTCAGGCCTCATTTGGTGATGAGAGCCAAGTACCATGCTGTATGTTCCAAACACTTCAAATTAGTTTTTCAATCATCTAATTAGCATCTGATACATTCATTTTTTTATGAACAGGTTAACTTTTTAAGCCAGGTTCGTCTAAGTCACAGTGGTGATGGGGCAAAAGTGGCAAAACGTTTAGTAGAGGTGTATTTTGCCTTATTTAAGGTAATGTGTGAGAAACATCAAACATTTGAACAATTTGTTTTATTTTACTGCATATAAATAGTACTGATGCCAAGTTTATAAGTTATTTCTTTTCAGTTGCTTATCTCTGAAGCCGGTGGACTTAATAAGCAGAAGAAGAACAAAGAAGAGTTGAAAAAAGCTTCTAGTTCTTCTAAAGACAAAGATGTTAAAAGTGATGCCGATTCCCACATCGAAATGGATTCGCGCTTATTATCAGCCCTTCTAACAGTTAGTATATGTTTTCTGAGTTTACTTGCCTGCGACTTAATTGGACTGCGCAAAATATCACAATTTATAGAGTCCTTTAAGTTTAACATAATATAATGATTTTTTATCTTATTTATCTAACAGGAGTCAATAGGGCTTTTCCGTATGTCTCAAGCAATGAAGCAGATGACATTGTTGAAGCTCAGACTCCAATGCTCTTTCAGCTGGTAATTTAATCAAATTTGATTTTCTTTCTTTTTAGGCGGCTATTTTAGTTAGAATATAGTTTTTACTTGCTTAATTGCAGGTTCATTCAAAGAACTTTAATGTTGGAGTTCAAGCATTAATGCTTCTTGATAAAATTTCATCAAAAAATCAGATTGTTAGTGATCGGTTTTATCGTGCTTTATACTCCAAGCTCTTACTTCCTTCTGCAATGAACACTTCCAAGGTGAGTGACTTTGTTTGAATGTTTAAAACCCTATGTTAATATGTTACATAACGAATATCACTAATATTTACCTAATGGGTACAAATATCTTTTAGGAAGAAATGTTCATTGGTCTTCTTTTACGAGCCATGAAAAACGATCCTAATATAAAGAGGGTGGCTGCATTTGCAAAACGTTTGTTGCAGGTAAATGCCAAATCTTCATATGATCCCTTATGTTCAGTCAACAATTTACCTGAATGCCTACAATTCAAATATCATATAGCTTTTATCATTCAAGTATTTAATGCTCAACATATTGTACAGGTTTCCCTTCAGCAGCCGCCTCAATATGCATGTGCTTGCATCTTTCTTCTTTCTGAAGTTCTTAAATCAAGACCACCACTGTGGTCAGGCCCTTTATTTTTATCATTTTTGGTCTAATATATGACAGTAAGCATAAATTAATATATTTATTTAACTCTTCTAATGCAGGAACATGGTACTTCAGAATGAGCTGGCTGATGAAGAAATTGAGCATTTTGAGGATATAGTTGAAGAACCAGATAAAGCAGGTAGTTCTGGTGAAGCTGTGCATCATAATGATGGTGCTGATGACAATGAAGATGACGTCCCCTCAGAGGATGATGGTGGGTCCCCAGCTCCTAGTTCTGATGATGAGTTTTCTGACAAAGGAGACGATGACTTGCTAGGGTTTGGTGGCTTGACTGATCTTCAGGATTCCCAAACGAAATCTGGTCAAACTGCAAGTCAACCACGAGTACGAGATGCGAAGTCTACATTACCCGGAGGATACGATCCTCGTCATAGAGAACCTATTTATTGGTATTTTCGTCTACTTAACTGCAAAGATGCTCACAAATCAGGCCTGGGCTGAATGAACATTCGAAAACTGTGGTCCTAAATTTTTTATTTTATTTTTTTCATTTTTTAGTATTTTATTTTTAACTTATAACTAAAAATGTTTTAAAATATGAAAAATTATGAAACCATTTAAAAGTAAAACTTCTAAGCATGTATTTTTATGAAGGATATAAATATGTTCCTTTAAAGAGAAATACCTTAATTGGTCTTTTAGATTATAGAGTATACTATTAGCATTTATGCTACATGTAAAAATGAGTTAACACAAAAAAGATTAAGAAAATCAGAAATCTACATGCATATTACATGGGAAACAATTTTTACTGGATTAGTTTAAGGGACCAGAAATCCTTGCCCAATTAGTCCCAAGACTGGGCTTTGCTCAGGAGTGGGCATAAAGGGACCGGGCCTTGCTCAGGACTGGACCTTACGGGAGCAGGTTCATTTGGGCTGATCCTAGACCATGTCCTTTTGTCTGTCTATCTATAAATCTATAAAAGGCATGTCATAGTTTTTTTTAGATTCTTAGTTGTTTCAAGTATAATCAGTTTCTTGTTTTGGGAATTTGTGTATGACAGCAATGCAGACCGTACGGCTTGGTGGGAATTGATGGTGCTAGCTTCACATGTACATCCTTCAGTTTCTACCATGGCCAAAACCCTTCTCTCTGGAGCCCACATTGTCTACAATGGAAACCCATTGGTCGATCTTTCACTTGTCGCTTTCTTGGACAAGTTCATGGAGAAAAAACCAAAAGAAAGAAATTGGCATGGTGGGTCCAAGATCGAACCTGCCAAACAGGTCAGTTTCAAGCTGCTTTGCTTTTTCTTGGGCGTCTGTATAATCAGGGGTGGAACTAGGGGTTCTGTTGTCCCTCGGGTCACCAGAACTCGTGGGATTTTGATTGTAAAATTCAAGGTTTTTCTTATGAAACTTGAGTTTAACCCCTTAGTTGTAGTCGGTAGAGAACAGAACTTATGATGACCAAGAAGTTTTAGTTTTCTTGCTGGTTGATTACAATATAACTGAATCATCTATCTTTATATAGCTTGATATGAGCAAGCCATTGATCGGGGCAGATATCCTTCAATTGGATGAAATGGATGTAGCACCTGAAGACGTTGTGTTCCATAGGTTCTACGTGAACAAAATGAATTCCGCCAAAAAACCAAAAAAGAAAAAGAAGGGGGCAGATGAAGATGCAGTCGACTTAATAGGAGATGGGGATGATGAAGACGAAAGTGACAATGAAGAAATTGAAGCCATATTGGATTCCACAAATCCCCCTCTAGACACTGACGGTGATTATGATTATGATGATCTGGACAAAATCGCTGATGAGGACGATAACGACTTGGTCGGTAATGCTAGTGATGACGAAATGGAGTTTCCACCAGATATCTCAGAAGATGATGAGGCGGCAGGTGATGACGACGATGATGTCAGCATCGGTGATGCAGAAGATGGAAGTGACGACGAGGATGACATATTTGAAGTCAAGCCATCAAGGAAGAGGAAGGCTTCAGGGAAGGCTGGCGCGTCGCCTTTTGCAAGTTTTGAGGATTATGAGCATTTGTTGGATGATAATGAGGATGCCAATGAAAATGAAAAGAAAAATGCCAAGGACCATAAGAAAGATAAGAAATCTAGAAGGGCTAAAAAGTCCAAACCCAAAAAGAAGGGCTCAACAGATTAAGGTTTGTTGTTTTTTGCTGTTTAATGGGTTATGCAGTTGTCTGCTATGCACTTATGGCAAATATATAATAGTAACCAATGTCATTTTCGTTAATGATTCAGTTGCAGTAATATCCAGAGCCTTTAATCGAAGACGAAAGTATTCACTTCTCAACCCTTGGAAGATATATTTTGAACTCGAATTTGGTTACTGCAAGGCGTAAGCGACTCATGATGATCGGGAGATAGCAAGCAACGGTGAACAAGTAAGCCGTTTGAGCATTTTTTTATTCTCGAGCTTTGTTTAGATAAAAATATATTATTGTTGTTTTAGAAAAGATTAATTATACACCATTGTTACTTTATTTCACATTCTTATATCAGTTAAGTTTGTCTTCGTATGTTCTTAACAATGCATCTTGATGTTCTTTAGTGTAAGTTCGTCTTCGTCTTTTCTTCTTTTAGCGAGCTGTTATCACAGGAATATGTACGAAATATAAGTGCTCTGTGACCATGTGACCATCTTTTCTTGTCATACTTTACAATTTACATAAACAACAATCTGAAACAACATTAATGTTCTTGCACGCCCCATTGCTTACACACCTATATTTAAAACCTCATCGATATGACATAATTATTGAGGATCTACTAACATGTTGAAGTAGACGAAAATGTTGTGTGTTTTGTATGAATGCATGACTTAACACCTACTATTCTCATCGGGTGGGTTATTTGAATTCAAATGTTTTGAATTTGAAACTTTTCGAAACTGAATTCGTGTTTGGACTGAAACTAAAATTTTGCTTAGGCCAATAGGCCCTGAAAGGCTGAAATAAACACAAATGATTGGTAACTAACCTGAATACTTAGATAATCTCTCACTTGTTAACACAAGTTCTATTAAAAATAAATTATAATTTTTTTTATCATTTATGCTTACCATCGTGACTCCCTTTCATCTTGGCTAATCTTTTTCTTATAGCTTTCTTTAACATCAATTCTTATATTTTCTAGGTATAAGTACATACAGCTTGTATCTTATAGGATTTGAGTCTATTGATTGTGAGACTTGTCACTTAATCATGAGGATGTCCTTTTGGGATCTAGTTAATTGACCTATTAAAAATAAAACATAAGCGGAACCAGTAAAACCTCTACCATCCGACAACAGTAGAACATCACTCTTAAAGGATCTTGTGCATCAAGTTTTTCTATTTAGATGCTATATTGCTAATTGCTATCCAACTAGAGGTTAATCCATAGTTCAACAATGATAAATCTACAGTCAAACACCAGTAAGTACAAGGAAAAGACCAAACAATTACATGTTATTGGTGAAAGTTACAAATTTTGATTATTTTAATCATCAGTTTGTCTTTGCCATGTGGGTACAACATTTTGCATGAAGACACACACATATATAAAGACTATACAATCTTGTTTCAATCATTTATACCACATAACTTCCAGCTTCATAACACCCCTCCATCAATTCATTTCAAATTTCAACATCAAAAGCATACACATTGTGCTGAAGAACAGCATATGTACAAACTTGTAAGATGAAGTCCAGAGTTCTCAAGAAAAACAAGTTACAAGGATGTTCTCCAGGATTTGCTAGATTTGTTAAAAAATTTAGACACTTTAATGTCAAAAGCATGGTGCATTTGGCTGAAGAAACATGCTGGGATTTGTATACGGGTGTTTTAAAAGTTTTCACAATGGAAGCGTAAAAACTTATACATGTTGAAAGAAGTGTGTTGGATTTTATATTTACGACTTCGTGAATTCAATGTGGTTTATCAAGTTTTCTCAAAGAGTAAGATTGTATTTTAACCAATCACTTGATTTGTTTTAATTGACTTATTTTGAATGAACTCTGTGTTTGTCCCAACACAAAAAAATAATCCTAGATTTATCACTGGATACTTATAATTGTTTGGTTTTACACTTACTCTTATGTTATATTCGGCGTCAATACTACAATCAATCTAAAAATGTTTTTCTGTGAAACATTCGAGTATCACCTTAAATACAGAGCAAGTTACACTTAACGAACCAGAGAAAGAGAGACCCGTTAGCCACGACCCTTATCAAGGTAAGGAGCTCTCAGCCGTGGCTCACACTAGCATCACTAGCAACCCCACCTCAAGTAGTAATGGCTAATCAAAACAAGTAATGATGCACCATATTCAATAACAACACCAATACACAGCATGATGGAGAAGACTCCTGATCGCGGCTCAAAACAAAACCACAAACGGGAAAAGAGGAAGCCCCCAGCAGGGAACTGGGAACCATAGCACAATAATAGAAGGAGAAACTTAGATACTTAGAAACTATAGAACAAACGAAAGGAGTATAAAGTTTGACAGAGAAAAAAGACATCCAGTGGTTATTAAGGAATATGATCAGATCATAAAACAACAATGAGCAAAATACTAACTGTCAAGATGGACAATGACGTCACTGGTAAAAAGAAGTCTGTCATAACAGAAAGATAAATCAATTATAGGAAACAAGAAACATTAAAATCATATAAAAACCCTTTGTATCAAATAACCACATAAAACTCTTGCCAAGATAACTCATTCGGATGGCTGAGAAAAGACTAGTTGTTGGTCAAAAGCTTAACTTCATCCATCATAAATACCACCATTCACATAAGGTACGCACTTCTTCTCTTTCACTAACTCTGAACTCTTATAATTCTCTCAAAATCCTCTTTGTTTTTCATACATATATTTATTCTCACAACAAATGGTGATCACGAAAAGAAATCCCTTCTGCCCGTGACGAGGCTCACGATGTTATCTATCATGCAGATAGAATTCCAACCCAAGTCCAAATCCATCCCCATCCTTAACCAAAGTGGTGACCATACTCTGCAATGCTTCTCGACTTCAAACCTTTGGTTAGAATTCGTTTAGCAACAATCATCATGTGACGTTTTGTAATTTTAGTTTTGACTAGATATAATCTTATTGTTGTTTGATTTTACATCCTTATATGTTAAATATCAAGTTTGTCTTAGAATTGTTTTTAGAAAAAATGTATAATAATCGATTACTTTATCGGTTGAACGGTTTTGTCATGACACACTTAGGACAAACATTATAGTTAACATAACAATTTACGCTATGTTTCAAGTTCACTTGACTAATGAGAGAAAAGGAAAAAAATGTTTTTTTTCCCTTCATTTTTTTTCCTTTCATTTTCTTTTATTCATATTAATTTTAACCTTTGCTTTTTTTTGTTTTTTTCTTTCTTTTAAGTGAATTAAAAAACATAACTTTTTTACTTTTCTTTTATTTCATTTCACTAATTTTTTTCTTTTAATTTATTTTCCTCTCATTAAACAAACTTAAAAACCTATATACATAAAAATAAACATTTAGAGGACTCCAGCCGTTAATTAAAATTTTATACATCTGTAGAGTTCATCCCTTACAAAAATAAATTTCGTCTCCCACCGACCCACCCCTTTATCCTTTGATTCATATAATTCTATCAAATATGATATAGTTTAGTTTGGTATAATTCAAGAATAAAATAGAAAAATTCAAAAGATGTAGATTGGTTTTTCCCCCAAAGAACCAAAAATACAGGACAATAATAACACTATAGCATTACCACAAAATACAACCATGTTACACTCATGGTGAACACAAGCTAATGCTAACCACAAGCAACAACACTACATCTACATCACATTACAAAACCCTAACACCCAACTTCCATCTGCATCATTCACCTCCTTCACGCAATCGCAACTTCAACAGTTCTCGATTTGTTCGCCGGCGGCAGCTTCTCCACCACCACCGTCAACACTCCGTTCTCACACCTCGCCGTGATGCCGCCGGTGACGTCACAGTTCTCCGGCAGCCGGAGCTTCTTCATCACTTTCCGACGACTCCTCTCCAATCGCAGATACCTAAACCCTTCATCTCCCTCCTCATCCTCCGATCGCTTCCTCTTCCCGTTGCTCTTCACCACCAGCATGTTCTCCTCCTCCACCGTCACCTGCAACCACCACCACCACCATCAATTCATCATCATCATCATCATCATCATCATCATCATCATCATCATCATCAATTCATCATCAACATCCTCATCATCATCATTATTCAGTGATTTGTTGTTACCTGAATGTCGGATTTGGATAATCCAGGTACGTCCATGTAGATAATCAGTTGGTTAGGGGTTTCGACGACGTCCACGGGGACGTTGTTGTTGTTGGAGTCCCTTAACAGGGACTCGTGATGCGATCGGGAAGGCGGGATAATCGCTTTCCCGATCGCGTTGGGGACGTCGAGTAAGTGGTTTATTAAATCTAAACCACTGAACTCTACGTCCCCTACAGCGGAGATTGAGACTGTGCTCATGATTTGAGATGTGTTTTTTGGTGGATTGAAGTAGAGATGATGAATTGGGGATTTTTTTTGATTGATGAGATGTGATTATGTGAAGAGGTGTTGAGGGAGATTTTAATGGTGATGGTGAAGGTTCTTGGTGTTATGGGAAGGGTCTAGAAGGTTCAGGTATGTTGCTTCGTGTCATCTTTTGCTATACTTGATTTTTCCACGTATAAAGAAGTAAAGAATTGATAGAGAAAATTTATTACTTTTGTTCGAGTAAAGAATAAATGAATTTTAGTTGAAAATTATGAACTTATAATTTTTTAAAATAAGTTTTTTTAAAATCAGTGTTTATTAATTTATAAATTAAAAAGTTATAAAATGACAAAAAAGGGCATATTGTTTTAAATATTAAAGGAAGTTAAATTTTATTTGAACGAGAAATGTACGACTCTGTTTTGAAATATATGTATAATTTTAATTAGGTTCACCTGTCCATTTCTCATCCGGGACTGCACCTCCAACCCCGGGGGCGGCTTATTAATTTTGAGGGCACTAAGCGAATTGAAATTTTGTGGCCCTTCTTATAAAAAATATTTATATTCTTATAATTCAGGCACTTTCCACATTAATTCAATACTAAATAAATAAAGAATCTTGATTTATAAATCAATTCATAACTTCTACATATGAATTTTCTAACGTTGTGTTCTCGTGTTTCATTTAATAAGATAAATGAAAGGAAATGAATAGAAAGTGAAAAATAATTGTGTTCTTAAGTTTTTTTAAGAGGGAAATGGTAGAAAATAAAAAATTTTTGTGTTCCCGAGTTTTTTAAAGCAAGAAAACGGAAAAAAGTGAAAGGAATTTTTTTTTAAAATCTCCCTTCTAACATTCCTTCCAAAATGAAAGGAAATGCAAAGAAAAAAAATTACACACATAAAGTTCTTAATTTCTTTTTATTTTCTTTGAACTCTGGAATACAAAACTATAATAGTCTTTTCTTTTCACTTTGTTTCTTTTCTCTCCTTAGTTTTATTTCTCTTCATTTTTTTCCCTCGTTAATTTCCTTTCCATTCTTTTTTTCCGTTAACTAAACTCGGGAATAGAGGGTAAGTGCAACTTATTAGTTTTACATCACTTCTAAATCCTATAATGCCTACTTCAGATTTAACAAACCAAACTAATAAGAACTAAATTCCTTCAATTAATGATGCTTCTTATTCTCAGCAGAAAAACAAAACAACTAACTTGACACACCTTGTTGGGCTCCTAGGCATCTTGTGCTTGGGTGGTTCAACCTTTTCCATTTCAACTAGATTTCCTAGCACATCATCCCAAAATTACCTACAATGCATTTAATTCCCATTCGACTCTTTTTATGCAATATTCACTCATACATTTCCAGAGTAAATGGTATGCACACATTAAACCTAACATAGATAAAAATCCAATTTTTTTTGCAGACTATAAAATAATACATAACTTCTTTTAACAAGAATTCTCTTTTAATCAAGAAATATAATGTATTAATAAATACATAACTTTTTTTTAACAAGAAGTCTCTTTTAATCAAGAAATATAATGTGTTAACAAGTTGTAAACCCCTCTGAAAACAAAAATTAGTAATAAAACTTGCAATTCCAAACGACACCACTTCCATAGCTCTAAACTCCATATATGTTTATTCAATTTACTAGTTGTGCTACAACTAAAACCACTCCTATGCAAACAACTAAATTAAATACGTAAACTTGATAAAAGAAAGCAAACATTGTCTTCTTTGATCCTTTATGCTTTAATTTTCAAACAAAACAATAGTAAAAACGATTGTGCTTTAGCACATCATAGATTAGCAAGCACAATATGCTCATCGTTGGAACTTAGATTAAAAAGGCGTTGGATAACTAGATCCAATCGATGACTTCGAGATAGAGGGCCAAAGGAGGGCGTCAAATTCCATTCCAACTTTTGATCTTCCATCTCCAGTTCAATTGTTCTCCCGAGTCAATTGTTCTCTGCGTTCATTTGCAGCCCAACTCCAAGCCTTAATATTAAAAACAAATCTGACCCAGTAATCACATAACATTATCTAAAAATTGAGGGCCCCGAGCCTTATGCTCCCTTGCATAACAATTGGGTCTGTCCTGCCCAACCCCTGCCCAATCCCTGCCCAACCTCTCAGGAGGAATCTCATTGTTGAAAAAATCTTTTAGGTCAACTTTGATCATTTTACTCATAATGAAACTTAAACTCATGACATCTTCTTATTTACATGTCACGAGTACCTAAATTTAACCAGTTAAACTAAGGAAATTAATAGTAGGTAGTGAATGAGTATAATAAAAAATTGAACTAAAAGAAGATACTAAAAGTTAATAAGTTTCATTCTTTTTATTTTTCAAAAACTTATTTTTACCATATATTCAAAGTTAATTTGAAAACTACTTTTGGGATTGTGAAACAAACTTAAAAAAAAGTGATCCCAAACACCCACATACTTTTAAGTTATGCATTACAATTCGTAAATTCGTTTAGCCTTATAAACCTCTTAAGGGGAAAGCCTATATTGTGGCTTGATAATTACTTTTATAATTTATGCTAGGGAAAATTCTTAAATTGAAGTTGCTTTTATAATTTATGCTAGGTAAAATTCTTAAATTGAAGTTGCGAATACTTAAAAAATTTTAAATAAACATTAAACAGTTAGATTTTTAAATGAACATATACCTTTTAAGTGAAAAAGCACTCCACGGCCACACGTCATCTTAGTGTGAAAACACACTCCACATGGCACACTCAACATGTGCCTATATGTTTACCCTCACGTTACACCATTGAAAATTGCACAAATATGTGAAGATGCCATCCACACAGATTGTGGAAGCCTTTCGTCAACTTTCGCCTTTTCACTCAGAGGGACATGTGTTTACTTTTATTGTATCTTTTTCGAACAAAAGGACACGTGTCAACTTCCTAATCAATAATTATATGTCCATGTAAAGTGTGTTTTTGTATTACGGATGTCACGTGGTCGGCTTCTCCACACTAAGAGTACATGTTCATTTCTAGTTATTGATTTTTTAAATTTATTTTAAAGAACTTAGATTTTTCATATGTTTATTCTGGAAAATTTCTTTTTATTTTAACACAAATTGTAAATGCTTGGAGAAATTGTTATCACCAGTACATTATTTACATGCTTTTTGTTGATATTTTCATATGTGCATAGTGGAAGATAAAAGAAATAAAAGTTGTTTTCTAACACAAATTAAGTTAAGTTGTTTTCTAAATTATGACTTTTAGACGACTTATTCATTTTTCTAGAACGATAAAACACTATATTTACTCTTTGATCTTCATTAATTTTCATCATGAGACTAGAAGAGGAATACATTTCAGTGAGGCTACAAGACTTTGGTGTCTAGTATTCAACTCTAATATTTTGACAACCATTTGTAGTGTGTTTCACATATAGTCATAAACTTGTGTGTCAAAAGTCTATACAACTATTCAAAATTTCAAAGTTGGACGTGCCATTGTAATATGTTGGACATCTTGTATACATTTGTATAAAAAATCATAAGGGGTTGCTTATACATGGTAACTTTAATAGTATCATTGTAACAAGCTAAACATATTATTTTAACTAAAAAAGTTAGTGGCAGTATGATAGTGAGTTAGACGTCTTGTTAGAAAGTTATTGGCTAACCATTTAATGTATGCAAGTTTGATACACAATTGTAACGAGTTTATCACAATTATATAAAACTTTACATCAAAACACATTACAATGGTACGTCAACCTTATAAAGTTTAGCCGCATTGTTAGATAATTCTGACACATAATTACAAACATGCTATTAATCATATAAATTTGCGAATCATATGCTCTAAAGTTCCTACCGTAGGCATTGATTTTGAAGGGTCATGTTGCAATTGTTCTTGCAGTAGTCGTTTTACTTTTCTTGACAAAAGGAAGTTTAAAATTAGGGTTGTATTTTCATTGATGCTAATGCTCATAGGGGGTCAATGAAAATAAATCAAACCACACAACGTCATCTATTATATTCTATCTTGTATTTCTTCTAGCCCTAGTTGTATTATCTTAATAAAAATCATAGAATACAATAAGATATAGAGTCAATTATATGGATAATCTTTGTTGTAAAGTTATATTATAGGTTTGTGCTTGAAATTATGTTTATGATCTCTGATGTTTAGTAAAAAGTCTCGACTCGAATAACATATTTGATTGTCAACTAAATTTTAACTATTTATAATCTGTTTATATCTTGTAGAACTACAACTTTATTGAATTGCGAAATTCTTGTTAAGACACAAAACAAAATAATAAATACACATTTCTATAAGTAAACTTCTAGTTTATAACGAAACTATTTCAAAGTCTGATAAAAGCAAAATTGCTAACAGTGACCACCCAACATCAATGATTCATGTTGACGACGATAGACCCATTTGTGTGATTCTCAAGTGTGCATAATATCTTTAACAATTTCCCCAAACCAAACACTCACCCACTTTTGCACACAACTTCTGCAGATCAACACCAATTAAGAGGTATATTTCATACGTATGTTCTTGAATCTTGATTCATCGAACAACTAGTTATGTTAAACATGATCGATTCCATCATGCTGTTACCTTTTACTATCAGTTTGTTCCGATTTTAGGGTTTTTTACTTGATAATCGCAAGTTAATTGCAACATCAGTTCGTGATTTTGGTGCATAATGATAGCTTCTTCTGCTAAAATCATTGTAAAAAGTATGAATTTTGACTTTATTGGTTTCTTGATAACTCGAATTTACCAGCTTTTTTTACTCTTTTAATCATGAGGGGTAAATCTTAAACTACTAAATTTTAATAAATCTGTTAATTTCTAACTGTCAATTGAACTTTTAGAATCCTTGAGTTTTTGAAGTTTGAAAATTGACCTTTTGTGGTAATTTGACAGTTTGACTAACTACTGTAGGACGTTGACCTGATCATATGGTTTTTATAAGTTAGAACCTGTTGTAATCAGAGATTGTTAGAGAGTTTCATTGACCTGATTAAATCGTTTTTAACTGTTAGATTGTTCCAAACTTCCAGAATGTGGTAATAGAGTTATTAAATATGTTTAATAATTTATATTCTTTGTTTTGGTATTCAAATTAAAAGTGGTAAATATTATCTGGAATTAAGTTATAAATATAATACGATACTTGGCGCCTCGCACCTCGGTGCCTAAGGCGTGGTGCGTCGGGTTTTGAGACCGAAGTGCTTCGGAGCGCCTCTTGTTTTTTTTAAAAACCAAGGTCACACCACAAACCAATGATTTTGAAAGTTTTAGCACATATGTAATATTCATATATCAATTTTGTCATTTTTAATGTTTTAGCACAAACCAATGATATTGAATTTTTTTCAAACGAACCAATTTGTCTGGTCCAACTGACCCAACCAACCTTGTTAGTTTGGTTTGCCGCTTTACGAAACCTTAGTTAGCGGTTGAGCCCATAATATTCATCAAAACCGACCAAATTATGATTCTCATACTTTATAAACCAAATTACAAGTGAAGTACAAACGTGATGCTATTTATTGCAGTTTGATCTTTTTCTAAAACAATTTGAAGCCTGTACTTTTAGTATTATTGAAAATCTATGAAATTCGATCGATTGATCGCAGAATTACACTTGGGTCTTTTTATTTCTCTGAAGATGGTGATGCCTTTATTCTTATACCATTGTAAAAATCATATCAGATGTCTATATGCATCTAACGGTCCAGTTAAACTAAAAATTATTCTTTTATGATTAAGAATCATATCTAATCCTAAATCTTGATTCTTGACACCAGAAACAAAATCAGAATGGGTGATGAACCGGTCAATGTGAAGGAATATCAAGAATTGGCGAAACAGGCCCTCCCGAAAATGTATTATGACTACTTTGCTGGAGGATCTGAGGATCAACACTCGCTCAGAGAAAACGTTGATGCATTTCAAAGAATTATGTAATGAATTAATTTTATATTTCACTATGATTTTATTATCATCTAAATTCTTTTTTAACTGCATTTTATTAACAGTATTCGGCCAAGAATTCTTGTGGACGTGAGCAAGATAGACATGTCAACGACCATATTGGGTTACAAAACTTCAGCACCAATTATGATTGCTCCAACTGCTATGCATAAGTTGGCACATCCTGAAGGTAGTGAATTCATATTAATAAAGTCAGTTTGTAATTAACCTCAGGGTTATGTATGTACTATAACATCCAATATACGTGGTTATCCTATAAGAGGGACGTTTGATATAGATGCAATTTTAAGTAGAGAACTTTAAGAACCACATAAACTCCTATACACATTGCATAAGAGGTTATGTATGTAACCAAATAACTGCGTCTCTTTCTCTCTCCCATTACATTTGATCAACACTTAATGTAAGGTCTTATTGTGGTTCTCACGGTTCTCTACCGGGTCTATATTGAACATTCCCTTATCTTATAATGAGAATAGTTTTGTGATTTTGATTGTGACTAAAGAACCAATATTTTGTGTATTTCTGATGATTGATTGTATTTTTCAGGAGAGATCTTGACAGCTAAAGCAGCAGCTGCATGTAATGTCATAATGGTAATTTAATTGCTACTGCTTCAACTTGGTAAATTACTTTTTATTTTATTTTTCTTTTGTTTTCTCTGTTTCAGGGATTATCTTTCATGTCTACATGCACAATAGAGGAAGTTGCTTCCAGTTGCAATGCTGTTCGATTCTTTCAATTATATGTATGCAATCCTCATGACTCCATCGTTGCATCAAACAACTTATTGATTTCAGTGTGAATTGTTATATTGTTTTGCATTTGTTCTTAGGTTTACAAGAGACGTGAAATATCCGCTTTGATGGTGAAAAGAGCTGAAATGAATGGATTCAAAGCTATTCTTCTTACTGCTGACACTCCTAAACTTGGTCGTAGGGAAGCCGACATAAAAAACAAGTAAAAATCATCCCAAGAATAGTGTGTTTTCCACATTTTCTCAATTTATTATTTCTCTTCATAAACATTAAATCTCGTTAATCACTCGAATTTGGAACATTTTATGTAGAATGATTGCGCCCCAGCTGAAGAATTTTGAAGGTCTTGTGTCAACTGAAGTTGATGATGCAAGTGAAATTACTATCTATTTGTTGGTTATATTTTCATATTTTGTATATTCTTATTATGCATAAAAGTTCAACGATTGAGTGTATGCGTTTTACAGAGTGACGGTTCAAATCTTGAAGCTTTTGCATCCAGGAGCTTTGATCCTTCTTTTTCTTGGAAGGTATAAACCGCTACTTTTGACTTCACCTTGTTTTTCTACAACCATTAGGTTTTGTGCAAATTTTTTTAATAAAAAAAGACCCACAATTTCAATCTATGAGGTCTCTAAATAACAGGTTTTATAGTTCACTAGAAGTAGTTAAAACCTTGGTTTTCAAAAGCGCTCCTCAAGCAAGGCGATTGTAAAAACAGCTTGAGGCGGTGCTTCATGTACAGGTGGGTCAAAGTTGGTTAAAGAGTCTGATATGTAAGAATGACCAAAATAATAAAAGAATTTATGAACGATTTACTTGATTAAAAGACATGCGTAAAAGAGATTATGAACGATTTACTTGATTAAAAGACATGCGTAAAAGAGATTATGAACGATTTACTTGATTAAAAGACGTGCGTAAAAGAGATTACCAGATGTGTAACTTTTGGTTGTAGATAAAGTTTATTTAGTCGTACATAGACCACCACCTCACATACTAAAGCTCTCGCGTCATACCTTGCCTTTTGGTACCTAAACGTCTCAGAGTGTCTTGTGCATTATGAAACCAATGTTACATGCCATATGTTTTGCAGGACATTGCTTGGTTAAAGTCCATTACAAAGTTACCAATTTTGATAAAGGGTGTACTCACCTGTGAGGACGGTAAGACCCATTTCAACCCATCACCCAACTCACTGGATCCGCTCATCTCGTGACCTATAATCTTTCCTTTGTTTCTTGGCAGCCATTAAGGCGATGGAAGTAGGAGTTGAAGGAATCATCGTCTCTAACCATGGAGCTCGCCAGCTAGATTACGTTCCTGCCACCATTGCTGTTCTTGAAGAGGTGCTTATCCTAATGTAATCATCACTTACCAACTACATAATACACAAAGCACCAAGTTTTACAGAAATTTATGGTTGCAGGTGGTGGCTGCAGCTCAAGGAAGAATACCAGTGCTATTTGATGGTGGGATAAGGCGAGGAACAGATGCATTCAAAGCTTTAGCTCTCGGTGCACAAGCGGTTATGGTAATTTCACCTGCAAACAGGAGATCAAATGTTCAAAATACAAAGTTTGTTATAATCATCCTCATGCTGTCTTATAATATTGCAGATTGGGCGACCGATTGTGTATGGATTGGCAGCGAAGGGGGAGTATGGAGTTAGAAGAGTGATTGAGATGTTGAAGGATGAACTTGAGCTCACAATGGCTCTTGCTGGCTGCCCCACTCTCAATGATATTACCAGGAACCATGTCAGAACCCAGATTGACAATCACCATTCTAGAATGTAACTTCAAATAGTCTTATCAACAATCATTTGATAATAACATAAAAGTGTATTTAAACAGTTAATATATAAGAGATGGTGTGTTGTTTGAAGAGGGTTGTATCACACTTATCAAACCATTACACAACTTTAGTAAGTGTGAGGAGTGAACACTCGTGCAACCATTACACAACTTTAGTAAGTGTGAGGAGTGAACACTCGTGCATGACGCCTACATTATAGCATGTTATGCTCATATTCACTAGACCATCACAAACTAACTTGTTTTTCTTAAATAATTATGGTTGTACCATGGTCCTATGTCCTTTTGAACAAGAATTTTCAAAAGATTTTAACATTTCAACATATACCACAACGCAAGACGTTTGTGAAATACTTGTCATTTTTTACGAATTTTGTTCTAAATACACATATAGTTACTAATTTTGTCAGGTCCTTTTATAAAATTACTACAAAACCTCCTTAAATTGCATATTTAAAGCATAACAAACCTGAAAAAACAAGAGTTCTAAGCCCATTGAGTATATGAGAAGATGGTGTGCTTTAATTTTAACCTATACTTTTATGTAATTAACCAATCACTTATACTACTTGAGAACCCATCAAAAAATTGCGTACCGTTATGTATAACGCTACCATAAGATTTATCTGCATCACTCCCCAAATCATATTATTAGTTATGTTATGAGTGGAATTATACAGGATAAATTTGTCCATCCGTTTTATGTACATTAATCCTCACAAATACTATTCTTCAGAACACAAACTTGAGAATATAAATTTTAAAACTATAAGAAAGTGAAAGTGGAAAAACAGTAGGAATTGAGCTAGCTACTCTTATTGACACCCTGCATATCCATTGGTGAATTGGTCATACTACTGACAGACCCCATGGTCTGTGAGCTCAGCTGTGGGCTTGCAGGACAATTAGCCTCTTGATTACCCGCACTCATCGGTGGCTGGATGGTACCAGAACTTAACTGCGGGCTCATTGGGGTCCGCTGGCTCATTTGCTGCGGGCTAGCCTGTTGTTGCTGTGGTAGTCCCATTGATGGTGAACCTACTTGCTGAGGTGGCGAAAGAACCGCCTGTAATGGTGATGTTGTTTCTTGCTGCTGCTGATGATGTGGCATTTGCTGTTGCTGTAGCTGCTGTTGTGGCATTTGATGCTGCTGTTGCTGCTGCATATGCATCTGCTGTTGTGGCATTTGCTGCTGCTGTTGTGGTTGCTGATTCATGTAGGCATTCATGCCTGATATCAACTTTGGTGGGGCCATAGCGGTTCGTTGCATTGGGTTCATGTTGTTAGCTCGGTTCATACCAGGACCCAGCATCGAGTAGTTACTGGAACCTGGATGCACCTGCCGATTAGCACCCGCCAACCCAGTTATATTACCAGATTGGCCCCCAGCTCCAGCTAGTATATTTCTGCTTTGTGACATTCTAAGCTTTGTAGTCATGATAGCAGCCTGAGCTGGTGTTATCACCCCATTCCTAAGCTGCTGGTTTATCAGATTACTGATATTAGCTTGGTTCATATTGATCGGGTTCTGACCCATATTATTTCCCATTCCCGAAATTGTCCCCGACATTGGTGGCGAAATTCCACGAGCGCCACCCATTCCCCCCATCACATTCCCCATACCTTGAAGCCCAACCATGTTATTTCCAGTACTGCCCCCCATTCCAACATTCCCAAGTCCCATCATCATTTTCCTCTGCATTTGAGGCTGTTGTTGCTGTAACATTTGAAGTTGCAGTGGGGACGCTTTATTTAGCATATGACCTAACTGTTGCATGTTTGAATTCTGTCCCATTGCATTTAGATGTGATAACGGATTCGATGCAAGCATCATAGCAGATGATCTTTGCAGCTGTTGCTGCATCAAGTTATGTTGGTTTTGTGGGAATGACTGCTGTGCGTCTGGTTGCAGCGGGCGTGCTGGCGGCAATAACCCGCCTTGAGACATTTGTAGTGGTTGTGAATTTGCAGGTGGATGCATTCTTGGACCTGTTGAATTAACTGATCCATTATTATTATTATTATTATTTGCTCCGCTGTCAGACGGTTTTGCAATTTCATTAGATGGTTGGCCTGAAACCGACTCTGGGATTTCAGCATTGGGGGATAGGGCAGATGAACTATTATTATGTTGATCACCAGAAGATCGAACAATGTTAGTTGGTTTTGGTTGAAGATGATCGTCTTCAACCTGAAAACCTTCACGCAATATCTGCATAGACCGACAACAGTGAATATCTTTCATTATTTCATACACAACGAAAAGAAAAATATAATATCCTGGAATTAGAAAACTCAATTTTGAAGGTCATACCAGCGAGCAGAACTGAGTTGCAAGCAAGTCAGCAACATGCTGTAACATCAATTCAAATCACAAGTCAATAATACTGTATTTGTTCAATTCAAGTGGATATAAATAAATAATTTAAATAATAACTCACAGTATTTGGAAGAGTAGGAAGGTATTCTTCTACTGATGAGTAATCATAATCTTCTGAATCTCCATACAGCATTGCAACGGTGCCATCATCTCGTTTCTCTGACAAGATCATTCTAGTTCTTGATTTTGGCACCTCTAAGAACACATTTCCTGAAAGAAAAGTCAACCATCAATGTCAGTCAAGTCAACTTTCCCATAAACAATTCTTTTACGGTATTTTATCATACACCAACAAACAAACCTTGGAGTACACGTTCAGTCTGCATAAAGTTCAATACTCTGGTCTTGCAAACATTCATGCTCCCCCCAACAAGCGATTTAGAAAGAGGCATTTTGCAATTTTCATCTTCAGGGTTTACATTATTTTGATCCTCAAAAAGAAAATGATTCAATTGTTTAGTAGGAAAGGCTGTAGTACTTTTGTATTCATCAACCTTATTCTTTTTCGAGTTTAATTTATACCTATCATAAAAAAATTAATTAGTCATATGAACATAACATTAATTGAAGTGGAAACAGTAATTCCAGTTAGTGTAATTAAGAGGTGTTAGATTTATACCTGGCAGTTAACATCTCGATTTTGGAGAATTTATCACGCATGATTTTATCAACTTCTTTTCCAACAAGAGGACTAGTAGCATTGAAGGGCCCACTTATATTACCTACACTAGCAGGAGACCCTACCCCGCTGATAGCGGGGGTTTTGGGAAGAGAAGTTGTTCTCCTGGCAGCCATTTGAGCATTAGGAGTTAAAGATGCAGCCCCACCAACTGCAAGAACTGAAGTCACTGCTGATTTGTCCCTTTGGGATGATCCCAATGATGCAGGTGCAGCATACTGCCCACCATGGGACCCACTGGAAAATTCCCCTGATTTTGAAGACAATGGAGACTGAGGCAATGCCCCAGATGATACACGTGGACTTTGTGCTGATTTTCGTCTCTGAAATTGTTCCTCTTTTCTAGAATTATCCAGATTATTCCATGGAGTTGGTGGGAAGTTGGATCTTGTGAGCTGCTGAGTCAACCTCTGCTGTTGATGTAAACGCGGGTCAACATCTGAATCCACCATATGCATACTTCTATTTAGCTCAGAGTCAACAGGTTCTTGTTTTAGATTGTATCTCATTCCGGGTTGACCCGTTGAAAATGGATCCTGATTAAAACTTCCATCGAAGGGATACTTTTGGCCTCCAGTATTATTAGGTAACTGAATCCCTCTCCCAATTGATTGCTGTTGCTGCTGCTGCATGAGTGAATCAAGCACATCCATTTGTTGCTGACTCCCATCAAGACCCATTGAATTTGGCCTAGCTCTTTTAGTCAAACTTGTCATAGAGGACATTTGACCATCCTGATTTTCCCTCTTACCCAAATTCGAATTCATACCGTCATTATATGAATTCATCATGTCTTGAACAGGTCCTAACCCATGATCTTGCATAAGCCTTTGGTTTCCAGCACTCATTTGATATTTTGATTGATAAGATAATGACGGAGATGCTGGAACAACATTCTGGATGGTCTGGTTCACAAGATCAGGTGGCTGCACCATGGCGCCTGAATTTGAGTTATCCAGGCCTCGGTCCATGCAAACCTTTTTCGTATTGGTCAGACTGTCTGAGCCTGACATCTGCCTCAACCTCTTCCGTCTAAGTTCCCGTATATTCAATTTCAGCTGCAATAAAGCCAACTTTTAAATAAAAAGAAAAAGAAATACTCCACACCATCAAGATAATAATGTTTCAAACACTTACATTTGTGGAAGTCGGAGGTTTGCATAGTCTATCTACATTGGGAGATGGGTCAAGATCTAGCTTCGGGTGAAGGGCCATCAGTATGCGGGCTTCTGCTTCCTACAGGCACAAATTAATTAGAAGTTAGATGGTTGTATATTTCCATCTGGTTATATCATATTAGAAAATGCTCACCATTAAATCACCATAGGTCCAAGAACTATTAGAAATCAGAGGCATATCTTTCACCACATTCTCTAATGACATTTTAAGACGTATTTTGGAAGTAATAGGGGTTGATGAATCTGCAGAAGAACCATTAACCCCTCCTGCTTCAGACCCACAATTTCTGTAATCTCTCACCTGCAATGTTTGTCACATCAGAAACAATATGTCTATAGTTTTAGTTCTAATTAAATGTGATTACATACCTCGCAAGCAACTGCTCCATTGATAAATTTGCATGGTATATCATCCAAGAAATCAGAAGGTAACAGACCACGCTCAATAGCCTTCAAATACAATGACCAAAATAAGTGATAAAAGGAAGACTTCACAGATCATTATCACTTATTGCTGATTAAGAACAACGTGAATGCAGGCCTAGACAAAAAGCTATGCTACAATGCAATTCTCTATACAGATAACAAAACAGTGAAAATGTACGTAGAAATAGCCTTATAAAGTTAATGGAACTTCTTTATAAACTCTTTTAAGTGCCAAATATTTGGGTCCAGGTAGAGGTGGCAAGAATGGTGGGTAGGGCGGATCTGGTATTGGATGAAAATGGATTTGAGTTGAAACAGGTTATTTTTTAGTATGGGTTAAAACAGGCCAGATCAAGGATGGCAGGTTGACCCATGCATATCTTTTGTCCATTCTTGTATATAATTAACATGTTAACTGTGACTACGAGAACAATATTACATCATCAAAAAACAAAAACAATATAAAAAAACTATATAAAAACTTTAAAAACAATGATTTAGGAGGTTGTATGCACTAAGAATAGAATTAAGGCCACTTCCATTTGGCCCACTTTTGTCCATTTTCACACAAGAATAGCATGGGTCGAAAAAAGCCAGATCAGGGGTTGGTGGGTTGAACTGCACATTTCTTTTGTCCATTTTCATAAAAACTTAACGTGTCAACTTTGACTACAAGAACAGTATCACTATGTGATAAGAACCGAACTAGTCGGCTTGATTTCGCATGAAGCAGAACACACATACAGCCACTTCGAGAGGGCTAATCTCCAAATACAAGACACTAATTAACAAGATAAAACTTCACTACTCAACTAGAACAGGGGATTGCATATTTAAACATAAATCAAGCAGTTAATTTCTCCTAATATTCAGCCACTTCCCCACCACTGCAGTTTCTATTTGACTGGGTCATGGGTCATGGGTCCAACTGCGTTTATTGGATACGTATCACTATGTCAACTATCAAGAAGCTTTAAAGAAGTGTTTAGGAGGTTGTATGCACTATGAATGGAACTTGGGCCACTATTCTTTGACATGTTTCCTTCTTAGGTATACATTTTAATTTAACCTAATATGGGTAAAACACAACCCAGAAAGACCCATTCATAGTCAAATATACAACCTCCTGACACAAGTAAGAAGATTTACACGTACCGAGAATAGGCTTTCTGATGTCCTATCATATGGATGCAAGAACTTTGGATCATCTTGTACAACGGCTTGACTAATTCGATTCTAAAAGTATGTACGAAGGAGTTAGCTAAAATCAAAGCTGGTAATTTAAAAACCAAAGCAGAACTCTAACATAATGTCGTAACAAACCTCAGAGGGGTTCCCAATTGAATATCCATCTGGAAAGAGGCTTATGAAAAAAGAAATATCTGCATCTGACAATAATAAAATCTAAAGATTAAATAAACATTTAAAGAAATTTAGAAACCACAACAGAAGTGTGAGTTAATGTTCCATAGACAGATACCTGCAATTTCAGCACCATCTTTGTTGTTCTCAGTGACATCAACCTATAGTATCAGAATAGGTCAAACAAATTGGAGCAATCAGTTAAAGTGCGTAATGACCCTAAGAATTAAATTCAGTTTTGCTCCTGTTGTTTTACAACAATAACCATTTTCCTCCAAAAGATTAAAAACATCAATCGACCTGCAAAAGTTTCATTAGTTGCTTCAATTTCAGTCTAAGAAGTTTTATTAGTTGTTTCAATTAAGGTCCAACTTACCTCCAAATGGTGAACCTTTTAACTGAAGTTAAAAACAAATTATTAAACTTTTGAACTGAAATTGATGTTAATAAACCTTTGAAGAAAAGTGGTTAATTTTATCAAACTCATTGAGCAAAATCAAACTAAACCCTAATCCTAATTTAATCATGAGCAAAGATCAGATCTTTCCAAAACCCTAGTTTAAATGACCTCACAAAATCAAAAATCAAACTGCTAACACACATACTAGCACATCAATCATCAATTCGGTCGGAAAAACGGATCCATCCAAGAGTGTGTAATCACTTAACGACTAACAGATACGATCAAAGCACCAATCACCATCTTAATAACCGATCCAACACACAAGAAGAATCCGCAACTCAATTAACGAAACAATCCCACAACACGAAATCAAACAAGACACATACCGATGTCTTTTCAGCACCAACAACACCCGATGATCCAAAATTCTTCTGAATTCCAACAGGAGCGTCGACATCTTCATCTCCTACAACTGCAGTGACTTCAGGCTTAGGTTTGGGTCGAAATCGAGCACCTTTCTTCGATACCTTGAAAGAAACCCCCATTGTCGTCAAAATCTGTGGGGAAAATTACTTAATGGGTCGAATCGGAGTGAATCTTCGAATGAATGTGATGAATCTTTTTGATGAGTTTTCAATTACATCGGGTTTACATCACGTTGGTGATGTACGGGGGCTCTACAACAAAATTTTACTTATTGATTGTTGATTTTGATTTTTTGATATGAGAATCGGGTGATTTGGGGTTTTGTTAATATTAATATAGGGCGGTGGGTGTGGGACCCATTGGACATTAGGAAGCTCCGTTCGGCGGCTAGGCTTATTTGGTTTCTGAATAAAATATTAAATTTAATAAAATTATTAATTATAAAATGATTTCTAAAATAAGATACAATTAAAATTATATATGAGTAGATATTATAAATGATAAACAATTATATTAACATTTTAAACTTTTTTTGTATTTTCAAAAAATAAATTAAATTTTTTTTCATAACAAACCCTTTTAAAAATTATCATTTTCAAAAATTTCCTTACTATAACTTTCAATTTTAATTATTTTTATTTTTAAAGTTTTTACATATTTCGTATTAAGAGTTTGGTGTTTAAAAAAATTATTTTATAAAAAATTGTTTGTTTATAATATTAGTAAAAATATTTCTTGCTTAGTTTATTAAAATACTTTTTAATGTAAAAAGAGCTAAATAAAATTATTAGTAACTAATATATAATATAATTAATATGAGAGAGAAGCGGAAAAAATTCATGAGAATGAATGATGGTGACATTTGGCACCCTTAGTTACCCTTTTATTAGAGTAACAAGATTTAATCAAAAATTATCGTGTTAAGTACACTCTAGTAATATTATTTCTTTATTATTTTTTAGGGATGATCTTTAGCTTAAGTGATAAAAGTATTGAGGTGCTTAGAAGAATAAAAAAATGAGTTATTCGGTTTGGTTCTCGTTCAAAATAAAAATATTGAAGGTTGAGCTAGTGTGTTTTTTTAGTTGTGTATTTTCTCCTGAGAGAGTTGAGGGTGCGAATTTATCCTTTGAAGTAGGATTGTAATATGTTTGCCGTTCAAAAAAAGAGTAATACTATTGTTTCTATAAAAGATACCCATGGTAAATATGTTCTTTATATGTAAGAGGTTGGTGATTTAAAACTTGTAATGTGCATATATCAAAGGTTAATAGATTTATATTAGATGTTGTTCGAAAAGAAACATTAGTATGATCATTAGTCTGTATGATTGACACTGTCATAGTTAAACGTGCTCAGGTGGCATCAATCCAAAGATGGGTGACCTTTCTAGGAAGTTTCACCCGGGCAAAAAAAAATCCGTGAGTTTCTCGTGGGTGAAGCAAACAATATTGGTGGTATGGGAGGCCATGTGTTACGATTCAACACCCAAAAGTAAAAGGAAAGAAAGTGGACCAGTCTACGTGAATGCACCCTTTTACCATCTGTGTCTTGAACTTATTAGGGACATCAGGCTTTGCATAGAGAAGATGGTGCGTCAGAGGGTGGTGATCGCTTTCTTCTCCCGACTCACCAACTTTCCTTCCCCTACATCCTTTTACCTTCGCTACCAACTTCTCAAAAGGGAAGCTTAACACATGTTGGTGGTAAGACTACTTTGAAACAACAACATATATATTGAACGGAGCTGGACAACTATTTATGATAAGACTGCTCCTGTTATGGATTGAACGGCTCTAAATCCCAAGCTTCCTGTTCATTTCATTTATTTATTAATATATAGGTTAATGTGATCTTAGCTTGGACCAAAACACAACATGAGTTTTTGCGAGTTAACATGAAACAAAAGTTTAGCGGTTTAGCCTGAAAATTATTTTTATTTTATTTATCTCATGTTATTAATCTAAATAAAAATACAAATGTATATAAAATATTAGAGTTAATCTCGGTTTTCATCCCTGAGTTTTGCAAACTGTCTCCACTTAAGTACCAACGTTTATTTTGTCTCTATTATTGGTATGAGTTTTGTAAATCGTTTCTATTTTCATCCTTTTTACTAACAGTGTTAACAATTTCTGTTAATTGAGTGTTAAATGACCAAAATACCCCTCAAACCTAAAAAAACACTCACTTTAACTAAAACCTATGAGTCCTTCATCGTCTTTCTGCATCATCCTCATAATTTTACTCACAAAAATCTCACCTTTATCTCCTCAATCACCACAACCCACCCCAAAACCCTTATTTTCCTCAAGATTTCTTGATTCCATTCTCCAAGATCACGCATTCCGATCATTCCCCCATCACTGCCCCAAAACCGGCTTCGTCTACGATGGCGACGCATCGAAGAACCTCACTGGAGCCGTCGTCGCCGCCCCGAGGTTGCGAAGTGGTAGCTTGAGGAAACGAGGGTTTGTTGGGTTCAAAGAGTTTGACATCTCAAAGGGTGTTGTTGAGAATCCGTATGTTGAGAGGCTTGTATTAGTGTATCATGATTTGGGGATTTGGTCGGAGGTTTATTATCCTTGCCGGAGTTTGTGTATTTGTTGTAGGTGATAGGGTTTTGGCGTACAATGCGGTGGATTTGACGGTGAAAGGGCCGCCGAAGCTTGATTTCCGGTCGTCGGAGGGCCCCATTTTGGTCGAGTTTCATGCTTTAAACACTTTGCCGGAGACGGGTCTCCAGAAAAGTCGTCGGAGATGAGTTCTCTGGTGTCGCTGGTGTGTGTGTTCCAATTTGTTTTGGTGGGGTCGCGTTTGATAAGGTGATAAACGAACTGTGTGTTCGATTATGACTCAAGGGCATGTTGGAATTATTGTTGAAAAGGGTTCGCTGACGCGGACGTCGTTGGAGTATCTGATTGCTGGTGATAGAGGTGGCAGTGGTGGTGGTGGTGCGGACCAAGGAATAAAGGGTGGTGGGTGGGTTGGTCGGTGGCCGGAGGGGTGTTACTGGTGGCGTGGCTTATGAGTAGAGGAGGTTTGGGTAGGTACGAGGTGTTTAATTTATTTATAAAATAAAATAGTAATAATTTTATAATATTATATTTACTTTTTTTATTTTTAATAAGGGGTATTTTGATCAATTGACAATCATTTAGCACTTATTTAACGAAAACCGTTAACACCGTTAGTCAAAAGTACGAGAACAGAAACAATTTGTAAAACGCAAGCCAATAATAAAGACAAAATAAACGTTGGAACTCAAATGGAGATAATTTACAAAACTCAAGAACGAAAACCGAGATTAACTCAAAATATTATATTAAGGTATAATGACTTCCATTATCTTTTAAATTTTGGCTACGTAAAATTTTAACATAGAATGCCCAGTTGGTTTAAGTTAAAATTCATAACACAAATTTTAAAGAAAATAAGTTTAGAACAAAACAGCATTATTGTTAAACCCACAAACTTGTCAAGTAAACTGCAAGCCTAATCACAATTTGTTTAGCTAAATGTGACATCGGGTTTTAGCCGGAAAGAAATTCGAGCCCACTTAAAGTAAACATGAAATTCACAAATTTCATGTTAAGTTTATATTGTACTTTCACATAGTATCTTCAATTTACACCCTAGTACTATGAAATTTTGTAGTTACACTTATTTTAGCTTTAGCTTTTTGTTACATCTGATTCACAAATTTCATGTTAAGTTTATTTTGTTGTAGTTATAGTTATTGCCTAAGACGTTCAAGGAAAATTACTTTTACTTCTCTGTTTTAATGTAATTGAAAACTTGGATGTAGCTTCTTTTAGTTTACAACCATTAACATCATGCATGTGACACGATGCTAGTCGAATAGATCAACTTAGGCTTTGAGACATAAATCACTAGCCGTTTAATTTTAGAGATAAATCATAACCCAAATTAAAAAATTCATACGAGTCAAATTACACCTCTAACAGACAGTTACAGGGCTAACTAGGAAAGACGTAGCCAAGCATATATAAATAAAGATCCATCGATGCTGAATCTCGGAGCAAAAACAAACCAACGGGGCTTGTTACCAAGACAAACACAAACATACATCATGAGTATCGATGCTCATGTCAAGCAAATATATGCAGGATAACGTGGGTGTAAAAGGTAAAGTTGAAAAAAAAGGACAAAGCCAAGAGGAACATCATAAAAGCCTCCTAGAAACTCAAAACGACAACAAAAGCAATACATGCAACAACGCCACGTAGTCACTCACTGATAATACATGAGTTGTTGGGCAGCAGCAACATTCGGGAAACCATCATATATGCCTTGGCTTGCTCCGGCAGCACCCATAACCATACCACCCATAGTTGGTGGTTTGAGAGGAAGCTGACCTTGAGTATGCATGAGCCCATGGACCCCACCCATCTTGCTTATTGCTAATTGTCTCTCGTACGCCAACAAGTCAGCAGCTGAGAGCATTGGTGCAGGCGCGGGTGGTGGAAGCGGGTTTGAGATTGTTCCTGGTGGAGTTGGCTTACTGCCCCAAGAGCACTAAATTGCATACAAAACAATCAAAAGTCAGGTCTCTACACACATCAACTTATAGTTGGATAGTTAGAAAAGAAAGAGGAGATGAAGTATGAAATTATGAAAATAATTTATATTATTTTGTAATGACAAAAATGCCCTTCGTTGATAAAGCTTTATAATTTTTTTGTTAAATGTTCATATCGTACACATGTCTACCTTCATATCATCTGGTTGGTGGATAATTTAACAAAATAAAAAAAATCAAAAGATTCAGGTTTAGATAAATATAAATAAACTAAAACATCAATGCAGTAAAAAACAAAATTTTAAGTTGTTTTTGAAAATAAATAAGCATACGCACCTTAATTTGTTTACCGTAAAGAATGGATTGGGTATTTCCCATTTGAATAGCCAAAGCAGCCTCGGCATGATTGTTGTATCTCACAAAACCAAATCCTTTGTCAGGCTGAACCCGAACTTCCTCGATTATTCCAGCACCAAAGGAATGAAAGTGGCGATGGAGTTCAAGCTGAGTAACCTGATATTTAACAATTCAATTCAAAATTTATATTCATGAGTTACTATGAAAAACTAAATACAAGACATGGCGTTCACATAAAGGGGGTGTTCGAAATTAATTTTAATAGTGGTTATCTGATTATTCCATTTTCAAGTCACAGATAACCAGTTTCTAGTGTTTGGAATAGGGCAACTGGTTTTGAATGTTTAATTATCGGATTATAGTATCTGCTAAACAGGTCATTATGCAGAGCAAAAATAAAATCAAAATAATACTAATCATTTACTCTTTGCGGGTTCAACCTAATTTTGGTTTTGCACATCATACAATCATTTTTAAAAAGGTCACATGTAACTTCCGATCATCACAAAATACAAATTACTAAAACTGCATGCAAATAAGCAGACCTTTCATGTCATTATACAATGGATTAAATATCCTCCGTTATGCATGATTGCAACATAATCTCCACATAACCATAGCTACATAATTGAAGGAAAATGATTTCTTACTTCTGGTGCAAGGTTGCCAACATAAACAGTGGTATACTGTGGGTTATTTTCAGGAGCATCTACATTAACAGGTTCCTTGCTATCCTCTGCCCGAAGAAAAAGGTATATGCATATATGTAAATAAAAAATTGATACTCAAAAATACAGATTTTCAAATTCTTATTTCTCCTGCATACCTGAAGACCCATTTGTTAGCTCCACAACATTTTTAGAATCTGAGGCCTGCTTTTCATCACTAGTGCCAGCACCTTTGGTAGCCCAATTGCAGCGGATCTGCCTACTGCCAAGCCACTTCCCTGATAAAATATGAAAAAATAATGATGGAATATTGCATACAACTCCAAAATAAAACCAATTAAATTCAAATACTCTGATTTTATTCTTAAAATTTAGAAAATTAAACAGATAAAAAAATCTTTTCAAAAAGCGCTTACCAGTTAAGTCATTTATAGCACTTTGAGCATCCTGAACAAGAATTAATAAGGTCAGATTCTAGTTAAAAGATGGTAGCATGAGGAAAACAACACAAAATGAGTCAAAAAGGGTAGAGAGATAGTTGCACATAGGTGTAGAGAGTTCCACACAGGGTGGGTATGGTGGTATAATCAACTTTCAGGAAAATTTCGAATGAAATGGGTAGCAACTAGCAGGTTGGGTAATCAATCAAAGTTAATTCAGATAAAACAGGCCATTTTAAGTACAGGTTGAAATGAGCTGGCTGTGATGACCCGCAAGCAACCCCTTTCTGTGTATTTTCAGTGTTAAAGCATTAATTACGATTAGAAACGAGACCGTTACAATAAAATTAATATGTTTGAATAAAACCAATTTCTCAGGCTGTATGCATTATACATAGAGGACAACTTCTACCTTCGATCCATTTATAATGTTCCACTTTTTGCTAAAAAAGAAAGAAAAAAGTATTTGACACATCAAAATAAAAAAAAACAACCCAAAATCAACTCATTTATAAGAAAAGGGGTAGAAACTGCCACATCTACTTTGATGACTCTCTGCTTACGTTAAGGCAAAGACAAATGTGTGTCACCATTTTCTCCATAGTGAAGTCCAGTATTAAAGAAGGATCAGTCATCAAGTATAAACCTGTTGGTTACGGAAAGAAACAAACCCAAAACCTCTTGAACGACCAGTTTTCTGATCCCACATAACCCTCGCGTCCCTAACATAGAGAAACACACATGAAAACAAGTTATTTTAGAGAATGTGTGTGTGTGTGTGAGAGAGAGAGAGAGAGAGGAAAGAGATGTACTCACGAACAACTAGCATAAACAGAGAAACATGCAAACAACATAGCATCAGTAACCTCAGGGCTAAGATCACCAACAAATATGTTGTAATGACCTGCAAACCAGAAGTAGGAACGCCATGAGATCAAATTATCATAAAAATAATCATGCCAAATGACAAGTACTAAAACTATCCAAATCCAAACAAAACATAAGCACCGCATAAAACTTACCTGATGTGTCCTCCCTCTGTCCACTGGCATATGCCCAGTTAACTTTGATAGGTTGTCCAAACCTGAACATAACATTGATAAAAAAGAAATGGTGAAGTAAGATAGCAGAGCACTTGAACTCTATTAAAATGATCGTTTACCCTTATTTATATAAACATGATATAGTTACAGCTATCCAAACACTTACAAATGCCTCCCATTTAGAGATAAAATAGCAAGTGCAGCTGATCTACGATCAAAATAGTGAATGAATCCATATGATGACTGCAACATAAAAATAAAATGAATAAAAAACGATAATCGGGGTAGCTAAGTGGAAGAGAAAATGTGAGATAGCTCAATATATACCCAGGGCCGACATTAAAATGAATTATATGCATACTTGATCAAAGTTTCAAGTATCTAATAAAAATAGCTACCTTCTCTTTCCTTATGAGTTTGCAGCCTTCAACCGGACCAGTACTTGCAAAAACCTCTTGAAGAAGTGGTTCAGTCACTTGTATATGGATGTTCCCCACATACCTGTAATTTCTCAAACATAAACAACTAGAAGTTTGAAAACATAATACAAAGAATAACAATTTTAGCTAAAGAATAATTCCCAGTTTCCAGTAAGCATAGAAACAAATAGCCATCCTATATTTGACACTTTGCATACTACAACTACAAACCTCAGTATTTGTATTGGAGGGTGAGAAAAGAGAACTTATAGATATCACATCTAAAAACACATAATTAGTTATGGGAACAGACCAAGGATTTTGTCATGCTTGTACACGCAAACGAAAAAAAAGGAACCAGAAAATCATCTGTAAGCCACTCACACACTGCGGCATGTATTTGGATCAAACCCAGAGGCAGATTTCCACTTGGGATTGGCTCAATCTGCAAAATAAAAAAGTGAAAAAAAGGAAAAACCAAAAAAAACAGCAAGCTAGGAGTAAAAAATTAAAGAAACCCACTAACCAGAGTATATCAGGCCCAGCAAAGAACGGGTAAAAAGGCAAAGTGTATCTACTACTAAACTAGACACAAATCACCAAAGAAGCACGCCATAAAAATAAATGTGCACACAAATGCCCTATATAAGCTTAATATGTAAAAGGACAAGAAAAGTCATGCGGGAAGATCAAGCTATGACTTCCTAAGCCTCCAACAGCAATGACTAGTAAGATAAAACCAGAATTGGTTAAAAAGTCTGATGCATATCTGAACAAGCAATATATTCTAACTGACTTAATTCCTTAAAAACATTTCAGTCTTATACATCCTTGGTTTAAAAAAGCGTGAGGCGCTCTGAAGCGTAGGTACCAAAATTCGAGGCGCCACGCCTCAAGCGTGAGGCGAGGGCTTCACGTATGCGAGGCGATAAAACTAAAAATAATAAAAAAAAATTATTATGCATGACACATTTCACTTCATAATCATCCACACAAAACATAAACACAAAACATACATAGAATTTAAAGTTTAGAACATAATTAAACATCTTAAAAACATAAATAAGTGTCTCGAATCAATCATTCATCAACAAGCCACGTCTCATCTCCCTCAAGATCATAGGAGTCGATCAACTAGAGCTGAAGATTGAAGGGCTGGCTGCTTGAGTAAGAATTGAAGAGCCTGGCCGCTGGAGAAGACCGAAGGGGATTATGAAGCTGTTGTGAATGACGATGGGGCTGGAGTTGATAATTTAGGATTTTAATTGTTTAAATGGGCTGGGTTGCAGATTTAAAGTTGAGAGAGATGGGCCAGAAGTTGATATTAATAAAAAGGCCCAACTTTCAACCAACTTGACCAGGCATGATTGTGGCCAAACACATGAAGTGCTGCTTCAGACCGCCTCACGCCTTTCTCCTGAAGCGCCGCTTCTGAGCGCTTCTTGTACAGCCGGCGCCTCGGTGAAACGAAGCGCTCAGGAAAACGCCTCTAGCGCCTCACGCTATAAGCAGCGCCTCAGAACGCTTTTGTAAACCAAGTATACATCTAAAAATGATGTTTTAATTTAATTTACATCCATTGAGATTTGAGGCTAACCAGTAAAATAGATGCATTCACTGACACAGAACATCAAACACATACTTTTTTCATCTAAAAAATTACTATGAAACAATATCTAGAATTCTAAATAAATGATGAAAATATGGACTTTCCTGAAGAATTGACCATAGCAATGCCATCAGGAAATTCTCACAAGGGTAATACTTTAAAAAAAGAAACCAAAGAAGATGCTTATGAGCCAAGAGTAAATACTTTGCCCTTCCAAACTAGTGATGATAAAAAAAAAATTAATCCCATAGTAGAACTTTATGTCGGTGACAAAAGAGATATTGCATATCAGCCAACCGCATGCCTCATGTACAAGAAGAATGCTGAATCCCAAACCATAAGTGACTTCACAATCCCATATCTCCCACACTCAAACAAAAACTCTTAGGCTAGTAGCACCACCACCAGCAGCTGGGTGCACCTAATTAATTGTAGCAACACTTGCACCAGCCCCCCAACAATGAAAACAATATATCCATGTAAGAAAACTCACATGCATTAAAGCTAACAACAAGCCAACAACCACTATAAAGCAAAAGATAGTCTCATGAACAAGGTTTTCACCTAATCTCCTACATGTCAAATCATTAAACTTTGAACAATGAGTCTTCTGAACAAGGTATTCATCTAGTCTCCTACAACTATAACTCTACAGGACAAACCAACAGGTTATTAAACTATAAAACTGATTAGTAAAGAATCTCCAAAAACCATCAGACAGGTATATTCAAAAAAACAAGAATCATTCTAGGACCGGTAAACAATTAGTCACAATGGAATGAGACTTTACGCCAAGAAAGAAAGAGAAAAAATATATATTGTTCAATCAAAATGCAACACATACCAGCCAGTTCCAACTTCCAAACAAAAAACTACCAATGAAATTTGAAAAGTTATGTCATACTCCGAAAGTAATAAAATTTTGAGAATCCTAAACTTTTACAAGCTATTACAAACTTTTGTGTCAAACAAGTAACAAAATCCAAAATGAATCCAGTATCTCAAAAGTAACGGGTACACTATCAAAAAAAAAAGATAAAGATACCACTCCATTTTGTACGGTGAGAGTAAACTACACTAAAAAGAGCATATAATTAAAATCCTTTAGCTTTCACATAAGGAGCACAGCACCAAAAATCGTCAAAATTCAATTACGATAAACAATCCCTTACATTTCACAGATAAATAAACAATTTTAATTCCCTAAAACTTATCACACCTCACCAAAACTACGGGCACGACCACCATAATCAGATGATCGATCAACAAAATTAAAACCCTAAGCTCGCAAATGACAAAATTAACACACACAGAGACATGAATTCACAAACATGTGCACAAATAAGTGAAGAATACATTACAAAATCAAACACATGATCGTGCAAACCTGTGGTGGTGCTAATAGGCCAGGATGATACATCGATTGTTGTTGAAGGAGAGCTTGCTGCATCAAAGCTTGCTGCTGTTGCAGCTTCAGCCTCTGATGTTGATGCTGCATTCTTGATTGTTGACAATACGATCCTTCGAGATCGATTGATTGTGTGTCGCATTTGGGGGTTAGGGTTTCAAATTGTTGAATTTGATCGAGATAAAAAATGCCCAAATAAAATGACGAGAAAGAGCGCGTACCTAAACAAGCTAATAATATTTGCAATGTAGCATTGATGGTCCTTCAACTCTTGTAAAGTAGAATATTTAGCATTCAACTTTTAACTTTCCATTGATGTTCTCTAAGGGTGTTTGGTTAGAAGGAATAGAATGAAATTAAGAAACTAATATAATTTTCAAGTAAAATCATATTTGAGTGTGTAATAAAATATAAAACCCAAGAGAATGTTTCACCTCAAATTTCATTGGTTGTGTGATTTCAAAATCCTCCCATCTAAAGAGGGAATTTGAAATCCCACAACCAGAGAATTTAAGGTGAAACATTCTCTTGGGTTTATTTTTAAACTCGCTCAAACATAATTTTACTTGTAAATTGTATTAGTTTCTCAATTTTATTCTATTTCATTCCTTCCAACCAAACGCCCCCTAAGGGAGCGTTTGATTAGAAGAAATGGAATGGAACTGAGAAACCAGCATAAATTTCAAGTAAAATTATGTTTGAGTGGGTAGTAAAATGTAAAACCTAATGGAATGTTTCATCTCAAATTCCATTGGTTATGGGATTTCAAAATCCTTCCACTCAGATAGGGAATTTGAGGTTAAACATTCCCTTTGGTTTTACGTTTTATTACCCACTCAAACATAATTTTACTTGAGAATTATATTAGTTTCCTAATTCAATCCCATTCCATTTTATTTCATTTCATTAATCGGAGAAATGGTAGGTAGTCTTTCCCAAGCCCATAATTGTAACAAAAATAACGGTCCACTAACATCAGTAGCTGGTATTTTTGTTGTCTTGCATAGTTGTCTGTACAACCATGCTAAAGTGACACTCCCCCACTTAGTTGGCCACACTCTTCTAAATCTTCTACATGTGTTAAAAAAATTAACATGCAGCCAGTTGAAAGATGAATCCAGGAATAAAGTCATCCCGATCCTGTATAATATATTAATCAAGCATGTTACTGGCATTGCTCAATAGATGTATTTGTAGGAAAATCTTTTTCTATTTCTTTTAAAATGGCAATCAAGTTTATTTTTAAACCTTTTATATGATGGAGATCAAGAAAATAACCTGTCAGATGCCTGAACAAATCTATTATTTCAGTTTTGATCATTACCACATGAGTGTCAGTAATTGCATCACCATCAACTTGCAAATCCCATAAGACTTGAACATCTTGAAGGGTTACCATGCATTTTCCCAAAGGTAAATGAAACGAGTGGGTTTCAGGCCGCCATCTTTTCACCAAAGTCGTAATCAAACCACCATAAAACTTACGGCAACCGCAATCAATAATACCACCAAAACCCGTCATCCTTATATACGACATAACGTTACTGGGTATAGGCTTGTGTTTGATAAGTCTTCAAAAATTGGTATCCCTCCGTCTAGGTCTCAAGACACCGACATCGCTCGTTGGATTCTGAAAATAGTGAGCAGCTATATGCTCACCAACTAAAAATAACAAATTCGTATTCAAAGGACCCGGTGTAACACCCCAATTGCCATTGAATCAAATATGTGAGTTTGTTGATAAATAAAGAATGTGAAAAATGTTTGTTGAAAATTTGAGAATGTGAGGGGCTGTTTTTTTTTGGGCTGATCCGGCTGATCGGGCTGACCCGTCAACGGGTCAGCCCGTTTGATTTCGGCTTCGAACCCGGCTGACCGGGTCTCCAGTGCTGACCCAGACCTTAAAAAATGGTGTTGACCGGCAGGCCGCCACCCCCTCCGACCCGCAGGCCGCCACCCCCTCCGACCCGCAGGCCGCCACCCCCTCCGACCCGCAGCCCCCCCCCCCTTGCGGTGGTGGTTCCAACTGGTGGTGTGACTCTGGTGGGTTTTGTTACTTAAATAATGAATCGTTTTGGTTCAAGTCAGATACTGAATCAAACAATCAAGTTTCAGTCAGATGCATACACAGTCAGAACTTCTAACTGGGTCAACTTCTGACTCAATCAGATCTTACCTAGTCAGTATAATCAAACAACCACTGAGTTTGTTATGCATTGTGGAATGGTTAGATGGTTTATATTATATAAAAAGGTAAAAAATATTTTTTAATAAATGACCCGGTCAAACCCTATTCAAAGATACCAACTATCCGCCCTCCCCATTGGCGGGTTCTTGGTTAGTATTAACGGTGGTGCAGAACTCATCGGTGTCACTGGCGGGTTCTGAAGAACATGACAAACTTGTGGCAGGGCGTGACAAGCACTTCGCAGGAGTGATGGGACTTGGGGAGAACTCGTCGGTGTGACCGACCGGTACCCTTATTGTTTAATTTTTTTTACCCCACAAGTCAAATACATTGTAAATTTAACCCTATAAATAAAAAAATCATAGAAATATAATATATTAATCAGTCCTCATAGTGATTTAGGTATATGATGACATCACATAAGAAAAGAAACATTTATGAACCATAACATGATAAATATTTTTTTACTCTGAAAGATAAAAATTTATTAAATTAACAAAAAGCTATACTGATACAGATTTTAAATAAGAAATAGGAAACAAAATAACAATTACACATGAAAACAAAAAATGTTCCACTACTTAGTTTATGGCCATATTGGGATGACAATTTATGATCCACAAGTATTAAAGGGAATTTATCGCCCAAACCATAGAATTCAGCATCAACTTGTTTTCATGAACCATTTTATTTCTTGATTTCCAAATCACCAAACAGGAGATTATGATATCTGCCAGCACTACTTTCTTCCGTCATTGTTTGTTGTAGATAATTGGACAATTATATTAGTTGGTTTTTTAATACAATTGAATCATCACATGTATAAATTAGTTGTAGTTTCCTTTTTGAGAACACCTTTTTTTTATTACACTTACAATTCCTAATTTATATATCTCCATTACAATCTTTAAAGAATTCATAGATAGTGAAACTATGTTTAAAAATTAAGATTAAGTGTTAACTAAGCGTCCACCTGTAAATTCATATATTTTTAAAATAAAGTATATGATTGTTATTACCGATCTAATATGTTTAGTTATCGAAAAAACTACCCATCAAATTAAAAGGAAAAAATAAAATAAAATAGTTATATATAAGGTGGGAGCCACTACTATTATTATTTTTTAAGGTTCTAATATACAAACATCCACACAAATAAATCGACACCTTTTATATGTTGCGTACCATACGCGGCGTATAGGGTCGGATACACGAAAAACGAGAAAATTCAGGGGGTTGTCAGAGAGTTATACGTCCCATATAGCCTATACGACCCTCCTATACGACACATATAGGGCTATACGACACATATAGGGCTATACGACACATATAGCTTGTACGATCCCTCACCCATACAACACGTATGGGTTATACGACACGTATAGACATACAACACGTATGGCTATACGACACGTATAGAATGTAGTATAGAAATTTTGGGGTGTTAATTTAAAATAATAAGATGTTTATTTAACGGATCACTTTTTAAATAGGGAATCCACTATTAAAAATGACAAATGAAACACAAAATAAAATTAGAAATTACCAACTTAAACAAAAATAAAATCGTGGGCCCTCCCTGCCTAAAACGTCAGTTCGTTGTATAAAAAAAATATACACAAAATTTATAAAAGAGTACAAAAATTATGTAACAGATCTAGGAAACAAAAAAGTGATCTTAACTCTTATGTTTATAATATCAGTGGAAAAATTGAAGTGAAATTAGGTAGAACAGTATGATTATCCATCGATAAACAATTAAACACACCAAAACTATGAATACATTCTACAAACACATCTCTGTTCACACACAAAAATGAAAAATGTCTACAAATTGAGATCAAACTCATGATTCAAAGATGAATCCACCATTAACCGATCATTATGCAACTGATATGGACCTCGTTCAGATGCTCTCTCTTTCCTCTTCGACAAGAACTTGTGAAGTGATGATCGTCTCGCTATCGGCAAATCGAATCCGATTACTCGTGATCCACACGCTTCGTAAGAAGAATTCGAACATGAGGCCGTTGGAATTCGATTGTTGATTTGATTATTATGTGAAGATGATGAAGCACATGTTGCTGCTAACATCATATCACGAGCTTTATCAGCGGATACACGATCGAACACTAGTATTTCTCCCCTGTAGAAGATCGTCATTTGTGACGTCTTCGGTTCCGTAGATGAAACATATTTGTTAACTGAATCGTTAGGTTTACAGAAGGAGTTTAACCTAACGTATTGAGGAAGATGTTCAATCGATTCCTCTGTTCTTCGACGTTTTTCCGACATCGGCACCGGAGATTCGATTTTGCTCAACAAATCAACCGTCGTAATGCTCGTCTCCGTCGCCGGAGAAGATAATTCCGTTTTTCCTGTAACAAAATCAAGTGAAAATCATCAGATTACCGGAGTTCATCAGCAATTCAGATTCAAAATCTTCAAAATCTTCAAAATCGTTTAAAATTGACTCGGATCTGTACCTTTGAGATCAAAAGTTGCATTGATTCCGATATCTCGTAGATTGCCTTTCTCCTTGAGGAACAAACTCAATCGATTACAGGTGATCGCGAAAGTGGATTTCTCGTTGCCGGTGCCGGAATGACAGTTGTTCGCCGGTGACATACTGAAATTTCTCCGTATGGTGAGGAAGAATGAATGGAATGAGATGAGATTGTGATTCTAGGGTTTTGTGGTTTTATATGATAAGAATGAATGAATTGCGGTGGTGGAGATGATGAAGTTAATGTGAAGAGAAAAACGTGCTCCTTGTGTTTAATAAGAAAACTAAATAAAATATTATGGGGAAACAAAACACGAGTTTTACTCGCACTCAGTGGCGTCGTATAAGCCCGCAATTTTATTCACATCTTCTTATCTTATATAATTTGTTCGTGGACGTAAGAGAGATAAAATATTATTATTTATTTGTTTATTGTTTATAATATATTGTTTAATTATTATAATTTTTTTTAATATTTTTAAAAGTTGTTGTGAGTGGAATAGAATGAAAAAGTAATAATAAACGCATAAAAGAACGTCATTTTATTGAAAATATGAGAATGAGAAATAATATTTTTAATATAATTATAAAAATAAGAATAAAAAATGAAACATGAATGATCTAATGTTATGTGAATTATAGGGTAGAGATAGAGTTTGAATCCCACATTTGACAAACTTGCTGTTGAATAGTTCCTATTGTCTTCTACATTTTGGAGTGGGGCGGCATTGTGGATGTTGGTTAATGACACCGATAACACTCGTTTATTCAGCTTGTACTTTCATTATGTGAAATAAAAGTAATGAAGTTTTAAACGTAGAACAAATTAGCAATGTAATTCATACTTAACCTTACCTAAGAATGAAAATAGAAAATTATGAATAATTAATATAATGCTTTAAATATGGTGTTGGTTTAGGGTTATTTATTCGTTTACTCTACTATCGTTATTTTTCTCAATATAAATGACTTGTACATTAAAGGGTATATGGTCTAAAGATACTAAGTTGCACAAAAGATTCCCTTATGATGAGAGACCATGAGTAACCTTATGGTTGATAATATATATATATATTATATATATATATATATATATATATATATATATATATATATATATATATATATATATTATATATATATATATATTATATATATATATATATATAAAAGTTTAGGAGTATAATCAAAGAGTATGCGTTAAGTGTTAAAAAAACATATGACTTCCATTTTCGTACAAGTGAGAATCATGAGTATTTCCTATGAAAATACATTCAACTTTTCTTTAAAATTTACTCTCATTGTTATTACATAAATACAAACTAGGCTTTCTACCCACACGTGTTGCGCTTCTTAAAACCGATCGAACTCGTACTTTGTCGCGGGAGCTTATTCCGTCAAAGGCTCGGAAAGAAATGTCACACCCTCAAATTTCACATGCGGGGTTTTACCGCGAGCCGTGTGACAAACCAGGATCTCAGACACGGTCATATCAAACGACACTAAATGAATTTAAAAATAAACGTTTGACTTAAATCAGAGTAGCATAAAAGAAATAAACATCAGTGCGGAAGCATAAAACTGAAATGAATAACAGTGCGGAAGCGAATAACGAAATGTAAACAATACTGAAAGTTATAAGTGCCAAGTCAAAACAAAATGTTCAATGCAAGTAAATATGTTTGATGATGCATGTCCTGAGTACGTTCCTTAATCGTGCATCATAAGCTTAAACGTTCCTGTACCTGAGAAAACATGCTAAAGTGTGTCAACATAAAGTTGGTGAGTTCACAGGTTTTATCACAGATAAAAATGTTTGTAACTATTTGAATGGTAAAGTAATTAAAGCATATCGATAGGTAGCTAGCCTATAAACAAGTTAGTTAGCGTTTCAAACCGAAGCTGACTGTTTGTATGTTTGTTGCCTTCCCGTCACGTCTAACCCAGACAGTGACAAATGTTAGGTCAATAACGCACCCGTTTGACCTCCAATCAAGCTAGCACGACTAGCCCAGGCGGGGTTTGTCAAACCTAGTAATACTACTCAGAATTACCTCGCTACACATTACTAACGGTTCGAGAATGTAAGGACTTTTAAGTATGTTTGCACTAACGTAACAGGCGATAAACAATAATACTAGAAACCATTTGTAAATAAAGTTTGCATGTTTTCTCCCCCAAAAGGAAAGTAATGTAAAATCGGGGCCGTGAAGACTCGCCTTGAATGCACAGCGACACGTAAATGTAAGCACAAAATATTAGGGTCTCCGATTAACCTGAATTTTATTTAATATATAATTAATATAAATTTTAAATTGTTAAATATAAATATAACGATCGTACAGTTTCCTCGTTCGATTCAGGTACAATGCCGGTTAATGATAGATTTCCCACGTCAAACAAATACCAACACATACAACTCATACAAAGAAGAAAACCCAATACTCATGTATAATCCAATTTATAAATAAAACTCCTTTATATGTATATGTATATATATATGAGCTCATGGCACTACACAATATGTGGACCCCAACCAAACCACAGCACCCACCAAACACACACATGCATTCATACACAATATAACACCCGCATGATGCATATTTCGCACAGGAACGCACACATACGCATTTACTCGTGATATATATATATATATATATATATAATATATATATATATACACGCAGAAGATACATACATATATATGCAGAAAAACACATACATAACACATATATTTCTATAATCGCCCAGATTATCTGTATACGTATATCCAACTCCGTGCACACACAACAATAAACGCATACGCAGAATACGTATATATATATATGCATACGTAGCGTATAACACGCACCGATACAAGCATACACACACACACAATATATCTATATATGTGTATATATATACACATTGCAGAAACGTATATATAAGGTAGACATACACATATATATACATCGCAAAACATGTATATATATATATAAAGAATGCACACACACCGCAGAACGCATATATAACCGATCAACGCATCCCGCATCGAATCCAACGAAAACCGAAATTGAAACCGTAATCGAAACCGTAATACTCCGAACGAGAAATAACGAGAAAAGGAACCATAACGAACAAGATGTGGGTTTGATTCGATCTTCGTTTACTGTCGCCGGGCGGGGTTGTTTGATTGCGGTGTTGTTTGATCCCTTAGAAGACCGTAAGAGAACCGTCACGTGAAACGGAAGGCCACCGGAGGCTAGAGGCACACGAAAGAGGTTTCCGGATAGAGCTTGCGTTGGGGGAGAGGTCGACGGTTGTAAACGATGCTCTCGAAGAAGAAGAAAACGGCATCAACAACTAGTAGGGTTACGGAGAAGGCTATGCTAATGGGATGGGGGTGGGTACCGTAGTTATATAATTCAAACTTTGGAAGTTTGGAATATTAACACTTGAGTCCCTCAGGTTTATTTAAATTTCTTCTTGAGTTAATTTAGTTTAGTTAGGTTTAGAATCATTTATTATTATTAAGTATGATAATAATCATTTTACTTAATAATAAAAATAAATAAATAAACTGATTTATTTTAAAATATCATAGAGAGGTTCAATAGTGGTGACGATGTTAACCTGAAAAATACGAGGTGTCACATTCTGTAACACCCAGCCCTTTGCATTAACAATATTGCCCGCTTTGCCCACGAGGAGCTCACAGATTTGCTTTTGGTTGCCCGGATGAAAACTTCCCAGGGAAGTCACCCATCCCTGGATTGCTCCCACCTGAGCACGTTTAACTATGAAGTTCTCCTCTCATCCACAGCCAATACGCCCAAAACGCGTTGTTGATGTTAAACAACAGACATTCCTTATGAACCAAGAATCTCTCCTGTCCACGGCCGATGTGGGATATGTTTGGCTCATCAAGGATGGTGACTTCTCGGGCTCATCGAGGACGATGAGTCCAAACAGGGGGTGCTTGTGAAACCCTACACATATCCCACATCGGCCGTGGACAGGAGAGATTCTTGGTTCATAAAGAATGTCTGGCCTTTAACATCAACAACGCGTTTTGGGCGTATTGGCTGTGGATGAGAGGAGAACTCCACAGTTAAGCGTGCTCAGTTGGGAGCAATCCAGGGATGGGTGACTTCCCTGGGAAGTTTTCACCCGGGCAACCAAAAGCAAATCCGTGAGCTCCTCGTGGGCAAAGTGGACAATATTGTTGATGCGAAGGGCCGGGTGTTACAGATTGGTATCAGAGCCATTAGTTATAAAGAACTAGGATTGCATTTGCATCTAGACTATAGCCTTAGACACAACACTAGCATTGCACAAACACTATTACTTGTTTACGACTTTTGGAAGTACATTTCATGGCATACTCGCACTACGTTACAGGATGTCCACATCATCATCATCTGAACCATCGATGTCACCTATATCACCCTCGACTAGTAGAGAGACCGAGGATTCCACTCGTCTGCCTTCAACATCTATACCTGTTTCTTCACCCCCGGAGTCTAAGAGACGCCGACTTGAGCCTACCGTTGCCGCTACGGGGCACAAGGAGCCCTTAAAAGCCCATGACTCACCTAACACCCATGATTGGGACTAGTTACCAGGATTGATTGCCCGATGGATTAGGGAGGAGAACGTGCCCTACCCTCCTACTCCTTTCACACCTGCTTTTACTCCTATCCTACCATGTATTCCTCACACGCCCGAACAATCTTTCGCCGCCTTTGTAGCTGCGATGAAACGTGAGGTACGCTATATGCTTCAGACTACCGGAAGGGTTAAAACCCTGTCAGAGGATCAGGCTCGGACACATAGACGCGTAGAACTTCAGAAAGAAAGCCTTGAATCCACTGACAAGTGCCATAATAGACTTGTTAAGGAATTTAAAAAACTAGTGGCCCGTGTTAACATTTTAGAGGCTAGAGCCGTGGAATCTGAGCAGCATTGTGTTCAAGCAGTAGTGAGAATTGCAGAATTAGAGGCACATGTCGAAGCTCTAGTTGCACAACAAGAAGAAGAGGAGCTCGGAGAGGAACCCGAGGAAGACCCCGAGGAAGACCACGGTATCTTCCCATACAAACTGTTATCACCATCAGATCATATTCACATACAGGTTCACATATGATGACACTATCATCATCATCGAACACATTTAAACTAAAACAACTACCATCAAAGATTCATGGATATGCCAACGCATTCTCATGAGATTGTCCTCATCATCATTGAACAAAAACACATTCCAATGCTTAAACATACAAAACACAATGGCAAACAACACGTACACCAACGTAAACACATCAAAACATCATCACTACACAAATCATAGCATGCCAAACATTCAGAAGAGAACCCAAAACAATACAAAACCAACACAGACAAACAAAGGGGTTCTTAGACGAGGAATCCTCATCATCACAGAACTGTAATAACGTCTATATATGAAAATTTCAAAACAAAGCCCCAAATAACAAATATATTAAATGCAACCTCCCTCATCAACATTAAACAATAACAAGCAACACCAACAAAACTTTCGAAAAAGAATCACCAACAACATGTCTCCGCAACACAGTTGCCACCGTAGGCAGTCATCGAAGACGGCTGAGCGAAGTCCAAATCGAAGTGACAATGGATGAAGAGAACTATCATCTCGTGGCTGGGCGACGCCAAATCAAAAAACCAACATGCATGCGTCGATCATAAACCATCAGTTGATGAAAACCCTAAAAGGGTATGACAGAGACACGAAAGAGTAAGAGCAACATAGACAGTCACACCATCACCATCAACACCAACCATGGCAGGGAGGCCACCACTTGCTCCACCTCAACCACAAAAGAGAGACAACCTACATGAAAAGTTATATGCGTTCAATCTCTTTTGGCAATTACATTTACGATTTGACTCCATGGTATTCTTTTGTTGTTCAGTTTTATAATGTAATTTTGATTTAATAGTCATGTTACTTTTATTTGTCTTGTTAAATAATCGATTTCTTTGGTTTAAAGTTCAATTATGATTACGATGATTAATAGTCATGTTACTTTGCCCAGGGCAACGCCACTGCCACTGCCACAACAAGAGCACCACCACAATACAACACCATCATTGCCATAATATCACCACCATCCCTAAAACATTAATACCCCCAACACACATTAACCCTAGTACCACTACTGTCACCATAACACTGTCACGACCATAAACACGATCACCAGCACACTACAAAACCATCATCCCCACAACACCACCTCCACCACCATCCCTAAAAGACTGTTGCCGCTAACACCACCGACCCTAATACCACCACCACTTCCACCATAACACCGCCGCCACCCAATACCTCTTAGCGCTAAAAATAAACCCAATTTCCTAGAAATAACAACAACCCACCATCGATCCTTCTCACATCATTTCCAACTGCAACCGAACCCTAAAACCAAATCACAAAATCCAAAAATCACACCTCGTCACAAGGCGGATCTAGGTTTTGGGCAAGCAAGAACCCCCGAAAATACTTCTATAATGTGCAACGGGTTGATGGTGGTAGAGGAGGTCGGCAGTGGTAGATGTGTTGGTGTTGACGCTGTGTGGTTGTGTTGGTGGAGGTGGAGGTCGACGGTGGTGGCTGTGTTGGTGGAGGTGGAAGTCGATGGTGGTAGTTGTGATGATGGTGCGATTGTGGTGGTGGTGTTGGTCGTCGTCTCTTTATCTTGATGGAATATGATGTTTATGGTGATTTTGGTGGTGGTGATGATGAAGTGAAAGAGACTAATGAACTAATGAAGTATGTTAACAAGTTATCAAATTAGACTTATATTTTGAAATATTGGATGAAACAAAAGTGAAGTTTACTCTTTATTTTATTTAATAGGGTGATTCAAATCGTAACGGTGATTACAAAATGAGACTAAACACATAAAATCCTCCATATAGAGTTGATATTTTATTTTGTAATTGTTTTGAAAAAATACTCATAACATAGGAAACTTAACGGAAAAAGTTATCGATATTAATAAGGAGTATTTAAATGATTTAAATGACAATTTTTATAAAATATTTAAATACAAATGAGAAAATTTTAAAATTTTAGACTCAAATATCAGTATCTATGAAATCTCAAGGATGAAAACACACAGTTAACTATTTACAATATTTAGAACTATCACGTGATAATTAAATTAGTTGACATTTCATTTTCGATAGCAGCTTTTTTATTACACTTACAAATCCTAATTAATATATTTTTACATTATGATCTTTAAAAATTTCATAGACAGTGAAACTATGTTTAGAAATTGCGATGGTCTTAGTAAGCTGTCACCTGTAAATTTATATATTTTTAAATAAGTATATGGTTGTTATTACCAACCTAATATGTTTAGTTATCGAAAACACTACCCCTTCAAATTAAAAGGAAAAAATAAAATAAAGTAGTTACTATACCTGGCAAGATGGACGGGTCAGGTTGGGGCGGATGCTAGATCAAAATGGGTTTAGGTTATGATGAGTTAGTATAAAATGTACTAATTTAAAAAAGATTTAGAATGAGTTTGAGTCACGATGAATTTGAGTGAGGATGAACCAGATCAAAATAAATTAACTTAAAAAAAACTACATTGATTAATATTTTATGCAAGATAAATCCCAAAGCAGTAGGCACCCAATGTTCTAATGAAAGAAAAAATATAATTAAGTCTTGCTCTAATACCTTAAGCTACAACTAGACAAACAAATTTAAAATTAAACTTTAAGCAAATGGTAATAAAATAAAAATAAAAAAGATAAATTGCATGTTGATTGTGTACATGGGTTGTGAATGTATATTGTGTTTTTTTACTCCCATCATGGAGCTCCAGTTTACGACACCCGGTTGCCGACCTGTTATCTCATGTGACCCGTAAACCGATATAACCTGTTCATAAATCCAATATGTTTATCGTTATTACTTAGATGTGAGATTATGTGTGGATTTTGGGGAACAAATGAGACAAAGAAAGATGAGTTACGAGAAAACCTAATCAACTCATCCTGACCCGTTCTTTGTTTTTATGATCCATCTTGACCCGTTGATAACTTTTTCAAGTTTTAGAGTTATCAATTTGACCTTCTTAAAAATATAACTTAATTCAATCTAACTAATTACTTTATTATTACCGACAAAATCAATCAAAATGTATTTACTTGGGTCAAAATTATCAATTCTAGTAGTTACATATATAAGGTGGGACACACTATTAAAAAAGACGATAATAAACCAAAAGTGAATTAGAAATTACCAACTTAAATTAAAATCAAATAGTGTGCCCAACCTAAAACGTGAGTTCATTGCTAAAAGAATGTTACAAAAATATATAAAAAGGTACCAAAACTATGTAACAGATCCGGGAAACAAAAAAGTGATCTTAATATCAATGGAAAAACTGAAGTGAAATAAGGTGAAAGGAGTATGATTAATTGATTATCCATGCATAAACACACCAAAACTATGAATACATTCTACAAACACATCTCTGTTCACACACAAAAATGAAAAATGTCTACAAATTGAGATCAAACTCATGATTCAAGATGAATCCACCATTAACCGATCATTATGCAACTGATATGGACCTCGTTCAGATGCTCTCTCCTTCCTCTTCGACAAGAACTTGTGAAGTGATGATCGTCTCGCTATCGGCAATCGAATCCGATTACTCGTGATCCACACGCTTCGTAAGAAGAATTCGAACATGAGGCCGTTGGAATTCGATTGTTGATTTGATTATTATGTGAAGATGATGAAGCACCTGTTGCTGCTAACATCATATCACGAGCTTTATCAGCGGATATACGATCGAACACTAGTATTTCTCCCCTGTAGAAGATCGTCATTTGTGATGTCTTCGGTTCCGAAGATGATACAGATTTGTTAACTGAATCGTTAGGTTTACAGAAGGAGTTTAACCTAACGTATTGAGGAAGATGATTAATCGATTCCTCTGTTCTTCGACGTTTTTCCGACATCGACACCGGAGATTCGATTTTGCTCAACAAATCAACCGTCGTAATGCTCGTCTCCGTCGCCGGAGAAGATAATTCCGTTCTTCCTGTAACAAAATCAAGTGAAAATCATCAGATTACCGGAGTTCATCAGCAATTCAGATTCAAAATCTTCAAAAATCTTCAAAATCGTTTAAAATTTACTCAGATATGTACCTTTGAGATCAAAAGTCGCATTGATTCCGATATCTCGTAGATTGCCTTTCTCCTTGAGGAACAAACTCAACCGATTACAGGTCATCGCGAAAGTGGATTTCTCGTTGCCGGAGCCGGAAAAGCAGGTTTTCTCCGGCGACATTGTTGATCGGTGTACAGAAGTTTCTCCGGTGTAGTGGTGTTGATGAAGATTGAAGAATGAATGTAATGTAATGAGATTGTGAATTGTGAATTATGAATTTGTGATTCTAGGGTTTTGAAGTTTTATATGATGAGAATGAAATGCGGTGGTGGATATGAATAGATAAGAAGATTACGTAAGAGAAAAAAAAACGTGTTAGTTGTGTTTGATAAAAAAAACTGAATAAAATATTATGGGGCTGCTGAACACGAGTTTCACTCGCACTCAGTATGCCGTATACAGACATTAATATTTGGAAAATTATCAACATGTCAAGTTGATTCGTTTTGTCTGTTACATGTATTTTTAATTAACATATTTAAATACAGTAGTCCGACATTAAATGGAGTTGTTAGATGTTTGAATGTAAATAAGGTCCTTTGCATTTTAACTAGAACAAATTCTGTAAAAAGGTTAGGTCGAACTTAATATGGGTTTGATTGATTGTATTTGAATATGTAGGCTGATCATGTTCGTTAAATAAAAGTTCGGACAAATCTATTTAGAACAAATCTATTTATGAGGTGGAGACGATTCTGTTGGATGATGACATTTTTGGGAATAACGTGTCTCAACAGGGCATTTTGAGAGACGATCCACGAGACATTTTGAAAGATGATCTTGGTCAAAATAACAGTATAAGAGTTTTCTCTTAATTTTCTCTTATTTATACTTTTATTTTTGTAATTATATAAAGCTTAATGATAAAGTTATTGATTTGTACTTTAAGATTTTAAGTTCAAATCGTGAGAACCAACATTCTGCATAAAATGTAAAGTAAGATTTTGTACGTCAAATTGTGAAACAATCCGAACCTCCCCGGACCTTGTGGAAGTTAAATCAAACATCAGGTGTGAAATTGTTGTATATATAAAAAGTAAAGTTTTGTTACAACTAAGTAATCTTTTTGGAATATAAAAACATAACGTAGTATAATTAACAAGGGTTAGTACATAACTAATCTTATGCAATGTTGTTCCAATCGGATTGGACAGGCCGGTTCGACCGGGGATCGGCTAGGTGACCGGTCCGGTTCGGTATGATTCGGTCTTGTCTGGTCGAACCGGCCGGTTCGTCCCAAATCGGTGGTCGGACCGGGAAACCGGACCGGTTCGAACAAGATTTTGGTATTTTTTTATTTTAATAGGTAAAAACGGGGTGTTAACAACAAATTAATGTGTTGGATATACAAATATAGTTAAGTTTTATATATAACTATAAAATACATACATAAATCATAGATAAAATTACTTATATTTAATTACATATATAAATATATTTAAATCCGGTCCAACCGGTCCGATTACCAAACTAATAAAGCGTTCAGTTCGACTTCCGATTCAGTTCAAAAAACATTTATCTTATGTAAACAACAAATTGATTTAATATGACCATGTTGTCATTCACCCCATAGTCACTCTTTTTCGTTACATATGGCTTAAACACCAAAGACTCGAAGAGCCGGTGATCTAATATTATTAAGTTAACTAAAAAATGCGTCATTCGTAGTAAGGTTGATGGTGATCAAAATGAAATATATAAAGGTAGCTATAGATATAAAAGTACGATTAGATGGTGTGAGTTAACGGTTCTAAACAAAACATATGGTTTGAACTCCTTATAAGTACAACCGTACAAATACATTGTTAATTATTCATGAGTTTTTCTTTGAGTTGATTGTTATAAACATTATGAGTTATGTTTGCCGTCTATATATTACTTATATCATGTTTATTATTACGGAACATTACTTACTAGACAAGTTTGACCAAAGTTTTTTAAAATGAACATTATTTTTTACCTTACAAGTCTCATGAACATTTCAGATACCATTCAATTATAAGGCTTTACTTAAGACGTGTTGAATGCAACACATGTCGCATCCTAGAACCATACGCACAAAGGATTTCGTGGATTGCAGAGCAGAGGCGGAGCTTCAATTCTTTCGTAGGGGGCGGGGACGAAACTAATTTTTTTAGGGGGGCGGACTCGATATTTATATAAAAATTTGCACTACCTGGTAAAAAATTTAAACTATCGGGCTAAAATTTAAAATTACGAACGAAAAAATAGGACTAAAAAATATATCCATTTTAAAAAAATTAGTTAAAATTGTCCACACTAATAACTTTCACTTATTATTAGATAGTCTTAGAAAAATATATTCAGTTTTTCTTTTAATTGTACTCTCTTCGTATATGAACCGCAATAGTCAATGCAGCTACAAATGAACTGTAAAATATTGAAATTTATTATTTTTTTTGAACGAAATTTGTTATTTATTAATACAAAATAAAACACAACCACCTTATCTAGAAAAGTGGTTGCATGAAATAAACGTGAGTGGTGTGGTGGCATGAGAGAAAAGCGTAGAGAAAAAATATATATTAAAGTTCATTATACCGACAGTTGATGGAGGTCACAATCAGATTGTTTTTTTAGTAATTTTTGCGCCTCATTTCGCATAATCTAGTGCAACATAAACCCGACATGCCGCCATTTAAAAGTAACATTAAATAGTAAAAGCAAAAACAAATGATTATTTGACGCTCATTGCATGTAACTATGAAAAAGGTTATGCGTTTAAGTAATATTTTTGATAATATGTTCATAATTAAATTAGTGAGTTTTTTCAACAATTAGTTTCTTTTTAAAAAGGTTGGTGTATGTTCATAATTAAACCAGTAAGTTTTTTCAGCAATGAGTTTCCTTTTAAAAAGGTTGGCGTGCAGTCCCGCCTGGAACACAGATACGTGTGTTCGATTAAAATAACACTTATCATCCGAAACGGCATGGGCGGAGCTTAACATCCTAGTGGGATGGGGGGGGGGGGGGGGGGATTAATATTTTTTAAGGGGCCGAACTCGATATTTTATAAAAATTTACACTATCAAGTCAAAAATTTACACTGTCAGACTAAAAATTACACTACCAACGAAAAAAGGGGGCGGCGCCCCCTGTCTTCTCTTTACTTCGCCTCTGCGAAACAAGATCGCACATCTGTCTTTAAAAAAAATAGTAAAAAGCAAATACAATACTAAATCTTCATAGTCTAAAAAAATCACGAGAAACGTGTTAAAATTTTTCTGCTTTTCTTTCTTATAGTATATTACCTTAATCACTACTAATATTATTTAATTTTTTTAGATTAAAGATATTTTTAATAAACTAAGAAAGAGATCATTTTATAAATGTTATTTCTAAAAATTCTCATTTTTATAAAATAAGAAATTTTTCTACAACATCAAACATAAAAAAAAGAAATATTCTAAAATTAGTGTTTTAAATGTAAAGTTTTTTAGAAATCAAATAATAAAAATTGAAGTTATAATAAAAAATTTAACAAAAGTTTTAAATTAATATCATTATTTATTACTTATAATTCTTACTCGTATGTAATTTTAAATTTTAATCATATCTTATCTTATAATATCGTTTTATGTTTAATAACTTTTCACTATGATTTAATATTTTATTTATTCGACTTGTATAATACAAAAGTTTACTAAAACTAGTAATAAATATAAGGCTTACATTGACACTACAATGATAATTTAGTTATTTCTTAAATAAAAGTTATGAGTTTAAATCTTACAAAACGTAAGTGTGATAATTTTTACAAACAGAATAAAAACAAAGTTGAATGTATGTTTATCAATCAAAATAAAGAAAAAATAAATACAAGAATAATTACTAGTAACATTAATATAATACAAGTGTGCTCAATACAGATCTGATTTTAAGTAGAAATACATAAACACCACATAACCACTAACGATGGATCAATGCTCGCGGCTAAAGAGCGTGGTACCAACGGTTTAAACAGGTTCACCATCGCAAGCGCCATAGGTAGGGTGGCTGGTTGGGTTGAGGGTTTGTAAACTCGCTCCGAAAGCCGCTGTAGAGACTGTCGGGGGACAACTATACAGACATTGGAGGGATTAAAGAAACCTAATTTTACAAACTTTGTAAAGTTGGGAGGCCTCGCTATCTTTGGGTTTTTTAATTTTATTTCTTCAAATTTTTTAATTATTGTTTCTACATTATAGTTATTTTTGTTTTAAATCAGTTATATCATTCACTTTTAATTCATGTTTACCATTTTCAAATGTATAATTTTTCAACTAATAAAAATTTTAAAATAGTAAGACCCTGTTTGATTCACAGAATTCTCAGGAATTGAAATTGGAAATAAAAATTTTACATCTAAAATCATGTTTGTTTGGTCAATATTTAAAATAGTAAGACCCCGTTTGATTCACAAAATTCTCAGAAATTGAAAATTTTACATCTAAAATCATGTTTGTTTGGTCAATGGATGGAATTGGAATTAGAATTAGAAAATTTCCTTCGTTCATTGGAATTTACATTCATTCCACTTACCCATGAAATGTTAACAATTCAATAGAATGTTCAAAATTAAAATTTTAATTTCACTCAAAATTGACCAACCAAACATGTTATTTATTTTAAAAAGATTTCAATTCCATTTCCAATTCTTTTGCAAAACATTATGCGAACCAAACGACCTAAGTGTTCAAACGGGTTAAGAAAAATTACTATAACTCTCTTTCATAGTAAAGAGTTAAATAAGACGACAACTTGTATTAAGGGCAAACAAATTTCAGCGAAGATCATTCTTGAATGAAGCAAGAGGAGTCCAACAAATTATTGTTCAAACTAGTGATTTTTTTTGGGAAATATAATCCTTATTGGAATAACAAACTATATGTAATTACCACATTAGAAAACAATCTACTTCTTTTCCAAGCATTCTAAAACATTAGTGGTTTCATAAAAGGTTCATTAGCATCCTCAAAAACTGTTTTTTTACCATACATGGGTGCAGACATGACTTAAACATGTAACAATAGCTAAAAAGACAATTAAACAAGCTAATTGATACTACATAAACAATTGAATATTGAAACCAACAACTCCTAAATGTTGCTCAACACTCATAAATCATTAAATAAAAAATTGAAATCAACACTGAAATTGTAACCAAAACATCAAAAACTGAAACAATGAAACCAAAACAATAAAACACACCTGGCATGGCACTAGGCCAGGGCCGATAGTGATGGACGATGGCAGGATGGGAACGGAGGGGCAGGATGCTAAATCACCGAGTACAAATCGATGGAAGGTGATTCAGTGTAATTAACTTAGTTTAAATCATCAGCTACAAACCTATATAAATACTAAATAGGATTTTTATTATTTTTAACTTGATGGGTTTAATTGAGTTTTAAAATGTTTGTTAATTTACTAAGCCCCTCTTTTACATATACATAATTACTAATAAGTTCGATTTTTATTTTTGAATTGTAGAACAACTAGCTGAACAACAAAAAAAATTCTCTTGACTCCCCAAAAGTTTGGGCCCAGAGTGGTCATCGCGTGACACACCCTCAGAGCTGGGAGCCCGGGCTTAACACCCACACTCCTAAAAGTGGTCAAGTCTAATTATGCGTTTAAGTTTTTTTAATGAAAAGTCCTGGTTAAGCTGATAATTATATTTTCAGGTATGACTAACCAAATTGGCTATGTTGGGTGGGTTGAGGTTTAACGGTTCGATTTTAATGATTCAACATTTTTTTTAAATTTTATCTACAAAAATATTGGTTTATATAAAACTTATAATATGATGAAGATAATTCATAATAATTATAATACACATAAATAACTACATATTCTAAAATGAAAAAGAAATATAAAGATTAAACTAGACCATACAGAACCGTTAAACCATCAAACCATGAAACCAAATTTGGATCTTAAACTGGCCAAACAAGCCGAGCGCTTAGATTTGGACGATTCGGTGGGTTTTAGCGTGTCCTCCTTACACAATCCATAGAAAAATACCAATTAGTGACCACTCATAATGATTCTTTTAAAACTTTATATACCTATTTTTTCGTGACCCATGAGGTTGCTCATCAATGAGGTGGCCGTAAAAATAGCATAATATAGAATTAACAATTACCTGGTCTTTATGGGCTTTTTTCATTCTGAGCCACACTTACAATTTTTCAAACTCCACCTGCATCAAAATCACAAGAAACACCAAATTTTCAGTTCATACTTTCAATTTCTAATGGAAAAAAACAATCTCATTTCTTTCTTTTCTTTTCTTTTTTACCCTGGCTAAGTAAATGGCCATTTGTTTCCTTCTAAAACCACCATTTTTCTTGAATATTATCTTGATCATGTTTCCATGGATGGTGAATGCTTACATGACAGATGTAGATGCATTGCTTAGAATCAAGCAATCTTTGAACAATCCCGAGCCTCTCGATTCGTGGAAGTTAGGAACGATTCCTTGCGACGATGTGGTGAGATGGGTAGGTATTGTTTGTAACAAGGGGATTGTTACTAATCTTCATCTTAAATCAATGAGTCTTTCTGGTAATATAGATTTAACAGCCCTTTCACAAATGGCGGGTTTGCGAATCATTTCACTTGAAAACAATTCTTTTTCAGGCCCGATCCCGGAGTTCAATAAACTTGGATCCTTAAAGGGTCTTTACCTGTCGATGAATCAATATTCAGGCGTAATCCCACAGAATTATTTCACGGAGATGACATCTATGAAAAAGATATGGTTTGATGGCAACAAATTTACAGGTGAAATCCCGTCTTCGATTGCAGAACTCCCAAATCTTGTGGAGTTGCATCTTGAAGATAATCAGTTTTCTGGTAAAATTCCCGCCATCGGTCAAAGAAGTTTAAACTCGATCAACCTTTCGTACAATAACTTGACAGGCGAGGTTCCTCCAGGTTTGGCTAGATTTGATGCAGCCTCTTTTGAAGGAAACCCCGGGCTTTGCGGGGCAAAATTTGGTAGAATGTGTGACAAGGTAAAACCGCAGACCCCTAAATCAAAAGAAAAATCATCTAAAAAGGCTCTAAGGATAGAATATTTATTGATGGCGGTAACTATCTTAATTCTTGGCCTAATGATTGCTGGAATCTGCATTTTGAGAAAGCGGAAGAAGCATAACTCGGAGACGGTTGGAATTATGGAAGGTAATCTTGAAGGTTCGGTTGGTTTGACTATCTATAATATCAGCAAGCCTGAAGCTATTCCGGGCCAGAACAGTTTTGGAACGGGTCAGAAGACGTTGATGTCCAAGAAAAAGATGGCAGATATTGATCTAATGTTGTTGAACAACAGTAAAGGAGTATTCAGGTTATCAGATGTGATGAGAGCAGCTGCAGAAGTGCTTGGAAATGGAATGTTGGGGTCATCATACAAAGCCACAATGTCGAATGGTATGATTGTGGTTGTTAAGAGGTTAAAAGAAATGAATTTGGTAGATAAAAATGGGTTTGAAGCCGAGATGATGAGGCTAGGAAGACACAACCACCCGAATATCTTGACACCGCTTGCGTGTCACTATCGCAAAGAAGAAAAACTTGTGATTTATGATTACATACCCGGTGGAAGTCTACTTTATATATTACACGGTATGAATTTAACTAAGAATTTTTTTATAAGTAGGTGGTTTAGGATTTAGCTAAGTACTTCTAGAAGTCTTTCTGGAGCTTGTACATCTAGGCAGTTCCTGCACGTATGATCAAATTTATTCATAAAGCAGTTCGCTAGTCTGACCAGCAAACTCAAACCAAATCTTATGAACTTCAACCAATAATCAGGTTTGCTCCTACCGAGCTCGCTTGCCACTCTAACAAACTTATCGAGTTCGCTCGCCAAACCAATCAACTCTAAAAAAAACACTGACAAATTTGCACAAGTTCGCTCGTACCGCTAGTAAACTGCCTAGAAGTACAAGAAGTATAAGAAAGTTCCTAGAAGTACTTGGCTAAATCCTAAACCACCTGCTAATCCAAAAACTTCATTTAACTAATCACTGTTAGTTTGGGCTCTGGCATTGCATTTTTGAAGTGGTTATGCTATACCTAATAATCAGACCTGGTAGCAACAAAACATAGATCGCGTTTGGATGTGGTTTTATGATACTCAGAACAAGTTTGAGCACAAAAAATCAGATAAACAAAACCACTTTTGTGTAATGCTAGTCAAAATTAATTTCAATATACCCAAACACTAGGAACTGATATCAGCTAAACACTTGATTATCAGAACAAGTTTGAACACATGTATTAGATAACCTAACCCAATTTCATATACTGCTAGTCAAATTTAGTTTCAATGCACCCTAACACTACAGACTGACATCAAATAACCACCTTCAAATCGCAATGTTAAACAACAATTATGCAGGTGATGATGGTTCAAATGTTTCAGGTGATCAGGGAAAGAGGCATGCTGAGCTCAAATGGTACGCTAGATTAAAAATCATCAAAGGAATTGCACAAGGATTAGAATATCTTCATACTGAACTTGCAAATTTAGAGTTACCTCACGGAAATCTGAAATCAAGCAACGTCCTCCTAAACCCTAATTACCAGCCTCTGATCGTTGATTTCGGTCTGAACCACATGATCAACACACCTCATGCTGCAAACGCATTAGCAGCCTACAAAGCTCCCGAAGCACTCAAAACTCATCGAGTATCACACAAATGCGACGTGTATTGTCTCGGAATCATCATCCTCGAAGTCCTCACCGGCAAATTTCCATCGCAATACGTCAACAGCGGTCAAGGCGGTACAGATCTGGTGCAATGGGTGAAATCAGCGATACACGAGCAACGAGAAGTGGAGTTGTGGATCCAGACATCACCGGATCGAGTACATACATCAGCGAAATGAAGAAACTCCTACACATCGCTGCGAATTGCACCGATAGTGATCCCGAAGCTCGGTTGGAGATTAAGGAGGTCGTCAATAGCATAGAGAACATTCAAGGCGGAGACGAGAAGACGATTCCGGTGTTCTCGTCGTTCGGCGATGGATACGATGATGCAGCGAGTACGTTAACGGATTCTTCGTATCTATCAATGGTAGCTGATTCCAAAATCAACAACAATGAGCAGAATCAACAGCATCCACAGCATCAACGGAATAACGATAGTTTTGGATTTCGTGTATCGTGATTAGTTTTGTGAAATTGAACAGTGTTTTTGTGCGAGAACTGAGAAGAGTTGTAAAGTGTGAATACCTCGATGTTGCTGAGATCGTTTTCTCTCGATTGTGGCTTTGTTACAGAGCTGCCGTAGTTTGCCGTCGGTCGGTGTAGCTCCGGCGAGTTGATCGGAGAAGAAGAAGATGATGATTAGCAGAAACTGTGTAGATTTGACATTTTTTTCTTGAAGATCCGCTGTTGTGGGCATTTGATTTTGTAAGATTGAGTTTAGCGATAGTGAACGATAGTGAAAGGAGTCAAAATGATAAACGTTATGATTTTAAAAGCATCGAAGATAACATGTTACGTGGTGATATTGAAACTTCAAACTTAGAAGTTATTCGTATTTAACTTTAATATTAAATATAACATAAATATAATAAATGTTTTCAAAATCGGATCGGAGTCGGACTGGTCGGACCGGTTAAACCGGATTTAGCTATATTTTAATTATATTTATATATCTAAATATATAATTAAATATTTGTTGGAAATAATGGTGTGAAAAGAAGTCTCTCTAACACTCTTGTCCCACATTGATGTGACAAATGAAACATTATGTGTTTATATGTGATAACAAGGTGAAAATTGGTGGAAAATTTGAGTCGCCCACGCACGACATGCGGACACGAATGCCGTTCGAAATAAACCGGGTCCACGTGAATTCGATTTTTTGCTCTTAATTTATGATTTAACATCCCGTTTTCACCCATTAAAACGAATCACCCCTAACCGGACCGGACTAGGCACCGAACCGGTCGAACCGGCCGGTCCGATCCAGTCTTAACAACATTGAATATAACATGTCACGTGGTTTCTAATTAGATTCATCTTGAAGATGATGGCTCTTGGGTCAGTGTAATCCATAACTATAATAGGATATTTAGAAGGCCATGACGCTAGAGTTCGAGGGGAAATTAAGCGTTTTTTATTTTGTTATTTTGAACGACAAAACTATCTTATTTATATATTACTTCATATTACATCATTATTTAGATTTGAACCCAAAATCTTTCCTATAAAAATTATTTGGAAGTTTGTTGCAATTAGTCCCAACTGTTAGTGTCCGTTAGTTTTTAACGATCTGAAGACTAAATATGCAATATGATCAAACTATATGGACTAATTGTGCGATTAATGTTTATTTGAATCTTTTAAACTTTAATATTTTAATTTTTGTATGATTTTTTAGTTTTTTTTAATTTTTTGAGAAAATTACTCAATTGGTCCATATGGTTTGACTATATTACATATTTAGTCCACTGATCGTTAAAAACTAACGGACACTAACGATGAGGACTAAATTTACAACAAACTTTTAAATGTTTGGACTAAATTTGCAATTTTTAAAACCTGATAATCAAATTTGCAATATGATCAAACCACAAGAAATATATAATTTTCTCTCTACGTAATTACAAATTGTAATATATACTCAAACTCAATTTAAAAAAAAAGTATGTTATAGGTATACCCAATTTATTTTCACATTTCTATCTTTTTCTATGCATACATATAGATACAATGAGAGAGATAGATATAATAGGGTGTCTTAATAACATAAATAAATATTTGTATAATCTAACCCTTTAAAATATTGCATATATTCTTGTTTAATAACTAACATCATCTAGTTATTCTCTCTCTCTCTCTCTCTCTCTCTCTCTCTTTATTGTCACACCCTGACCGACGGCGGAATCATCGGGGCGAACGAATGGAAGACGATTGCTTATAGCAGATGTAACTAATTAAGTTGAAATAATATTAAATGTCCTTATTCATTAAACATTACAAGACAAATAAGTAATTACAAAATAATCAAGAAACAACCATTAACATAAGACTTTCATTTAATCTAGATCCAAGTCCTATATGAGCACAAGAAAATCTTCAAGCATCAAACCTGAAACATGATGAAAATAAAAGGTCAACTAAAAATAGTTGGTGAGTTTCCAAGGTTTCCATCACCGCCGCCGGAAACCACAGCCGGCCACCACCGCCGCCAGAAACCACCGCCGGCCACCACCGCCGCCGGAAACCACCGCCGACCACCACCGCTGCCGGAAATCACATACCAAACATATGTATCAATGACAAATAAAACAAAGATATGATTCATTTGTTATTAAATGACAACCAAACGAAACAATAGAATGTAATGATTCATTTCATTCTTTTATCTATTTCATTTCTTATTCATTTTATTCTTTTATTCAATTAATTACCACATACCAAACATATCCTAAGTAAAATTTTAGTAGGTATATTTTCTTATTTATTTATTTATTTATTTGTTTGTTTATGTCATTATGTGATTGAAGTTAAACTTTAAACTTAAAGTTAATCATACTTCACAGTTAATATGTTGTTTTGTTATGGTCTATTTTACGTTGCTGCTACAATTTTACACGCATCTAAAGCTGACGACTTGAGTAAAAATACAACAGGTTCATTCATCTTATTTAGATCAGTCTTGATGGTTATGCAACCTTTTTAAAGATATATCTAAGATATATATATGATGTAATCAAGAGAATGAACTTATGAAAGATATTGGCTCGTTACTTGTAAAAAATTATTCACCACCTAAGAGAAATTCTACTTATATTCTTGTTGATGATTTTAATCTCATTAAAGACATATTAGTATAATGGGATTTTTTTAAAACCAAACATAAAACTAGAATTAATTAACGTTGACATGAGTTAAGAGGTATAAGTTGCATGTTCAGTCTAGAATGTTTTAACTTTTAATGTAGAGAATCTTACAGTAGTTAGATGGGGTGAAACACCGTAGAAACTAGTAGTAGAGTCCAAGAGATGACACTCATAGTGACGAGTGAATAAATTTTATTTAGGTTATAGATTGAAAGTTGTTTTGGATTCGTCCCATTGATGGAACGTGCTTGAAACAGATAACCATTAGAAATTGATCTTTAGTTGCAAATTAGTAGTACTTCGGTAGCAACTAATTACGCCGGTGGCAACTTGGAACCATAGTAGTAAGTGTGAGGTCGGTAGTGAGCATGAGATCGGTAAGTGTTATTCCTGATGTAACTGTCCGTAATTAAAATTTATCAAGGTTGTATTTTGTATTGGTATATAAGTTTATTGCAACAGTTTAACCTTATATAAAAGAATCATTTGGTTTGATTTTAGGGTAAAATTTCACACGAATTTTAAACATAAAATAACATATTGGCTTTAATTAGAACTTTTCTATCTTATAAGATTAAAGATTCTATATGCACACGGAATACGTTTATATCTAAAAGAAAACAAACTCTCTATTCAAAAAGCTATCCATACAACATCAAATCAGACATCACAACACTTTCTCTTAAGAATCCATTCTTAACACTTGTATGAATATTCCATTCACCTGATTATATTTTGAACACGCTTCAACTCATTACGAAACTCTAACTATAAAGTAACACTAGCATATAAATCATATCTCACATATATAAAATATAAATTGTATTATTTATATGTAAAGTTATAATAAACATATATCTTTTCTAACCAACTCTTATATAATGAACAAATAAAAGTGGAGACAAACTTTTATGCATTTGAATGATATTAAAAAACTGGTTAAAAGCAAAATTATGATTTTTTGGAACATTTTTCCGGTGACAAAATTCATATGAAATTATGAACTGACGTATTTAGAATTTCCCAAAAAAACTAGACGATAATACCAATTATAGATAGTTTAACTGGTTAAAAATGAGCTATTATATAAATACGAAGATGTTATGATTTCAAAACTTACTATAAACAAAAATAATTACGGTTGAACCAGTTTTTTTCCAGTTATAAGTTTCATCCTAAAAAGATTGAAAGTACGGTCTCGACTGGTTAACAAATAAATAACTCCGATTAAATTTACAACCATCCTTTAAACGGAATCGTGCATAAGTTGTTAAAAAAACATAGATGATAATATAAAGAAATAGTGCTTAGAAGTAATAAACTAACATGATTGCAATATATATGCAGCTGTACATCACACGTGCACAGCGGATACAGAGAGATACTGTCCACGGTCTCGTGATGAAGTAGAATCTAAACTGCACACTAATTAATTTCACAACTCATCACACCAATAACCTATCTTTACATTCATGTGAGACTTGAGACCACAATAATATTATCCTTATCGCTAACTTAACGCCCATAACTTATGGCGTTAAGGCTAATGTGAAGTTTATACCACCGTCTAATGTTTTCAGAACCGGATCGGACGTCGAACCAAACGTTTTACTTGTTTGGTGGTTGGACCGGTTTTGAAAACCAGATTACATCATAATTATATATAATTTATATTATATATATATATATATATGGTTATACATATAATTCAATATAAGTAATTGATGTGTGTATTTTGTTGTTATATATAAAACTTAATAATAACCATATGTCCAACATACTAATTTATTGTTCAACCCTTATTTTTACCCATTAAAATTAAAAAAAATTATGGTGCGACCATCGGTCCGGTTCCTGCTCCAACCACCAGTTTAGGACGAACTGGCCGGTCCAACCACTTCAAAACGAACTGCCCTGAACCGATTCGGCTCACCCTCCGGTCGGACCGGTTCGACCAGGCGATCCGATCTGATCTCGAAATCAATGATACCACCACCCCTTATGAGGTTGTAACATGTGTTAATGGTTAACATGTTGAAGGCTTAGTGGGAGTGAGACATAAAATAGTAAAATGCACACAATAAATCTATTATTTTTGTTTTGTTATTAAATTGAAGGGGCAATAGATGTTAAACTAGTTTGTTGGGTGAGATGGAGTGAAATAAGAAAAATGAGTAATGTGACGTATGGTGGAGTTAATGGGCGTTGGACCACGTTTTTTCACCTTATCATGAAATCGCGAAAGAAATTACGTGTTTTCCAAGCCCATTTGGGTGCAAACGCAAACGGAATGGAGTAGTGGTATCTTCGTATGGTGGTTATTGAAAGATGTAAGAGAGGGATGAAGTAGCGGGGTGGAGTAGAAGCACTGTCATACCGAATTATAGAAAAATTAAACGAGGTGTAGGTATGGATTTGCGGCCGATGGGGAAGAAAGAAAACTGGATTGGGTGGAAGTGACGGAAGAAGGGAGGGAAGAATCATTCTCTCTATAGGTAACGTCATGCGAGGAATATAACTAGAGCCACGTCCGAGAAGCATTTCGATGTGGAGGAGAGATGCCACATCCTTTGTTTGCAATATCGCAAATGGTCCTAAGGGGTTGATAACTAGAGCTGTTCGAGAGCTACTTATGATCAGCTCTCTAAAAGTTTGAAGCGGGACGAGTTTGAATGAATTCGAGTATATATTAATCTTACACATTGAAGCCCACATAATAAACAACATTGATTCAGAGCTTCATTTATCAAACTTGACCAGTACCGTAAGCTTAAATGGATATGAATAAACCTATTACATATACCTTATAAATCATATAAGAAAGCTTTTAAGCACTATGCACAAGTATTAAATGCACACATTTCTTTCTTTTTCTGTTTTTCGTAGATTTTTTTATTTTACCATTGCAACTTTTAAAATATGATTTTTATAATTTCGAGTTTAATGTTGTGACGTGTCTATTTCCAATGTTTTCCATTCTCCCTTCATGTGTACATGGACAACTCCTTCCATATATATGACTTCGTTCCATTGCATTGTTACTAATTTTATCAATGTTCTGACACTTTTTAACACTTCCTTTTTCTTATATAAATGTTTGCTTATTTTGCTTTTCTTATCTTCAACTTACGAGTTTACCACAAAGTTCTAGTGTCAGCTTCTTTTTTATGATTTTTTGCTCTCCCGTTGTAAAATGGTATATTTAAACTAGTTATTTACGTAACTTGTTATTATTTAAATATTAATAATAATAATGTTATTTACATAAATAATAATATAATAACTCAATATATCCAATATGTTGAATATAACATTATAATTATAAATATATGTAAAAGTAATTTTAAATATGCAATAAGGCTACTGAGAACGATTTTTTTTTTTCGTGTGACACATCATTGTCTCGAAGGTTAATGGGTTATAATATTAATCACCGAATAAATCCAAAATTCTTTCAAATCAATGTCAAGTGTAGAATACTAAATATGGGTGCTTGCTTTAACACTTCAATGCCTCGAGAGTTTGAGGGAGTGAGAGACGGGTTTACCTTTTTTATAAATCTTTTCCACTTTGAGTTGAGCGAGAAGAAGGAAAACACCATTAGTAGCACCAACTAGAGTTTGAACAAAACGGTTTATTTCTCAAACTGATTCGTTTTTAAAAGGACTGATTTTTATTAATATGTACAAACCGGTTCGGTTTTAAACCGATTTTTCATCAAGAATCATCAAACGGTTCGGTTTTAAACCGTTTTTTCATCAAGAATCATCAAACCGGTTTGGACTAATATTTTTAATTTGGAACCGGTTTACAAACTGTTTTTTGGTGCCGGGTTTCGAACCCAAATACAAACCGCCGGTTCGGGTAGGGTTAGAAATCGGTTTGGCTCAACTGGTTTTTTTTTCAAACCAATTCAGTTTTCTTTTTGTTTTTTTTCCAAACCAGTTTTTTTGTATACATTTGACAACAGCGAGCTATAATGGAATAGTTTTTGGATGGGTTAGGATAAAAAAACTATTAGTCCACTCGAAAATTCGATATTATAAGATCCATGACTTGTTTAATAGACAATGACTTGACGTCGTTACCCGAAGGGCAGTTACACTTGATACTAGGGGTATTCATCGGATCGGATAACAGATTATTCGGATTTGAAAATTTTAGGACCCTATCCGAAATCCGATCCGATCCGATCCGAATAAGGATTTTTCTATCCGAATTCAATTCGGATTGGATTCGGATATATCCGCATAATCTGAATTTATCCGAATAATCCGAATAAACCAAATAACATTTTTTTTTGTATTTTGTATTTTTAGTTTTTTGCTAATTTATTATTTTTAATATTTTATAAGCTAGAATAACAATAGAATATATAAAACTAAAAAATTGAATTTTACGCAAATTCAAAATTAAAACATAATAGATAATTGTATGAAACCCGAAGATTAGAATCTCTAATTTAGAATAACGGTCGATTATTGCATAATTATTTAAGATTATTACTAGAATATGTAAATATTCTTGTGTATTGAAATGAAAACATAATAAATAATTGAGTAGTGAGTATTAGGCTAGAAATATGTTAGATACGTGGGATTCATTTGTTATGTAAAATAATACTAATTTTTATCATAGTATGGTTTAATGCTCTAGCTTCTTTACACAATAAATGTAAACTTCACTTATAATTTTATAGATATACTAGTTGCATTTTTCTGCTCACACCAACTTGTGACCTAATATAAGGTTTTAAACACTTTTTTTAATTACAAATTGGTAATTATTTAATATTTATTTACGTTGGAAACTTAGAAAACATACATTATAAATATAGAATCTCATGCTTATCAAGGTGATTAATAAATAAATAAAAAGATTTGCCTTTATGCAGGTTATGTTGTAGTGTTGTACGTCTGTACCGATGATGTAATTATTGGGATGTGGTTAAAAAATAACTTTTCATATTATGTAACTGTTAGTGATTAGAAACGTTTAATAACATTCTAATAATGATTATGATTGTTTGAAAAGGTTAAGTAAGCTTAATGATTATTGTGTTGGTAGTTTTTCTTTTAACTCGAATCTTTACATAAAAGTGGAGCAAAAAAGTTTGGTTAAGTACTTAAGTTTATGAGAAAGAAGAACATACAAGATTAGAAAATATAGTAAGTTGATTTTTATCCTCCCAAGAGATATCTATAAATTAAGTCGGCGTGATCTAACGTGTTTGAAAATTTCGCTATGCACGTTAAAACGACGACGTTAACGTGATTACACATAAAGAAATGTATGAAGTTGCAGTGACTTAATTCTAAAAATCAAACATAGATAGATCACAGCATTATTACTCGGATATTACGGTTTAGTAATTAATAAAAAGTAGTTTAAACAAAAAAAGTAATAAACATAAAATGAAAAAACAAGAAATGCACTCGGTAGGATACGACAAATATGATTAGGTTCAAAGGTGAGAGCTTTACCAATTACACCACCACCCATTTTGTTATTAATATTTGAAAAACACATATTTAAGTAGGTAAAAGCATTTGTTGCTTCCAATTGATCACTGATATCTTTTTAGTAACTAAGATAAGATATAGTATAAAAAAGAAATATGATCAATTATTTATAGGTTTAATATCTTATAAAATTATTATACTTTTTTTCGTGTAAAACCAACTATCTGTAGTTTATACAACTCCCCAAGAAAACACCTATAAAAGTAAATAAAATATTTTTTATGTATTAAACTATTAAAGTTTAAAAACTTGTTTAAAATCTACCCACTTATGATTATTTTCTTCAAATAACGACTCCATTACTCTTTAATTTACCAAAAATAACAAAATGAAATCCAATATTTAGAAAAAAAAAATACACCATCTTATTTTAATAAACTTAAGAGTCAAGTCATCATATAATTTTCTTAAAACTACACAGATCTTAGATAAGTTTGAAAACTTGAACATATAAAACCATTTTAGTGAAAATTTTCCTCTTTTTTCATAAATATAGGGAATTGTATATTTTTAATTCCAAAGCTAGCTTGAGTTACTTACTTTAATACTTATTACTATATCTATATGTAATTAGAAAATATATAATAACCTTTTTCTTATCAAACATAAAAATGTAAATATAAGGGTCCAAAATTGCTTAGCTGTAATTTAGTACCACTTCACATGCCACACTAATAATAGTAATAATAAACACTACATTTCCATTACATTAATCTATTTTATAATCATAACCAATTCCATTACAATTATTTAATCCAGAATGATTTGTATTTTAGTTATTCTTTTAAACCTCTCACATCAAATTGCACCAACACAACAAATTAGACATATTGGCACAAAAAGATCCACCTTTTCGAGCGTTGATATTTGAAACAAAACAACAACAATAATAATAATAATAATCTTTTACCCTTTCGATCACCGTCATGGAGCCACCGGCGAACGACATCGCCGCCGAGCAGATTATTCTCCGGTGGGACGCCGCCGCCTCAGAAGTCGCCGGAGTTCGGATGATCTTCGAAGGTGATCGTCAAGAGGCGAAACGATACTTACAAGCTGTAGATCATGTTCTAAGATCGATGAGTTCTACTTCACTTACAGATGATCAATCGAAGAGATTCAACAACGTGATACAGATCGCCATGGCTCGTTTGGAAGATGAGTTTCGCAACATACTGATCTCGCACTCGACGCCGATTGTGACTGATTCGATCAACGAATCGGTATTGACTCCGAGAACGACTCCGAGAACGAGCAGTTGTCGGAGTGAGTCGCCGGAGAAGAACGATTGTAACAACGGTAGGAGAGATGAATCGATTGCGAGAATTAGCTCCGCTTCGTTTACCGATCGGAATGAGCGTAGTGTGACGTTCGCTAGCTGTAGATCTATGAACAGCATTCGCGAACAAGATCTGTTACCGGCGGAAAGCATCTCCGATCTCCGGTGCATCGCGGAGCGTATGATCGCCGCCGGTTACTTCCGTGAGTGCGTTCAGGTGTACGGCGGCGTACGGAAGTCCGTCGTCGACGGAAGCTTTAAACGCCTCGGCGTTGAGAAGCTCAGCATCGGCGATATCCAGAGGCTCGAATGGGAGGCGTTGAACACCAAAATCGGCAGGTGGATACGAGCTGCAAAAGTGTGCATCAGAGTGTTGTTCGCTAGTGAGAAGAAGCTCTGCAAGCAAATCTTCGAAGATCTCGGAACAACAGCGGTAGACGATGCGTGTTTCATGGAAACTGTTAAAGCTCCGGCGAATCAGCTCTTCAATTTCGCTGAAGCTATCAGCATCAGCCGGAGATCACCGGAAAAACTGTTTAAAATTCTCGATTTACACGATTCGTTACTCGATTTGCTACCAGACATTGATGATGTTTTCGATTCAAAACCGTCGGAATCGATCAGAATTCAGGCACCGGAGATACTCTCACGACTAGCGGAAGCTGCAAGAGGAATGATATCGGAGTTCGAAAACGCAGTTCTTCGAGAACCTTCTAGGGTTCCTGTTACCGGAGGCACAATTCATCCATTAACAAGGTATGTAATGAATTACATCAGCTTGATTTCAGATTACAAACAAACCCTAGGTGAATTGATCGTCTCCAAACCTTCAACCGGATCACGACACTGTGATTCATCAGCTCCCGATATCGATTTCACCGATCACGAAGGTCAATCACCGTTATCTCTACATCTGATTTGGATAATCACCATACTGCATTTCAACCTTGAAGGCAAATCCAAACACTATAAAGACAATTCACTAGCTCATTTGTTCATCATGAACAATGTGCACTACATTGTCCAAAAGATCAAAGGATCATCAGAGTTGAGGGAGATGATAGGTGACAATTACCTTAGAACCCTCACCAGGATCTTCCGCCAGGCCGCCACGAACCACCAGCGCGCGACGTGGATAGGCGTTTTGCATTGCTTGAGAGATGAAGGTTGCACTCGACCGGAAGCTTCTCATCCGGGGTGTCGAAGAGTGCACTGAGAGCGCGCTTCAAGTCGTTTAATGTCATTTTTGATGAGGTTCATAGGACTCAAGCGTTATGGTTGGTGCCCGATGAGCAACTTCGCGAGGAGCTAAGGATTTCGATACTGGAGAAACTAGTGCCCGCTTATCGATCATTTCTTGGGCGATTTAGGAATCATATATCGGAGAATTATATTAAGTACACTGTTGAAGATCTTGAGAATGCTGTGTTGGATTTGTTTGAAGGTCAAGCAGTTTCTCAGCATTCTAGGAGAAGATCACATTGAAAGAAACAGAAACAGAAACAGAAGAGAGTTATGTATTTGTAGCATATTGTACCTTACAATACCATATCATTCTTTGATTAATTTTGTTAGCTTGTTGTTTGTTCATGTGTTCATTAAGATTTCTTTGTTGATGAACATGTATACTCTAATTTAATTTAAGCTCACTTACCATAAGATTCTTATATCATCTTCATAATGTTACTTTATTAGTATAGATGTTGATTGCTTCTTGCGTAATTAATCTTGTTTCGATATGGTGTTGGTGTTAATTCATGGCTAGGTTGAAACAAGAAAGGAGAAAGTTTAGGAATCACTAATGGCTGCTAAATGGGTCAGATCGGATCTGATCCGGTCTGACCCATGACCAATCATAATGGACTCTTTGGATCGTGATCTTGTTTGGATCACGATCTCACTCGAGTTGACCTATTTTACCTTTTATCTATGAAGGGCAAAGAAGGATGTAAAAGGTTTGCCCAACTTTTCATTTATAATCGTGAAGGGGTGAAGAAGACGTCAAATGATTAAGAAGCGTAAAGTAATGTAATGGGTGGATTCGAGTCATTATCCATCTATTTAAAGGTAGTTAGGTCTCGAGTGAGATCACGACTTTCTAACTAGACGTTAAATGCTTATTATCTACGAACATGGTAATCACTTTCAAAGAGTCGTGGCTAAGAAACACGTGTCACATCAAATTATAAATAGATCGGGCAATAGCAAACCATATACATACTTAGAGTGCCAAGTAATAGAAACAAACGTTTTCACATATAACTTTCATACAGCCGCTTCAACAAATCATCGATAATAATTTAGTGACTAAACTATAAGATAAAATTCTTTATTAATATAAGTTTAATCTGGCTAGATAGAACATTGTTAGTTTTCCCCGTACGAATGACTTGTAAAATAATCTTAATAAAAAAGTTAAATGATTGGGTGATCTTTAGGGTCTTCGATGCCAAATCACGTATTATCCACCTAACTCACTTTCATAGTTTCATTGCCACATGGTCACAGCTCACAACTAATAGTTCAACACCTAAAATGTTAACTTACAAATTAATGTTGATAAAAGCATATAATCACGATTAAATCACTCAAACAATGTCGATAAAAGCAATCTAGGATTTTTACTCAGTAGAGAAAAAAAACATATAAAATCAACTTCACTAAAATTGCAATACAATAAACTTCACTCTATTTTGGTTTTGAATTATGATATCAATCGAATCGGAGCCGGATTTCCGGTGACTACAATAGGAGATATTAAATATTGATGGTCACAATAGTTGGAAGAACTAGAGGTGCGCAAACGGGTCAAGTTTTGGTCAAAAAATCCAAATTGGGTTTGACTGGGTTCGGATGGGGTTGAACCCAAGAGGGCAAAATGGTAAAAAAAATTCAGGTTTATATCGGGTTTAAACCAGGTCGGGTTCAGATCAGGTTGGAGAAAACCTGAGTCCAGGTGTGGAGGGGATAAACCGGTTTGAAACTTACGGGTTGAGCCTGAGTCGGGTCGTTGGGTTGGATTTGCAGCTCTAGGCTCTAAGAAGAACTTCGGCAAATTATACAGTGTGGGCCTTCATTTGCGTTTGAAGAAAGGATTTGGAGCCTATAAAAATTGCAAGGGCCTTCTAGTTTTTGACCCATTGTAACGGAATATTAACGAGCCTATTATGAGGTGCAGTGTGGGCTTTTCCCTATTGAGATTTGAGCCTAAATGAGTACTCTCATCTTAATCAATTTTTAATGATTTAGATGTTTGGATGGTTAAACATTTAATAATTCAGATTATTTGTTTTGCAAGAAAATGTTTGAATAGTTCAGACATTTGCCTCTGAATGATTAATCATTATACTAGTGCTGAATGGTTAAAATGTATAATGTTGAATGGTTAAGACCCCTTATCTGAATTGGTCAGACATTTGCATTTGAATAGTTAAACGATATACTAGCTCTTAATGGTTCAACATTTAATGATTCAGACCTCTTATTGGTTTAGCACTTGATCATTCAGAAGTTGTCAAACAGCCCCTTAAGCTGGTAGCAAGTGTTAAAAGTCAACGATTAAAAAAAGGTTTAAATATGACATGAGTAGTTTAGGAGTAGGAGTTAATAAGTGTGTTAGTGACCGTTTATAAATAAAGGTGATGCGTCCATGCTATGGTCTTATTTGATCATATTACATATATCTTTCATTTTAGAAGGTGTAATCTGTAATAAAAGAATTATATTCATCGGTCTTATGGTCTTATCAACCATGTCAAAATGTCATGTCATTTGCACATCAATCATGGAAAATTGTAGGTAAAATAACGGGGAAAAAGATTAAGGTAACAAACAACTAGAACTCAAACAACTTCAAAGTGTGTTTTTAAAGTGTTTAATGCAATATTTAATAATCAAAAGGAAAAAAACTTACCAGTAATGTAACGTGTTGTCCAAGATATTGTTTGGATATGATTCTGTTGTATGAAGTTATAAGCAACTGATAAGATGTTCTTGTGTTTGATAAATCCAAATAAATCTAGGAACTACCAAGAAAGTGACCAAAATATATTATAGTGTAGGTTTTTGAACTGGGTGTAATTAGGTTACAAAAAGGGACAACACAATATTTTTGTTTTATTCTTAGGTAATCAGTTTTGTACAATGTATTACACTAGAATCAAGCTCGCACCACATGACGTGTTTCCAAACTTCATTAGGCATGTTACGTCCGTGACGTTAACAGGTTAATCACACAAAAAAATTTATGTAATCATATATAACATAATCAATAATAAACAAACAAGTTTGTGCTAGTGAATTATACATATAGACATAGGTTCAAGCTATCTTCTGTTACTCAAGTTCTCAAGTTGTAGTCAGGCTCAAGCTCGTCTCATTTACACAGCTAATTAATATCTAAACAATACTACAAACAACATGCCACAAAAACATCAAAATAGCTACAAAAAACCAGACTTGATATCATTTACATAACTAGAAAATTTTACTGTTTTCAGATTGGGGCTTGTGTGGGATTGCATCTCTGCCAGCTCTCTTACTCTTAAAAGAATTGATGCTGGGATCGGAATTGATGAATGCTTCTTACAATTTTGAACCTGCATCAGGATTCATAATTCACATTTAGACAACTTTGTAAATTGACCACTCAGATTCAAAATTCACAAGCATAAAGACTCATCATTTGACCCAATTCAACAGGACCGTGTCTCTTTGAGCAATGTCACAGTGGGGATTGTATAATTGTATAACTTCAGCTTAAAAGATAACCTAGTTTTCATATTGACCTGTTTTGAAGTAAACATATTTTGACCCGTTACCCAACTCAACCTGCATTTTCTTTCATCTTGTATTTGCCCAGTATGGAATAATCAAGATGGCATAATTTGCAAACTTGAGTCGAGTTCTATTTAGATCAAATTTGAAAAAGGGTCTTGGTCCCATACCCCCCCCCCCCCCCTCCTCTTCTAAGTGAAAAGAGCGCGTGAACAAAATATGAACGGAACCAGGACATTAAACCCAACTAAAAGCAGCAAGACGGCTGTGTGTGTAGGGTAAAGGGTCAAAATAAGCCAGGATGGAACAGTTCATATTTAATGCAGGTCACAATGTACTGGGCTGTGTTCAGTCAACCCGCTAACATGTTCCTGTTCATTTTAACGTCTAATAAATGACTAACGCATAATTTATGCCTACAAAGACTGAAATAACATATAATTACAACAATGAATTATCTTTGAACAAATAAGATCTTGGTTTCGGTTTCTACACATTATAATTAGACTTTAGGAGAATTTCAACCATTTAGATATGCTCGACTCGTTCCTTTCTTATAGGTTTATACGCATTATATATGGACTTTAGAAAAATTTCAACCAATTAGACATGGTCGACTCTTCCTTTCCTAGCTAATTCTTTTTTACTACTTTTAAGATTAACCTCAACCCACATTGACCCGTTCATAAGTAAATTGGGTTGAATCGTCACCTCTACATCCAACACAAGGAAAACAGCTAAAAGAAAATTGCTAATTGCTTACCCCCTTTTCAGCTGGTAACTGCGCAAAACTAGTTCTCAGCAGATTCCTCCATTTGTCCTGCAAACATCAACAGTTCTCTAGTGAAATATACACTATCATCTTAGAGATGGTGTATAAGAATGTATCCTAATGCTTGTAAAGACAGCTTAGATGTGGCAAAATGCATGGGTCGGGTACTGGCCCAAAACAACCCCCAGGGTAATTTGACCCAGAACATCTTTTGTCCAGAATTTATATTTTCTGACAAATAACTGGTCAATTACGTTAATTCAAAAGCAAAGGGATACTGTATATGCAGAATACGAAATCATTTAAATGTTTTCACCAAGGCCACCCAAAAATAGTATCATGCCCACAGATTTATTTTGAGAAAAGAAAAAAAAGAGAGGGGGGGGGGGGGGGGGGGTAGGGAGGTTGATAATAAACTTCTGCCTCTTCTAGATTTATAAAATGACCAAAAAAAAAGTTGTTTTCAGCAGCTGGATGGTAATTTAATGATTTAATCTTTAAATAGGTGACTAGTCACCTACATCGACTCAAAAGAATCAATCAATTCTAGATAGACTGTCAACACATATTTTGGGGCATTTTGATTATAATGCATCTCTAAATGTGAAGAGCTAATATATATATATATATATATATATATATATATATATATATATATATATATATATATGTGTGTGTGTGTGTGTGTGTGTGTGTGTGTGTGTGTGTGTGTGTGTGGTTATTTTGTAAATTTTACAAATTTCGGCAACTTTTTAGCCAAGATTGTCATAGATGAAAAACAAAATTGACACTCAGATGGCCTCAAAACTCGTTTTAATATATGGTCGGCCTTAGTGAAATATGAAAAAGTGAAAACTTATTGGATATATGTTGACCTATGCATATATAATACCAATATGATATAAGTGTTGAATAAAATGAGTAGGTTTGACGTACTAATAGTACACTTCAGAAAACTTTTAACTCTTGCCCTTTAAGCTGCCTTTTTAATTTAAACTGAACCCAAATCAACCCATGAATGGGGTCAAAACTGCCACCTCTAGACAACATGGATGATGAAAATAGAATACCTTGAGATCAACTGATGTACGATGTGAGCATGCTGCAAAAGCAATCTTCTTTATTTCTGACCACTTTCCAGCACCATATCTAGAAACACCTTCAACTAACCTAGCAACTTCATCAAGAGTCCATGGTCGATGATGCTTCCTCCTCATCCCACCTTTTGCTGTTGACACGGTTGATATGTTATCATCTGAATCAATGTGTGCATATGAATCCATGTGCCCATCATCTGAAGTAATGTTCAAGTCTGCTGATTGCTCTGAGCACCGTCTATTTTCTCCTGAATCCTTAATCAACTATAAGGTTTAAAGAAAAGAGTCACAAGGTGATAGTTTACTATAAATCATGAACTTTTAATTCTTCACATCAAACATTGTTACACAATTGGGACAAAGAGCAGATTCAAAACAGAAGAATATAAGCAGTCAACACAGATTATTTTATTGAGAAAAACAGGAAAGAACTCACACACATTTGCTACTCATTCTACCAACTATTTATAATAAAGAACACAACTCCTAATCATAATAGAAAACATAACTTATGGCTTAAATCAAGCAATGCTTAATTTATGCCTTGGAGCCTTGCCCTTGACTACTTGACTGCTTTAAATGTTTTCTTGACCGATGAATTGACTGCAAAATTCATGGAATTAACTTAACAATCACCCCTTAATTCCATTTCTTTCGCATTCCTCTCTTCTTTTTCTTCTTTAGTTTCAATTGTTTAAAACATACGTGTTTGATAGGTTCTCGAAACTGACTATTTAATAAATCCATGTCTTGCTTTGGTGCTTCACTTGTTTCCATTTTCTTTTCTTGAACACTTCCTACAACCGGACTTCTTGGGCTTTCCTTTTTTATTTCTGGGCTCCCAAACAGGATCGTTTGGGGTTTTTCAACCTGAACAGGGCAGTCATATGTTTCTGTGTTCACCTCAACAGGTACTGGACTGTTGTTCTTCACAACTGGCCTAATATTCAACCCTGATTTTGTAAGTTCAGAAGCTGAGTTTATCATCATATTTGGTTCTGGTGTGTTTTGTTGCTGATTAATGAAGTTCACTGGTTCAATCTCAACTTTTGAGTTGTTTGCTTCAGATAGTAAACATACTTGAAGTTTGATAGTATACAATCTGTTTTTACTTCTTCGAATCTTCATCAGTAGGTTGTCAGTTTGATCATATAACTTCAGAAAGCCATCTCCCAAAGTTACCTTGCACCCTTGCTCATCCAATTGCCCTAAACTCAAAATATTATTGTGCAATTCAAGTATATAGAACACATAAGAAAATACTCTTTTCTCACCGTTCTTGCATTTCAAGTTACACATCCTTTACCTTTGATTTCGACGGTAGAACCATCTCCAAATTTTACATGACCTGCTACTTTTCCATTTAGTTCAGAAAAGTAGTATCTATGACCAGTCATGTGGTTGCTTGCGCTGTTGTCTAAAAACCACATTCCATCTTCACACTCATAGTTCGTATACACCTTAGGAAGCACTTTTGTTTCATTCAGCATCACAGCTTCCGCTTCGTCATAAGCAATGTGGGTTCATCATCTTCTATGATAAAATTAGCTTCATTATCACTTTTGCTAGGGGCCTGGCACTCGGCTGAAAAATGGCCAATTTTGTCACAATTGTAACACCTTAAATACCTATTGTCTCGTCTCTCCGTCTGATCTTCTTGATTAGTTTCTCTGCTTCTTTGATCTGCCTGTTCAGCCTTATGATCATTGTTCGAGAAGTGTCTTCTCCTCGGCCACGGTTGTTCCCTCTACCCCTGTCGGCTTGTCTTAACTCCTGTTTTTGTCGAACTTGCCATTCTGATTTTGTTAACAACAATTGACCTGCTAAGTCTTTGATTGGTTCAGCTGGCTGCCTTTCTTCGTATGCCTTGAGACGCCCAACCAACTCCTCAAAAGGCATCTTGTTTAAGTCCGAATATTGTTCAATCGTAGCAACGATTGGTAAGAACCTAGTTGGTGCAGAGTTCTACAACTTCTTTACCTTAGCTTTCTCATCCAATGTAGAGCCAAGTGTTCGGAATTTGGACACAATCTCCCCGATCTTTACTGCAAAGTCATCAATGTTGTCCTCTTCTTCATGCTCAACAATTCAAACTCTCGATTTAGGGTTGAAATTCTAGCTTGTTGCACCCAGTCAGCTACAAGATACCGCGTCTTGAGAGTAGCCATACCTCCTTAGCAGTCTTGTGTCTTGCTACTTGCAATAGAATATCTTCAAGCAGCGCCAGAAGATGAAAGCCCTTGCTTTCTTTCTGATCTTGGCATCCATAGCAGCTTCATCAGATGGTTCGATGGCATCCCAAATTCCATGGGCATCCATGATTGATTCCATCTTGATTGCCCAAGATGTGTAATTCGTTGCATTAAGTAACGGACACTGGTATGATATTGAACTCCCTTCTCTAACTGGAACAATAGCTTGATTATTGGGTGTGACAACAGCCATTAAACAGAACTGAGTCTTTAAACAGAAATGAATAACAAGGCTGAGCAGAAAACAACCGAGAATGTTGTTGTTTGACTTGGAAAAATTGCTACATCAGTGGACTCTTTGATAGACAATAGACTGTCCTCTTGGACAGGTTTTAATCAGCGGCTCTGATACCAATTGTTAGACAATTGGGACAAAGAGCATATTCAAAACAAGAGAATATAAGCAGTCAACACAGATTATTTTATTGAGAAAAACAGGAAAGAAACTTGCACACATTTGCTACTCATTCTACTAACTATTTATAATAAAGAACACAACTCCTAATCATAATAGAAAACATAACTTATGGCTTAAATCAAGCAATGCTTAATTTATGTCTTGGACCTTGACCTTGACTACTTGACTGCTTTAAATGTTTTCTTGACTGATGAATTTGACTGCAAAAATCATGGAATTAACTTAACAAACATTATCAACATAAAAGACTGCAAACCATTATAATAATTAAAATTGGATGTAGAATGCATAATCTTATTACATGAATGGTAAAAAGTTCCAAATCTTTACAGGAAGGCGTATGCACATTACAACCTATATGTCATCTAAAAATCATGGATAAAGCCTATTAGACACTACTATGCAACAAATATTTGCATTGGTGTTCTCAAAGTAAGTCTTCGTTGCTACTTGTTCCATATCATGTAACTTGCATGAAAAGAATTTAATTACTTAAGTAGACATTTATCAGGCTTCCATTCATACACATATTGTTTTGTGCCACTGCCATGAATCTTTTTTACCGAAAATTAGAAAACAACTTAGTTCCCACTATTCGGAGTCAAATAAAAAGCAATAAATATCCATAATGGTAACAGTATTATGGAAATATTCTGATCATAAAGAAGCAGATAATACACATTATGCTTTACTAGCTATCTACAGATATATCCCACTTTAATAAAAGTATGTAACTATTCTGATCATAAAGAAGCACATATATATATTATGTTTCACTAGCTAACCATAATATGTCCCACTTCAATACAAAACTATCAGTCGACATGAAGATTATTGTAACAGGAGCTATATGATACAAAGATAATTTAAATTTTAAAAGCAGAAAAAGGAACTCAAACAAACAGAAATATAACAAGGAAAGATAAAAAACAGAATGATTAACTATGTGTCATTGACTTGGCCTTTTTCGATAGCTGAAGTCTAAAGCAATCAGTTCAAATGGCAAACATCAATCACAACTAACTGACCCAAAACGATAATAAAAATATATGAATGCTTACGGGTTGATGAAGCCATCCACTGGCTGTTGTAGCTTTATGTTCTTGGTTCTCTATTTCATCATTTGACTGAGGACCATCACCATCATGGGCCTTCTCTGCAAGTGTTGCGGTCATTCCCATTCCACATGGCTGACATTTCAACAAGTAAATTTTACCATAAATGAGCAGTACCCTGTATTCAATACATAGTGGTTCATACTACTACTATCATATTGTATGTTAGTACACATACACAAAATCACAAAAGCGTAAGGCATGATAAACTAGGGATGAGCAGAAAAACCAAATAACCAAACTAAAACAAAAAGTGAACCTGAAATAACTGAATTAACAAAGAAGTTGATAGTTTCAGTATGGTTTTTCCTGGAAGCGAGTTTTATGGTCTGCTTATGGTTATACGTGCAGAAAGAACCAAAAATGACCAATTCAACCGCCATTAACATTAACACTATATGTTTTAAATTTTTTTTTTGATAAATATTATATGTTGAAAAAGTTTTGTTACATTTTTTTATAAAAAATATAATGCTTGCACCTGCCTTGTAAATTAATAGGCCACGCCTAGAACCAACGGTTAACCAAACTACCCTTCCCAATAACCAGACCATTTGTAACATGAACCGGTCAGTTATGATCACCTAAAAACTGAAACATCGGTTATAGGTTCAACTTTGGCCCATAACCAAACCAAACCATGATCACCCCAAATAAACCTAAAAAGAAATTGATTGCACATTTTGCAGAAAACTAATATAGGCAGCCCCACTAATAGGTAGAGCTTAACATGAAGCTAGACGTACAATCATAGATTGTATATATGAAACAACATAGTGCATACACGAGATCACATATTTGCATCTAGAGTTGCAAGTCAAAACATATGAGAGCATGAATTACCATCATCATGGTGCTAAATATCCAATCATACTATTTATACTTTCATTTAGTGATATGTGAGCATGACATCACATCACAATAGCCACCCCCCCCCCAACCAAAACCCAAAAAATAAGAATAATAACAACGAAATTAAAAAATAAAGAGTATGTATATTGTAATAAGCTACCACATAAACATCAGAAAGAAGTAAACAAATTAGCTACCAAGAAAAAAAATCAAATTTAAGGGTTGACTAAGAACAAGATTTAAACATCATGCACAATGTTGTAAAAACTAGTTCAGCATTACCACAAGAGCCATAACGTTTTCTCTCGGGCGTCCTCTTCGGATCCTACAAACATATGGAATTTCAACCACAGAACCTCCAAGTGAATCCTGACGAGTGACAAGAGGTTTCCTAATGGGCTGGATATTGTGAACAGGCCTGACCCGTGTTCGTGGCCCATTTCCAGAACTTTTAGCAGAAGAGACCTGTCTTCCACTGTATTCCTGAGAGTCAGATTCTGAAACTTCTTCAATATAACGCCTTGTGGCTTCCTAACTCTTTTATTCCGGTAATTATCATCTTCAAAAGCACTATGATGCTTAGGAGTAGCACTTTGCACTGTCTTGCTGCTGCCACTGAAATGACCTTCCATTGTTTGATTGTGACCAACTGATATATTAATATCATCATTAACATTTCTTCCTTCAAGTCCAGTGACAGAATCCTTGTTATGATTCTTATCTTCACTATTACATTCTTCTACGTTGTCTTTCCTTTTTACTTTATAATTTTCAATTATAAAAGTGGTAGCAGAAACATGACAAGAATTAGACAACCCCATGGAAATCCTTCGCTTGAGCCACTGTTTGTCCTTCACAGAAGTTTCCCTGCCAAATGTAGCCTCAAAAGTTGCATGAAGTTCTCTAACTGAAAGATTGTCCAAACATATCTCCCCATTCAGCATAGAAAAATCAGGTTTCCAACTAGCACTACCACATACAATTGAAGTTGATGGTTTACTCTCAGCAGGTACAAGTAGAGGGTCTGCTTGCTTTCTAACCCCAGATTGGTCAATTTGACCATCAAGGGTAGTGAATCTGATTGAATAACTTCCTACAGTTTAAGACATGCATGAAGAATAAATATAAATTAAATGCATTCTTGAATGAGCACTACAATCTTATCTGGCCATGATGAAGCCATGCAACAACTTAGATAATTAAAGCAACCAGATTAACAAAAACTTAGTTATTTGAAGGTGAATTATAGTTGATATACAATAACAACCTTACATGATGTTCAAAACAAAACAGTACCTCAAATTTGGGATTCAATTTCCCGAGATCAACTGTTGTGTCAACTACGGCATCTGATCTTTCTCTTGAGTAGAAGGGTCCTCGACATTTAAGAGTTCTGTGATATTTTTTTCGCTTAGATGAACTAAAAGCATAAGATACAACCAAAATGGAAAATGAAGCATGTATAGGTAGTGCTATCCGGAAAAGCTTTTTAAAGTTAATAAAACTGAGAGCCTGGAACACAAAGGGTAAAGAGACTGCTTGATTGATATAGTATATAAGTACATAAGAGAATTGTAATCAGTATACATCATTTCTTACATGTAGAGAACAAGGCAATAACATTTATGAACCCCAATAGAGCTTAAGTAGCAAAAAATCAGCAAAAAACAGAATATTATGACAAAACAAGGGAGCCATGAGAAAATAATAAAGGAAATAACCCAACTAAAGAGACCTTCAAGTTCACAGTCAATGGGCATGAACTCCTGACCAAAAGTGTCATCATTTGAAGGGCAGACTGCAATCTGACTGTTGTCCAGAAAATGAAGTGAACTCTTATAATCAATCACGTCTCTTGCTTTCACATCATCATCAGTTGCAGGTATATATATCCTGTCACCTACAACCTGGAAAGTATGTAAGGCATCAAACTAATCACTACCAATATTAACTGTGATAAAAAAGAGATACAATTGGTAACATCATGGAGAAGAAATCAGCAATGGGACATTAAGCATAAGTGATGGTCCCAACCCATAAGCTTCAAATAATTTTCATTAAGAGTGATTGGTATATATGGTGATTGGTGATGATCTTAAGTAGAAGACGCTGCTCTCTTAACTTTCAAGTGTGTCTTGCCTTGCTTCATTGTCCAGTAAAATCAGATTAATCAATATGCTATAGACCTGGCTTCCCTTGGTTTCTTTGTGTGGTTCAGGTTCGATATCGTCCATGTCTCCGGACAACCGTAAGATTTGATATGTTTCGTAACGACAACCACAGAAATCAAAACAAGCATTAAAGATTGCATGGAATCTTACATGGGAATCCTTGCAACTAAGAACAGGAATAAGGAGCCGGTCCAGAAGAAAATCCATTAAAAGAAAAGGCAGAGATGTAAAAAATCATTCTGCCTAAACGCCAGATAGCCTAAACCTTAATATACTTGGAAAGGCTAAGAAAGATGCTGAAAGTCTGAAACTCTATCTGAGAATATATACAGGTGAAATCTATAAGTCTATCCTTTTAAAACTTTTTCATAGCTTTAAAACATAGTCGAGACCTTTGTAATTCTTTGTAACATGTTGAACAACCCCATCATCTGACTATTAATATATAATCAGAAATTTATTATCTATATAATTGATTGTCCTCAAATTCTGAGGGAAAAGCTGGTAGTTTAGCAATTTACATTCCCTATGTGCTAAGTGAGCTGTATCATAACCCAAAGAACTAACATCCATTTTATGACAGATCAATTATATATATGAGCTGTGCCTTCAGTACTATTATACAAAAGATATTACCTCAACATCCTAGTCTTCCTTTATATGATCAAACTTCCTTTTTATGATCAAACTAAATTAGTCTTCATTTCTAGGATCGAACTGCCAAATTCACCATAACTTCTAGCAACATATCAGATGCTTACTGAAAATCTAAATCCTTGTAAATGAAAAAAACTAACCCTGCCAGCAGCTCTTAGTATGTTCAAAGGCTTCCAATTTTTAACCTTATAATCTACATATAGTTCCGCATAAAAAATTTAAGTACAGAACAGAAAATCATAAAGATCGTAACACGATGCAGAAGAAATAACTTATTAGACAGATGAGCAAAGCCCTTCACCAATGTTCCAAGGCATTATTTTATGCTTTGTCTTCGTCTGTCTTATATAACTAAATGATAACACGTTATAAAGAAACTTCTCATCATAAAGAAGACAAGCCTGCAACCCAGGCCATTTGTGAACCTTGATCTTTTCATCTCAACATTGCCTGTCAAAAGTTATCACCAATTGCAGAAACATGCTTGTAACGCTAAAGCTTAATAAGGATCATATTTCCTCAAATCCTCATCATATGACTTGCTAGACATTACAAAATAGTTGCTTCAGGCCTGCTAGTCAACTGTTCAATATGTCCATCTTCAATCGTTCATTCACCAGTTTACCAGCAGCAAAAAAGCAACACAAGGAGTAGTTCTCAACACAATTCAATATGACATTTCATACATTCAAATTATCTCAACTAGATAATCAATTTTATGCTGCAAATGCGTAACCCTAACAATTTGAAACACAAATTACCCGAGCAAGCTTGTAAACAACAGGATCAACAATCTGCTTCAAGGAGCCCGAGCAAGTTACTACAGTTGCAGAACTACCCTCCACCTTATTCCCATCGCCTTCTTCCACTGCAACCACAGATTCCATCTAACATTCCACCACATGCACCTCAAATCCAAAACCTGAAATCACACGGACAAATCGATTAACTTGAAGATCCTCCACACTTGCTACTTCACATTGTTCATCATACCCCCATTTTCGGCACAAAAACCTAATCAATTCAATAAACAAAATTGCATGTTCTAATTGATACCTATTTATCATAAAATTGTATCGGTACTGATTGATTTGTATGCTGAAAACGAAGATTCCGCTAAAATTTCGATTCAGATGCTGGAAATACGAACTATAAGGTTCTGACGATACAGAGGAATTGAAAGATTTTACTGATATTCAAGTACAGTAGCGATCTTCTAGTACTTACAATTTATAAATTGTGATGTCGATGGGGTCCGGACCTATTTACTAATCCAATAGATAATTTTTTAATGATTAAATATTAAATTAATAAAAAGTTTAAACGATTAAATGTTGAATCATTAAAAGGTTTAAATTATTAAAAACTAATATATTATTTAATTATTTAAAAATAAATGTCTGACTAATTTAAATAATAAGTTTTAATCATTTAACATTAAACCTCTTAATCATTCGGCTTCAGTATAATGCTTAACCATTTAGAGGTAAATGTCTTAACTATTCAGACATGTACTCGAGAAATAAACAGTCTGAATCATTAAGTGTTGAACCGTTCAGACGTCTGAATCATTAATAGGCTGTCAAACAGCCCCTAAGACCATAAATTCGTTGCACAACGAATTTAAATTTCGACATGAAGTAAGCTTAAACTTCATGTCGAGTAATATTTAAGATAAACTTTAAATTTGTTTGTTGTTGCTTATGTTTATTTATGTTGTTGTATCAATCAAATGGAACAAGTTCTCTTGGATAAGAAGGATCTTTTTGTCATGATTTCAGAAACTATGCTCGGTTTTGGTTTGACTTAAGGCGTTGAATATCTCGATATTCGTTAAAAGTTGATGATGCGGCCAATCTCTTGCCTTTCCTAGTCGATCTCTCGTTTCACATTCTCATATTTGATTTTATATGTTATCGAGTAGAGAGAAAATAAAAAAAAGTTATATTTTTACTATTATATCTATTTAATATCCTAATTAAATTGGGGTTGAAATAGTAAAATTAAAAGGGAAAACAATTAAAAAAGTATTTAGCCCAAATCAATAAGATAAGATAGTAAATACCCAAAATAATTTAAAATTGGGAGGTTGGAAGGTTTTTGGGTTCATGTCTAAGTAAAAATACACATGGTTGAACAATGAGAGTTTTCTGTTTGTGAGGTTTCTCATGTGTGGGTTGTGTTTGCGGTTCTGATCGTAAAACGAATAGACAGATCCGATTAAAGTAACACATACTGACCGAAACATGGTTTCATATTTTTTATTAAAAAAGTCTTCTAGTTCCTTCAAATTTTAAAGGAAAGTCATAAAATAAAATTATTACAAATTGTTTCTTTTAATTCTTTTCACTTCCCTCTATTAAAAAAACTCATAAACACAAAAATCCTTCACTTTCTTTATCAAGAAAAGAAAACCATTGAGCACAATATTGATGTTTTCATCACAATATTACATCACACCATACAATATCAGTTTGCTAGTTTCATTTCTGTGTTATATATATATAAACCCATGATAAAAATCCATTTAGACATTAATAACTAAGTTTTCCATAATAATTTGAAAAAAACTAACATAAACAAAATAAAATTAAATACCTAACAACAACATAAAGATAACTATAAAAACTAGAGGGTGTTTATCGGATGTTATCCGTTGTCACGTTCCTCTCCAGATAAAATACTAGGGTTGGGTGAGAACTAGTTTGTGAGCCGGGTTGGGACTCAAGTAAAGGTTCTATAGTCGTTACTTGAGTGCCACTCCAAAAACGTCAATTGAACTGGTGCGAAAAAAGTTAGTATCCACATATAATATCTCCAACCCACAATTATGATGCTTGTAACAACAAAAAGTAATTGTAACCAGGGGTGTCGTCTTTACCCGAACTTGAATACCAAACCCAACTCGACTCAATCCGAACCCGACTAAAATAAAACTCAACAAACCTGAACCCGATTAAAAAATAAACCGAACCCGATGAACTCTTTAGGGTTGGTAATTGAATACGTTTTTTTGAAAATCGGGCCAACCCGAATAAGATAATACAATTAAAAAATACATTTAGTTTCCATATATCCGTATTATGACTACATATTTATCAAATTTTAATTCTATTTTTCTCTGGGTTCTATTTATTATTATTATTAATTTTCAATTGAGATATAGGATTGCAGAGTCAAACGACGATAATTTCCGATCGGTATTGGGCAATCGAAAATCGACAATAAATATATTCCAATATACTCTAATTAATAATATTTTGGCTTATATTGGCCGTATGTTTTTGTTATCTTATACATAAAAAATCTTTATCCAAAATTTAAATTATGAAACTATTATAAAAATTCATTTATTTTGATTAACTGCCAATTGTTTGATGATTACTTAAATTGAATTTAATTAGGTGTTTTAATTTTAACCTTAATAATTGATTTTGTTGTTTAGAAAATTTTGGTTTGGGATAAATTAAACGTTACAAACCTAGAAGGATAATTTGATTAACAACCCAATTAATAAAATGACCCGAATAAACCTGATTACCAAAACTTGATTACCAATAAACCCGAGCTTTATTCGGGTCGGTATTCGGGTAGGATTCAAACAAAAAAAAAACCCGATGAACCCCAAACCCGATTAAAAAACCCGATCAATACCCCTAATTGTAACTATCAAAATAGCCTAAACCGTAGGGTATACCTCTGTAAACAACTATAATTCAAGGGTCTGATTCGTAAATACCGCGACTCGTGACCCGAGTCGCGACTCACCCGAGTCGTAAATTCGCGGGATATCCAGAAAACGAATGGATGAAAGGAGCGATAACGAGTTGCACACTGAATCAACTCACCAATGGCGGGAGTTCTACCTTCATCAATATCTTCATACAAACTCTTACATTCATCACACGATAATCCTCTTACAAGTTCAAGTTCATGTGTTCATCGTTCTTCTGTTAGCAATGCGAAAAAGAGGTCCGTCATCTGCTTCTCGTCTAAGAAGGGAAAACCGGGTTTCTTCGACGTGATCTCGACTATATCGAAGGTATTGTTCGTGCAGTTTGTGGAAGTTGATTGATCGATCGATCGATTGATTGATTGTAGTGTTGAAGTCGTTGTTGATTTGAATTATCGCGAGATTAGTTGGTTTACATTTCGTTGGTGATTTGGATTATCGCGAGACATGGTTAAATTTTATGATACTGTATTAGTTGGATGATTAGGGCATTTCCTGCATCTGATTTCGTAATTTTTTTTTTTGGCGAATTGGATTATATGATCCAAACTATTAGCAATTGCATATAATATTCTATATGATTTGAGCAATAACATTGTTAACTTTTACTTTTGTTGTCAAGAGAAATTATGGTAACATAATCATTAGATATTTATACTTATTTCTACTTGATTTCACATACAATGATAATTAAGTGATTAAGAACGAAATGGAAAACGTATGTGTAAATCTACGATGATTATGATACTCGAATGCTCTTGGCTACTAAAGTGGAAGTGAGCCTTTTAATAAAAAAGTGAAAGTGCAGCTCTCTTTTCCAATTGAACTACAGATTATTATCGATCAATGGGTCGTAGATTGGATTATTTAATTTGCCTAGTCTTCTTTTTTAATTGAAAGGGTATATTGTAGCACTTGTGACCACTTGCATTTAGGCTAGATATGATCCTTCTGGGGAAGATGTTAACAGTCTTACAGGTGAGAACTCTTTTAGCCATGATTAAGATCCATGATCTTATAAATGGATGTGATAATTAGTTAAATACAATGATTTTGAGATCCTAAAGTTTTAGAGTTCTTTTAGTTTTCAGGAGTGAATAGTTTGTAAATAGATCACCTAAAATGGCTCATGGCTAACCAATAACCAGTACGTTCGTTTAATCTGTTACTATATGCATTTAAACTGGCTATTTTGGAAAGCAAACCATGTAAACCGCATATGTGATAAGTGTTTAGGTCCTTTCATTGGTGTAGGAAGGAATTCAGCTTACTTTAATGGCCTGTTTAAGTTGGACTGAGCACAAGGGCATGCCCCTTAGGTTATAAGCCATATAATCCAGCCAGCGGTGCCTATATTTGACTTGGTCTTTGATAGCGCAGGAGGGCCAAAATTAAGGAAATGGTATGGGGCACCTGATCTTTATGCAGAAGATAGATCAATTTCAGAGGAAGCAGATACATCTTCAGGTAATCCACCATAGCCGCTAAATAAATTGTAATTATATTTCCTTTCATTGGTTAACTTAACCGTTTGCACCACTATGATACATAGAAGAAGATGAAGTTAGGGATGCAGTTTTGGTAACTGATGGTGATAACGAGATTGGTCAGGTTTATAATGTCTTGGACCTCCCCCCAACACACACACACACACACACTTTTTCTCCTTTATTTAAGTTTTAGACGGTTAGTTTCTTGGAGATGCGCTTAAGTTCCATATCGTTTTGACTTTTGTAGACTATTATACTATCTTTAATAATCAAACGAATTAGAGTTAAAGCACTGGTGAAGGATAAGCGTGCTGCAATGGAATCATTTGGTACTTATGTTGAGGTTAGTGGTTTATTTTCTCAAATGTCATCAATGTTCACTAATCAAACATCTTGCATAATATTCAATTCTGGTTATTTTTGAAGTCAATTACTGGAGATCCAAAGGATTCTTCTTTCTTAAAGAAATCCCTGAGAGGTGTTCGTGCTATTATTTGTCCCAATGTATGATTTTCAAGAATCCAACTCTTTTTTCTTTTACCTTCATCTTATATGGGCATTTATGCAGGTTGAGTGTGGTACATGTTTCTTTGCAGGAAGGTTTTCTATCTAAAGTTGAGAGTTTGAAGGGGGTACAACATGTAGTTATGTTATCCCAGGTACTCTTTATATCCTTGTTGGAGATTTCAATCTTAACCCATTTACTTATAAAGGAGTTTATTTGGGTTGTATTTTAGCTAAAAGGGAACATATCAAATTAAAAGAAACAACTAAAATGGAAACGCGTCAAAAGGATCGAACAGTTCAAATGGGTTGCAAGTAGCATAAAGTCTAGTCTTAAATGCATATGACCTATATTATTGTTTTTGCGATTATAACAAATCTTTAATCATCTTAAACTGTATAAGAATTTGGTTGCAGGTCAATACAGACCAGCTTAGACCTTTGTGGTCTGTATTAAAGTGACTCGTTTTAACCCGAACCTCTTCCCGCCCCACCTGTTTTGCCACTTATACACATTGTGATTGTCGTTTGCATAAGTCAGTAGTTGTAATATTTGTTATATACGGGGATTCAACAATGCTGCAGTTGTCTATTTATAGAGCAAGTAGTGGTGTTCAAGCAATCATGAATAGCAATGCAAGAAATCTCGCGGAGCAAGATGAATCCATGGTAGTTGCCTCGGAATTCCATACACTATAGTCAGAACTGGAGTGCTAACAAACGATCGTGGGGGCAAGCTAGGTTTCAGTTTTGAAAAGGTATTTTCTTGGTCTATTTTCAGTATTGATTATTGAAAAGAGTCAAATTTTGGAAATTGGTTTGATATTACAAATAATAGGGTTGTACAACAAATGGGAGTCTTAGCAAGGAAGATGCTGCGTTCATATGCATTGAAGCTCTAGATGTGGTGCCAGAAAAAGGACTAGTATTCGAGGTTGGTTAATGCTAGCTTCTACTCAAATAACAAGTGTATAATAGAATTCTAATATTTTTTCTTCTGGTAAAACTATGGAAACATGTTATCAGAAAACTCACAAGACCCACTAATACCATGCTAACCAATGAGATCAGTTAAAACATAGCTTGTCCAGATAGGTTGCCTTCTGAGGGTTAAAAGCGTAAATAATAAAACCATTGTTTGAAATTATCAAATTTATCTTGATTAAGGGGCTAAACTTGTGAGCTACAAAGTTGTTAGGATAGAGATTAGTGTGTTCTTTAACTGTAGCTTATTTGTTTGGTGTATTTATCTTTAGGTGGTAAGGATTAAACTAGGAGAATTGTTCCTTAATTTGTACAGAAATCTAGTAGTTTAAGTTTTCTTCATTAGCAAGTTCTATTTAGTATAAATAGGTGGTTTAAGTTCATTGTAAATTGTGGGGTTTGTCTTAATATATCAGAGAAAATGTAGCTATGTTTTAGTCACAAAATACCCAGCGTTCTATTGTGTTTCAATTGATTTTCGTGTGTTTGTGTGATCCAATTAAAGGGTTCGTACCAAATAACCACCAGAAGTTGGATTAGAACCTAAGACCTTTAGACCATCTAGTCGGCCTTAAGAGGGTTAAAAGCATTAATGATAAAACCATGGATTCAAAATTAGAACCTAAGACCTCTTGGCTCAAGCGCTTACCTGTGCACCACCTCCTTGAAGGTTATATTCTATATATTATCATGAAATAATGAATCATGAATACATGTTTTTGCAGGTTGTTAACGGGGAAGAAAAAGTTATGAACTGGAAAGACCAGTTTGAAAAGTTAGCACTACAAGCCTAGCAACGACTTCAGGGTCCTTGATCTCTCCTTATCTTCGACACTTCAGGTACCTCGATCTCACTAAGTAAGTATTCTCTTGTATGTATATTCTTTGCATCAATGAGGTCTGTTGAACTGGTTCTTGGATGAGGGAAGCATGACAAAGTTGTGTTGTGTTCGCATTCGTTCTTTGAATAATAATAACAAGTTATGTTAATGGTTAATTCCTTTTCTCTAATCTTCATAATGAGAACTTGTAAAGAATTGTTTGTACATAAACAAAATGGTACAAGTTAACTTTTGATCCAACAAGCTAATTGAGTGTTTAGAATTAGAGTTTGATAACTGATCTATTAGTCAATAAGAAACTAGTGACAATGCCACTCTAAGAGTACTGGGAGTAGTTACCATTCTTCTCATCTACTCACATGTCTTATTAGTGTCACATCATCACTCTTTTCATTTTTCATATGTTAGTAGGAATGGTTTTATTATTTTCCTCGTTTTTTCCAAACTACTTTAATAATATTTCTGTTTCATATTTCACATTTGATTTAAATAAAAGTTAACTAATACAATAAAAGTTAAAATTACATTAACTTGATAATAAAATAAAAGAGGGTATTTTTGGTAATAATTTCTAATCTGTTTCACAAGTCGGTGAAGTTTAAGGGACCTAAGTTGACAAGTCGGTCAAGTTGATTTAAAATTCAAATTAAGAATTCTATCTATTTGATTGGATGAATATGATTTGTTATTATAGATAAAGTTCAATTCATATTGTGAGTCATAGATAGATGACTATTAGCTAGATTATAAAAACCTATATTGGTATGTGTTGTAATCAAGTTTTGAGTTAGTTTTTCTTGGTTGCTAATAAAATCTTTGGAGAGTTATTTCAGATCTTATTTTTATATCGATTCTGGACTTGAGTATTTTATTAATTTAATAAAATACAACTCGGGTGAGAATTTGAATGTAATTTAAATATATACATATATATAGGTAAATTTATATAAGTAATTTTTTTGAAAAAAGCCCATGTTGGCGAACTATATTGTGTTCGGGATGAGCCATTGATCGGCAAACATATCTGAACCCCTGATTTTGAGGGGATGGTATTCCCAGATTGGGAAAAGACTTTACCAACGTCGGGAAGAGCTTTTACCACATCAACTCTACGTGCTCTAATGGAATGTAATTCAGTCCATGCTTGACAAAAATATTTCACGTAGAGATCAAGTTATATGCCATGTGGATGGTAGAATCGCCTCTGGCAACAGCAATGAAAACTCCAGTGCTAGTATCGATTATTACCAACCATTGATGAAGTATTAACATCTAATTTGACATAGAGATGTAGGTGATTACAAATCTAATTCTTAATGATGAACTGTGGTAGTTACCCACGCTATTTGGTGGGTCAATTCCTATAACATTTATATAGAAACGTAGATAAAAAGAAGCATGTCGCAAGGTATGTTTTGAATGAAAGAAGAAACTTAAGAACATAAAAAATTAAACATAAACATTAAAAAAAAACTTGAACACAAAACTCAATAAAAGAAAAGATGAAAAAAATAAGAAACTCGAAGAAAATTAGGTTAAATAAGAAAATAAAACAAAAGAATTCAATTAAAAAACAAACTCCAAATATTAAGAAAAATAAATAGAAAATAAAGTGTGGAAAGTAAAGGGGTTCATTGTTAAACCCTTCCCACTTTAGTCACCTTGGAGCGTAGTCATCAATGGACCAACCAATTAGGACTGAACGATGTACAAAAAGTTCGTGATTTGAAACTCGCTCAAAGTTTGCTCGAAAAAAGCTCGGTTCGTTGGCTCGGCTCGTGACTTGGTGCATATAATATATGTATATATATATATTTATACAGTATAATAATTATTATTACTATTACTACTACTATTATTATAATTATTATTTTTTTATTAGGATTTTAAGAATGTTTTCTTAAAACTAAAAATGAAGAATTCTTTTTAGAAACATTAAATATTTGTTTAAAAAATATATAACTTGATAATAGTTATTTATATTCAAAATAATGATTTTTGTTACCATAAGTACGTAGTACCCAACAAAATGTAAAATCCATAATATATATTTTTTTGTGTTTTCATACAAATTAATGTGAAAAATAAAAATAAAATTAATTCGAGCCGGCTTGAACGAGCCACGAGTTGGCTCGAGCTTTTCACGAGCCGAACTCGAGCCGGTGTTTTGAGCTCGTTAAAATTTTCGAGCTGACTCGGCTTGGCTCGATAAGCTTCAAGCTCAAACTCGATCCATCCTGACTCGGCTCGGCTCGACTCAGCTCGTTTACGGCCCTACTTCCGCTATGTGTTTATACTTCAAGGGCGATTATGTGTTTGAACTCCAAGGGTGTGCACGTAACGTAAATTTGAAACAAAACTCATATAAATACCCACTTAAAGGCTGTCACATGGAGCCATTACTGTTCACTAACGAATTTTTTATATTAATACTAATAAATTGTGTGGTTCGGTTATAGGTTAATGCTCAGTCTATAACTGATATTGTGATTTTTAAATTTTCATATTTGATCGGTCTCTGTTATAAACGGTTTGATTAATTTGGTTATTAGAAAAGATGGTTCAGCTCAGCTTCTCTTAACCGCCGACTTTTAACATGTGTTGATTCAAAACTAATATCTATTAATAAACCGATTATATCTTGGATTAAACGAACTATTAAGTATTAACATTTATTTTATTTTATGAAAAAATAAGTCACAACTCACAACTAACATGTTTTTTAGAAAGGTTAAAACAAAAATTTTCCAACGTATAACATAATGTTTACAGAAAATAGAAATATAAACTACAAAGGTTGTTTCTAATCTTAGTTTGGTTTGGTTAATTCCGTTATTTACACACACACTATAACCATAAGCGAACCAATTAAACCATTATAAAAAACCAAACCATCAGCTTTTCAATTGGTTGGAACATTAATATCAAAATGCGTATAATATACGATCCGCATGTTACAGTTATAAACACGAATCTAAGACCTTTTGAAACGTCGAAAAACACCAAGTGGGAAAAATATCAAGTAGACGCGCTTTGTCTTTGCTTGCACCTTAGCCGAGGGGAACTGGCTATGGCCATACATTAACAAAGAGAGACTAGAATTACGCATAGGTCAATAATCTATTTTAGTTATTAGCTGTCCTATTGTGTCTGCTTATGAACCTTCAACTCCATTGGCATGTGCACTCAAGGACCACAACTAGCCTTTAACCATAGTATTTGGTTAAGTGTTAATATGGTTAGAAGATGTGAAATGTATACTTGTATGAATTTGATATAGAGTTGATGTAGGAGCTCTTAGACTCGGTTTGGATTGGTTAGAAATATAACATATCAGAAAAAAGGCTCAACTTAAAATAAGCATAATTAAGCTACTTTTGTGATGATAGGATCATAAGTAATGAATGAAAAAGTTTTGACAAGCCAAATCACATGGGAAATCGCTGATGGTTTGGTCCGACCGTCGAATCCAAATTCCATCATCTAGGGCCCTGATTTCGAAACAGACGGTTTTTCCCTTGTTTTTGAAAATTTGCTTTGCTTCTTGACCAAGTAAAACACGTGAATTTTAATTTTTAATTTGAGCAATTCACATGTTTATTTAGGGAGTCAATTTCATAATTAGGCAAATAATGTCGGTTTTTAAGGTTTGTCTTTATCTACCACATTCCGATCTACCTTATATAAAAAGGGCTTGATATATTGTTTTGATTATTGAATACCACATCGACTTTCCTCAAGAGATTTCTCTTTATTCCTTTTACTTCCGCTCTATGTCAGAAAACCCAATAAATGAGTTTTAACTTAGAGGGTTAAGCCCTCAAGGGGCAATAGCAACACCCTTGTTGTAGCCCCGCTAGTAGGTTTTTCGAGCTGAATCAAAGGACGTCGCCTGAAGCCTAAACAGAATCAATACCAATCATCCTCTCATCATAGCAATTTTGTATGCATACATATGCTAATTTTAGTTATGAATTAACTTAGATTATTAGTTTGTGATATTATGCTAGACTAGACAAGAGGAAGAAGAAAAAATGTCAATAAGTCTACCATTAAAAAGTAGTGAATTGTGCCCATAGACATTTAGTGGAGGAAGAAATTCTATCCATCCCTACATTATCTTCTAATTAAAATAATGTTCTCTCATCCTATTATCATTTAAATGGAAAATCACCATTTGCAACTATGGGGCTTTTGACAATTTGATAGCTAAATAATATTTTCTCCCCTCAAGATACGGCATGAATGAAAAAAGTTTATTTAGAATAGCGTTAAAATTAATTACAATTATGTTCTCTTGTCTTCATATCATTTTAAAGAAATAGTGATATTATAAAAACCTTACCTTGAAAACCTAGTCATTGTTGTCAATATCAAAACATATAATTAGTAATAAATGTTGTTTATATATTTCTATGCAGTAAGTAATTAATTATGATGGTTAGCTAAGACTAGCGACATACACGCTTCTACTTTTGAGGTTTAAGGTACGAACTTAGTGTGTAATTTATTTTCAAGCAATGATTTTGGCTAAGTTCATGAAATGACGTAGACCAAAACATAGCACATCGTGATCGACACAAATGTTTACTCTAACCAGAGTAAATAAACACAAATAATAAAAGAGAAACTTTTAAGTAACATTTGATATATTTCCAAATGAATAGATTATAAAACCATTCTATCAAACATTTTTCATTCTAATTTAAATTGTCAAATATTAGGAGCCCAAAATCGAAGGTATTAATTAGTCTTGCAATTAAACTCCTAAATACACACATAAATTACCAAACTTCAAAAGATTTACGCGTTTGTTGATCAACGACAACAAGCATACCCAATATATCTTACGTATAGTTAGACTATGTGTAGGGTCTGGAAGATATAGGATGGAGACAAGTCTTTTCTCAATCCTAAAGAATAAAATAACCGTTTCCACTGATACAACTGACTCTAAACATTTTGACAATCATAATGACACATATATCAACTAATAGGAATCATACAAAGGTACACTACACAATAAAATATCAGTAAGATAACCATAATGATATAACATACACAAACAGAAAAACTCTAACTAAACTAAGTGAAATAGAAAAACAAACAATTTAAGCAAATATAAATCCTTTTTAAAAAACAATCTAATATACTCATAATACTACACTATTGTTCTCTGTAAAACTTGAGAAAAAACACCATTTTATATACCTGTTGCTAAACTAAAGTCCTGATGTTAGCAAATATAGTTAATGCTAGTTTCTTTCTACCAACTTTCTTCTCTAAAAAGCTATATCTTGTTCTTGCAACTTACCTTTTTTGAGTAATCTGATCCAACGGTTGTACTTTCTTTGCATGATTCTCCTCTTCAAGTTACCCTACACCACACTCACCATATCCTCACTAATATAAATCTACTTAGTATCACCTCAAAATCCCACCATTCACAAAAATCTTGAAAATGATTCACATTTTCTTGATCTTATGCTCTCTCTTCACCTTCTCCACTCATGCCGCGGTGCAAGACTTTTGTGTCGCGGACCTGAAAGGTCCAGAAAGCCCAGCGGGCTACTCTTGTAAGCCCGCTGTCACAGTAACTGTGGATGACTTTGTGTCGACGAGCTTAGGGGTCGCGGGAAACACTTCCAACCTCATCAAAGCAGCCGTCACACCAGCATTTGCTGCTCAGTTTCCTGGTGTGAATGGGCTCGGGATCTCCATTGCACGGTTGGACCTAGCTCCGAGTGGTGTGGTGCCCATGCACACGCACCCGGGTGGCTCTGAGCTCCTTTTGGTGACACAAGGGTCTATTCTGGCTGGTTTTATCTCCTCGGCTAATGCGGTTTATGTGAAGACGCTAAAGAAGGGTGATATCATGGTGTTTCCACAAGGTTTGTTGCATTTTCAGGTGAATGCTGGTGGCATTCCTTCGGTTGCTTTTGCAAGCTTCAGTAGCGCGACGCCTGGTTTACAGATTCTTGATTTCGCGTTGTTTGCAAATGACTTGCCATCGAAACTGGTGGAGGCGACGACGTTCCTTGATGATGCTACTGTGAAGAAGCTTAAGGCTGTTCTTGGTGGAACTGGTTAAACCTCCTAGTTTCATAGGCACAACATTCTTTGTGTTAGTTATATACTTATATTACCAATCTGTTTTATATGTTGCTGTTGTTAACTTAATGATCATGGTGTTTTGTGTTTTATTTCATTTGAATTTGAGGGCATCAAGGGTTCATGTAAATCAACCCCAAGTATATGGACTCTCCCTATAATGAATCTAAAATATAGGAACTTTTTTTTGTTGAGTAGAAGTTTTTATAAAAATCAAACAAGTCTGGAAAATTTCATACAATATAATTAGTCACAAAAGGGAATTCAATGTGTAACTCAATGCTTGTATGTCAATATCCTATGTAAACCTTAACTTTATCTTAAAAGATAGAGAACATGTTTCCAAAACGATCTTCAACTCAACAAACCGTTTTTCTGTTAATTTATATAATACTAATTATCAATGTGATTGGTGCATTATTAATGTACCCTAAACTTTAAAAGTTATACTTTCAATTGTCCCCATTGGTACTAATTAGTTTTTGAAAAAGTAATCTTAATAACAAATTAGGCATTGAAACAACCCATTTTATTGCATACTAACTTTTAATTTTTAAAACATTATTAACTTATAATAACTTCCATGTATACATCATAAAGTGCAGTACATTTTTGTCACTACGTGGTCTTAAAAGAATGAACTCATTTTTAATGTCTCAAGTATTATGTACGCTCATGTCGAAACACGTGAGTTTACACTAGTGTTACGTTAACCGGGTCGTGTTTCTATCACAACGTGCGGAGACGTAATTACTAGTTAAATACAATTGTCAAGTAAGAGATGTAGGGATCAATGTTTTTTTTAAAGTACCAATACCAACAGAACATCGCAGTTCCGATTCCATTACCATTATTTGTTTTTCATATTGACAGCATTCGGTACGCACAAACCAACAAAATCGAGGTACTTTCTGCTTAGAGATGGAAAGCAAATTGATTAAACAATTTAAGAAGCTGTTTGACAGCATTTGAATCAGCCTCATAATGATTCATATATCTAAATAATTTAATATTTAATGATTCAGACTGTTTGTTTCGCTAGTAAATATCTGAATGGTTCAGACATTTGTCTCTGAAGCTGTTTTAGGTTATTTTCAAACTCGTTTAGAGCTAGTGAAATTGCTGTTATTTTTAACTGCAATATGTCTAGAGCGTGCCTGAAAATGCACTTGAGTGCCTGAAACGAGGCTTTTGAAGAGAGACAACAAGGCCAAGAGACAACAAGGCCGCCGCGTTGAGCTACGCCTGAGAGCCTAGGCATTTTACAACAGAGGTCTGAATTATTTATTTTAACTATCAAGATTAATTGATTTTGCCTTCCATAATCATTCCAATATTTTATTTTTTTAACCAAAAGAACCTTTTACTCGTAAACTCATGCGACCCATCAAATATACTACCAACCAACATGATCTAGTAAATTGCAATTTGTGTTAATCATGTTGCCTTTAAAAGGATATGGTAGCAAACAGAAGATCAAAGACAAAAGTGAGGTTTATCTATTAACTTAATGCATTAATTATACATAATATAATCCAAAAACAAGTACGTTTATAAATCCACCACCAATTCCCATATCTACATTCATTTTCCCATTCGACTATACTTATGATAACCTCAAATCCCAAAATAAAACGAAAACATACCTCAAGATTCATAGATCCTGACTGAACTGTGAATCGTCTGTCTACAAACGGGGCATTTGGGAGCCAAATCGCGCTCAACTGAGAGTGCACATCGTGGGCAACAAACTAAATGCCCACAAGGTACAAATGCTGACCGCCGTTGTCTCATCAAGCAGATCACACACAACTGCCCTTCTGGCACATCACCGATCTCATCTTCTGCTGCCACGTCAGTTTCCGCTTCATTGATTTCCTCTGCAGCGTTTTGCTGCTGAATCCGCCTTCGTTGTCTCCATTCTTTTAATCTATTCCAGTTTCTGATAACAGTATACAACAGTTGATTAAAAGCTGCCATTTTTTACATATTTATAGATATTAAACATATTTTTGGAGTGATATGCTACAATACCTTACTATAGCATAGCCAAGAATACCGGTTGCTAGTGAACCTACAACAATTCCACTCCAAAATAAAACTTTTGTCCTAAAGTCAAGTTCCATTACCATTTGAGCTTTGTTCATATTTGATCTTGCAAGAAAAGAGTAGGTTAGTTAGTTACAAGTAGGGAGTGGTGCTTTAAGGGTGACTGGTTGAATCGTTGAACCCAAACACGACCAATACTTATTTGTGCCAAAGGCATTAATTCTAACCCAAAAATACTTAAAAAATTATGTAACCCAAACACGACACGTTTAACCTATTTATCTATGAGTCAATTGAGTTGAGGGGTTGTAAATGTGTTAGATGGGTTGTAATAGACAGGTTAAATGGGACGTGAAGAGGTCAACCAGAACACGACCATTTTATTAAACCTTTGAAATATGACAACCCAAACCAAATTGTTTTGTTTTGTGTTTGGCCACCCTAGTTACAAGGGCATATCAGAAATCAATAACATTAACAATCGATGCTAAACTCAATCACCAGAAATATCCTTACAGAAAAAAAGGAAGATCATTGCATGCCATCACTTCAGGAGTTCCATTTTTCAAGCTGACTTGGCCAACTGCAGTAATTTCCTTTCCGACTGGTAGAATTTTCTCTTCATCCAGAAGACCGACCTTCAACACCACCAAGAAAGATATAGAAAAAACCAAGATCAAATGAATGGATGAAAGAATCCCCGAAAGGATATAGCAAAATATACCATGAAGATTAATGTATGGACTTACGGGATACTCGTGACCAAAAAATGCCTGGAGGAATGTGTAAGGAGAAGCACTAATGGGCTGCAAATTGTGGTATACAGTTGTAAGAGGTAAAGGGTGCTTTGAGCCATCCAAGTTTACAATCAGATAATCAGATTGTGGCCATTTACCCCCATCAACGAGGATAAAAGGAACCTATCCAGAAATAAAAAATATATGAATATCATACAAAAACAGGATCTTAGTAAGTTCTTGCAATGATAAAAAAAGGTCGAGGTAGTGGTTAGGAAAATTATTAATCAAGGCTATTAACTTAATGACTTACTGAATATTCATTTATCAAGGTTAAGTGTTCACAGAGAGTTGAATAATACCAAAATATTTTCCCATACACATCTTGCTCAAGAGATTATGGTAACAGAAAGCAATAATTAAGTGTATGCATCACAAACTAAATTGGCATTACATTGTAACTTAGAAAACATAAAATGAAAGTAATGTATGTCCTCGAAAAGGATACCTAGAACTGAATCACTGTGGAAAGGGAAGAAATCAAGCAAAATCTGGGCTGTTTAACCACAACAACATACACTACCTTCTTTAAAGAAATATAACTATATGCACAACAGATCCCCTGCAGGCTCCTTCCCAACCTGGTTATGTTACTGCTTAGTGACATTCACTAGCATGTATTTAAACAATACGTCAATACCTTTACTTTCTAGGCCAATAACTAGCGATATAAGTGGTTGAAGGAAGAGTGTGGAGCCTAGATTATAATACGAAATCACCTCATAATGGTTCAAAAGGGTTATTAGTTTATTCTAGAAGGGCTAAAGAGAAAGTGGCTAGAAAATTGTCTTGGGGGATGGGGTAATATAAGTAAGAGAGAATAAAGTTTGTTAGGCAGTTTTGATATTGTGAAGAGTTATTAGCTCCAGCATGATGCAGGGAGAGGGTATAATCCCTGGATTGTACTATTTTCTTTTTGTTAGTTTCTTATTATCATCAATAGCATTTCATCATCGAATTCCTCTGAATCTTCTTTCTGTCTTGTTTAAACACCAATTTCATACACACGCAATTCAAATCCTATCAGATTATCAACTTAAGAACAGAAGTAAAATAACTGAATACATTCAGTGTCGACTGTAGCACATGACACAGGATACATTATTTAGAACCTTGAAGATGCATTAAATTAGTATTTAGTGTATAAACCAAAGATGCTTCATAGGCACTTGAAGGACTAAGGTCCAGAAACACAATAAGTGTAAGTAGACATCCTAATGTCTGAATAAAAATCAAACCCAATAAAAAGGATTATATGATGATTTGAAACTATGCTAGGCGCCTAGGCTACTAGCAGAAGGTAAAGTAGCCACATTGTGAGCCTGATAAGAGTTGTGCCCTAACGTTATATTTAAATTTCATTATGGCGTGCATTCAAATAAAAAATAAACTAAAGACATGTATATTACTGTCAGGGTACACACACAGGTCATTCATTTCCATGTTTTTGCTAGGCACTAAAGTTAAAAACTTAAAACCAAGTGAATGCAATTCCATACAAAATATAATGTCAAAGAATTGTACAATCATTGATAACTCAAAATATTTGAACAGTTTGCACCTCTGTTGTCAATAGCCCACAAGGTGAGCGCCTAGGCCCTCAGGTGTAGCCTAGTGCAGTCCTGTTGCCTTGCTGCAAAAGCCCCATTTTCAGGCGCTCAGGCAAATTTTCAGGTCATGTTAAGTTCTAATAAAAAAATCATCTAAACAGGTCTGAAACAATTACAATGGCCCTAAATCAACCTAAATTAGCCCAAAACAAGCCTAAACCATGTTTAAAACCTCTTAAAAATGATATTTTCATGCTATGCAGATCACTTAAAAAAGCACTCGCCTTTCAAGCACCTTGCTTCTAGCCTTCTAGGCCCAAGGCTCACCCATTGCGGATGTGCCTTCGACATCCAAACTTTGCACTAACCGGCATGCTAACTACTTACAAATAACTGAAAGTAACAAGCTTGTTAAAGTTACCGTTCTTAGCGATGAAGTCTCTTGCTCTTTCCAGTGTCTTGCAAACAATGAACGAAAATCTGAAGTCCACCCAAAAAACCCTCTCCATTCATTGTATATACACTGCAAAAAATCAAGACAATTCACACTTAAAACTACAATCATAAACACAAGATACATAACAAACTTAGGCAGATAAATCAATCAAAAATCCAGTCAAGTTATTCCAGCTACTTATATAAGCATCAAACCAAGTCTAGATTAAATATAAATAAAATTAAAGGGTGAGCCTTGGACCTAGCTGCAAAGCATTAGAAAGCGAGGCTTTATTCGGAAAGGCGAATAGGATAAAAATACAATTTTTAGGGTTTTTAGATATGTTTTAAGCTTGTTTTGGGATAGTTTAGTCTGTTATAAGTTGATTTCAGACTTGTGTAGGGCTAGTATAATTGTTTCAAACCTGTTTCGATCGATTTTTTTTGGCCGAAACGTGACCTAAAAATGGGGCTTTTAAAGCGAGACGACAAGGCTGCGGCTAAGAGCCTAGGCGCGCCTTAAGTGCTTTTGACAAAAGAGATTCTACCTATTGATGAAGCAATTTTGCATAACAAACTAAGTTCTAATAATCTAATGTAATTATGCAAGTATGTAACCACAACACTTCTAATTAACATTCATACAAACCAATTCTAAACAAATCATGCTAAAGGAGCAAATAATCATCAAAACAGAACACACAAACCGTTTGCGTCCTCTGCAAGATAACCGCTTTCTCATTCGACTCATGAGACACCAAAACGTTTTGTTTCTTCCAATTACCACCACCACCAGGTTTCGCCTCAACAACTCCTCTAACAATCACAACCTTCTCATCACTCGTATCCGCATCTCGATCGGATGAATTATCGAGTACCGAACGGAGATCGGAGACGCTGACCGAAGGTGCGTTTTTCACTTTGTTTAGGGCGGATGACGTCGCCTTGAACTTGATGACGCTACGGACCGCAATGTACGCTAACGCTAGACCGAGTACGGCGCCGTCGGCGGCTAGGGCTACTTGCGACAGCACTGCGACGGCGGCTTGATCGTGGACCGACATCGTGTGGTGGAGATTAGAGATGGATGTGTGTGGTTTTGGTTGGGGGCATTGAGTTTGTGGTGGTGGGCGGCGGTGCGACGGTGGTTCGTCGGAGAGAATAGGGCGGAGGAGGTGAGTACGACGGCGATGTGATCAAGGTGTTTGGGTAAACGATGGGAACAAGTGTTCTAGAACTATAATAGTATAATGTGGTTTGGATTAGTATGGATATTTTGAGTGTCTAGTATTGCTTATTTTTATTAATTTTTAATTTTTGATTATTAATTTTAATTTTTTAATTTTTGAAAAGTTAAAAGGTTATTTTATAGTGTTTGGTAATGTAATTGTTACGAGTGAATAAGTTAATAAGTTATTTCATACTAAGTTATTAACTTATTGAAAAAATCAATAATTCAATAATTAGCTTTTTAAAAGCATTCCTAAACATGCCTAATATCAAATGGTTATGGGACCGGACCGGACCGAGTTTTTTTATTAGGTTTGATATGTTACGGTTTTCGTCCTTTGGATTCGAGGTGGACAAAAAAACAGGTATGTGAGGGGAAAATAAAAAGTAGGTTTTTATTTTTCAGGTGTATTTTTATTGTGGAATTGATTTTTTGTTTGATTAAAGATTCCATAAACTTTGATTATTCGGATAACCAAACGGAATTTAAACAAATAATAATTAGGTTAGTCGGATAACTGAATTGAATAAACCAATTAAATTGGTTCAAACAATTTATTTAGTTGAATTTGGCTTGGTTATATAAATTCTCAATTCAGGTTGATTTGGTTTTCGAATAGATCCAAAAAAATTTAAGACAAATAAATCGATTAACACCCCTATGTGAATCGAAACGATATCTAAACCAAAACTGGAATAGGTTTTGAAAGTATTTTGAAACTAGAAAATACAACAACTATTGGTCTGAAATCTATTTGTAAACCAATAGGTTGAAACTATGCTTGGCAAAACGGGTGGGTCGGGTTGGGCAAGGTAACGGGTTAAAATGAGTTCGGGTCAGGATGGGTCATGTAAAGAATGGATCACTTTGGTTTTGGTCAAGATGCGTTTTGTTAAAGTTAAGTACGGGTCAGAACGGGTAAAAGCAGACATTACAGATATATGTAATCATATAAGCTTCTGTGTAACGATCTCCAAACCAATTCTATTATGATTATGCCTCCCATACGTTCCTCTAATGAATCTTGTTCAACTTTTAATAATATCCAGTGGCCTAATAACGAAGATGGGATAGAACTGTCACACCCCCGCTAAGAGCGGAAACACGGGGATGTAACGAGACGGAATCGTCATAATACATGGTAAACAATGGAGATGCAATATAATAAATGATGACAGAGCGTGTCATGATGACACCCGACACAAAGGAGACTTGTGTCGTGTTTAGTCAATATTCACGACAACATAGCCATAAGCATAACACGATACATGATTCACATAAACGAGAAGATAACATTGTAATGTATTTCCCACAACCCGGGAACAAGTATCAAAAGGATAATGTTGTTTAAAGCAAACTACAACAATGTTCCAAAAGACAATGTTTAGTCATAAAATGCATCCTAGGGTCTCCACTAAGGCAGCACACCTAGATCTTCAATTAGAATTGTCACCTAAAAAGATATGCTCAAAATGGTCAACAAAATTATTGGTGAGCTCGCAGGTTTAAATTGTAAATAAGTACTTGATGTTGTATAATAATTGTTGTGGAATACCGTGAATACAGTTATAAGTAAGCAAAATCACATGACATGAGCTTTACAACCAAACCTAACGACACACACATAGAATCTTTTCGGAATATATTCACCCAAGGCCCGTTTCTGGCTACGGTTGGTACTAACTAGTGTACCAACCACAAGGGTGGGGGTGTCAACCCAGTAGTACTACCAATACCTATCCGTCGGTTCCCACACCGGAATTAAATGGTTGTAAAGAAAGTACCAAACAGCGAACTCAAGCATGTATCAGATAAGTACTCACAAAACAGTAACACGTTGATTCCAAGTATGTAAATTGTATTTAAGTTGTACAACATGAAAAGTGGGTGAGCATACTTTTCCCCCAAGTTTGTAAATGATTGAAAAGTTGTATAAGCATAAAAAGGGGCCACGAAACTCACTTGTTAAGTGGTAAGTATGAATGATCAAAGTTTCTCAAGTGTTGTATGTAAAAAACGATCAAACACCTATTGACAGTTATTGTTAAGCATTAATGATATGTATGAAATAACTAGTAACGTTCAGTCGGTTCGGGTTGTATCAGTTCGGTCGAGTGCAACACACACAAGCTGACACACGTATTAGATCTTATGCAGATCCAAGTACTAGAAACCATCATCATTGCCGGTGATATGGTGTAAAAGATCCATTATTATAAGAGAAGTATTTGTTAAATATTAGTAGTCACGAATCGGTTGTTAATAATTGTAAATGTTAGGTTGATTTGATTTGGAATAGTATTTGTAGCCTTGATACCGTTGACTTTAATCTTTGTGGTCGAGCAATGACAATTGTGTTGATGTTACCTTATCATCACACGACACACGAGAAGGAATTCACACACACACAACAACTTTAGTCGCACAACGGGACCAGACGCACAACTCAACACTCCATTCGCACGACTGGCATTCAATCGTACCACACAGCACTCAATCGCACGACTCAACCTCCATACGCACGAATCAACCTTCATTCGTACGAATTATCTTCATAAATACGATTGAACCTTCATTTGTACGATTGGCCTTCAGTCGTGCGATACACGCACAATCGCACACATTCATTCGGTCGTAGACTCAATCGCATGCATACACTCATCCGTATTGACTCAATCACACGCATACACTCATCCGCATTGACTCAATCGCATGCATTCATTCGATCAAACGACTCAGTCACACGACATACCCAGGCGCACAACTCAGTCGCACAACTCAATCGCACGACTCACCCAGTCGCACGGCTTAGTCGCATGACAGACCAGTCGCCAGAATGGCAGATTCGCGACTGCAGCTGTGCAGAGCAGCCTCCGGTTGCTCCGTGCACGGGTTTTACACCACAAGGACCTCAAGAAACACTCTACTAACATACACAAACAAGAAGAACACGCAGAAAGACATCACAAGCACCCACGCGACCACATGTGTTAGGGTTGGACCCGAACACCCGAAACCCTAAATGGACAGCGGTGAAATAGCAAGAAAAGGGACGACCAAGGTCGTCTACCTGCAAGAATGGGGTAGACTCGGTTGTAGTCTAAGTCTAGACGACGAAAACGTGACCAAACGGGTCGGTTTTGGTGCAAGGAAGAAGATGAAAGTGAAGAAGAGAATGAAGGAGAAGAAGATGAAGAATGGGGGCTAGGGTTGGAAATTGGGTATTTATACCTAGCCCTAGTTTGCAAATTGTCACCTTTGGTCCCTGCACTTAGCCCCCGAGTTTCCCAAATTTGTTTCGGTTAAAAACGATGTAAATAGGCTAATTATATTGATGATAAAAATATATTTAATGATAATTGGTAACTTAAAATGGTTTTATTAATGACAATAATATTATATAAAAACGATGTATTTAGTGATAACGGTGATGGAATTTGTAAAAGTTTTAAGCGTATCATTCGTTAATGATAAGAACACAATAATAAGAACGATAAAACAAATATGATATCCACACGAACAGTTAATAAAGATGAGGAATGAACGATCAAGGGAAAGTTAACGAATACCACGTTAATTGACAGACCTTGCGGTAACGGATGTCACAAGAACTATTCCAAAAATTACGACAATTCATGATTAATCATGTTTATTCAATCTCAGCAAAATTGCAACAATAGAACTTGTATCTTAAGAACAATGGCCTGCATCATCACTTCAATTCGTAAGCTTCTAAAATGTAGATTTAGAATCCACAGATTCTTTATCAAATTAAATTGGATCATTGCAGCGGAATTTATCTATCTGAACTAGTAAGGAATCCAGATAAAGAACATGAATTCAGGTCTTGATGACATATAACACAACAAATCTTAAAGGAACCCAAATGAACGCAAAGACGAGGAAGAAGACGGGAAACGATTACCGAAGCAGAAGCTATGACCCGATAAAATTTGATTAGAATTCATCCTCAACCAGATGTAAACTCAATTGGAACTTGGAACACCAATGATTGGAACTTGGAACACCAACGATTGGCACTTGGATAGCAATTGTAGTTCGCATTGACCTGGGATTTAGGAAAATTCAATTGGAACTTGAACAACAATTAGGGTTAGCATCAACCTGGAATCCAAATACCGGCCCATTATGATTCGTCACTTATTTTCTCTCAACCCAACGTGACCCGTGTGTTTTTGTTTCTATTTGATAATATACCCAATCAAACCCTTTGAAAATAATACACTGCCCAAAACAACCCTCAATCTTGTATAAATTGCCAAATGAACCCATTTTTAAATGGATGGGCTAAAATTGCCATGTATAGTTGAAACCGATCATATTATAACTAAGCTGGAAAACTTGTTTACAAAACTGGTTTAAAACAAGATTATTTTTCCTCTTAAAAAGTAAAAACTGGTTTTGATCTTACAAGAATATTAATATCATGTTCGGGGTGGTGATTGTGGGGAGAATGGAAATGTATTACATCTACCTTGCGCTATTAGCGAATATTATATTTGGTTAATTTTTTTTAGAGTGAAATGTTTATTCCATCAGTGCTTTTATATTACTTTTATCAATTTTAGTATACATGTATAATTTTTTTGTTGTTTCAATACCCTACGTTTCAATAAGAATTACCAAAACAAACAACTCGTTCAAATTCATAGTAACGTCAGCTATCACCAGGAACAAATCATCATTTCCTCAACAACCTTTACATCATCAGAAGTAGACTCTCTTCACCACCACCGATACATAACATAAGTACTAAATTCAACAACGCCTTAAGGAACTAAACACCATTTTACAAACTAATTAAATTTTTTGTATATCCCCTAATCTACACGTCTCAACAAATTACACAAATTTAAAGAAATTGAAGCACGAATTTAATAAAAAATCCATCTCCTAGCAGTTTCTTCATAAACTCGAAGGATGGAGAGTTCAAAGCAACCGAAGAAAAGCATCTCAAAAGTATATCCAAAAGTAGGATTCTTGGGAAGAACATCGGTCTAAGAGCAACCACTGACCTTATTCATTAATGATCCACGTGACAATTCAACCTTCAGAGAGAACCAAAGCTAAAGCAACAAGGTACGATGGTAGAAGAAGAAGTATGATTAGTATATGAAGCGAGAGTGGTTCATGTAAAATAAGATTCCAATAGCTAGAATCTAGGATCACGATAAGAACACGACGAAAATGGGTGGATAGAACAAATAGTGGAAGCAATCATCACTTAATTGTATATATGCAGTTGATTAAGTGATGAATCGTGTATATGGATTGTGCGGCAACGACGCCAAAAACTTGATGTGTGAAAATATATAGTATCTTATTTTGATTTTTTTTACAAATTAGTTTTAAAATTTGAAAATTCCTAACTAAACTTCACACAAACGGCAGCCAAAAACTTGATGTGTGAAAATATATAGTATCTTATTTTGATTTTTTTTTCACAAATTAGTTTTAAAATTTGAAAATTCCTAACTAAACTTCACACAAACGGTAAGTGTACCGGTCGTGATACAGTAAAGTTTAGGTAAATCCGGATATCGAACCTAGAGACACGTTTGGCGGCTTTCGTTACTAAACCTCTATCGACTTCTAACCTGATTAATTTAATTATTTTAATTAATTAATAATCAACAAAAAAACAATTTTACTAAAATTAATTAATCTAAACACGACGGATGAAATAAACAAATTAAGAATTCAAACTGGAACTTGAATAGGATCAAATACGTGAAGTAACTACCTAGGTAGGAATCTAACTAACATGTGATGACCTAAAGGTAATGATTCGTATAACTATCTCTAAAAATACGAATCTAGGGCTAACTAGGTATGTTGCTACTCCCCAAGAAAATCAAAGACACGTGTGAAGCACAAGATAAGTTTATTAAAATGTCTAATGGAAGATCGCCCCTAGGCTTTCTACCATGTTATCTTTAGGATTATATTTTCTAACCCTAAGATAAAAGACAACTTAATTAAATCTAATTAAATACCCTAAAACACTAACACCACGAGTGAAAGGCAAAACACGCTCTCGCGAAATCTAAACCTAACAAACAACAGGTAGGAGGTTTTAAGCAATATCTATCACCCTTAGGTTTTAGATAAGGTAGCACATTAAAAAATACTATCAAATCAGAACCAATACTCCTAATATTATCTCTAATCAAAGTTTAAAATAAAAAACACAGTAATTAATTTTAACGTGCAACCCTAGTCTAGATGTCACGCAATCAATCAAGATTAAACATACACGAGCATAACACTAACTTTTCAGTATAAAACAATACACAAGTCCATATTAATTGATAAAATAATCAAGCTCTAAGAATAATAAACGAATATACGAAATCAAAACCCATTATGTTATCAAAACATGAATAGTTTTCAACCCAACCTAGATAGTACTAAAAAGTTAGCTACTCATAACGTTTATAAACATTAAAAACGATAATAGATTTGCAAACTTTAGTAACATAAACGAGAGAATTAATGAAACAAAGAAAAATAATCGAATGTGAGACTAAACCGAATGATTTTTAATGTTTGAATGCTTCAATCATTGCTCTCTGATTTTGTTCTTCACTTTTAGATTGCTCTCCGATCGTACTCCAAACTCAAAAGTTGTTTCAAATTAATAAGTTTTTTGTTTTTTTCTTTTCTTCCTCTCGTTCCTGCCGTCCTACTTTCTTTTTTCCCCTCCTCTATTCCTGTCGTCGCCTTCTCTTTGTATAAACAATGACACCCAATTTTTTTTAACTTGATGGGCTTTTATTTGTTCTTGTAGTGGGCTCGTAATTATTGTTGTCAAATTTCATCCAACCTGAAAAAGAAACAATTCAATTAGAACCATGGAATTCATAAAATTCCACTAATGCAAGTGGGTTTAACCGTATTACATATCTTTATTAAGTCTATGTATTTAGTTTAAGGTTTCAAGGTATTAAATTTAAAAATCTAAATGTGTAACATTTGTATGGAATTCCACTCATTCTTTCAAGTTTGATTAAAATTACTTCATTATTCATTATGGTCTCAACTTTAGTAAAGAAATATATATTTTTAACTTACGGTCTCCTCAAATACTTAAAATCTATATATGAACCAGTTAGTAGTAATTTTTTTATAAAAAAACAATCCAAAACCTATTCAAAGTGAAGGAAATATTTAGATAATTTATATACAATATAGACCACATCAATGGAAGCCATCATCACTTAATTGTATATATGGAGTTGATTAAGTGATGAATCGTGTATATGGATTGTGTCAACATGGTTGTGTTCCAATTAGGTAAATGATGATGTTTAGTGTCACATCCGGCCCCTTACACCAACAATATTGTTCGTTTTGCCTACAAGAAGCTCACGGATTTGTTTTTGGTTGCCCGGGTGAAAACTCCCTAGGGAGGTCACCCATCCCTGGACTGCTCCCACCTGAGCATGTTTAAATGTGAAGTTCTCCTCTCATCCATAGCCAATACGTCCAAAACGCGTTGTTGATGTTAGAGGCATGACATCCTTATGAACCAGGAGTCTTTTCTATCCACGGCCGATGTGAGATTTATGTAGGGTGTCACAAGCACCCCCCTTTGGACTCGTTGTCCTCGATGAGCCGGAGAAGTCACTATCCTTGGTGATGTATGTCCCGCATCTCGAACGGCACATGAGTGGCTCTCATACCATTCTGTCACACTCGACCCCTCACATCAACAATATTGTTCGCTTTGCCACGAAGAGCTCACAGATATGCTTTTGGTTACCCGGGTGAAAACTTCCCAGGGAGGTCACCCATCCCCGGACTGCTCTCACCTGAACATACTTAACTGTGGAGTTCTCCTCTTATCCACAACCAATACGCTCAAAACGTATTGTTGATATTAGAGGCAGGACATTCCTTATGAACCAATATTCTCTCTTGTCCATGACCGATTTGGGATTTATATAAGGGTGTCACAAGCACCCCTCCCCCTTTGGACTCATCGTTCTCGATTAGTCCGAGAAGTCACCATCCTTGGTGAGGTATGTCCCACATCCTGAACGACATAGGAGTGGCTCTGATACCATTTTGTCACTCCCGGCCCCTCACGCCAACAATATTGTTTGCTTTGCTCACGAGGAAATCACCGATTTGCTTGTGGTTGCCCAAGTGAAAACTTCACAGGGATATCACCCATCTCTGGACTGCTCCCACCTGAACACGCTTAATTGTGGAGTTCTTCTCTCGTCCACAACCAATACGCCCAAAACACGTTGTTGATGTTAGAGGTAGGGCATTCTTTATGAACCAGTAATCTCTCTAGTCCATGGTCGATGTAAGATTTATATAGGGTGTCACATTTAGGTTGTATAGGAAATAACGACTTTGTCTCTGGTGATAACTAATGTTATTTATGGATTGGGACGAATTATTGTTTCAACAATTTTTTTAAACACAGGTATTAAAACAAAAAATAATGAACAACGGGTAATAAAATAACAAAACTTGATATGAAACTAGGAAACAAAAAAAGCATATAACTCTTTTTTTACTATGTGAATAAATAACAAAGTGTTAAAATAGGTTTACACCATATCAGAACCAAATAAATCGAAACAAATAAAACAATATTCAAATCAATTAACAGCCCTATGCGGATCGGAACCGGCTTTGAACTTGAACCAAAACCACATTGAAATTGAATCGATTCTAGGTCTGAAATCTATTTGTAAACTTATATGTTGAAACCGATCGAAAACAAACCAAACTGGAAAAAACGGTTATTGACAAAATTGGTTTGGAACCACATATATTATTTTTCCCCTTAACAAATAAAAGTTGGTTTTGATCTTCGTTGACCCATGTATAACTGATTAGAAACTAACTGGATATCCGTTAACTGGTGACTTGATTTTATGATTCTCTACTTATGAAGAACATGAATGATACGACGCACACACATCTTTTCAAAGCATTATTGTCTTATAAGATCAACTCATGTTCAAGCTAAGATAGCGGTGTGTATTTGAAGAGAATAAGTTTGCCTTATGATATAAAAATAAAATTGGCGATGGGCCATTAGAACTACTTTTAATATGCATATTGGATCAATTAAGGGGTTGTTTGGCCGCCTCTTAATCAGACTCTTAATTGTTCATATATGAATGGTTCATCACTTAATGGTTCAAACTGTTTGTTTCGCGAGCAAATATTTGAATGGTTTAGCATTTGCCTCTGAATGGATAAGCATTATACTAATGTTGAATGGTTAAGAGGTTTAATACTGAATGGTTAAGACCTCTTATCCGAATTGGTCAGACATTTGTATTTGAATAGTTAAACGATATACTAGCTTTTAGTGGTTCAGACCTCTTATTGGTTCAACACTTAATCATTCAGAAGTTACCAAAACAGCCCCTAAGATTTTTATGGTAAAGTAGGGGATCCATGATCGTATAACTACATACGGTGGATGCCGACTTTTTTAAATTAGGGTTCTTTTGGTGGAACTAAAAATATACAACTTTAAGCGACAAAAAACTCATTTTTCATATATTTTTATAGTTCACTTGAAAATTACATTTCTAGTATCAAACACAATTTTATAAAGTATAATATTTATAATTATATTTATTCTTTCATCTTCACTGTCTTATTCATCGGATACCCCGAAACTATTATGAACGAAACGTCATACCGTATGCAAATTCTTTGTCGGATAGGCTGAAAGGGAGCCCGTCATTGACCTCTTCGTCGTGTACTTTTGTTTTAATTGATATATCATATTTGTACTTTGTGTTGGTCTTGTATATAATTCTATCATGTCTAAGTGATCGGTTAAGCAAATAATATCCCCACTGATTTCGTGGTGAGTCTTGTTGTTTGTATAAAAATAACTTGTCACTAAAAGATAACACAGATTCCCATGCTATCATAGAAGATTGAACTATTAGTAAATCACGAGTCATTATAGATGGAGTAACATATTTTTATTTTATTTTATTCGTCATCTTCATCGTCTTATTTGTCAGATATACAAGAACTATTGTGAACCAAACGTTGCACCATATGCAAGTTCTTTGCTAGATAAGATGGAAGCGAGCTTGTCATTAACCTTTTTGTCGTGTACTTTTGTTTCAAGTAATATTTCGTATTTGAACTTTATGTTGGTCTTGTATACGATTCCTTCGCATCCAAGTGATCCTTTAAGCAAATGATATCCCCACTGACTTTGTGGCAAGTCTCTTGTTCTTCATATAAATAATAATTTGCCACTAAAAGAAAACACAAATTCTGATACAACCATAAAACATTGAACTGTTAGTAAATTACAAGCCATGACAAATAGAATTGTAAATCTAGGTTTCTTTCTTTTCCACAAATCTAAAATATTAAAAATGTGATATTCTTCTAGAATCATAGTAAACAATTAATTCATTCTATTTTCACTTGATAAGGTGTTACCCATTTGTCATTTTACCGTTTCATTTCAAACAATATTCAATAAATTAAGCGTTAGATCCCTAATTGAGCTGCTACTTGCTCCTAATGCTACTAACTCGTGTATGTTCTTGTCGCGCTCGTATCTTATCAAACAAAAAAACTATAATGTGATAATCTTGGAAATAACATTTATTCGAATAGGTTTATTTAATCTTATTTTTGAGTTCAAATCTACTTCAAATTTGAATTGGTTTATTTGAATTTACTGTTTAAATTTGAATCTAACTTAAAGTTTAATAGTTCAAACTATTTGATATTATTAACCCGAAATTGGTTCAATTCAATTCGTCGTATACTTTCGAAATTGATGATCAATTTAGATGGCTTATGATATTTAATCGTGTGAATCTCGCATAAAAGTATTCAATACTTTTGTGGAATGTGTTATTTAGTTGTATGTACGCAAATATTTATGCAGACACACTTCAACAACATATAACTTTTGTATGCTCCACATGAAGCCCGATACAGATTTTATGGAATGTTGGGTAGCATTGATTCTGCATATTGAGCTTGAAGAATCGCCCAATAGCATGATGATGTTGATACATGAGAGGTGACAACAATCATCTGACGATTATTCTTAAGTTGTAGCCTCCTAAGATTAATGAGTTTCGCATGTTTAATTGATGCTGCTAGTTCCAACACCTCAATATCCCCCATCAATCGCTATGATTCGGTAACGTTGTACACGGAGCTACATCCAAGGCTCCATTTGGGGTAAACAAAGTACAATGGTAGCATGGGTATTATTTTGCTGATATGATATACCAAGTTGGGCTACTTTTTAATTGTGTTTATTCACAAGATGATAAATGAGTACTGTTTAAGGCAACACAAGAAGTGACAATAAAGAAAGTAAACGAGCTTTTTATGTCTCAAAGCTCAATGGGTTGCAAGAGTTATGGGTCCATAAAAAATAAGAGACATCACAACTAGATTATAAGTCTTAATGACACGCGAATAATGACACACATTAATTTTATATTTGTGTTTAACATTAAACCTATAAACATATATAAAACTAGAGGCTTATAAATTATGAACAATATGAGTTTAATTTAAACAAACTAAAAATATAAAATTATCTTAACTCGAGCTCGGTTCATTTATAACCCGAGCTAACTAAAATTAACTCATTTACAAACATATCAGGTTTAAATGAGTTTCATGTCGTATACTACCTAATAAATCAAAGAAAAAGGGGAAATATGAGTGCGTGATCAATTATCCGTTTATAGCCTTCTCACCCCACATTATAATTTTGTTTTCCACTATATTATAATCATTAACACTTCCCACTACATATCAACCCCCTTTTTAGAAAAAAGAAAATTGCCTTTGACGCCACCAAACATTTCATGTTAGTATTGTTTAGGGACTTCTAACAAACGTAACAAACACTAATTAAGATAATGATTGAACACATAACACCTAAATATAGCATTTTTCCTATTTATATTCATTTTTTTAACGTTCATCTGATAATACGAGCAACGTGTGTGTGAAGATATATATATATATATATAATATATATATATATATATATAATATATATATATATGTGTGTGTATATATATATATAGTGTGTGTGTGGGTCTTTGTAAGAACTTAATTACGCCTAGTTATTTATTAAATTGTCATTGTCTTATTATAGTCATTCATTTGCTTTAATTAAGGATCCGATCTATATTTTATACATTTCACATTTAGTTTTAGCTTTTGTGTTTGATCCGTCTCATATGTATATATATACGTCTGTGTATAAAATTAGAAAATGTAATTTCTAGTTATTTAACTAAATGTCTAGATTTGATATTAATTAATTAACATGACATAGTTTTAAGTGTTCGTGACGACGTCATAAAAAGTTAACTTTTCAAGTATGTATATATGTGCGTAAACAAACCCTAATGAAAACACACAAATGAATGAACAAGAATTGTTCCATGTTCATCTGTTTAGTAAGGGGATGTGGAATTGGCTTGAGGTTGGGGAAGTTAAAACTCGACCGAGACTCGCTAAGAGTCATGCAGATATGAGGGAGGAAGGGAGCTAGCGGCTCTTGTGTGGTTAGTGGACCGCCTCCCTTTTTTGTTGTCATGGTGGAGGTGTTGGATGACACCATTTACCCTTAAAGCAAAACTGACGTTTACTTTCATTTATTTCATAAATAAACGATAATAAACACACTTCTATCAAAAAATACTAGGTAAGCTATAATTCAAAATGTAAAAAACTAATTAAAACCTATTCACTTCATACAAAGTAGTTAACGACAACGACTTTCAACTAGACGATAATAATATAAACCTATAGCTACCGGTTACAAGCTGCAACCACAATTTTTACAAAGATAAAATCTCATCACAATAGATAGACATCAACCTTATAGTAACAACATGTCATTACTGCTGTTTTAAAAAATTAATTAATTATGTCACTGTGCTTCTTTATCCTTGCAGTACGTGAATTACATAAAATGTAAAAACATTTACAATTCAATTAATATTCAGCATTTCAGCTATAACAAATTATTGTTACTTTTTCTTACAAGATATATACAACTAGAACACTTGTATATATCATAAACCGATCTGTTTTCATTAACAAGAAGTTATTACTGATAACTTATTACAGCAGAATTCAAATCTGACCTAAAACCGCAATCGGAATCCATGAAATCCGATCGACTGATCGAGAATCACCGGAAAGAGTTGATCGGAATCCCCATCACCGGCACCGCAAACGACGTCTCCATTAGCAGCACCTGTTGATGCTTCTCAAGGCTTCTATCATGTTCCGTGAGATCCTTCAACACACACAGGTAATACTCCATTAACTTCTTCAACAATCGAGCTTTCTTCAGCTTCATCCACCGGATTCGTATTCGCCGGAACAATCTCACCATCGCAGATCCGTCGGACCGCCGCTGGCCGCCCAATCGCACCGTCGGAAGCTTCTTTGATTTGCGTAATCGCCAGAATCTCCGGCGGTTGTTTGTGCGCCGGAGTGTGGCGGTGGCGGTGGCGGTGGCGGTGGCGGTGGTGGTGGTGGTGGTGGCGGAGATTGGAGGCATGATTGCGATGGGGGATGAAGGGTTGACTGATTAACGAATTCGAGAGTAACGTAAGTTCACCATTATTATTATCACTCGCTTCGATGTCAAATCTTGATATTTTATTGCTTACATTTATATCAACGTTTGCACATGCGGATAGCTAGTGTGCCAATGTGTGTGTGTGTTCTTTCTTTCTTTTAAATGTTTTACTAAAATAATTTTTTAACAAGACTGGATTTGGAAAGCTGGTAATATTGGAGATTTGTGATCTTGAAATTATTTGTTTAAGGGGAGGGAATGAATCTTATGTAAAAGTGTAGTATAAAACTACGCATACGAGATTGTATAATGATTCGGTCTCGTTTGACCCATGTGTAAAGCAAGAGTGGAAATATTACAGAATAATAATGAAGCTTCAAAGATGTTTTAATAGGTCGCATATGTGTATTTTGATCAAATTGAATTATTAAATCGTCAATAAAATTATTATTGGTTTTTATTATGTTAATAAAGTAACGAAAGAAAAGATGTGGGGTCAGAATTTTTAATATATATAATTATATTTTAATTTTTTAAAAAACATGTTAACTGTATTAAAAAAATACATAAAGTTCACGTCATCATTTCACATCAGTATAAAAAAATTAAAAATATTTTCTAAGAAAATAAAAAAACATTTTAAAAAACATGTTAAAATTTAAAATCTAAATAAAACATGAAACTAGAGGACTTAGTTTGAACACGTATTAAAATTGGGTAATTTACTTAGAATTATTTATAAAAACTTGACTATAATTTTGTTAAATTACTCCTTTTTTAACAAGAATTCCTTTTCTATCTTAAATTCCATCTAATCCAGCATTTATACATTAAATGGTTTACATTAGTCCATTGAACTCTTTCATATCATAAACAAAGTCTTCCATCTTTCTTCCCCAAATGCTGTTGTACTTCTACACGTACATCGCAACCTCGTATATATGTTTTCGATTTCACATATTTTTACCGAACACTCTACCTGCCTTGTTATCAGGAACGGTCCCAAAAGTCCTAAAAATGAGCCTTTATAGTAAAAGATCTATAATATAACAATAATTGTTTTACAATAAATAAAAGTATTGTAGCAAAGTAATCTAATTTACTTACTTAAAATAATCGTAAGACTCTTGTAGTGTTTTTAAATTGAGTTTAAATTGAATAAATGGTAATGGACTAAACTAATTAAAATGTTACAATAATTAAATTGCTATTGGGTTTGTTGATTATTTTGTTAATAACCTATAGTTGATTTTAATATATATATATACACACACAAACGTATATAATATAATTTTTTTTAAAGTTTCTTTGTTTTCTATGTATTTTTCATAACGAAACTCCCCCATATATGTGTTACATACATTCATTCATCTGTTCTGGAAGAATGGGGTATTCATTGCAATTCATATGGGTATGGCTTGCATTTCAAAAAAGATATGGCCATGCATTATAGTCGCCTTCTTGCTGGATTTAAGACGTACGTAAGCTTTCAAAAACAAAGTGGAACTGTGATGGTGAGCCGTAAGTTTCTGTATTAAAAAAGTTATAAAGATAAGACGGGTGTCACAGCTAGGGTTACAAACAAATTGAACGTTTAGCGAATAATTTGTGAACCATTTGACGGGAAGTTCATTTATGTTCGTTCGTTTAGTTAAACGAATAAACATGAACACAGACCGCGTTCATTCATTTATGTTCGTGAACATTCGATAATGTGTTCGTTAATGTCCGTTCGTGAACGTTCGATAATGTGTTCGTTTATATTCTTAATTTTTGTGTCAGTTGTTTTTATGACTATTATATCAAGTATATATTAAGTACTTATTTATTTTTTATTGATTTTGTGTAATGTTTGTAATAACAATATAAATTTTATTCTAAAATAAATTTATAATCATTTGTATTTGTTTGTGTTCATGAGCTTCTTTGTGTTCGTTATGTTCATGAACGGTTGTTTGTGTTTGTTTGTTTTTGTTTGTGTTTATTTGCTTTTGTTTGTGTTCATTTACGTTTGGTAAGTGTTTGTGAACATTTTATGAACATGTTCGTTTTCTTAATGAACAAACAAGAACAGAGAATTTCGTTTGATAAGTGTTCGCGAACAATTTATGAACAAGTTTATATTTAACGAACGAACATGAATAAGGTCTTGTTCATGTTCGTTCGGTTCGTTTGCAAATGACTATCATCCGATTTTGTATTTTTTAGCTTGGCTTAGATAAAAATAATAATACCAAACCATCATACATGATAAAGATGTCTCAATAAAAGTACATTAATACGGTCACAATTGTTGTCTTTGTGGATATTTAACTTTTGAAAAATGATATATTACACAAATCCATTATACATGATAAAATATACGTGAAAAGAGCATACATAAAAGCTATACAAAATTTTAAATTATAACTTGGTTATGCTATTATTAATTTCTAGCTAAAAAGTAGAATATAGTAAATAACAGTTATTAATAAATAATTAAAATGAAGGCAAAGGGTAGATTATAAATTAGAGACGTAAAATTCAAAGAAGATATAACTTTTAAAACAAAAAAAACTATTTTCTTAACTAGAGAGATACACTAATTATGTTAGGAGTTTAATTTGAATCTAATTTATCCATATCTATGACATATTTCTATACCTAGTTACACGCTAATACTAAAAATACAAGATTATATGACCAATCTTCATAACTCGATCACTATAATTATTATTTATTCCTTGCTCTCTTTGTATTTATTTTTTCAAGCTTCTTTCATACTATTTTCATGGTTGTAAAAAGGACATTTTCAAGGTAGTCATAAATATGTTTTTTATTTTCATCATTTTTTTTTCTATTTTCTTTTTTCATGGGGTTGGTTTCAAAGCTTTTTATGAGTTGTCAAAGATCTAATTATATACATATTAAAATAAATATATTTTTTTATGGGCGTCAGGTGACCCCCACCCCGTAAAGATGGATCCACCTCTGGTCATATGTGACGTTGCACCAATTATTTATGTCGGTCAACACATCAAACTAGTCATTTAAGTTACTCTATCATACAACCACGTACGACTCTTGAGACATAAAGCAAGACTTAAATAATAATAATAAGAAAAGATAGAATAGAATTGGAAAAAAAAGTTTGTTCTCAAACTTCAGTACCTAAAGTTGGGTTTGTTTTTCGGATGCATCTCTTTATTTATTATCTGCACACCTTCTTTCTCTTCATGACAGAGGTGGAGAGGTCTTCATTGTCGGCAGGAGAATTGAGTCATTTGGGTTTTGAATAAACATTTTAAACAACTTAAACTATAATGTTGAAATAAAAAGAGTTAGAAATGAAAATAAATGGTTTATAAGGAAAGAATTGTATGGGTGCTGCAGTTACTAAAAGGAATTTAAATAATATTAAATAAAAAAAAGGAACCGACGCCTGAGAGATTCGAACTCTCGCGGGGAAACCCCATGTACTTAGCAGGCACACGCCTTAACCACTCGGCCAAAGCGTCGGATTGCATTATGCTACGTAATGCATAATCATTTGAAGAAAAATTAATGTTACTCCATTTTATGCTTTAATTAAAGAATATCAAATCATTTTCAAACCAAATAAACTTACACCCACTTCTGCTAACAACAACAAATGATATATATATATATATACGTGGATAAAAGTAAAAACACAAAGTGTTTTTAGTGTATTTGTATAAAATGATAGTAAATTTATCACGCAAGAATGATTTACACTTGTTTGATAGTTATCACACTATAATAAATTTATCACACAAAAAGGATGTATAATTACAAAAGAACTTCGCATGAAGACCCCATTTGCATCGCAACTGCCCCTATTGGACATGGTTGCTTGTAGAATGAATTTTTAGCCTTACAAATCGTTAATATTTCATAATCATTACTTTCTGGGATTCGTAGTTATTGAAAATGCAACATAATCGACTTGTGTCGCATGCTAGGAATGAGCAATGTGGATTTTCCTTATGCGAGAAGGTCCAAAGAATTATCCATGTCACACCCCAACCTTGACGGCGGAAACGTCGAGATGTGAGGGTTAAGATTGTTCACAACCACATAACGCTATATTTAAATGTAAATATTAAAATTATAAGTTTCAAAAGGCATAACAAACGTAAGTCTCAAACATGAAGTAAGCTTCGAACAAAACAAAACATTACATAAACATTTTATTTATTAAACTAGGTCCAAATTCTAGTTTTATTACAAGCTTCAAAAGTTCACTTTAAACTTGGGGATTTCCTGAAACATAATAAAAATAAAAAAATCAACTATAAATAGTTTGTGAGTTTCCAAGGTTTCCATACAAAATATGATAAAATTACAAGTAACAATTCATGTCATAGGTCATAAGTTAGTAAGGTTATAGAACACATATCGTTACAACCAAACCTCGACTTGATTACAAGTATGTATATAAGATTGGCTAAGTGTATTTGGTTCCCATGATGAACAAGCATACGTCATCAGGAGTCGGCAATACATCGACTTTAGCACCAAATAGGCTTGTCAGGCCCAAAGATCTAAAACGTCGCCAGGCTAGCAATAATTAATGATTGTAAACAAATTATGTATCTCATATAATCACTTACAACACATAAATAACCATGACAAAATATAAAGATGAATTGCAGATGCTTTATAAGTCTCAAACGTTTATAAGTGTATGATATATAAGTATCATGTTTCACCCCAAAATAGTGTGAAATAAAGTAAAAGGGGGCAAGGAAACTCACATTGATATATGCATTTCAAGATGATATAAAAAATTAAAACATAATCCAACGTATCCATTACAAGCACCTAAACATGCATGAATATACCAAGATTAAGGTTTATAATAAGATTTACGTTCAATAAGAATTAGGGTTTTGGTAGAATTAAGAGGTTTTTAATAAGTAGTAAATTATAAAGTAATATCTACATTTTTAACTCCATTAGAGGAATTATATACATTTAAGTATTTTAGAAATGGACTTAAAGTATGATAATGGATAAGGTTAAGATATAAATAAAACTTTACGATTATCTAAGATTAATTAGTATAACGCATTGATTAATGGCAAATATTATTCTACACAATTTGTTAAAGTATATTTTACAAGAGATAATATTGTATATAATTTGTGCAATTATGAAATATATACCCTCTACAATTATCAAGATAATATAGTGTTCATAATCCTTTTAATGATTTTTAATTTATTGATGCAAGTCCATAATTATATAAATAGTTATTATTTTAAAAGAAAATCATTTAAATATATAAACTTAAATACACATAAAAGGATATTTAAGTTTTAAAAGAGTACATTTTGACCAATGTTTATAATGTACTTAATTATATGACTTGCAAAATAATATAAAATTATTTAAAGTAATTTAGCATGATTAAAAAAATAAAAAAAATAACTAATTATCTAAATGATATTTAAATGTCTATTTACATAATTAATCATTTAACATATTAATTTATAATGTTTCATGAAATCTCCATTTAAAATAATGTGATTTAAACAATAAGTAATTAAAGGGAAAGTTCGGGTCACTAATATTTTATTATTTTTCTAAAATTCATATAAATAATCCATGAATAATCTTTAAAATGTTTTATTACATAGGTTTTTAGTTATTTAAAATTTTAGAAACATTACATAAATTTATTTGATGCCTTAAAAATATTTAAAGGTTATAAAAACATTTTTTATATTTATTAGAAATTTTCTAAAATTGATTTAAGGCTGAAAAAGCCATTTAAAAAAAATATGGGGGTGGCCGGGTTTCGAACCCCGGACCTCCAAGTTGGCATGAGAAGACTTAACCGGTGAACCAAGGCATACAGTCGCGGTATCATTCGGTTTTTAAATGTTAAAAACATACCCACAAAAGAACCCCAATTTACATAAACCCTAGAATCATCATTGATCAAATTGAAGATCAAAATGTTGTTGTTTGTGAAAACTAACTTAGGGCTTTGATTCTTATGCAAAACCGAGTATGTGAGACGGTTTAATTACCTGGTTCATTAAGGAATGATAATAAGAACACCCGAAGAACAATTTGCGGCCGTAGTGTACAAAGGAGGATCAATATTCGATAATAATCAAATCAAACTTGCAAGTAGATTATATAGATACCGATAAGTAAAAGTCCCCTATCAATTGTTAGTGAGATCGATCTGAAGATAATACACGACTAAATTGCAGGTCCGAACAAAAGTGGAGATCGATGGTGGTGGTTGTTGTGTTTCGAGTGAAATCGCAGGTTGTATACGACTAGAGATAGGTAATAGATCATTTTAGGTTTCATTAATTGAGTTATTAACACAATATGTACGTTGAATGGTTAAGAATTAAGCCATGCCTCCGTTTCGGATGATTCATCTGCAAATCGAGCGTTTCAGCTTGAATTTAAGGTGGTTACAGTTCGATTCAAGCACTACTACCGATTCGAAACGGTTCTATGCTTGATTACCAATTAATAACGTGTTTAAGGGTGTGGCCGGAGCTCCTGCCGGATTCACGGGGGTGAGGGGGTTGGTTTGGTTTGTTTTTGAAATTTACACAATTGGTCCCTGAGGTTTCCAAGGGTTATCAATTGAGTTTTAAGGTTTTGTTTTAGTTATAAATAATTTACAATTTAATCCCCTCTATTTAAGTATTTATTATTTCATGTCAAAAACTTTCATTTGAAAGTTTATAAAATGACATTAAAGCCCCCTTAACTTAAGTTTTAATGTTTAACCTTTATTAAATTTTTTAAATTATTATTATCATTATTATTATTATTATTTTTATTATTCATTTAATTAATTTATTAATCAACAAATTAATTATTAAGCATAATAAATCCTCAAAGTTTCAAAATTGACATAAAAGATCCTTTTAAAACTTAACAAAGTTTACTTTTAATTTAACGAAAATATGAGATGTCACAATCCATGATGTAATGATGTTGTTAGAATATATGTCGATGATTAGTAAGCATAGTTGGGGATCACATTGGGTAGGTATTATCTGACAAATGAATAATCCAATCATATTATAACACAAAACTCGGTCTACCATGAATCAATAGCCGAATTCATTAAGTTCATGCAACCAAGAGCACTCATCTCTCTTTTCAATTTGATGTTTATTTCTAATTTTATTGTTGGTTGTTGTATATTTTATGTTTGGGCTCGTGATTGTTGTCTGGGCTTGGATTGTTGTTGCGGGCTTTGAAGTGTTGCTGTTGTGGGCTCTTGGATGTTGGGCCTATGGTTGATGCTGGACGACCCATGGTCTTTATTAGTGTGGATGGTGGTTTTAGAGAACACACACAACATATTCATTCGATCTTTCTCTCTGCACTCTTCATCTAGGGGTTCCTATTGAAACCCTAATCATTCTCATATAGTAAACGAGTCTCAGATTCTTGGTCTTATTTTTGGTTATATCTGGTCATTGCTTTGATGATCAGTTAGCTCTCGTATGTTCTTGAATGTTCTTGTGTAAACATACTTGTTGTTTTTGAGGGATTTGGTTATGATTATTCGTTTATATTGATTCTGATTTGATACTTTTGACAGTTAATCGATATAAACAAGAAACAAGGCTTGTGGTAAGCCCAAATAGTCACTCCTAACATCGTATCACGATAAGCACCGCGAGCCTTGAGGAGGGGCGGAATGGACCCACGTCCAGGCCCACTCGCTCAGGGGCACAAAATTTTTCAAATTTTCTATATATATAATTATAAAAAAATAATTATAAGGTATGATACAACTAAAAACTTAGGGGCTGTTTGATTACTGCTGACTGAGTAAGATCTGACTGAGTCAGAATCTGACCCGTAAGAAGTTCTAACTGGGTCTGTATCTGACTGAAACTTGCTGTTTGATTTAGTATCTGACTGGGTCTGTATCTGACTGAAACTTGTTGTTTGCTTGCTTGGTACTTGGTAGATGTGTTACTTGTTTTGCCCTATTCAGGGCCCAATGTGTTAAACCTAACTTTTGTCATTTAATATCAGACAAGTGAATGATACAATGACACCATTGAAAAGTTCATTTCATATGAAAAAAGCTGAGCATACACAAGAAAGAAGCCAATAATCTTCATGAACTTCTTCTGTCTCTCTCGCTCTCTCTTTAAAACTTCACAGATCTTCAAACATGACAGGTTAATATCTCCCCCAACACTCACCACTATCATCACTGTAACATCCTGTATTTCTACGTTAATTAAAAGTTAACGTCGTTAATTCTTGTAAGGACCTTTACTGTTGTTTATGAAACCCATGGGTGCTTTATGTGCTTGCAATTAACTTTTAATTTGTGAATTTATAGTCTCATTAAATTACACTTAATGTTTAATAATGAAAAGATACAAATAATGAAATGAATATTAATAAAAAAACTAGTAACGATAATAATGCTAATAATATAATAATAATGATAATAATATTAATATCATTAATAATAATGATAACTAATAATAATAACAATATAATAATATTGTTATTAATAAATTGTTGAATTATTAAAAATTAAACATGTATAAAACTGGATTTAAAAATCTAGGGAGTTATAATGCAAATTTTAAAACTTCAAAAGAAACCTTTCAACATGAAATAACAAAAAGAAAACCACAGGGACTAAATGTGTAATTTTTTAAATCCCAAACCCCCACTCCTTTTCCTTTCACGCAAACCCGGCCAAATTCCGACCAACTCGCCGACGAGTCCCAAAGTCCCTAAAAACGAATGTTTCATAACTCAAAACCGACCCAAATCGATTCATTTGCACATTTCGAACTTAAATGAATGGTTTAATTGGGTTAAATCATCGGTATTCACTTGAATCATCAAGTAACCGAAACCATTAAACACAAAGAATTGTTCGAATGGTTAAGGCTAATAATAATCGAATTAACTAGTCCTAATCAAACGTTTATCTGTTAACTAAATCATTACAACTTCCAACTTCATCTGAAACATGTTCCAATATCGAATTCGATATCTCCTTCATCGCGTTTCTGCAACTCCATTGAAACCCAATCTCCGAACAAATTTAACTTAAATTGACAAGAGGCTTCGCATCTGGATCATCTTTCGAAGCTTCCCTCGAGTTTAATTTGATTATCATCATCGTTTGGGTAGCAAACAAGTGATACGTGGTCGTGATCGGCTCGTGTACTCGTTCTCCATCAAAATCTCACCAATTCGGGTAATTTGACACATCCTCACAAGAAATAACGACGTTAACTTTTAATTAACGTAAAAATACAGGATGTTACAGTCTCCCCAACTTAAAAGAATTTCGTTTCGAAATTAAGAATGAAACTTAAACGAACAGGAAACTTATGATGAAAGATAAGTGTACTAATGGACTGTGGTTGATGTTTGATTACGGATGAGACGCTTCACTTTGCGAATTATGGAATTTTACCTGATGCATCCAAATTTGAACTCTTTCAGTGGAATGCGAAAGTTATCATGGCAACCAACTCTTTAAGATTTGACACATGAAACATCGGAAAACGATGATGAGTTCCTAAGGTATATTAGATTTATAAGTCACACTTCTCCCATCATCTGAAATGAAATGTGTAATAAGGTGACGTTTTGAAGCCAAAAAGAAATAATAATATTCCGTAATTGTATGAAAGTTTGACCGTTAGAATTTAAGAATCCCAAGTGCCACTATATAATGGCACAAGCTTAACGCTCCGGTTAAACCGTCGGGTAAGAATGATACGATATGCCGAGATTTTGAGCTGAGTTCCCAAAGATGATTAGAGGCATTGTTAATAACAGAGAATGAATCGAACATCATAATCAATGATCGTTGTTTAACGACACACCACGATAACCGACTATTTGAGGTAATTACGAGTCAATTTCTCGACTCGTTATCTCACATGAGTCAATATGATATGCGTGAAACTAGTCAATTGGTCAATAATGCACCAAATGACATCAAGAAACACAAGGCAATTTGAACATATACCAAGTTACGTCAACATTCCCTTTATGCCAAACCATGAATACCAATCGCGGAAATTCATGATCCATTTTGTCCACCTCGGAATGAATGTAATAGCAAGTCTTGTGAGTCGCAATCAAGATAGAGATTTAGAGATTTTCAAGATTAGGAGTTCAAGGTTATCCAAAATAATGGGAATTGTAATTTTATTATGGGTAAAGAGTGTAAGGATTCCTGAAGTCTGATGCAACCCAAAACTGCCTAAGTGTTTCAGCAACATGCACTAAGTACTGAAGTAAAGAATGCTTCGGAAGAATTACACAAAGCATTAGAAAATACTCTAAGTGTAATATCTTCCGAAGCCAAGACCAATATCTTCCGAAGCCTAACATGAAGTCTTCCGAAGCTTGAAGAGACAAAGTCTTCCGAAGCTTCAACCTATGAAGACAGATTTCTTCCGAAGACTTTTAGTACACATGCTTTATCTGATGTACTGTTCCATAAAGCACCTTTTCCGCTGCATCTCTGATAAGTCACCAACTTACAAGAGTTGGTGAAAAGGTCCATGCTTTTGGTAACTGTACATTGAGGTCTTGAGTCTGAAACTTTCCACTTTATGTACTTTATCCTTTTTATAATGCATAAGGATGTGAGCTATGGCATGTCATAGTCACAAGGTCAAAAGGCAGATATGCCTTTTGATCCTACAATTGATTTTGTTAGTGTCTAGTCAATTGTATCCAGCTGGCTTTCATAGTATAGCCGGCTGTAGGTTGTAGTATAAGTATTCCAAGTTCTTGTATCTTTCAGTAATGCTTTTTAACACTTGTAAAAGAACTTGAGAAAGCAATATACTGCTACCTTGAAAACTATACTCTCTTGTTCTGTCTCTTGCTTTACTTGTGTTCTCTGCATCACCTTTGGTTACCAGTTCACTGTTTGATTAACGTTTAGTTAATCTCCTCTTTGTGTTGTTGTGTTGTAATTGTGTTCAAGCCCTTGAACGATCCTGCAATAAAGAGTTAAACAAAAACGTCGTTCATGATCGGATTGGAATTTAGACAATTCAGAATGTCGACAATAAAGGCAATCACAAATAGCTTTTCAAGTACGATTGTGTTCATGAGTTTGATGAACCGTGTGTGCAAGCCCTTTTTATATTTTTACACTTTTGGGGTGTGACATGTTACATTATAAACTTTGCACTTGTAAACACGTTTGACTCTTGTAAACTTATGGCTTTTCACTTGTATGTTGTGGTTAGTTGAACTTTGTAGCTACCATGTAATGTCGAATATATGTACAATCATTAACTATTCCTAGCCTAGCGAAGTCATAGATCTATGGGCGAGACAAGCCTGCTTGGTTGATCCAAGTACACTTAGCTAATCGTATATAATTTTAAACGTTTGAGACTTGTAAAACTTTGTCGAGGTTTGATTGTGCATTCTGTCTTACATCCCTAGTTTATTTTGTTCTCTAACTTACAACATGAATTGCCATCTTTTATATACTTATGTATAGAAAACTATGGAAATATCACCAACATTATTGTTGACCTTTTATTTTTAACATATTTCAGGAAATACTCAAGCTTGATCGTTACTTTTGAAGTTGTTCACACCTAGGAATAGACTTAATTAAATAAATGAATAAGCTTGTTATGTTTTCTTATTTGAGACTTATGTTTGTAATATTACCTTTGAAACTTATGAATAATATTTTTGGATTTAATAATAGCGTTATGTGGTTGTGAACGATCTTAACTCTCACTCCTCGACGTTTCCGCCGTCAAGGTTGGGGTGTGACAATCATCTTCATTATCATCTCCGTCCGCATCGTCGCCGTCCTCCACCACCTCCTCCGCCATCGCCACTCCTTCATAATCACCGCAACACGCCACCACCCTCCTCCTCCTCGAACCCACCCCTCGTCACCCTCACCATCACCAACCGCCGTTACCCCTCCCACCCACCCACCTCCACCACTGCTCTCTCATCGTCATCGCCGCCAAATCCAGCCCCAAAATCACTAGCCGCAGGGGTGGAGGAGAAGGCAGTAAGCTCGAGTGTAGGGGTGTTGGTCGGGTCAACGTTATGAAATTTCAGGTCCGGGTCAGACGTTTTGACCGGTCAGCTCGAGTTTTACGCAAATCAAACAGGCTGACCGGCTGACCAAGTCGGCCAGTTAGCCGGGTCAGCCGAAATCAAACACCCCCTTAATCCAATTATGTTTTAAATCAAATTTTTGAGCCCATTTTTCAACCCAATTCTCAATTAATAGCCCATTAAAATATTTAAATTTTGATTGTAATTAAAATTCACAAACAAATTTATACCACAATTTTTGTTCTATGTAAACTTGAAATATTACCTACGATCAATGTTGTCTCAAGAAAGACTTAGCGGATTGGCGATAATACCTATTGAAAACAAAATATTAGAGACCATAAACTACGAATATGTATAAATCAATTTGCTATCAAGAATGCTAGGAGAGATTACGAGTTATGGTTAACTACTACGGTATGTCATTGTAATACTATGATATTGCTATATTTGTTGCTAAAATATTTCTTTTCATTTTAAAAAAAATTAGATTATATAATTTAAGTCGTTAGGGCCCATGAGTTTTTTTTCCCGGTTCGTGCAGAGTATTAAAATCCTCGAGACCGGCACCGATGATAAGGATGATGCTTAAAGGTAAAGTTTATTTGTTAACCCTTGTTTATTGCGACAACCCATTAACTCTTATGTGACAAACATTTGCACCATAATTATGAGTGTAACTAACTTTTACATCGTGTTACACTACTGATGTAGCCATCCACCCCCCCCTCAAAATTTTCTCCTTTTTTAAAAAACTAACCTTTTTTTTAAACTTCTTCAAAAAAATTTATTTTTATACACAACTAAATAATTAAATATATATTTTTTAACATCTTTGATTCGAGTATAGCGTTGTTATATTTTTTAAAAAACTTTTTTACCATTTATTGTGGACCACTATTTTTCCCATTGTAATTATAACTTATAGTGACGACATGATCTGTTGTAGACCAATAGTTGGATTACAGTAATTGTTTTATACAAGTTTATTTCTTATTACAAAATCAAATTTTTTAATAGTTGTTGTGTTTAAAAACTTGTGTTTTTATACAAGTTTATTTTTTAAGTGGGCCATCGTTTAATCCCTAATCATAAAAACTATACATATAATAAATTAATAGTTTTATATTTATATAGTACTAATTTCCAACTTGATTTTTCAGTATGATGTTTTACGTTATGCTTAGGAAGTGTTTTGTGCAATGCGGTGTTGTACCTCATCCTTTTTTTATGTTTTCTACCCAACCGTAAAACCACTCAACCAACAACCAGCCCCTCATTCACACGCACACACCCATACCCATATCATTCGTAGAGAGAAAGAGAGAAAGAGAGAAAGAGAGAGAGAGAGAGAGAGAGAGAGAGAAAGTGTGTGAGAGAGAGAGATATAGAAAAAAACAAGGGGCATGTGGTGGTTCTCGACGGCTCTACGGTGGCGGCGTTGTGTACCGACAAGTTAACAACTCCAATATGTTAACAGGATGATGCAAAACCTAATGGTGAGATCAAAGAGACGGTGGCGTGGTTATCAGTGGTCACAACCACATCTATAAGATTTTGGTCGGTGACCAAGATGATGATGGCGATATGAAGCACTTTGGAGGTGCTAGCCGTGAGTTCAAAGGCAACGACGCTAGGGTTTGAGAGTAGACATCAACAAAGGTTAGGGTTTTAAGGTGACTGACTAACTTTCCGATCAACTATGGTGGGTTACAAGCAATGATCGAGCATCATTTATCCCATATCTATCACCTATCTGTTGATAGATCCAGTTTTCTGATGTGTTAAGGTTTATGTCGGAATACCCGTCGTTGTAACGTAATTTTGCATTTTCATTTCAATATATTTGATCCTTGGCGAAATGCCTACTTTTAAATTTACATAATTATTTATGATAAATTTAAAGAGTACTAATTCAACTTTTAGATACCACCTAAGATAAAAAATAATTAAGAGTTTTCAGGTTGTGTCAGTTGGTTTTATCACATATGATGGATTTTTCTTCAACACAACCTTAAGTTCAATTTGAAGTTCGGAACTGTTAAAGACGAACAAATACACTAGCTTTTATTTAAAAACATGTCAGTTTAATGCTTTAAAGTTTTGTACTCAACTAATAAAATTAATCATATTAGTCAGACGTGTCAATGACATGTAATTAATCTTATTATCCGTTAAAAATAATCAATTAAGTTTGAAAATCATTTAGTATCCATAAATTAAATAATCAAAATATATGATAAACATTAAAACAAGCTTTTGTGGTATCACACTTTTCTTGTGTAAACAAGTGTACTACTACTACGTGGTAGTTTGGTAGAGTATCGAGTAGCAAACGTGACATCCCAATAGCATCACCATCCCTATCTTTCCCTCACCATTTTGTCGTATCACAGTCTTCTCCGATAACACGTCTTTCATCTCTCTATATTTAGTTAATCACCTCTACCATAACGCCCCACTCATCTCATCTAATCTCAAACTCATTAGATTACTACAATTTCTTCCCCAAATCATCTCCAACGACGATTCAGGTACTCGATTCATCTTCACTCATCGCGATATGGCACCAAAATCTGCAACTCATATCATCAATTTGAAATTGATTCGTATATATACGCGTGTGTGTGTGTTTGATTTGTCAGTTGAGTACTGTTTTAGGTACTTGATTGATCGTCACTCATCGCGATACAGCGGTATAATCTGCACCTGATATCAACAATTTGAAATTGATTCATGTATATACGTGTGTGTGTGTGTTTGATTTGTCAGTTGAGTACTGTATCAGGTACTTGATTGATCGTCACTCATGGTGATACAGCGGTATAATCTGCACCTGATATCAGCAATTTGAAATTGATTCATGTATATACGTGTGTGTGTGTTTGATTTGTCAGTTGAGTACTGTATCAGGTACTTGATTGATCGTCACTCATGGTGATACAGCGGTATAATCTGCACCTGATATCAGCAATTTGAAATTGATTCATGTATATACGTGTGTGTGTGTGTTTGATTTGTCAGTTGAGTACTGTATCAGGTACTTGATTGATCGTCACTCATGGTGATACAGCGGTATAATCTGCACCTGATATCAGCAATTTGAAATTGATTCATGTATATACGTGTGTGTGTGTTGTGTGTGTTTGATTTGTCAGTGAGTCAGTGACTACTGTTTTAGGCACTCGATTGATCTTCATTGATCGCGATACAGCAGTATAATCTGCAACTGATATCGGCAATTTGAAATTGATACATGTTTGTGCGTGTGTGCGTGTGTGTTTGATTTGTTAGTGACTACTGTTTTAGGTACTCGATTGATCTTCACTCATCACTATACAGCAGTATAATCTGCAACTGATATCAGCAATTTGAAATTGATTCATATATATATGTGTGTGTGTTTGATTTGTCAGTGGAGTACTGTTTCAGGTACTCGATTGATCTTCACTCATAGCGATGCGGCAGTATAATCTGCAACTGCTATCAGCAATTTGAAATTGATTCATATGTATATGTGTGTGTATTTGTGATTTACTACTGTTTCATCACTATAATCTGCAACTGATATCAGCAGTTTGAAATTGATTCATATATATGTGTTTGTGTGTTGTGTGTTGTGTGTTTGATGTGTCAGTGGAGTACTGTTTTTTTGCAGATATGAGTTTTGCTAAGGAGTATGAGTTTTTGAAGGAGATCGGCATTGAGCCTCGAAATTCTGGTAGTTTTGTTAACGGTATATGGAAGGGAAGTGGTTCTGTTGTGTCGTCTGTGAATCCTGCTAACAACAAGGTAGTTTGATTTCTATTGTGTATTGATAATCAATCTCTAGGTTGTTTTGGTTAGAATATTGAGCTTCTGTGTTACTTTTGGATGATCAGATTGAATTTGACAGCTATATTAGGTCTGGTTTGGAACTCTTTTCTTTGATTTAAGATGAATAGAATGCTGTGATCTGCAATATTCAAGGGTTTATTGATTTCACTGGACTAGATTATTGTTCTGGAATCAAATGCATTTTGCAACATGTTATATAAACTGTAATCATGGATCTAAGAACACACAAGTGATTACTAGTTAAGTAATTTATTATTCTCTACGGTTATCCCCAATTACTTGAGTTAGCCATATGATTGATATTTAGTTGATCTATATATATGCAAGTAGTGTAGGTGTTGCGGATCACTTGATTGCATGCATCTTTTTGTTTCTTTGGAGGTTCTTTTCCAACTTATATAGTATATAGAAATTCTATCTAGTAAGAAGGAGGTCACTTTTAGGATGTTCTAGAAGAATAATTAGAATTATACTGAAGAAACAATCGACTGAAATTTGTACCTAGTAAACTCCACTTTTGGATTTCGTTTAAACTCTATTTCTCAAGATCTTTAGTACTATATTGATGTTATATATCGGTTGTATCAGTCGATGGTTTGTATTCAAATGGCAAGTTTTTGAATAAGTAATTGCTTGCTACCTTGCTGATCCAGCCCATTGCTGAAGTTGTAGAAGCTTCTTCTCAAGATTATGAGGAGGGCATGCAGGCTTGTGTTGAAGCCTCAAAGATCTGGATGCAAGTAAGTGAACGTTTGCATAAATACATCTTGTTCATTATTTTGGTCTTTCTCATATTAGCTCAATTTAGCTTATCGGTATGGTTTTAAAATGAGTACAATAGAACGATTCATCATCTTTTGTATAATTGTTATATATTTTCCCTCAGCTTCCTGCACCAAAACGTGGTGAGATTGTTAGACAAATTGGTGATGCATTGAGAGCCAAGCTCGAGTACCTTGGTCGGCTTTTGTCAATTGAGATGGGGAAAATTCTTCCAGAAGGAATAGGAGAAGTTCAAGTATGTATTTTACATTCTTTCTAACCGTAGCTAGCTTAAAATTACCTGGTCAAATTCCTAACATCTGTCAATCATATAGGCCAATAAATCATTGTATCATATTAAACGATTTAGATGACTGATTTACATCACTTATTTGAATCAATGGAGTTGTTTCAGATGATGGTTTTCTATGCCCATGAAATATAATGTACTTTGTATAGCTTCTTTGATTCACTTTGTGTTCTGCTCAATTTTGACTAACAATGGCTTTATGATTATTTTTCTTGTTAATTGCAGGAAGTTATTGATATGTGCGACTTTGCAGTGGGGTTAAGCCGGCAATTAAATGGATCTGTCATACCCTCTGAACGTGAGCCCAATTTTTAGTTCCTTTTATAACATTATAAATAACAGTTTATATTTTAGTGGAAAAGGCAGAGAATATTGCGTCTACAGGTGGCAATTTCGGCACATTTACTCAAAAGTTGGTTGATTTGAGTTCAACTTTATCTCCAACGGGTTTGACACTTAGCTAAAAGTGCAACAATTTGAATCAGTCAAACCAACTGAAAATCACACAAAGTGTAGTTTAATTTTTTACAACCTTGTAAAATTTTGTGTTACAAAGTTAATTATTCCAGCAGCAAAACTTTTTGCACCTCAATGTGATTCATTATTTATACAGAAACTAAAAATAGGTACACAAAAGTGTGTGCATATCAACCCAACCCAACCTGCTTAAGTTTCTACCATTCATGTCTGACTGTGAAACCTGCATACCAACTTAATAAGCCAAGTGTTCATGGACCTGAAATGTGGAAATGAATTTAATTGTTGATTTATTATTTGTGTGTGTAAGTACAGATTTTTACAGTCTTGCCTTTTTCCACATGTGAAATTATTTACATTACAACCTTACAAAACAAACTTTATTGACTCTCTTAAAGTTTCTCTTTAATAATCTTGGTTGATTTTGACAGGTCCAAATCATATGATGCTTGAGGTGCGTCTAATTATTTAAATTTAATAGGTGCTTATCAATCCATTGCATTTATGTATTATCAACAATGTACAGATGTGGAATCCCCTTGCAATTGTCGGTGTCATTACAGCATTCAATTTTCCCTGTGCTGTTCTTGGTGAGCATTATAACACTTATTATTAATATACTTGTTAACGAAATCCAAGCTAAATCAATGAAGATTATCATCAACTATATGTTGGTTTGGACTTGTTATATGTGGATACAATTAAATATACAATTATTAAGACAACTGAATTTTACATTTGATTTTATTAGTTGTTAATTTATTAATTGCTGTTGTGTAGGATGGAATGCATGCATTGCTCTAGTCTGCGGGAATTGTGTTGTTGGTAAGTCTTCATCATAAACTATATTGTACCCTTCTCATCAATAGTCACCTAGGTTTTTTGTTATATATTAATTGTGTAAGGTCAAGGGCAAACGTGGTGCAAAATGAAAGTTTTGATCAAAATGAGATTTTTATCATACAAATTATTCTTCTCTCTTTTTAAGAGGTAAAATTTGGTTATTGTTGATGTTTAATTTCATTATACGATATAATTGCAGGAAAGGTGCTCCAACTACACCATTAATTACAATAGCAATGACCAAATTAGTTGGAGAAGTGCTAGAAAAAAACAATTTACCAGCTGCTATTTTCACCTCATTTTGTGGGGGTGCTGAAATTGGTCAAGCTATAGCAGAAGATACACGTATACCCCTAGTTTCCTTCACTGGAAGTTCGAAGGTAGTAACTTAGTCAAGATTATATTGCGGTATGAATGTAGAACTCAATAATCAAAAGGCTGCACTTTCTTCTATGTTGGATTTAGGAAATGCATACATAAAATGCCTTATATGCACTTTGAATGCATCTATCAGTGCATATGTATGCATGCTGGTGTTTATTTCTAGACATTGCTATTGTTTGACATGTGGCATGTGACAAACTGCAGGTTGGTCTCATGGTTCAACAGACAGTGAGTCAAAGGTTTGGTAAATGCCTGCTTGAACTAAGCGGTAACAATGCTTTAATAATCATGGATGATGCCGACATCAAACTTGCAGTTCGGTCCGTCTTATTTGCTGCTGTTGGTACAGCTGGTCAACGCTGCACAACATGTCGTAGACTGGTAACTTCAACTATGAATTGATTTCTACAAATATTCTCTTTTTCTACAGAAGGGATGATGTTCTTTAATGCTGATTATGTATTTTTATAATGAAGCTTGTTCATGAAACGGTTTACGACTCTGTTGTCGGTCAATTATTGGAAGCATATAAACAAGTCAAAATTGGGGATCCTTTAGAGAAAGGTACATTGCTTGGACCATTGCACACTCGAACCTCAAGGGAGAATTTTGAGAAGGGAATAGAAGTTATAAAATCTCAGGTATGCCTATATAAGTTTGCTAAAATATGGTCTTGCATAATGGAACCAAGTGTCACGCTGAAGTGCCAATTGATCTGTCAGTATTAGGAGAGACAGTTTCAATTACCTATGTGAAAATAGGTCAATATGGGCTATACGTTATTCCTTGCGATTGAAATTAATTCTTTTAACTAAATTTGGAACATGTTCAACCTGTTAAAAGTTATCAATGGCTTTATGTAAAAAACTGGATCCTTAATTTATCATAATTGTTTCTGCAATCATATTCACTATATTACTTAATTAAAATGGAAAAGGGGCAAACCGTTTGAAAGTCATCCAAGGGGTAGCCAAGTTCTGTGACCGCCTAAATTGCTTTATGTGAAAACTCGATCGTTCTGTTATCGTATTTATTAATTATTAATAAAATTCAAGAAAAGGTCTAAACTTTGTCAGGTCAACCTACCCTATCCATTTTAACCCCCCAAAAATTTACCCTTTTGACCCTTTTGCAGGGAGGAAAAATCCTCACAGGTGGTTCAGTTATAGAGTCTGAGGGAAACTTTGTACAGCCCACAATAGTTGAAATTTCGCCGAGTGCAGATGTTGTGAAAGAAGAACTCTTTGGTCCCGTCCTATATGTACTAAAATTCAAGGTCAGTTTCTGAGCAAATCGTTACTCTGCAAAATGGATTTTAATCTATGAACGCAATCATATATCAAATATTCTACATATCTCATGATACAGACTTTTGAAGAAGCTGTTCAAATAAACAACTCGGTGCCTCAAGGACTGTCTAGCTCTATATTCACCCGCTCGCCCGAGGTTATCTTTAAATGGATCGGGTGAGAGACAAACTGACACCATCTTTGTATTTAGTAAATCAGTTTTTGGCTCTAATATGTTAATTTTCTTTGGCAGACCTCAAGGAAGTGATTGTGGGATTGTTAATGTCAATATACCAACCAACGGTGCTGAAATTGGCGGTGCTTTTGGTGGTGAGAAGGGCACTGGGGGCGGCCGTGAAGCAGGAAGTGACTCTTGGAAACAGTATATGAGGCGATCGACCTGGTAAATTCCACTATATACTTATTTCTTTTGTGTAGAGATGGGTAAATGAGTTAATTATTTACTTGTTAAAACGGGCCGCCGTGGTGGTTAACCCAAAACGGGTTTTGTCTATAAATTTTTTATTTCTATATATAATTTGTGTTTTAGATATGATTACAAAAGTTATATTCTCAGTACAACCAAAAGTATTGAATTAATTGATTTTATGAGTTTTGTGTATCAAACATGCACTTTGACATCTACCGATCCGTTTTGACCTGTTTTCTTTCTTTTACCTGGTCACCGGATATAGATGAAACATAATATGAATTAACTTATCAACTTGTTCTTAAATAAAGGGATCAAAACTTTCATCTCTTATCAAACAAAGCACAATTAGTTACAAGATTGCATACATCTTTCATCTGATTACATTTGCTTCTATGCTTTTCAGTACGATCAACTACGGGAGTGAACTACCGCTTGCACAGGGGATCAACTTCGGCTAGTAGATTCGTCTTCACTTTAAATCATGTATGTTCGATTACATTAGTTATTCTGATCTGTTATCTATTTGACACTGCATGATATTGTGAAACGGTTAAGTACATTTAGGTGTTTGAATCATCTAGTAACCTGAAATCGTAACCTTATCGAATTGGTAAGGTGACATGTTTTTTCTTGATCATTGGCATTTTTAGTCGTTTAATAATGTTGGCTTGACATGGTATTTTTGTTTGTTTATTGTTCTTTTTGTTTTACGTGAAACTAGTGATCATACATTTACTAGCCTAACGTCCCGTGTATTACACAGTTTGAAAAAAATAAAATAAAATATGTAAACAATTAGAAATTAAGAATTAATATTAATAATCTTCTAAAAGAACGTGAAGGTAAAAAAATTTGTTCACATGTTACCTGTGACACAAATCATGTAGAAAAAATACATATATGTTTACAAATCTCAACACTACTTTTTTGTATATAACTTAAAAGATTACCATCACTATCTAGTATAACAACTATTCGACCGTCTCATATTGTAATATTTGATAATTACGACATAAAATTGGTCATGCGTAATATTCTTATATTATCTTGAAGAAACTGAAAGTTGAGAGCTAACAAAAGGCACCTTCATATTTTAAGATTGTGGATGAAGTAGTGTTAAAAAGGTTATGATGAAAGGAGAAACAATGCATTTGAGCATAATGATAAATATTATTACCTATGATCAAGTATGAAACCTTGTGCTCAACGACTCGAACAAATTTCTAAACATAAATTGAGAAAAAGCTCAATCCAAAGTAACTTTAGACTATTATGTAATAATCACCAAATCATAAGGCTTTGAAGATTATTTTATCATAACCATATAACCAAGCAGGGAAATTTACGTTGTCTTTCAAAATTGACACGTGGCAAAGGGTTTTTCATATAAAGACAAGTGGCAAAACCTTTTTCTTTTATTATATATAAAGATAAAGATACTCGAACTACGTGATGATGCACAAACTTTTTTCTTACTTATAGTTGTAATTTGATGTTGTACATTTTCAAATGTAGATACAAAAGGGAGTGTTTAACTTTATAACGTAAACTTAAGAGAAATATAAACTGTTTGTGCATTCTAAAACCGAATGTTAAAACGTAGAAAAAAGCGAATGTGCTGGAAAAACAACACTAAAAAGATCGGATTATATGGACATAAGGTATCTACAAAGTCAGACCCGCAAACCATGGATATGATATGATCCGACCCACAATAAAGCATCACACGAACACGTGTCGCACATACAGGAAGTCACAATTATCACCAATCTTAACTGTTGATATGTCACATCTCTGATTACATAAAAGATAGACCCCACCTGCGTATATTTCTATGTACAAATACTACCCAGACTCTCTCCATCTCTAACCCTTTACTTTATCTTATTCCCGGATCAATATTTATTCTCACACTGAATGGTTATTACAGAAGATATTCTCAATTTGGAACGCCTTAACTGGTGTTGTTTGAATGTGTGTACGTCGGAGCAAAGGAGATTGATTTGGTAAATTGAAATTATATCGGAGTAATCTTGATTCGTCGGGGACTCGAATGTTACAAATCAAAAAATAACAAAAAAGAATTAAGAACTTAAAAAGAAATAATAAAAAGAGGGTAAAAGATGGAATAAACACCCCCCTAATATCGAACCCAAGGGGACCGGTCGTAGTGGGGCACAATTCATGCCCTTGTTTGAGCAATGGAACCTTTTGTGTTTGATCACCTTCATTTACTTCTCTATTTTATACGCACAAAATTTGTGCAAATGAAAAAATAAAACCTCCACTCACTACACGACACATGGCACGAGAGGTCAAACCAACCAATGTTGATTTACAACTGTTCACGTTCGCTAAATTGTATGTATCATATATGGTATGTTATGTTTATGTGGCATGACCATCTTTTTCTTTTCTTGGGTAGTATCTTTCAATAAGATTAATCTTGGTCCATGATGGTTTTTTTAATTGATTTTGATGATTGGATCTCTCTATAAATGGAAAAGGAGTGTTAAAGGAGTGTTTTGGATTGGGAGTAACCACTGGCGATAGGGTAAAATTTTTTACAAACAGCGACGGATTTAAAAGAAAAATCCAGGGGTAATATAAATGTTTTTTGTCGTACATTTATATTAATAAAAAAACATAAAGGGTCCGAAGAAATATCATTCAAATCAAATCTATTTGAAACCTAGGGAATTAAACTCGAATGAGTTGTTAAACCGATATCATCATCATTATTAAAATTAATATCCTACTCTTAAAATTTTCTTTTAAGAAATTGTCAATAAAAACTTGTTTTTTTCATATTTCAAATCCCTAATTTTATAACAAATAGCATAATAAGATTACAAATTGCAATTAAAAATAACATAATTAAAATCCCTAATTTCAATATCAAATCTCTAATTCATCTTTCAAATCACTACTTCATATGCCTAATTTGCTTAAACCCTAAATATTAAAAATTGAATCAAATAACCATTAACCAATATTCTCATTTTGAAATCTTTCAAATCACTAATTTTTATAACAAATAATGTTTAAATATTATAATATATACCCTAATTCTTAGTGTAAAAGAGGAAAAAAGCCTAGAAATTTTACTTTGAACTTTTGATTTGGTGAAAGTAGAAAGATCATATGAGCAGAAATAAGCAGCACATGTCGGTGGTGGCAAGGCCGCCGTAGCAGCAACAGTTCCGCGGATGGCAGTGGTTGGCCGACGACAGGGTTATTGGTGACAGTGGGATAACCAAATGGAACAGAGTTGAACGCCAACAATAGGGATTTGGAAATAGTTGTTATTTTTATAAGTTATTTGGGTTATGGGTGTTTGGGTTTGTAAGTTTGTAAGGCTTTTTAAGATGTTTAATTTTTGAGCTTATTTTAATTTTGAGCTTGTTATTGGGTATTTTGAACTAATTAATTATTAATTTTTTTATAAAATTTATTTTTTATAAAATATTGGACTATTTATTATAAAATCTAAAATTTTCTATGAAGTGTTTAGTTTAAAAAAATAGGGGTAACGTAATTTTTCCTCATGGGTAACGTAAAATCGTAATTTTTTTCATAAAAAACGTAAATTTTCTTTTTTATATTATCCGTAAAAAGTTGAGGGGTGCCGGATGTTATGCCTAGGCTCAAGGTATGTCCCCCCCTGTTTACAAGGTTATATAATTATCTAATATTTTTATACATTAGTGTGTTAGATTAGAAAATTATGTGTTACATAAGTTAAAAA